>OY982963.1:4593542-5218542 GCA_963890685.1 Plagodis pulveraria
GGAATCCTAGTAAATCCCAGTAAATGTCAAGCAATTATTATTGGTAGTAGTCGACAGCTCGCTAAAATTGACAACAACTATTTACCCTCCCTACCATTTAACGGCTGTAATATTCCTCTATCTTCAGTTGTCAAAAATCTTGGCATCATTATGGATTCCGAACTAAATTGGGCACCCCAAGTCTCGGAAATCTCAAGGAAATTCTTTTCTTCCGTTCACTCTTTACTTAGGCAAAAAACTTTCTTCCGATTCCTACTAAAATTGCCCTTGTCAATTCCCTACTACTGCCAATTTTGGATTACGCCGATGTATGTTACCTCAACCTCAACGAAGATCTATTAAATAAGCTTGACCGTCTCCTAAATGTTGGTATTCGCTTTATCTTTGGCCTTCGTAAATTTGATCACATCTCGCAATACAGATCACAACTTAAATGGCTCCCCATAAGGGATGATTTATATTAGACCGGGCCGTGTCCGGGCCGGGGCGAGGACGGGGCGGGCCGGAGCGTACGTTAGTAGGCGGGCCCGGACAGGACACGGATCAGGCACTGTCTAATATAAACTGCTTCATACAAAATGCCCCGTCCGGGCCACGTACACGGCACGCCACGGGCACGGCCCGGTCTAATATAAATCATCCCTAAGGGACCGAAGGAATGCCAGGATTGTGGGCTTACTTTATAATATACTGAATGATCGCTTTTCGCCTACTTACCTAAAAGAAGAGTTTATCTTTCTGGCCGATAGTCACAATTTAAACTTACGTTCTGCTGATTCCTTGCTTCTTACTACGCACTCCCACACTACATCTTTCATGGACAAATCTTTTATTGTTATGGCAGTGAGACTATGGAATCAACTCCCGGTCAATATCAGAAAATCACCCTCAAAAGCTACTTTTAAAAAGTCAGTCCACGATTTTTATTTGAGTAAAATTTCCTTGTCAGGCCCGTAATATTATTCTAGTTGCATTTGATATAATTTTCCCGCTTTATTCATTTGATTTTATTGTGAACATTGCTATATAGGTTTATTTTACAGCAATTTATATCAAACTTTATAAATATATATTTAGCTATTATTAGTATTTATTATCATATTTTATATTACATTATGCATTTATTTATTATATGTAGTTATAGTTTTTATAACAACTTATTTTCTTTCTTTTTTTCTCTTCTGTACTTCTTGTAGTTTCCTTTTTGCATACTTAACCTATTTATTCACCCCTTGATGCACATACACCTTCTCAAACACCCTCGCTGGATGACTGGTAGATAATGCCTTAGCATTAAGTCCTCCTTTTGTACATTTTTTTTTGTGCAATAAAGTATTAAATAAAAAAAAATAAAAAAATATTATATATTTTATATTATATATTTGCATGTGTTGCCACATGTTAAAAATTAAACTTAACGTTATAATAGTAATTAAACAACTTTAAACGGTTTGAATCGCGTATATTTTTTAATATACGCGATTTAAACCGTTTAAAGTTGTTTAATTACTATGTGTAATAATCGCGAAAACCTAAGACAACATTAACATTAACAAGTTATAATGATTGAACCATTGATTTATTGTAATTATACAGCAAATGAAGGGGTAAATACTAGAATAAAATTAATTTGATAAAAGCAATACCTAGTAGTATTGTGCCAGTAATGCTGGCAACGTGTAAAGCTTTCTCTACGTTCCGTTCCGAATGAGAGCTAACTGACCTTTACCGTAGATAATGTTACAGTTACTTGCATTTACGTACCTTAACCTTTTACATTGCAGTAGATTTGCATCTATTTGTATATCTTAATAGACCACAGCTTACTTACATAGAAACTAGAATTGCAGAGGCAACATTCAAATACCTGATAAATTTTATAAGATGCATCTAGTATTCCACTTGTGAATTTTATTATCATAGCCTCAAAAGGGACTCCAGTAAGGGTACTTCGTTCATACTCAGGGTAAAGTTTAGGGATCAATCTCTGTAGTATTCAAAGTTCCAACCACAGAATAGATAAGGCTCCGCAACCCAACAGATTGGCCCAAATTGTTTGTGTGAACAGGACATAGAGGTTCGTCTATTTACTGAGTACAGTTTCCAACAAAGTTGAACAACTTGCATAGTTTTAGCTCTTAGTTAAATTAACTTGGGTTCGCTTTAAATAGTTTTGGATGAATCTAGCGGTGACCTTTGCCATTCCTTGCAAGGTGGGTACGCTTGTACAAAGACATTCTTGTGGAATACTACGATACAGTTAGAGAGGGGTACTAAGAGGTGATTTGAAACCAAATCTTCTACATTGTTCATCTAGTATTGTGCAATAAGTGTCATTGGAATCAGCTTACATATATACAAACCTGTAACGAAACTCGCTTTCGTGCTTTCGTCGTGTACTTACTAAGAAATTTTCAGTTTAATTTTAACTCATGCAGTCAAGCAATGCGCAGTGCGGACATCACTATAATTCTTAGTAGACTAGTAAATGTTTTCCAACTACAATAGTGCTAGAATTTTGCTGTGTTCTCTTATTATTGTGACATAAACCGCGCAAGATATGTTTTTCAATTTAATTTTATTATGAACTGATTTTGATGATTATTTTTTTGTTGAATTCACGTCCATATTGGTCTTATTTAAATTTCATCAACACCACTTAAGTATGAGTTTTTAAACTGTCACGGTCATTAACACTATAATATCGAGAGCTCAAAACTATTCAAAAACACGGTAAATATCCCGTTTGTTATAATAATCATTTAAGTAGTTTTTAAGTTATAGGCTACAAACTAAAAAAATGTATTTACATTACCTGGATAATTTTAAGTATTATAGGGGAGGGAATGATCGTGTAAGCAGTATCCATCACTATAAAGATACCAACCTCACAGACCGACTTCCAACACTGAAAAGTATTAAATACTTGTGGAAGTCGGACCATAATAATGTAGCATGGTAACGACTTCAACATTGTTATTTCATACGTTCACGTTTAGGAAGTCGGTTTAGTTTTCGAAAATTATTAATTTTATTTTATGAAGTGAGAAAACGAAGAAGTTACTCGTGATACGTCTGTCCATTAGTTATAATTTCACCATCTTCATTTTGCATGACACTGTCTGAATCCGAGACGTTCTTATGTACCGTTTGCCTAGCCATTTCACATCTACATTGCCCTGCACGCCTAAACACAACATAGTATTATGTGCAAACACTCTTGTTTCGAGGAAGGATATGAAGCGCTCTTAGCGAAGTTTACTTAGCTGTTCTCAACACATCAGTAAAGTTAAGCAACGTCGCGCGCGGTCATGAGTTGGATGGGTGACCGCTAGTGACATTACTACTGAGCGCTTCCGTGCTTCGGAGGGCACGTTAAGCCGTCGGTCCCGGTTCTTGTCTTAGGATGCCAGTCGTTATAGCATGGTGGTAGGGCATTTTGCGAATGCCCGCCTGGCTAGCTACCACCCTCAAGTAGAAAATCTGTCGCCAAGCACCTAACGGTGTGTTCCGGCAGCTGTCCTTGAGAGCCACTACTTCTAGGTAAGCCTGAACAACATCTTCGACCACATGATCACTTCCCATCAGGTGAGATAGTGGTCAAAGGCTAACATATCAGGCATAAAAAAAACTGACACTTCTTACCCATAGCAAACTTGCTGAAGACACCTAAAACCTGTAGGTTAATCTCTACTACACTAATGGTCCCTGCAACTATGATAACAATATCACCTAGTCTCAGATCGAATTTTCTAATTTTTAAGTAATTTGTACAACTACTAACTTATTAATTCTGTTTCAGGAACAACTTCGTCAGCGAAAAGAGGCCGAAGAACGGATCGCGCAGCAGAATGAGTTTCTCAGGGCTTCTCTGCGAGGGTCTGCGAAGCTGCAGGCACTGGAGAACACGCCACCTTCCTCCGGAACTGCCTTCGTCAACGACGCGTATGAGGAGGACGCCAGTGACGAGTCTAACCAGCTGTACGCTATTGTTGGTGAGTGTGAATTAATGTTTGTATGGCATACTAAATTCTTATAAGCCCTGGAATTTGGTTACTGTCTCCGAACTGGTTTGGGATTCTCACGAGGTTTTTTATCAGAGTGTAAAAGCAACCCGCAAAACACGGTCAAAAAAAAAACGGTGTATGTTATCAAATATTTGAAGCAATGACGGCCGAACGGTCATTGCTACGGACTGCCGCGCCGCAGTACCTGGTTCGATCCCCACCGCCGGCTTGAGCTTCACCGCATGGTGGAAGGGCATTTTGCGATTGCCCGCCTGGCTAGCTACCACCCTCAAGTAGAAAATCTGTCGCCAAGCACCTAACGGTGTGTTCCGGCAGTAGTCCTTGAGAGCCAGTGAAATTACAGGGCCATGAGGCTTAACAACTATGTCTCTTGGTGACGGGCGCAGTGCAATTCGTGACTTGTGATGAAATGCATCTGTTATAGGCAGAGGTTAGTCCGCTTAACATCAGGTGGACTACGAGCTTGTTCCGTCACAATAACATAAAAAAAAAATGCTATTTCTAGTGGAGTACTAACAAAAAGGAATTGAAAAAATCTGCTTGCTGATCTATTCTACGTTATATTTGTTGTATATCATCTTCTTCCTGCTCTTATCCTATACTGCGTAAGGTCGGTTCACCATGTTTTTATTCAATTCCGCTCTATACGAGTATATTTCGCTGTCATCTCAGTACTCAAACTTTATATAGGTACACATATCTTATCTCCACATATATACTCTTACTCTAACACTGTTATTGTAATAATAGTCTTTATCCCTCCTTCTGACATGCCCTTATCATGATTGTCAATTACACTTCAGTTATTTTTTTCCTCTGAATGCGAAACCATGAAGCGTTCTAAAGTCTTAGGTCCATTTCCTTTCTTCCTCTCACCCAAAACACAAATCCATGACACCATTCATGACAACAATTCTTATGATGGTCTTGAAACCTTTGTTGTTTAGTTTCTTGAAAGTTTCTTGCCCATTTGTGGATATCACAAAAGATCCCAGACATCTGTCTCATACATAAATATGTGTCAAGCAAGTCCAAAATGTAGGAAATTCTTGTCAAGTCATGATCCCGTGCGTAGGATTAGTTAGCTAGGAATACCGTATTCCCTTGGAACTACAAAAACAACTATCTTACGTAAGGTAAGAACTAACTTCTAATACAAAACACGGAGGATTTGAATGGCTATTCGTCGCAAGCTCAAAACCAAGGTTAAAGATGATAACCCTGAACTGTCCTACCTTAGAATTCAAAGACGCAATCAACAAGTTTATCGTCGACATGGAAGGCATATTATAGCGAGACGTCTAAGTATAGACACGGGCAGCTGTTTAATTAAAATTGCTTGGAGTGCAGGTGGTATGTATGAAAGATACCTGTGTCTGGTAACCGCATTAGTTACAGTTCACGATTCAGTAGTTCCACACGTTGGTTTTATGGAAAGTGGGACGACCTCCCGTCCGCGGTGACCTTATGTCACATAGCGAATGTTAAACTAATCTATGTCATATTATGGTATAAATAATGCCGAAATAGAGCAAATAAAATATTGTTAGGGATACTTCTCAGTGAATACGGCGACAAAAATATACAATAGTTTGTCACTATAGAAAATAGTACCTAACGGTGTTTTCGGCCGCTATCCTTCAGAGCCAGTTCTAGGTAAGCCTGAACAACATTTTCGACGTCATACTTACCATCAGGTGAGATAGTGAGCAAAACTCTAGGTACTATCAGCAAAAAACATCATAAGACTAGAATGAAGAAGAAGAATCATATTAGTTTTTGTACAGAAGTTGTGTGAAAACAAAAATTCACGTCTATATCTTCTATAGGTTAGGCACAGATTTACACCAGTTTTACGATTTTTAAATATACCTCTTACCTCCGTCACCCTCGTAAAATACTCTACACATTCTGTTACGCATATCCACTCATGACCTAGGGCTCCTTCAAACCATCTCCTATCTGTTCTGTCAAACGTGTGACAGTCTTTCCATTTCAACTGTTATATAACATTCGTCATTGTAACCTTTCATGTGGTTTTTTTCACTTGCTTCTTCACGTCCAAATTATAGGTAATAGAACCACCTTTACCTTCAATTTTGCACCAATATACGATTCTCAGGAATTCTACCACCTGAAAAAAAAGGATAATTAATATAAAAAGTAATATGAAATATATTTATCATATTTATTTACATATTATCGAAATGTGAAACTGAAGTGCCCTATAACTTACATAATTTATGAGAAGTAGGAAAGAGGTAAGGACTTGAAACTTGGTTCTCCACGTCCGAAGAAATTGTGAAAGTTTTGAGTGCGGCTTGAAACGGCCCTGAAACAAGAGAGATGGAGCAAAGTATGAATGACGTCCTTATTGTTTGCAAATCACTTGACCCGGTGCAATTTGTTTCAAAAAAGAACTTGTTTTAAGTGGAATTAGTTTTAGAGTGAAACTAGTTTTATTATAAAAATAAATCGCTTATTAGCTTATTACATAATTACAGATAATTAATAAGTTTTAGAAATGGAAATCCTGAGTACAATCATATATAATATAGACATCTTATTTTGCTACGAAGCCGAAACGTCAACCAATAAGCATAGGCTCAAGGAGTTAGCCGGAATAATAATAATGATTTGAATTCTGGTTTATTTGATAAAAACTAAGATGATTAAACATAGGTAACATTAACATTACTGGGTAGTTAGTTACATTGTAATGACAATTGAAGGTTTATAGCGCTTAAACGTAGATAGACTGAAGGTCCTACTTGACCGACGCAGCCGTCGCGCGTCGTTGAGGTGAAGGCTTTACGGCGTTCATAAGTACTTACCTACGGAGGTACTTATCTAAGCATTTTATTAATACCTTGAGTCACTAAAGAAGTTGCGAGCGTTCATTTGGTTTTATACCGATAGGAAATTTTTATAGGTAGGTACTCGTAATACCGTATTAAAAAGATGGTATACAGGCGAGCGGTAGCTACGCTCTCTTTAAACTTAAACCATTGTTAGATAAAAAAAAACACTAATATCCGTGTACTATGCATATATGCATATATAC
Organism: Plagodis pulveraria; assembly: GCA_963890685.1. Taxonomy (NCBI): domain Eukaryota; kingdom Metazoa; phylum Arthropoda; class Insecta; order Lepidoptera; family Geometridae; genus Plagodis; species Plagodis pulveraria. Next base: position 4,600,635 of record OY982963.1, read on the forward strand.
ATTCAATAATAAGATATTCCATTACTGTTTGGGGTAACGCTACAGAGATAATAAGAGTTCTCAAATGTTAAAAACTAAAGTCAATAAGAACAATTAATGAATTGAAAAAGCATATAGCCCCGCAAGGGAGCTCTTTAAGAAAGACAAAATTATGACAGTTGTTTCCCTATAAATCTATAACTGTTTATTAGAAATTCATGTGGATATTCCAGAAAAGCAGGAAAAAGTTTTACCTTACAATCTGTGAAAAGCAATTATAACATAAATCTAATGAAATTTGGGTCGTACCAAAAATCAGGTTAGCTAAAGTACAGAAATAAGGTCGTTTTTAGAAAACACAGATGTATAATAAATTACCAAAACCTTGACCACCTTAAAATACCTACAGTTTGTTCAAATTAAAACTTAAGAACTTGTATGAAAACAATTTACTATACATGTCAATGCAGCTTGTAGAATTATAGGGCAAAAGAGCAGACGGGTCAACTGGTGGTAAGTGATCACCGTCGCCCACAAACATCCACACTGCCGTAGTTCTCGAGGATGCATTGACGGTCTTTGAGGAGGGAATATGCTCTTTTCTTGAAGGCTCCTAATTCGTATCGTTTCGGAAATACTTCACATGGCAGCTGATTCCATTTTAGAAATTCAGATCGCGGTCGTAACCGTATCCACCCACTGAAAAACCTACTGTCTATGTGTAATTTTAGTACTGACTCCTGTTATTGATCTTAACTAAGGTTTCTTATCATATTATAAATTAACCCCCAATTCATTATGTATCTAATAGTCATCACCATCACCCGCTAATTTATAATATTTCAGTATGTGTGACACTCAATATAATTTTATTAAAACAAAATATTTCTTTATTGTATCATATGGATTCAATTCAAAATACATTAAACTAGGACAGGTCTAGGCTTTTGAAAAGATCTAATGGGATTGATTTTTTTTTTATGCCTGATAGGTTAGCCTTTGACCACTATCTCACCTGATGGTAAGTGATGATGTGGTCGAAGATGTTGTTCAGGCTAACCTAGAAGTACTGGCTCTCAAGGACAGCTGCCGGAACACACCGTTAGGTGCTTGGCGACAGATTTTCTACTTGAGGGTGGTAGCTAGCCAGGCGGACATTCGCAAAATGCCCTACCACCATGCAACTGTCCCCGACAGAGGATCATAGACTCACCCCTTATTACATGGGACAAATGGTTTCTGGTAAACGATAGGTGTTTAGTTGGACTACCACTTAAAAGTACTTGTTATTTAAGAATTGTAATAAGTAACTTTTTAGAAATGATTTCAAGCAACAGTTATTTTTATTTATAGAGGTTTTATGATGTATTCCAGAGTACCAAGAAGTATGCGCGGCTCTGACGCGGATCCAGAAGGCGCTGGGCGCGAGCGGGGAGAGCGGTCTGGCAGCGCGCGTGGGCGGCGCGGCGGCCGCGCTGCTGTCCCCGGCACTGCGCAGTGCGCTCGCCACGCGCGCGGCAGTGCTGGCCGCCACGCGCCGCGCGCTGCCGCCGCCCTACACGCCGCGCGCCACAGACCGCCTCAAGCATGTGAGCATACAAACTCCTGAGATCATTCACCGCTAATCACCAAAAAACTACTGACATCTGACTTTTGATTGCTACTGAGAATTATTGTTTAAGACTAAACTATTTACCCAAAGACACTGCAGACAGCACGTTTTACTAATGTTACATGTGCATTAGAATCGAAGCATAAAATGTAATATGTAACTAAAACGGGTGCTAAAAGGTTCGGACGATTCGTCAGGTCGGCTTCTTCATTATGTAACCTTTTAAATAACATTAAAAAAAATTCAAATGTGGTACTGTATTAGAAAATTGTCAAGGACAAATTAATTATTGGAATAACTGAAAAAAGATCCCAGGGGATTGACAATGTTCAGTCCCACAAATACCAAGATTTAAATAATCTCACGGGATTGCATTCCTTGGGCATACGATGTGATATATGATTAAGAAACATAATAAAATAAACAATGATACTAACTATTTTGAACTTGAAGCATTGATAACCGAGCGGTAATAGCTATAGACTCATATACTCCGGCAGCAGTCCTTGACTATATGTCTCCGTGTTACGGACGCAATGCAGTTCGTCACTCATGAAAGTTTCTGATTAACATAAGGTGGGCCTCGTGCTTGTTACGTCACTATCCAATTTAAAAATAAAAACTTTACTTGCATGCTTCCTGCCACTCATAGGCGAATAGGATGATTGGACTCGGCCTCATAGTATGAAAATAATATTAGGTAACGGTACATAGCAGTACTGTAAATAATAAGCCCCGTGGGGCGCCGGGCTAGAATGTCACCCAATTGTGTCTGTATCATCCTGTGGGGTGTCGTAAGAGACGACTAAAGGTAAAATATCGGAAGGTGAGCAGCAGCGCCTTCTGAAAAACTGCAACCCCCATGATGACTTTGAAGCGTGGGGATTATGGCAAACTTTCCCTAAAATGTAAAGGTTATATTCAGCAGTGGACAATCCGGCTGCTACACTACACAAAATTCGATACCAGTAGTTTTCATAGTGTCAATTTGCTTTTCAATCATCCAACCTAAAGCAAAATTCCTTTAGCTAAAACAGCAATTCTTTCCGCAGTGTATGGATGTGCTGGGGTCTCACACGGCGACGGGAGGCGAGACGTCGGCCATCGCTGCAGAGCTCCTCTCAATACTGGGAGGATTAGAGTTAGAGAGCCTAATCCAGGCGCACGATCAGGCAGCAGCGTTGTTGGATCCTGCGAGTTTCAATCGAGGCAAAAGGCATAAGGTGAGGGCTTTTAAATTAATAAGATAGGTTATCAATAGACTGCCGCATCGAGTAGGTTCATTTTCGTGTATCTTCTGGAAATAACTAAGTACATATTTCATAACTTGTTCATAGCTTACTTCGATTCGCTCATGTCTACTCTAGGGAGGCCATCAGGGGAAACACGAGTCGTTGTTTCACGTAGGTTATTAGGCAAACATCCAAGACCCGTGAACAGATAACTCATGAGGTCCTCATATAAAACCTAGAAGACGAATTTACTTAGCATTCCATGGATTCACCGTGCGGGTGCCGGGTCCGTAGCGTTGCAGAGGAAGAGGCTCAAGTCAAGGCGCCTGGGACTTGCAACCCAGTGAGTAAGTTAAGGGGCCCCTTTATGATGCATCAATGCTCCCTTTTACCGCTTGAGCCTCCTCCCTTGCCCAACCAATTTTGGTTGGATCCTACTAATGCCGCCTTGGATACACGTTCTAGGATGGAAGTTACGGTTCTTCTTAACAGGCCAAGGTCTTTTAGTAGTTTGTTAGGGATTTTGCTGGTATACCCCTTGCTCCGACTTCTACAGCATATACATTAACCACGTAACCGTTTTTGTTTAATTCATTTGTTAGGTCATAATATTTGTTAGTTTTTACTGTGTGGTCTTTAGATATGTTTGTTTCCCACGACACAGTAAGTTCTATAAGTACTATGCGTTTTAGATTTTTTGAGTACTTTTTGAAATTTATTTGATTACTGATTAATTCCGTTATATATCTTTATAGCTAGCCTATATATGCTAGCCTTTGACTACTATCTCACCTGCTGGTAAGTGAGTATGTTATCGAAGATCTAGTTCAGGCTAACCAAGAGTTTCTTGCTCTCAAGGATAGCTGTCTGAACAAACCGTTTGGTGCTTGGCGAGTCTTTCTAGTTAAGGACTGTTGTGGTTTTATTTATCGATTGTACTGAAGGTGCTGCACGTTTCTGTTTCTGACAATTTGTGTTGGTGTTTCCTTGCAGAGTGGAAACAGCGTGAATCACAAGGACAGCGACAAAGGCTTAGCGGCGCCGGACGACCCCGGGGAACACATTAAAATCATCAAAATAGAAAAAACTAATGAACCACTTGGTAAGATTAAGTACCAAATCTACAGTTGATTTTCCTTCTATGATTTCTCCGTGTTTTTAACTAAGTTTCATTTAGGTAGCCAGTTCAGTTTTACAGTACCTAAGTATAATCTAAATAAATATTATGTGAAAACATAACTGCCTACCTTAATTAAGTAACTTCGAATCGAGCGTTTTTATCATCTTACGATGGAAAAGCACATCTGTTGAGGGAAATGTAAATATCTAGAAAAAATAAAATTGCGTTTAGGTTAGGACCTCTATTATAATCTCACTTGTTGGTAAGCGATGTTGAGACCAAAGGTAAACAGGGTAATCTAGAACAGATGTTAATAGGTAATCTGCAGTAGTGGGCTGTAGCATTTGGACTGCCTATGAGTCTGCAATGACTTATGAGTATCTAAATGCTTTTATTGTAGTAGCTGTAGTATTGTTTATATAGTTCGTCGTATTTTGTTAATAAAGGCATACATCTAGAACACAAGCCCTAAAGGAGCACATCATTAGGTGCTTGGCCACAAATTTTTGCTCGGTTACGCCATGCGAGCATTCGTGAAGTACTCTCTGAGTCAGGTCCTTAAATTTTTAACATACGAGTAGTTCATTGTTTGAAGTTAAGCAAAAGTATCGCTTCTAACGCCGTTGACGGCTACAATTTCAAACCCCTGTCAATCGATGGATAATCTTATTATATTTTAATCCGTACTTACGATTGTGGAATAGAGAAATTGCTTATATAGAAAAAGTATTATCATATATTTTTCTACCTATCCCATATTTTTCACGTAGCGATTGCTGTACCTACATGGCGAGGCATGAATGAGCATTGTTTCAACGTATTCTTTACTATGTACCAGTTAGCTCAAAGTAACGATTCTGTTCCAGGTGCTACAGTAAGGAATGAAGGCGAAGCTGTCATAATCGGTAGGATAGTAAGAGGAGGTGCAGCGGAGAAATCAGGGTTATTACATGAAGGAGACGAGGTAAGACGTTGCATCTACTTGGCAAACTTAAGGGGCGATTAAGGGTCACTTTGAAGGTGTATCTTCAAAGGATCGTTATTTAGATTCAGAAATGTGCTATGCGCGCTCGTTTTAGTAATAAATACGTGTGGTTTTTCATAACAAGGTACTCGAAATTAGGCAAAACAAATCTGAAGTGAAGCTGTTTTAAAAATATTTTTCTAAATTTATTACAATAATGATAACCATTTTTCATTTTCACATTTAAGTTTCATAAAACTGAGACCAATTATATCCATAACAAATCCGTATTGATCGACTATCGCATTCATGTGAAAAATATAATTTTCGCGCATTTTGGACTAAAAAAAAGTTCGTGAGATAACACTTGCAGGAGTTTTGAGGCTGTACCTACTGGATTGAATTCATGGTTTGATTTCTATTACAAGCTCCTAACTTATCTAAATCGCACCTTTAAATTCAAAAGATTATTTATTAATTTCAAGTACATCTAAATATTATAAATTAAACCGGCAAAAAACACTCACGTTGAGGATTGAATACGTCGACCTCGCAGACGCAGCTGCGCAGTCGCCCTGATGATGAGCATCTGATATGCTCGAAACCCGCGAGACGTATTCGATCCTCAACGTGCATGTTTTTTGCCGGTTTCATTTATAATATTTAAATATGTGTGAAACTCACGAGAATTTCATTTTAAGTACATCGTTCAAATTTGCGGCTGTACATACTAAACTGGGTATATAAAATTTATGTTTGACTTGTTCTCGTGCTAATAATAACTCATCGGAGAAGTTTTAGTTGTAATTTTTATGCCGGGCTTCTTAGGAATATTTGACTTTTACTTATGATTGGTTTATGAACTCAATTTCTAAACCGCTAACGGACTATAAATAGCTCCAGCCAAAAAGTATAGGTACCTACTTGACAATTTTCTGACGTTTATGTGAACAGGAGTGAGTGCAAATTAATCTGAGTAGACAATAATATCTTGCTTAGAGGATTGTACCAGTTCACACTAATTTCCATGGTACTAGTTCACACGTTTTGAAGGAGTGATGGCTCAGTGGCAGTGGCTATGGACTGCCGCGCAGCAGGTCCATGGTTCGAATCCCGCCGCGGGCTTGAGCTTCACCGCATGGTGGAAGGGCCTTTTGCAAATGCCCGCCTGGCTAGCGACCAAGTAGAAAATCTGTCGCTAAGCACTTAACGGTGTATTCCGGCAGCTGTCCTTGAGAGCCAGTGAAATTACAGGCTCATGAGACTTAACAACTATGTCTCAAAGTGACGGGCGCAGTGCAATTCGTGACTAGTGATGAAATGCATCTGTTATAGGCAGAGCTTAATTCGCTTAACAGCAGGTGGGCCTCGACCTTGTTCCATCACAATAATAAAAAAATAAAACAATCATGGGTCCGGTCGAACACTTTATATTGGTAGCAAGAAGCGTAGAACGGTAATGAGAGAACGGTGTTGTATGTGTAGCTGCTGGAAGTGAACGGCGTGGGCATGCGCGGCAAGTCTGTGCACGAGGTGTGCCAGGTGCTGGGCGCGCTGTCGGGCACGCTGAGCGTGGTGCTGGCCCCGCGCGGCGCCACGGCCGGCCGCGCGCCGCCGCCGCCCGCGCTCTCGCACCGCGTGCTGCACGTGCGCGCGCACTTCGACTACGACCCGGAGGACGACGTCTACATACCCTGTCGGGAACTAGGTAACATACCTTACCCTACCCTACCCGACCCTCCATACACCACTCTCATACGGATTTATAAGGAAACAAATCGAAGATACCACTGCAAATTGAACTTACACATGTAGACAGGCTGTAGTGTTTGAGTTATGCGAGTATATAATATAATGATTTGTAGCGCCATCTTTGATTCGTAAATAAACCTTACTCGCAGCTCAATAAAATGTGAAAGTACTTAAGATAACACCGTAGTTGGGTGCATAGGTAGCTGATCGTTGCTCTAAAAACAATATACGTGGTACACGGTAATAGCAGCGCCAATATGACTTTTTCGACATCTTCATAGTACGAGTATAGGTGCTAATTCGAATACCTTCTACGTACTTATCCGTAACTTATCCTAAGAATAGTCCATACTATTAATAAGTTCAATGTACCAGTTATAGCAAAACGGTTCAATAAGACGGGAAGATGCGTGCGAGGAACCTGAACAACTTCATAAAAATGACGTTTTATATTTCACTCAACAATTTACTTATAAAATAAAAAGGCATATAGGGTTCTCTCTAATATCACGATAATATAATGTGGAGAAAATGTACACAAGCTTATAACGCACACAGCTACACTTCCATGGATGATACGTATTAATGAATGACAAAAACAGGAAGACAAGCATACAGTAGACGCACACTACTGAGACTCAACCAGGAAACGTCGCCTGATTTGACATGTTCAAGGTACTGGTGCCGTTTCTCCCGTTTTTTATAAGTTCAATGATTCCCCTATATTCTCTTCCAAACCTGAGGCGATTCAATTATTTATTAGAATGAATATGTTAAGAAAGAAAATATCTAGGCTTCTTTTAATTCTTTTATATTAAAAGCTTTTCTAATAAGTCTGGTGGTCCTCTGAACATGACGGTAAAACGGGGATTTTTGTGGTTATCAAGGTAATTTTTTCTTTATCTTTATTTCACCAACTAATTATTACTACCTAGTTGCTGAAAAAGGAAATGACAGTGGCGTGTCTATAGCTGATCTAGATTTTATGCTTAAAAAATGTGTCGCCTCAGATTTGAAGGAGAGGACAGGGAATACTAAACGTTGATTTCGTGAATGTGTTCTATTCTTCACACGCATCTTACCCTCATAAAGTATCGACGAGAAGTACAAGTATATTTTATTCAGCTGAAGGTCTGAAATACGAGTATGTATGTTCCTATTATATGTTGCTTATTATTTGCTTTCAGGAATCAGTTTCCAAAAAGGTGACGTCCTGCACGTCATAAGCCGTGAAGATCCGAACTGGTGGCAGGCGTTCCGAGAAGGAGAGGAAGATCAGACCCTCGCCGGTCTCATACCCAGCCAGGCTTTCCAGCATCAGTACGTACCTATCTACTAAACAGAGAGTTAGATTCTACAATACTTGTAAGAAGTTCTTAAATTATTTTCTATTAGAAAAAAACAAATTTCAGAAAAAAAACTCCTGCTGATGCTTCATGTAGAAGCGAACCGCGTCGGAAATTCTTTCGGTTGGAATACCTGGCGTTTATCACGTCACGTCAGCTTAGCAGGAAAACTAAGCGGAATTGTCACTAGATATATTTTAATATGTTTGAAGTATATTTCTAAAATATTTATTTAAAGTTTTCTTATGCCTAAATATTCTGTATTTTAAAAATATGGCTTTGCTCAAAGTAACGCCTGAATCTATTAATTTTCTTCTACTCTAAACTTACATTATAACTTCACCGTGAGAGCGGACTGCATTTGTGCGATAGAGATGGAGCTACATGAACATTATTGTTTCGTGATGGCCACGGTACCAATCTCAGTAAGCTTGAAATAATGACGTCAGTTCTCCATAATAGGTTGTAAAAGGTGGGAGTTGGACTCCAGGAGTGAATTCATTTAGATGTTAACCTGCATATTGCATATCACAACCATAACTAAGTTTCTTACAATCCTCACGAGTTCGCCACTCGTGAGGATTGTGCATAATTATCACAATAATTAAGAGGCTTCAATAAAAAAATATAATGGTAGCCCAGCTTTCGCGGAATACATCTAAAACACCTGTAATAGAACATTTATGCAGGGTTTACTTTGCTCAGATTTTAATGAATTCCTTTTGTTCTCTTATAGACGAGAATCGATGAAATTAACGTTAGCGGGGGAGGTCGCGGCACGGGACAAGCCTCGCAAAGGCGGCACGTTGCTCTGCGCAAAGAAACCGCCAAGGAAGAAGAAGGGGAAAAAGGCAACCAGCGAAGCAGGATACCCCCTTTATTCCACCTCGGGTGGGGACGGTGAGTCAATATGCCCTTCATAAAATCAAATAACAGTTGCAGCAAAACAGCAAAGTAATATTTATGATATAAGGTAGCTTTAAGACTATTTTTATACAGTTTGCAAAACTAGACATAGTTATGTATAAGAACATTAACTTAACATCGAAATGAAGTTGAAAAGAACTTAAATTAATAATAACAAATACTTTTAAATATTTTAAGAAAACATCAAATTAATATTTTAATAAAACACTTAAATAATATAAAAATATATCTAGTGACAATTCCGCTTAATTTTCCTGCTAAGCCGACGTGACGTCACAAACGCCACGCAGCCAAACCGGAAGAATTTTTCGACGCGTTTCGCTTCTACACGAAGCATCCTCAGGAGGTCTTGACTCTTCGAGCGCACGATCGAGAATGAGCGGCCGGCGACTCGGCACGCCTTTATATAGACGGGCTGAGTTAGCACGCCTTTGTCTAGACTCGAGCGTGAGTCACCGCTCTTGGTTGTAGCTAACAATTGGTGAGTAATACGTATTTAAAGTGACAATGACATCATAATGGTCATAAATTGATAACAAAAAATAATTTTGAATTGTTTATATTATGTAATGTGTTTTTGGAATATGAAAAATATCGTAAAAAATATAACAAAATTACTTCCTAAAACAAATACATATTTAACTATTTTGTAGTGGCAAATTATCACTAAAAATACGCAACAGTGGTGATGAAACCAATTGCGTCTGTTCATTCAACAGTGCAACGCCTGTACTATGTTTTAATATTTCTAACTGTTCCAATACACACAATCGAAATCCCTTATCACAACAATGTAAAATCTTAAAGGTATTACTATCAAGGAGTTGATGACTGCTTTCAATTAAATGTTTTGCAAAGTGAGACTGTTCGGGATGGTCGTTCCTATACGCGGATTTGTGTTCTTTATATCTAATATCAAAATTACGGCCGGTTTGACCAATATAAACACTGTTACATTCGTCACAAGTAAGTTTGTAAACACCGGATTTTTTATTGTTTTCTAGACGATCTTTTCCGTTACATAAATGGCGTAAATTTTGGTTTGTTCGAAAAGCTACATGGACGTTATTTTTCTTAAATATATTGGAAATTTTTTGAGAGATTGGACCCATATAAGTAATGCTACCTACGTACTTGATATTTCTATCAGTAGGGGAAGAATATAGGAGTGACATAGCTCTATTACGTTGTTTATTATGAATTAATCGATCAACTAATTGTTTATTGTAGCCGTTGGAAATAGCAATTTGGTATATTATATTAAGTTCCTTATTATAATTTTCTTGATTAAGAGGAACCGATAACAGTCTATGGACATAACTTCGAAAAGCTGCTAACTTGTGTTGAATGGGATGACAAGAAGAGAAGGGGATAGCAATATCTGTGTGTGTCGGTTTTCGATATATTTGAAAATCTAATTTATTGCTAACTCTTGTAAGCGTTAAATCTAAAAAGTTCATAGATTGATTTAATTCTAATTCGAGTTTAAATTTAATTTTGGGATGTATATTATTCAGTTTCTTAACAAAGATATCAATCTGGCGAGAAGTGCCAGTCCAACAAATGATTATATCATCAACGTATCTATAATAAAATAGAATATTAGGTTCCTGTACTATGTGTTTACGCTCAAAGTCGTCCATAAAAAGTTCGACCATTAGTGGACTTAAAGGTGACCCCATAGCTAATCCTTCCTTTTGAAAATAGCACTCATCATTAAACCTGAAGTAATTTTGTTTCATACAAATAGTAGTTAAATCAATAAGGTCATTTACTTCCCCGGGATGTAATCGTTGTTTCTCAAAGTGATTCTCCAAGACGCGTAAGCAATTTTCGTAAGGAACGTTGGTGAATAGACTGTCTACATCAAGGGATAATAATTTGGCACCGGGAGGTACGTTAATATCTTTGACTTTGTGTATCAGATCTAGACTATTCTTTAAACTATATTTGGGTTTGAAAGATGATTTGCTACACAACAAAATATTAAGATGTTTTGCTAGGTTGTACGCGGGAGCGCCAACATAAGAGATGTCTCTTATGTTGGCGCTCCCGCGTACGTTGATGATATAATCATTTGTTGGACTGGCACTTCTCGCCAGATTGATATCTTTGTTAAGAAACTGAATAATATACATCCCAAAATTAAATTTAATCTCGAATTAGAATTAAATCAATCTATGAACTTTTTAGATTTAACGCTTACAAGAGTTAGCAATAAATTAGATTTTCAAATATATCGAAAACCGACACACACAGATATTGCTATCCCCTTCTCTTCTTGTCATCCCATTCAACACAAGTTAGCAGCTTTTCGAAGTTATGTCCATAGACTGTTATCGGTTCCTCTTAATCAAGAAAATTATAATAAGGAACTTAATATAATATACCAAATTGCTATTTCCAACGGCTACAATAAACAATTAGTTGATCGATTAATTCATAATAAACAACGTAATAGAGCTATGTCACTCCTATATTCTTCCCCTACTGATAGAAATATCAAGTACGTAGGTAGCATTACTTATATGGGTCCAATCTCTCAAAAAATTTCCAATATATTTAAGAAAAATAACGTCCATGTAGCTTTTCGAACAAACCAAAATTTACGCCATTTATGTAACGGAAAAGATCGTCTAGAAAACAATAAAAAATCCGGTGTTTACAAACTTACTTGTGACGAATGTAACAGTGTTTATATTGGTCAAACCGGCCGTAATTTTGATATTAGATATAAAGAACACAAATCCGCGTATAGGAACGACCATCCCGAACAGTCTCACTTTGCAAAACATTTAATTGAAAGCAGTCATCAACTCCTTGATAGTAATACCTTTAAGATTTTACATTGTTGTGATAAGGGATTTCGATTGTGTGTATTGGAACAGTTAGAAATATTAAAACATAGTACAGGCGTTGCACTGTTGAATGAACAGACGCAATTGGTTTCATCACCACTGTTGCGTATTTTTAGTGATAATTTGCCACTACAAAATAGTTAAATATGTATTTGTTTTAGGAAGTAATTTTGTTATATTTTTTACGATATTTTTCATATTCCAAAAACACATTACATAATATAAACAATTCAAAATTATTTTTTGTTATCAATTTATGACCATTATGATGTCATTGTCACTTTAAATACGTATTACTCACCAATTGTTAGCTACAACCAAGAGCGGTGACTCACGCTCGAGTCTAGACAAAGGCGTGCTAACTCAGCCCGTCTATATAAAGGCGTGCCGAGCCGCCGGCCGCTCATTCTCGATCGTGCGCTCGAAGAGTCAAGACCTCCTGAGGATGCTTCGTGTAGAAGCGAAACGCGTCGAAAAATTCTTCCGGTTTGGCTGCGTGGCGTTTGTGACGTCACGTCGGCTTAGCAGGAAAATTAAGCGGAATTGTCACTAGATATATTTTTATATTTTTTAAGTGTTTTATTAAAATATTAATTTGATGTTTTCTTAAAATATTTAAAAGTATTTGTTATTATTAAAAATGGATTTCCGCAAAGTAACGCCTGAATCTATTCAGAACTTAAATTACTTAATGCTAAAAACTAGACACTAGAAGTGTTTATAAATGTGTGAATGTGGGATAATGTTTTTGGGCGTGAAGGTGTGTATAGTGTGTGTATGTAATTCGTGTGTGTGTGTGTAATTCTGTCAAAATTTAAATAAGACTTTCTGTTTCCTCATACGACAATTTCATCAGAATGTCCTTTACCAACTTTATGCAAGTAAGGCACATGTGACAGGCGCAGTGCAGTTCTTCACTTGTGACTTTGTCCATTTTCTTTCAACAATAAAATTTACCTAAATAGAAACACCACACATTAATGACAATCCGTACAAGATTTCGTAACATCTACTACAAGTATATATGCTAAGATGATTATCCAGAATTAGTACCCTAAACATATTCTTTAACCCTTTTGCATGTAATTGTGTATCTGGCCCAAGATCCTTGTCCATTTGGACTATTTTTATATAATTTTAATTACCTACCAGTTATATATACTTACAGCTACGTTTTAACTGCTCCTAGTCAACAATGTGAATGATGGTTAATGACTATAATTTAAATGTATTAAATAACTAGTAAATAGAAGCAGTAGAAATCTTCGGAACGAGTTCTTCCGGGGAAGTTCTGCCACCATACCTATTTATACCGCCAAGTATGTAGTAATGTTTTTTTATATAAGTTTCATTACTGTGTTTCGGTTTAAAGAATATGGTTAAAATTACAGGCATATGAGACCTACAACTCTTATGTCTCAGGCAGAGCAGTTCCTCCCTTGTGACGAAATGCATCTATTATATGCAGTGGCTACCACTTAGCACCTTTGACCCTCGTGCTTTTTTCATCATAATCACAAGAAATCATAGTATTTCCGTTGGCAATAACGATTTCTTTTATTAAGTTTTTAATCTACTCAACCAGAGCTCCGCTAATTTTAAAGTGTAGCCATTTCGATCGTGGTTGCAGAATTTGAGCAGGAAGAGATCTTGACGTACGAGGAGGTGGCACTGTACTATCCTCGCGCGTCCCACAAGCGGCCCATCGTGCTCATCGGGCCGCCCAACATCGGCCGGCACGAGCTCCGCCAACGGCTCATGGAGGATAGCTCGCGGTTCGCTGCCGCTGTGCCGCGTGAGTCTTATTATAATACTATAAACATCCCTCTTAATGAATTTCCACTGAGAATTGATCAACCGACCCAGATATTTAAGTAAATAGTTTTGTATAAAAATAACATGTAGGCTAAAAAATACTTAAAACAGTCCGTAATAGTGAATGCCGACTACCAATCATACTCGTACAGCCGCAGATTTGAATCCCCACGTAGCCTCGAGCTTCAAAGCAAGCAGGGTATCAAATAGATCTATCGCCAAGCACGTTGCGGTCTGTTCCGGCTGCAGTCCTTGATGCCATCTTCTACCACATCGTTACATGTCAGCTAGGTGACGATTGGAGGCTGTGCTATGTATAAATAAACTGCTATTGACAAAAAATTATGTATAGTGACGGCAAGTACTAGTTAGAGAAATTTGTAGCTATATCATTTGTAACTTTAAGTTATGGTCATATCTGACGTTCATGTCTGAACTAAAAACTTTCAGATACGTCTCGACCTCGGAAAGACCACGAAGTGCCCGGACAAGATTACCATTTTATATCCCGCACACAATTTGAATCCGATATTCTCAATCGGAAGTTCGTTGAGCATGGAGAGTACGAAAAAGCTTATTATGGTGAGTAATTAAATAAAAATATAATGTATTAGCCTTTGTTCTCTCATTATTCACTGCTGAACACAGCCTCCCCCCAGTAAGGAGGGGTTTGCGGTAATCCCCACGCTTGGTGCTGCTTCCCACCATCAGGTATTTTATGCTTCGTCGAGTCTTACGACTTCCACAATTACAGATGGGGGAGGGGTAAATTCTAACTCAGCGCCCCAGGGGCAAATAAAATAATATAAAGAAAAAACAAGCAAAGTGTAGGGGTTGCTACTTCAAAGCTATCAATGCAATATGTATCTATCTAATCTGGAGTAAAATTGGATTCTCCGTATCACTGGGGAGGTAAACAGTTCACCCCTCAAATAATTTCTCAGTTCCAGATTACTGGCTAAATGGCGTGACATCTAAACAACTTATTTAAAACTACATAAAATTGATTTTCTAATTTTTTTATAACCTTAAATAATAAGCAAAATTGGTATTACTACTACTACTACTATTTTACTATATTACCTATTATAAAACTAACTATTTTTACTATTTTTATTATAACTGTAACAAGAAGAAAAAAACAATCATAGAAATCACCAAGTTCTGTGTACTGGTTTAGAGAGAGAGAAATATATAATTTAAAGAAAGATAATATAGACAGTATAAATAAACACTTTTCTTTAACAGTTTATATCGCAACTTACAGGTACATCACTAGAAGCAATACGAGAAGTCGTGAACTCCGGGAAGATCTGCGTGCTGAACTTGCATCCGCAGTCGCTAAAGATCCTCAGGAGTTCTGACTTGAAGCCCTACACGGTTTTCGTAGCTCCTCCGAGCTTAGAAAAGTTGCGGCAGAAGAAGATAAGAAACGCAGAAGCTTTCAAGGTAAAGAACAATAAAACATAATGCGTTTGTAAATTTTGGAGTCTAGACTTATATTGAGTATATTGGCAATTTAATTTGTGGAATGGTCAAGTTTTTTAAGTTTCCTAATGGAAAATAGTACTTGAAAATTAAAGTCTTGAAATGTTTTTATGAGCGGACTTTATGGTTTCTTTATAAATTAAAATTTATAAGATTACTACTGATTACTACTTCAATATTTCTTAATAGTTCAATGTACTTAGATGATTTCATGGTATAGAGGCGAGGCAAAGATAGAATTCGTTCTTTGTGGCTTACAGCGATTTCCGGGACTTAATCGACTCATTTTTACAGGAAGAAGAATTGAAAGAGATCATTGCAACTGCGAGAGACATGGAACTTAGATGGGGCCATTTATTCGACATGATAATTATAAATAACGACACACAACGTGCCTACCAGCAGCTGCTGAACGAGATAAACAGTTTGGAGCGTGAGCCGCAGTGGGTGCCCGCGCACTGGCTCAAGCACACCTAGCGAGCCGCGAGCCTCGCCGCTACATCGGCGGCGCGCACCCACACCGCTCGCGGGGCCCGCGCATCCAGCCACCAGTGTAACGTGAACATTACCGATACGCTCGATACGCGACACGAGAGACACTTCCGCACGTTCAAACTGGTGCTGATGTTGGATTTAATAGCGCAAATGGTTTTACATTTGCTTTTCTATTTCCTTAACGCTTGCGATGTCAAAAGATTCGCGAAGGTTAAGAGAAAAACGACGGAGGAGAACGTTCTAGGTAGACGTAGATTTGAAGTTAGTAGCGACACAGGTATTTCGAATTCAACGGCGTTAGAGCGATATATAGATAATAGAAATGTGTTCCCGGGTTCTTTAGTTGATGAAAGCGAACATTCGAAAACGTCAAAACGCAATAGTTTTTTCGCGTAAGTGTAAGTGCATATCTATTAAAGTATTTGGCTGACGAAGCGAAGTATTTAGATAGATATTTTTATTCGATCGATTCCAAGACATCACTTTAGTTAAGAGTTATTTATCGTTGATTTTCAATTATGTATTTAGGTGTATCAAGTGCGGTGCAAATAACTTATGAAATGTTTATAAAGTTGTATCTTGATGAGAGAAGTATAGTAATACATATTAATTAATTGGTATCAATGAAATTAAATCCACTTTCCATGTAATCGCCTTAAAAAAGAGTTTATAAAAGACATTATAAAATTTTACTCTTAAAATCGTGTTTTGTTTGTATTTTAGATAGCCTAAGTTTAAAGGTGTAAAGTTTGACTAAAATAATATTTACCATTTATATTCAAAATCCTGGTTATTCATTGTTGTAAACGTAAGTATATTTTCAAATAACAATTATCAATATATATTACATTATTTGTATTCGATTTGAATCAAGTTCAGAGGTATTAAGTGCTCCTTATGAAAAATACAGAATATAAAAGTAACAAGCTCTGTAACTAACCTTAGAAATTTGTAATAATTCTGCCAAATATAAAGACTGTTTGCTGTTTTAATAATATCATACTTTGTCCCTTGCATGTCCTAGATAGAGAGATTTCAGCGTTGTTAGTGAGTTCATAGAGCGCTTCTAATGAATCCCTTCTTGTATCGTAGGTATTGCCACTTGACAGTCATTCAAGTAAATAAAAATACGTTTAATAAAAATAAATTCTAAAATAGTATTAATAAATTGTTGAATTTTTACATAATAATGCTACACAAACAATAATGCGACGGAATTTATAGTTTGCAAAGTATTAAATAGATAGTGAATAAAATGACGATGAAATAACAATAAAATATTTCTCTATTACAATATTTGTACGGTAGATATAAATATTAGAAATTTTCGGAAAAATTCTCCCGTAGTCTTCTCGTGGGTTTCTCTTTAAGATCTATAGAATTACTAATAGTTTCAATAAACCAACTTATATAAAAACACCGCTTTATGTAGCGTGTAGTAAAGCAATATTTTATATCCGTATAGATAAATCGATTTACCCAACATACTGTACAACGACATATCTGTTTTTATAGTATACCTATTTCAAGTTAATGTATTTGGCCAATGATTTCCTTTTTGGCAAATTTACCAATCTAAAGATACCTATATCAACAATAATTTTAATGAATAGTCGCAAAATCGATGTTTTACGGCTTAGAACAATTAAATCTTCCATTTTAGTAATTAGCTATAACATAGCATCACTAATGGGCAGCTTTTGTATCTGTAAAGCATCATCCAAAAATAGCGCGTTCGTTGTTAATAAACTATGAAGGCGCATTAAAAATACAATCGGTGAATCACAATAGGAAAATTTTGTACCTTCAACTTTGACCATCAGCTTACCTGTCGGTAGCTGATGTTACGGTCAGACATAATGGGCTCTCAATGGTAGCTGCCGGAACACGACATTAGCTTCCATTTTTAAGTAATATTTATGGGACTATGTCACACACATTTATTCACTCGAACCTCATATTGTAGCTCTCATTAGTGTCCTCCTGTTATAGGCACCAATGTTAGAAATCGATAGAAATAGATAAATGCAATAATACCATATAATTGAAAACAATATTCTAAAATATTCAGATAAATTGTTTGTACTTATATTATGAATTTAGATAGAATTGTGCATTCCAAATAATATAGTGCCAAATAAATTTGTCACCAGTGGTGATGTCCACATTCATTTTTATAATCACAATTTTTGAAGTGTTGTTTTGTATGTGGTATATTAGAGATTGTACAGCATGGGCATAATTAGGCTTGAGTCAGCAGTTGGTAAAAGTCGTAAACAGATTAGTGATTAGTCATAGTTGATGGGTCTGATTTTAGACAAACTATATACACAAAATTTAAAGTTCCAGGTATACCTGAATGTTATTAATCTACAACACAAAGTAAATTTTTGCTTAACTATGCCTATGTAAGTGTGTACTGATTTTGAGGTATTGTGTCATAGTCATAAAACTTTATTGAATCGGAATATATTTTATTAGTTGTGTAAGTTCAATATTATAATCAGTGGTAGCGTGTGGAGGTGCTAAACATTTCGAATTAACTTGTTTTGTCATCCTGTGTGGTTTTAAAATATATTGTTGTGCTGGTAAGTACGCGAAATTAGAATCTGGCTCAATATTCAGTCATAATGGAAGTTTTTACCGGGGCTATGTAAAGCATGGGATTATTTTTACTACTTGGGTTATCAATATCTATATTTTTATCTTCTTTTATACATTTTTATCTGTTTTATAATTTTGATGTTGTTTAAACTTAGGTACTTACTAAGACAAACTTTCTCGCACTTATCAGCACTAAGTTTTGTCTTCATCAGTTACTTCACAGTATTGATATTATTATCTAATTTATAAATAGTCCTGTATATAATTTATTAACAACTGAATAAATGATAAAAATATTATAAATAACATGTTAATAGAACAATTTCGTGTAAATAATAGAGTACCTATTAAATTTAATATCAGATAAATGTTGGTTTTATTGATAGATTATGCATTGACTAATTAGTGTAAGTGATAAGTATAGGGGTAATTTTCGGTATTATTTCGTTGGTTCTATGGAGTGTTGTGGTTCGAGAGTACAATTTAATTCATACAGTTTTTTTACTCCGCACTGGTTATCACTTGACCACTATCTCACCTGATGTTAAGTAATGATGCGATATATGATGGAGCGCGCTTACCCAGAAGATACCTATTCACTCGCGTTTTGAAGACCCCCATATTGTACTTAACCGGAAACATAGACTCAGGCAGGGTGTTCCATTCCCTAGCGATTCGTATGATGAACGAAGAAGCAAATTGCTTGGTTTGGGTAAATGGAACATCCATCATATAACGGTGGCGCTTCTGAGTATCCCTGGATGTCCGGTTATAGAATGGATATGGCGGAATCAAATCATGATGTTCCGTGGTACACTCCCCGAAATGTATCCGATAAAATACCGATAAACATGCGCCTTTGCGGCGATGCTCGAGACTCTGAAGTCTTTTGTCTACAAGTTGGTCGTCGTTAATGAGTCTCTTGGGTCTCATCTCAATAGCTTCTAGTGTTTCCAGCTGGTATTTAGCAGAACCATCCCAAAGGTGAAAGCAGTACCTACTCCACACACGTCTGGACTTGCGCTTGATAAAGATTAAGCAACTGTCCCGGTGTGAAGTATTGTCTCACCTTATCCAAATCGCCAAGCTTTTTGGAGGCTAGCTGGGCTTTAGACTCAATATAGAAGCCGAAAGCCGTATCAGATCAAATCTGAAATTATAAACGGATTAGATCCATTTATTTCAACTTAATTAGAAAATATAGCTTCTTGTTCAAAATGTATATACCTAGTATGGTTAGTTCTTGTTTATAAGCATAAAGCGTTTGATGGAATTATCGAAAGCTAGAATGCCTTGGAGACCGTGGCACAGCGTTAAACTGGTTTCATTAATACCTTTCGGATCCTACTACCAGCAAATTACTTATGTTGAAGCGTGCTTGGTCCATCCCTATTTTTAGCATAATATTAATGACCTATGTCACCTTAAAACCTCCCAGGTTCAAGTTTTTTTCTTCACTGACGATACAGCTATAATTTTTCATGAAATTAATTGGCATCGGTTGTTCATCGTAACCAATGAAGGACTACGCACAATAATGAAGTGGCTTAGCAACAACTTACTCTAAATGATGACAAGACAAAAGTTGTTGCGTTTCGAGTGTCAAGACATAGTCATTCCTCCACTTATCCAATTTCACTTTAGCATAAGAGCAAGTTACAGACATCAAATATCTAGGAATATGTATAGATGAACTCTTATCTTGGATAAAACAAATACAGACATTCAGTAATCGCTTAAGAAAGCTATTGTTCCTTTTTAAAAGGCTAAGAGTAGTGGCAGACTTGAAAACTATAGCAATGGTTTACTCGGCACTATGTAAGTAATTTATCAGCTACTGTATAACCTCATTGGGAGCAGCGTATGCAACCTACATTATGAGGGCAGAACGTGCACAACGAGCTGTATTAAAAGTTGCCCATAAAAAATCTTTTCGGTTCCCAACTGATAAATTGTATCAAGAAACCAGCGAACTAAGAGCGCGCCAACTTTTTATTTTAGCAACTGTATTGAGGTTTCATAAATAAGATAACCACATACAATACACTATCTAGATTTTAGACCCAGAAGAACACACAAATGGGACTCAGTGAGTATGGAAGAATAGAACAAATGTGTCACAAATATTTAGGACCATTCATTTATAATTAGCTTAACAAAACACTAACGGTAATTTATGGATTATTATACTAAACGCGTGTGTAGAATCAAAATAACAAATCATCTTTTATCGTTAGATTACCCAAATACAGAGTTTGCTTAGAATCAATATAAAATAAATGATCAAACGAACTTGAAGTGAACTTCGATCGATATTATTTGAGTCACAGTCATTCATTCGATAATAATAACCAGGTAGTTTCCTTTAGTTTACAGGCAACACTTGCACATTTTCAGAGAACTCGATTAAAACATCGAGTTGTATCGATATTTTTCCGCAACTCATGTCCATCCCTTATCGAGTAGTCTCATTTTTTTAGAGTATCTATTCAGAAACAAAGCTTCCTATCATGGGTTCAAAGCTAGTACTTGACTTAGTTTATTTGGGTAGGTTGGGTTACTATAATTATCGAGTGAATTGACTCAAATAATATCGATCGAACTTCACTTCAAGTTCGTTTGATCATATATTATTATTCGTCAGTTCATTTCTCAAATTATAGTATAATAACCAGGTAGATGTTCAGAGAAGGAAGGTTTGTTTTCCTTCTTATTATAATTAACCGTTTTTCATAAAACCACAGTTATATCTCCTGATAGTTTTGTTTGAGTGTGCTGTGGTGTGTGGCCCAGTGGCGCTGGCGGCGGAAGTAGCAGCATGTCGCGTGCTGTGCGCACTGAAGGTGCGCGTGTCTAAACCGCTCGCGGACAACACTTGCTTAATCCAGCTGGTCGACTGCGCTGTGGCGGCTCTGTGTGGTAGTTTTATAGTCAACTGTAGATTACTCTCGTTCAAAGTTCTGAATTTTTCGTTACAAAAATAAAATCCTTGAGAAGAGAAGCGGGACAGATATTTATGTTTTCGAAAG
Organism: Plagodis pulveraria; assembly: GCA_963890685.1. Lineage (NCBI taxonomy): Eukaryota > Metazoa > Arthropoda > Insecta > Lepidoptera > Geometridae > Plagodis > Plagodis pulveraria. Next base: position 4,621,856 of record OY982963.1, read on the forward strand.
ACCAAGATCGATAGGTTGGTCAAGCCCGGGAGCCAAGGTCTTGATTGTGTCCGTAATGGCTATCGTAATACCGTCTGTTTATATTGTAATATTTTCTATTGAATAAGCGCGAAAGTTGGAATCAATGCGCCGTGCATAGTACAAGTATATAATAAAAATATACACATATGTATTTATATATATATACATATATTGTTAACTATCCCTTCAATTCTTAATTATTTATTTGGGTACCATACAGATATATAGTTAAGAACAGTTTGAGGGTCCCAAGAGGACGTAGATTTGTGACGGTGGGGCTTGATCTTGTAAGCACGCTTAAGTACGCGCTTAACGCGATAATCACTGATGTGATCACTTAAGAAAAGTGACAATGCTAAATGGTGACTATTAAGAGAGTCATACGAACAACTGTTGTTGAACTGTCCTGTTAAAATATTTAAAACTAATATAATGGAGTCATTGAAAACTTCACTATCGTTATTCATACATAACTGCCACCAGACCTTTAAGGTGACGAGAATACACTGAAGCAATAACTTCAGTGTATTGTCGGCGAGTGAGGAGAGCAACAGGTCAAGGGCCGTGGGTGGCCAGCCACTTCGCGCAAATACTGCCTGCAGTGCTTCACGGCACTCAGCAAGGGTAAGTTGCGCACCTGGTGGATGGTACTATCTCAAATGCGATTGTAACAAGCATTTACTAAGGTTAAATAAATGTATTTTAGACACCCGTAAGTTGTCTAATAAGGGATACCACGCCTGCGATTTCCAATGTGGAAATATAAGTTGCCGGTCGCTTCGTCGTCGACTATTATTTGCAAACATTTTAAAACTAATGAAAATGGCGGAAAGACATATAAGTTTCCAAGTACCGGTAAAAGCATCTACGACGAAAGCGTCCGGATCGGGTTTCCATGATACGAACGTTTCGTACTTGGCATTGTTACGAGAGAAAAAAGATAGATTTCTAGATAACTGACGAGGTCAACTACTGTTTGGGAAGGGTTATCTATCAGGTAATTTCCATTCGGTGTCTGGATATATTATTCTAGAATCCAAATCCACTGAATTTTCTTTATTGACGTAAGAAGCAAATATCTAAATATTTCTCCTCTCGAACCATTGCCAAATTTATTTATTTTTTGCGTTAAATTCTTAAGATGTGGGTATGGAGTTCCACCCATCCTATTCACATAGCTTATAGCTGTGTTGTTATCAAAACGTAGCAATACCGCACAATTAGATTCATTTAATGAAACATTTTAAACCTGAAAAGAACCCAATAGTTCTAGATAGTTGATATCGTGTTCCTTCTCAGTGATCTTCCCGGTGCCTTTTGCCCTATTGCTTGCGCAAACCGCCCCTAAATCTGATCGAGAAGCGTCAGTAAAGATTTCGTATATAAACACGACCTTTTTGGAAGTGTTGAAAGGAACTATGAATGGTTAGCATTCCACCAATTTAAGGCATCTAAAACCTCCTTTATGAGTTTTATTTTGGCTTCATAATAATATTGTTACTCGTTGTATTGTTACTCTTGTAACGCTAAAAGAATTTGTTTCTCCTAAAAAAATTATGTACAAAAGCCCGTACTTAACGCCGGGCATGCCGAGACCAGAACGCCAATTGTTTTGCAAACTCGCGAATGGTGCATTTTGGTAAACAAGAATACTTACGGAGTGATTGTTGATGTGCGCTTATTTAAGGGCAAAGATTAAATCTTGGGTACAAACATAAAACCTAAAAACTTGGCGACCTTTTAAGGGTATAGGGAACGTAGTTAACAACGAAACCCAAACAATTCAGTATTTGTAGAGTGTACATTATCTGTACAATCTTCAAAGCTGTCGCCAATGTACATGATGTCATCAAGGTATATTACCGATTTATAACCTTGTGTACGTAGGAAAGTTATTACCTCAAATTATTTTAGTAAACACCCTAGGGGCCACTGGTAAACCGTATGGTATAGATACGAATTCAAATAAATAACGTTCAAACTCAACTCTTAGTTACTTCCTATCAGAGAGGTTAATAGGATCGGAAAGGTAGGCTTATTTTAAATAAATAGCAAAGCCACAAACCATCACGTGGTATGAGTTGGGATGTAGTCTTATAATCCTCCATTTTGAAGTAATTATTTAAAATAAATTTATTTAGTGGCTTTAAATTGACTATGAAGCCTTTAGTGCCACTTGGTTTCGGAGCTAGTAATATTGTAGAAATGTATTGGCCATGACATGGCTTACAAGGTTTAACAGCACCTAGCTCGCTTAACCTTTGAATAGCCAAATACATATCATGATTGTCTTTGTGGGTAATCGTTGAAGGGGGTATAATGGATTGTGATTTTTTTTCGCCAAATTGTATATTATATCCTTGCTTTATCCAAGTCAGGACTACACTATTGCTAGTTATGTTTGGCCAAAAGTTATAGTGTAATAATAAACAGCGAGCGTGTACTTACCTGCATCATTGTTAGTGCTGTGTGTTGGCACGAGGCTTGGAGTGTCTTAAGTTTCTCGGAGGCGGCAGTGCTTGTTTGTCGCAGTCGTCAGATAGGCTCGGCGACCCACACGGGCTCCTCTCCTTTGACCTCCCCGCCCCCCTCGTGAAGTAATGAGAAGGTCCCGTCCAGTTAACTAGTTAGCGGGACGATTGACCGACCATTGCTGAGCTGAGGAAGTTGTAGGTTTTGAATTCGTGCCTTTACGGATCTCTAGACCTTGTTTCTCAATAGCATTGCTAGCCTTAAGTTTATTGGCAAGCGAATTGCTGAAGAATGTTTCATCTCTCTCAGCATCTTGAATCACGTGTATAAAATTATTTTCTAGGCTAGGTGTGAATTTTTTTTTCTATCACACGAACATGTGAAATGTAAGTCTGTTAGGAGGCGACATCCGTCACAAGGATTTGAGAGCACGGACCTGTTTTAGAATTTTTAGCAATATGTCCATGACCCGATTTACTGGTGTACCAGCATTTGGAAACTTTAAAGTTTTTTGTTCCTTACAATTTCGGAAACGACAGCTGAGATTTCAGCGTTGAGCTTTGGTGCTTGTAAAAATTTACAATTAGACAGAACTAGGTATTATTATATATATATATTATATTACCTGCATTAGATCCGACTTTTCTTCTTTGGCAAGACCTTTCCTAAGTAAAGGGTCACATAACTTAGCCAGACTATCATTGATGGGCTCACCAAAGTAAGGAGTATCTGAGGTGCCGATAAGAGTCCAGCATCAAGGCTTGGATCAGATGGAGTCCCAGATGATGTTGGGCCGGCTTAGTGTCCGGCGTCGTGCGCCGACTTGGGGCAGCATTCTGTCTTCGTCCGAATTGTCTGCCAGTAACGTGCGTTGTGCGTTATATCCATGATTTTATCTAAAAGTAGAATAATCACGTATCGTTCGATACTCGTTTCGATACTTTGTAAGAACAAAGAAACGAAAAAGTTATTCAATGTGGGTACTTTGAAATAGTATTGTCTCGCAGACAATAAATGCAGATAAACGTGAAATTCCATTAGAATCCACGTATTTCTGCGTATAATTATTACATAATTATCACAGGTAGCTCGCAGCTACCTGTGTTATCGCAATTGACTCGCAGTCAATCCAGATTTGTACCCAAAGAAAGTATTTGTTCGAAAGAACTTATCGGCAAAATTTTCACCGTCGGACGTGTCTAAAAGACGTCGTCGTCGTTTTGTTTTATTACAATCTTCTTATTTTCCGTGTATAATGCACTATTTTATCCTCAGCACTGTGTTTTGGAATTTTCATGAAGACGCGTGCGTTCGTTGCCGTGCACAAAAAAGGAAGGAGACTACTCGATAGGGATGAACATGAGTTGGGGAAAAATATCGATACAACTCGATGTTTTAATCGAGTTCTCTGAAAATGTGCAAGTGTTGCCTGTAAACTAAAGGAAACTACCTGGTTATTATACTATAATTTGAGAAATGAATTGACGAATAATAACATAAAATTAAATTTTAGTTAAGTATTATTTTCTAATTGTAGTATACAAAAATAAAGTATAATAAAATATAATTATTTACAAGAATATTATTACGATTATACTAATCTTGATTTTTATGAATTAGCAAACTAACTAACTATAAATATAGAAAAGAATTCGAAAATGAAATCAAAACATTTCAGAATAATTAACAGAATACTACATGGTTCCATTTTTCTTTTATTGCATAATCAAATATACAACAAAAAAACATAACTTTACAGTGATCTGACAGCACGACATGGCAGTGCCCACCGCCAAGTCGAGCATTCACTTTACTTGATAATATTTGCTTTTGTCAATATTTAAAATTACAATTAATTACATATGATACACGTCACAAAACTTGCATAGAACACTGCTCACGAGTTATGGAACTAGCACCCTGGAAGTGAACTAGTCCTCACAAACTCAGGGTATCCTACAGTGAGGACTACCTGTCTAGAGTGAAAACGCACTAAAAAGACGACCTCAATGATATGTACTCATTTTCCTACTCAGAACATAGTGTCAGAACATAGATGTAGTTGGTAGCCGTCTATTCTACTTATATAGTATGTCTCAATTTCAAGTCTATGTCTATTTTTCCTGTAAAATAAATTGAGAAATAGACAAAGTTTTAACAGAAAATAAGATTCTTCGAGACATACAAACTTATTATGCTACAGGCTACAAGTAAATAGTTTTGAAAATACCGAAAGGAATAAAAACAGTTTCTACAGTTATATACTTGATCCCTACGAATAAAAATGTAAAGAAATGTATTCCAAGCTCAAAAACACCAGAATGCAAACGTTAACACGGTAAGCGTGGTCAAAACAGTGAACCGTGCGGCGCAACATTACCTTTTCGCGACCAATCGGATGCGGTCATTTTAAGGAGTTAACAGTCCTCAATGACCTTGGGCTTTGGATGCGCAGTTATTTTTAGCGCGATCTAGTCTTGGGCTTTGGATGCACAGTTATTTTTAGCGAGGTTAGTCACTCCGGCCTACAAAACAAAAAGAACGACAAAAAAATACAATATTGGTATAATGAGGTAAGAGAGATATATAATAATGTGAAAAGGTAGGTACCACTCGGCCAGTTGGCGTCCAATCTTTTTTTTACGCTTATTAGCCTTACTGATACCTCCCATCTTCGGATCAGATTAGACCTTCTGTACTACAAAATCTGTTACTATTCTAAATATTTTCACTAACGATAATGTCAATATGAACTAATAAATTACTCTAAAAACTATTGATTTAAATTTTCTTTGCCTATTTAGTCAGTGTTTAATTGATAATTTACGTACAAATAGTAATAAAATTGCATAAATGTTTCTTGGGAACACAAGTACGTCCACTCTCCGCATAGTGCCAGCGGCGACTGACCCTTCCCCCGCTTAGGATCTCGCGGGTGTTGCCGATCACATGCTATGCCGGCATGGCAATAAATAACGCAATATATTACTAAACAGACTTTATTTTGGTTCTAAAAAAATGGGGAAAAAATGAATGTGCATATTTATAAATTGCCTATCTAACAGTGTAAACAAATTTAATGTCGCAATCTTCCGTAACACGGCATTGCAGGCTATGGGAACGAAAAAGACGTTCGTAAAATATTTTTTTCTTCGCAATGTAGCAAGTAAATTAATATTTTATGCAATTGAAACGAACAGGTACAGAATGATCTTATTGACGATATTTTTTTCATGTCGGTAGAATCCGTAGGTTCTTCAGCATGTCGAGTTAAAGTGACGCGTTTGGCGAGTCTTAAAGCCTTAAGGCTGCTGTCTCTTCAATATCAACATTTCTGAGATATTTGAGATCCTACTACTTTCAAATATTAAAGCTAGGATTCATATACTTGCAGACGTATTTATTTCATTTCTAAAAATCGGCATTGTATAATTAACAATATTAACTTTTACAGCCATGAGTACATTACCCAAGCAGGAAAAACCCTTCTAGAATTAATTAATTTATACAAATAAATTCAATCTAGAAGGCAAAAAAGCCCCATGGGGTGCCGGGCTAGAATGTCAGCTCCCCATCTTTACCCGTGGATGCCGTAAGAAGCTTTCTGAGGAACTGATATCTTATACTGCGATCCCCGAGATGCCTGCCAAGCGTGGGGATTATGGCTTACCCCCCAGAATGAGGGGAGGCTGTGTTCAGCATTGGACAATCCGGCCGATACAGTGTACAATTGTGCAGGTAGGCGTTTATTAAAAAAAAAAACAATTCCGTTGGAGTAACGTTATTCCATTAGAAAATTTTTAAACGAATGATCGGAAAGACATATATTATATAAGTATATGGGCAGATAGCTTATATTTGTGGGTAAATTTTAAGGTGTTTGCAATTTTTCATTTCCTACTGGAGTAAAAAAAACATTCACTAAAATGAGATTATAATTTATAAAACTAATAATGTCAATCATAGAGAAAAGTAATATTACTTTTCTCTATGATTGACATTATTGGGAATCAATTCTGTAATGTACGGATATTACGTAGGATGGATGTCGTAACAGCGAATTATGCTACAAACTTTGGAGGAATGAAGGCAGAGAGGAGGTAACGATTACAAATTTTCCCTTGACGAAGCGTGTTGCCAGCTTCCAGGGTGAGGGAGTGTGGATAGCTGGCCTGGCCCCATCTTATCCCTAAAGCCATCTGACGGTGAATAACAAAAGGTCGCTAATAGTTAATCCGCCCTCAACCGCAATGAATACGACCCTGCTTTTGTGCAAGTAGTATAGTCCCACGGCGAAAGATGGCGTATTTTTAAAATATTTATATAGGTAATCTAAAAATGACTAGTATTTGTCGTAAGAAAATTACAAAAAATTCTAATATAGGAAGAGTTGTTCGTAGGTATAAGTGGTTATATGTTATTTAATCTGTATATACAGTGGTCTAATGAGTTCCAAAAGCTGACGATATGTAAGTAGCGAATTTTTTAGCAAAAAATGTTATACACCGGTAATATACCTAGTAATGTAAATAATTGAAAAAAATATTACAAAACATGTGAAATGGCTGCCTTTGTCACTTGATCAGAACTATTTATGCACGATATTATTTTATTTGGTATATCTAGGTTTGAAATAGTAGCTTAAAAACTTTTTAATCATCATCAGACTATAGGGTAGCTGAGATGACGTAAAATGCAAAATGGTTTTTGAAGTTTAACGAATTTATTTAAATGTGTTCGGCGGTGTTTTAAAACGGGATGGAATGATTTCTTTAATAACTCCTGCAGTGCTTGGTGATTGAACTGTTACAGATTGTTGATGGCGAAGTTGATGGCAACTGCACTGTATTATAATCTGGTTCTGGCTCTACTAGTTCAGTACCGCCTAAGCCTTAGAATTGCGTTTGTACCTGTTGTGTACTTGTTGATTCAATTTGAAACTCCACAATGTCTAACACGTGATCACCGATGAACTTGTAGTATTGTCATTTAAAGGAAATAGCGCTTCCTTTCAAAGCCTTTTGCAGCATCCCCAACAGTGGCAGCCTGATTCCAAACCTGTTTGAAAAATTCTCCAAAGGCGCCTTTTGTTATTCCATGATTTAAATGGGAATAATGCCATGATGTCGTTGGTATATGTTACATGTTTTGAGTGGTTTGAAAATCGATACAACAAGTGGTTGTAAAGCACGTGACGTGTGTGGAGGAGAAAGAATAAGCTCAGTTATCTAAAAAGTCTCATAGATCTACCACTTCTACCACTGAGTAGTGAGTAGCTCGAGTGAGACGCGCGTCCATCTAAGGGCGTATTCCATTTGACGCTAATTTCGTTATTTTAGATAATTTTCACCACATTATGCGTCTATGGTTGTGATCACTGTGATCGTTTGTAACTGTTCTCCCCTGTTCCATTCAGAAAGAGAAAGCTGAGAATGCAACTAAAATTTGCCACTTCTGTCACTTTTGACATTAGATATTGGTAATTCACACTGTTCAAGCTACTGAGCTTCATAGCGTTTATGGCGAAATTAATGCCAAGACACAAGTGGAACAGCTTTTTGAGAGTCTTTAATCGTTTTTATCGTTTTTGGCGAACTTAACTTCAAATGGTACGCAACCTATATGTAGAATAACTATTATTCCTTGCGTACGGTAGCGATTAAAATGATGCAACCACAACAGAAAAGCTTCTTCAGCTACCCAGCTTTTTTCAGTTTTTACAACTTCTTGGGTACATTATCACCTCGTTCAACATCTGTCACACTGACAAGACAGCATCTTTCGCAACTTTCTGGACTTAACGATATTACGTTGGGTGGTCGATTATAAAGCGGAATCCCCGTTTCGTATACATCGTACACACATTCAAGTGTACTTCTTAAATAATTGTCTACAACTGTTTATAAAGTCCAGAAGAATTTGGCAACTTTTTCCCTTTTCCTAACATCAGTCCTTGCACTTGACAATCCTTTCGGCTTTTAAATAATTGATTCCTTATTTCTTTACATAAAGCCATGAAACCAGTCCTTACCACCTATACTTGTCTGTTATATATGTGTTTAATATTTTGACGTTCTGCAAATTAATAAGCACATTTACGAACCGCCTTCGGTTTGATTCCGAAGCCACGACTCCCTAAGTATTGTAACGGGTCTGCTAAAGTTTTTCTGTATTCTACGTCGCTTAATGACACTTCTGGAGATAGACGCTCTTCTTTGTAAATTCGTTTAAGGCAATTAGTAAACCTCAGTCACCCGAGGTAAGGATAACTCTTTGGTTAGGACTTTGTTTGCAGAAGTTTTTTTTTGTGACCAATCTTTCGTTATAGTAGTATCTAAATAACCCTAAGACTTATTCAATAAGAATTTTACACAATAATCTATAATGTAGCGCTTATTATCTAAAAGGTTTTCTAAACAAGCCCTCTTCCTTAACCTAATAATCTGTTACATTAAAAGTTGTGCAACAAATTCATAATATACATATCCCTGTACAAATCCATGATGTACAGCGGTATATATCGTGTATTTACACATTTTTTTTATAACTGTTAACATGTTTTGTGACTTAGTTCAAAGCGATGAGATTTCGTTACGTGCGTGTGACGTTTTCTGTAGACGTGTGCTATGCGTGCTCACCTAATATTTCGTAAAAAGTGCCAGAAAAATATCTACGGGGTTAAATTGTGTTCTGAAGTACTTTGGTAAATGGTCGTACTTAATTGCCTTTACTATTTGTCTTCATTGTTACCTTACTTAGGCGCTAATGCGAACCTACTAGATGCAAGAATTTAGTAAGTTCATGCCAACGCAACGAATCTAACTTAGGTTTGATCTTAGATAAGTAATACTCCTGGAAGGTTTGCTGCTCTTACCTACTTGTATTTCAAGAGGAGTTTTTTCTATACTGAACTGGGTAGTACTTGACCACTATCTCACCTGATGAAGTGATGATGTGATCGATACTGGAGTGCGCTAACCCAGAAGATATCTATTCACTCGCGTTTTGAAGACCTGGGTTGGTATTGAAAACTTCTTTATTTGGATTAGTTAGAATCTTCATGTCTGATACCTTGAGGAATGTCATAGTACAAACTATACGAAACCAATTTAAAATTAAAAATAAGACAAATAGCTGTTATTTTCATTATTCTATTTATATGTCAACTTCAAATCAAGCTAGTGTCAACTTCATTGTGACATTTCGTTACGTTGACATTTCTGAAACCAACCAAACCAGCAAAGCAAAACAGTAAATAAGATATACTGCGAATTATTAACAATTTCCAACACTGTTGAAATACCTACGTAAACTTTCGCTGATGATAAGATATTAGACTACAATGCCTTCAATGAAAGTCGAGGGCGACAGCGACGGAGATGGAGAGATGTCTGGCGGAGACACTGAAAGATCTGGAGGCTCCTCTCGAGGCCCTGACCGCGATTCTAGTGCTGAGGAGGCTGACGAACCTGACTCCGATGATTCCTCGGAAATGGACGAGAGTGAGTGCGAGAGGAGAAGGAACGAATGCCTCGACAATTTAGGTAAGTTTTGGTGGGAAAATTTGTAGGTTATGTTTACAAAACAATCGCGAATACATTGGGTTCTATTTGTTTTGTGTTCTAAGATTTTATAAATATTACAATTTCTGTATGATCACTGAGATTGTTAGGCTTTATGTTAATAAAAAAAACGAAATATATGATTCGGACAATTTTGACTTCTTAATGTAGGTCAACATTTTATCTAGTGCTATCATATCAATATATTGGTTGTTTTAACTTTTTAAATAGAACATACATGTACCCATGTAAATGTACAGGGGTCTTGCCTAACCCATATTTATGTGTGTAGTATATCTATATTTCCCCATTTTCTAATACATAATTATTTAGTTACAAGGATGAATTAATAAAAAACCAATCAACAACCTATAGAGTGTAGTTTAATTTTCAGGAAATTTACAGCTAGTAAATAAAAAAAAAAAAAAATTGCCATTTAGAAGTTTCTACAAATGTTTATGACAATGTATTATGAATTAAAATAGAAAGACAGTACACACACACACACACATACTAACACACTTAATGAAAAGACATAAACTTCTGATACTGATAATAAAATATGCTAAAAATGCAGAAAAAATATTTAAACTTCATAAAAAATCATTGAATAGAAGTTTCTTGAACTGCATTGAAGACATGTTGTATTTTCAACAGTTTTGTTGAAACACCTGCTCTTTCATGAAAGGTAAGGGTTCTTTCTATAGCATTTTTATATGACTATGTGCCTCGGGGAAAATAGTAACATCAGTCTCCATTTTGAGGCGAACGCAACATGTATGTCAACATGCTCTAACAATTGAGGAAAGGTAACTTCAACACTTGCTATGTTAATTAAATCGACAAGATCTGCTATTTTCCTTCCCTTTTGTGTGAGTGGTAAGATGTGAAAATTCTAACAACTTTTCATATAGTCGGGAAAATTTGTTTTAATTCTGAATTTAAAATACCTTAGAAAATGTTTCTGAATGTTTTTTATTGTGAAATCCTTAGGGTATTATAATATAATATAATACTACAATAATTTTTGTCCTACAATTGTATCACAGCATAAGAAGAACATCATTTTGTCTACATATACAATTAAATTCTAAAAATATAACTTGGTATTTTATAGAAGATATAACAAGTGTGTACTTACCAATAAATGAATTAATTTGTGCTTTCAGCATTGGTTATGTATTGGAATATGAGGGTGGACACTGGTTGATTTCAAATAATTATATTTAACAAAAATGGGATTAATGGCCAATATTTTATTTCCTAAAACTGTATTGCTTATTTTCTGCTTTCCAGCAAACCTGGAGCGTCAATTTTCTCAGCTTCGAGAGCAGCTATACTTTGAGCGAGTGAAGCAAGTAGACCACCAGCTGGACGAAGTGCGAGGTGGGCGTTCCCAAGAGTACCTTGGTCCATTGCGGAGACTTCAGGAAAATATGAGGATTAGGTAATATTCAATGACTGCTATAGTTTTAATTAGTTACATGTGAAAAAATAAGGCAATTACTACAAAAGCCTTATGCTATCCGTTCATTCTTCTATCCTGCTTTAATGGGTTGTATCCAGCCCTTCAAGGGCGACATTTTTGGGTCTGTAATAGGTAGGGGTATAATTTTTTGATAGAGTATGACCTATTATGGCAGATAACTTAAGAAATACTATTAAAACCAACAAGTATTAATTTCATAAAAGTAAAGTTTTACAAAAATTACATATAAGATTTTAGAAGAAACTCATGTTTTGCTTTGTTTATAAATCTTCTTAATCGTAATAATGGTAATATGTACAAAATATAATGTTTGTGTGATAATTGTACATATTCTATTACACTTAACAAACCTAGTGCATAGCTTGCATATTTCGTAGGTTTTCCCAATGCAAAAAAATAATATCTCATGTAACAAAAACACATTAAAAAAGTAAGTAAAAAATCTATCAACTCTGAAAAATATGTACTAACTTATTAACTTACATAGTACCACCATACTATGCTAATTTGCGGTTCCTTTTTTAAATATTTTCTTCACTCCTTTTATTGATACACAGTGCTTATAAAATCATTGTCACTAGTCTAAAATACTGTTCACCAAAGACAAGAGTTACAGTAGTAGAGTAAGAGTTATAGTCTACCCAACAAACAAAATATCATCAAAATCAATTCATAATTGCTGACTGAACTGAATTAAAAAAATACTGGTAAATGCTAACAAATAAATTATGTGTTGGTATGGAACCATCAAAGTGTGAGTGTGACAGCTATGTTACTTGAAAATTTATAATGGTTGACCAACAAGTCATACATTTTTAAGCAATAATAATTGCACATATTGATTTTCAAAGGAAATGAGTGGTTGTTGTGAATTGATTTCCAACAACCACTATCTCACTGGATAGTAACAAAACCTGCCTGGGTTTTCTTCTAAAATTGTGTTTATACTGTTTAGATGTATAAGGGGGTTTAAGATTCACAATCTGAAATAAACTTACTGCGTACAAATGAGACTAACATTAATATTAGAACTCCTTTGAGTTAGTATGAAATAAGACCTAACCTAAAAGGGTCTTAGGTCTTACTTCAAAATGCATTGGCTAACCACTACAGTTTAAATTAACATACTGAAATAAGCTGCAACAGCAAATGGCCATAATTGAAGTTTATCCCACAAGTCAATAGACTTGTAACTTGGTGTTATAAATAAATTATTGTGTTGTATTGTATCACTCTAAATGTAAATTGCAGAAGCTGCTGCATAGTTCTCATCTAATCTTATTCTGAGTGAATTTATAATATTATGTAAATACTGATAAATATCTGAATTATTAGAAATTCACTAAGGTATGAGTATGGAAGGTTTTATGATAATAACTATCTTTTAACTCATTGGCATCAGCAATAATGATAGCAATATAATTTCCTTCATAACTAGGACGCTGGGGTCTAATTTGATAACAACGAATTAAACTAGTTGCTTCCAAATGATCAATTTTATTTAATTATCTTTTAGATGACTTGGTGTTTCTGTCGTCCAAAATTGGCTGATGAATTTCTATTCCAGGAATGCATCAGCCATATTTTTCAATATTGAGTTAAATATTTGTACTGAAAAATTGTTTTTTTTTTTTAATTCATCATATTTATAACAAATTAATGACCATTATTATCGATACTTAGCTGCCATCTAATACGAAGGTAATTTATGCCGTTGCGATAGAACTCTGGTGATCTAGATTCAACAAACAAAAAAAGTAAAAAAAAAACAAATCACGAAAAAATTATAGGCCATTGGAGCATAGTCCGGCGAATACGGAGGGTGACGAATGGTTTCTAATTGAAGTTCCTGTAGAGTTAAAACGGTTTCTCGTGCTGTATAAGGTCTCGCGTTATCATGGAGCAATAATGGGGAAGATCGATTCATGAGTCGGGGCTGTTTCACTGCTAGTTTTTCTATCATTGTTCGGAGTTCAGCACAGTAGACATCTGCCGTTATTTTTTGACCAGATCGGAGAAAGCTATAGTGAATAACACCACGCTGAGACCACCGAACAGTTACCATTACCTTTTTATTGATAAGCTTTGCCTTAGGTCACTGTTTCGGCTTTTGACCTGGGGTCAGCCATTGCATTTTTCGCTTACGGTTATCATAAAGAATCCAAAAAATCGTAATCGTAAAGAATCCACTTCATGTCACAATTCGATCCAATATTCTTTCATTTCTGTATCTATTCTACAAGGCAACACAAGTTTAAACACGCATTTCTTTATGTAGATCAGTCAAATCATGAAGCACCCAATTTTCATATTATTTAATTTTATTGATTTAACGCAAATGAGTCAATATTGTTGGTAAAGTAACGTTAAACCATGCCGCTAATTCCTGGGTAGTTTGGCTCGCATCAGCTTCCACCATCTCTTTTAATTCATTGTTATTCACCTGTGTGATCGGGTTTCCAAGTGGTTCGTTCTTCAAATAAAAGTTCCCATAACGAAAGCGTTTAAATTAAAATCGCACGGTGCGTTAATTAGCAGTCCCCTCTCCAAACGCAACTATTGATAACGATATTGCGCGATGTTTCTGCTGCGTTCCGCGTCGGAACACTTATTAAAAAATCAGTCGAATTTTCCATCTTTCTTGTCTAGGCTGAATAAAAAAAAAACAACTGAAAGTCGATAGTTGAATGTTGCACATTTTTTTAAAAACGAACCTCATAAGGACCTTGTGAAAAAAGTTCCACTCAATAATCTCAAACCATCAAGGTTCTATGTCAATTCGAAGTAGGTACCTATTACAATAAAACGGAAATTTAATACTTTAACCCCTATTATATATCCGAAAACAGGGAAAAAGGCGTATCTGGTATCATTATTATTTTTTGACTAGGATTCCTGAATCACTTTTATAAAGTAAATGTTTCAGTTACACCTTTTTCCGAAAATGCTAAGTTAAGAAGGCATATTGATTTAAGTCACAATTATCTAATTTTGTCTGTCCACACAATTTATCTTAACACTTGCATCATTTGATGCAAAAACACAAATTCACGATAGGAAAAAATTAAGTCATGTGCGGGATTCGAACCCGCGTCCATCCATCCCTTGAGCCGGGGTATGCTCTAACCAATTGTTGTCTCAATGTTAGCTCAATATCGTATATTTGTGTTTTTGTAATGTAATCCGCATAGCACGCGTTATTGCAAACCTAACAATATTAAAACTTAAATGATGTTTTTAAATAATATTTTAAACAATAACAACTTGGTAAAGTGATTATTTCTTATCTCGGTTATACCAAGTTTAAGGGGCACGAAGGGTTACTGCGCCTATAAGGCGCAGCAACCCTTCGTGTTTTCACTTAGTTCAACTTAGTGTTTTCTCCATAAATCTGCATGTAGCAGAAGAGCCCTTTTCTTGTATATATTTTCTACAATGTACCCAAGATAACAACACAACAAAAAATTTACGCTATTCTACCTAACTTATTTGAAGTGCGTGAAGTGCGCTAGTTATGGTCGCGGGATATGATAAACAAGAGCCAGTTGCACCAAGCAGCCAGTTTGTGCGTGAACTGGGATACAGCCACCCAATCATAATGAAACTCTTAGAAGAATCACGCTACAAAAGAAAGACACCAAATGTGCCAAATTACCGCATTAGTGCGAACATTTTCGAAGTAACGAAAACATCATGGATCTTAGTACAGCCTATGAAAACATTTTTTTTGGACCAATCGTAATTGATTCTAGACAAGTAGTACCTCACGGAGGTTCATGTATATTTACGAAAAATGATTTTAAGTTACTCGATAATAGCGACCTAGTCTTTGATGTAAAGTTAGTCAGTGAGGTTTACTGCGAAATATCTTAGATTATAACTTCACTGTAGTATGTATATATAGAACTAACGGTATTACTGCTAGCAATTTTTTTCCCTACTTTGATTCTTTGCTAAATAAAATAAGTGAGCTTAGCCTTCTATGTGTTATTGTCAGTGACACTAATGTAGACTACTTTGATGAAATTAGTGCTAAAAAAAACGTTTGTGCGATATACTCTCGCCTCGTAGTCTGGTTAACTTGGTAGACTTTCCCACTAGGTTTACGTCACACAGTGCTACCTCCCTAGATCAAATTTACTCAAATCTATTTGTGCATATAACAGTATCGCCAGTTACCACCAATCTCAGTGACCACTTAGCGACTCGTGCGGAAGCAATACTTACGATATTACAGGAAGAACCACACAACAAACTGACTAGGAACTACTCCCAAATGAAAAAAGTTTTTCTTTTTTATTATGATAGGTTAGCCTTTGACCACCATCTCACCTGATGGTAAGTGATGATGTGGTCGAAGATGTTGTTCAGACTAACCTAGAAGTACTGGCTCTCAAGGACAGCTGCCGAAACACACCGTTAGGTGCTTGGCGACAGATTTTCTACTTGAGGGTGGTAGCAAGCCAGGCGGGCATTCGCAAAATGCCCTACCACCATGCTATAACGACTGCCATCCTAAGACAACAACCTGGACCGACGGCTTAACGTGCCCTCCTAAGCACGGAAACGCTCAGTAGTAATGTCACTACTAGATACTACTAGATTGGGGCAATATATATAAGCATAGCTCTTCGACGGATGGTTTGACGCTGTCTGTGATAAACGTAATAATTAATAAATATGACGATTGTTTCCCATTACGTTTAGCTCCTAAAAACAAAAAGACTCGTGGGTAATACCTGACATTAAATTTTTTAAATTATTATTGTTCGAATTGATTGATTTATATAATAAATTTCCGAAAATGACTATATCTATTGACGAATTAAATACGAAATATGACGATTTGTTACACAATGAAAAAGCTGATTACTATTCTACAATAATGCAGAAATCTCAAAATTCTAAAAAAACTATGTGGAATATCGTAAATGAACAGATAAGAAAGTTTAATGTTTGTAACCTTGACTTCACAGACATCGTCAAAGATTCCGTCGGAATCCTATTTCTGAACAAGCATGATGCGGTGAAGTCAAGCTATTTTTATTACCTACAATGAATTCTTGACATTTAAAAAAAATTACCAAAAAAAATGGAACCGTCCATACCGCGTCGTGCACAAGAGTTGGGTCTTTCTGCGACATCAACTTGGCGGATTTTGCGTCGAGATTTGGGTTTTCATCCATACAAAGTACAATTAGCTCAAGAGCTAAAACCCAACGACCACAGACAACTCCGTGTATTCGCTGATTGGGCTTTAGAGCATTTTGCGGCCCAAATTGACCCTGCTTTTGTAAAAAAGAAACATCTTCAATGATGAGGCTCATTTCTGGTCGAGTGGATTTGTTAACAAACAAAATTGCCGGATTTGGAGCGATGAAAATCCACGGGAGATTCATCAGGTGCCTCTACACTCTGAAAAAGTCACTGTTTGGTGTGGATTTTGGTTCGGCGGTATCATCGGACCTTATTTCTTCGAAGATGCGCAAGGAGCCGCGCTCACTGTCAATGGCGACCGATATCGGACGCTGATAACTATTTTTTTATGGCCTGGGTTAGATGGTATGGATCTTACAAACATGTGGTTGTAACAGGACGGCGCCACTTCCCATACAGCACGGGAAACATTACATTTATTGCATGATAAATTCGAAGGCTTCGTCATCTCGCATGGTGGCGAGTGGCGACATCAACTGGCCACCAAGATCGTGTGACTTAACACCGCTCGACTACTTTCTGTGGGGTTACGTGAAATCTCTAGTCTATGCAGACAAACCACAGTCAATTGCCGTCCTGAAGGCAACATAAGTCGCGCACTTCGTGAAATTTAGCCCCATTTATGCGAAAATGTCATCCAAAATTGGTCCACCAGGATACCATCCACAGCGGAGTCGCGGCGGCCATTTGGCTAAAATTATATTCCTTACATAATGTCAGCGAATATCCTTTAAAATAAAATAAAAATTGTGGCAATATCACTTAAACAGGATTTTTTATTTTATTTTTAAGTTCGACGCTCTTATTGAAAAATCCTGTACAAACAATTATATAACTATATTTTTTTCCCTCGTAAATTTTTAATTTTGTAAATATATTAGTCCAGTGTGTTATAGCTATTCACACACTATACATTTAAAGGACTATTTTTAACAAAATACTACAAACTGTATACAACACTACAGCTAATACAATAAAAACATTTAGACAACCTACAAGTCATTGCAGAAACACAGGCAGTCCAAATGCTCCAGCCCACAACAAAGAACTTATAATAAAGAACTACTTAGTAATTTAGGTACATACTATTTTTATTAATTATTTATTACGTTTCATATTAAAGAACTCGTTTGTAGGAAGTGTTGGTTATAGTTGTATGGCTAATCCACCGACACATCTTCCACTTGAAAAATCCTACCACCTAGTAAATAATAATTAAGAGAAATTAAAAATGATTTGTGCAGGCCTGCAGTACATTTGCAGCAAAAGATTTTTATGAAGCGCTCGTAGCGAAGTTTACTTAGCTGTTCTCAACCGATCAGTAAAGTTAAGCAACGTCGCGCGCGGTCATGAGTTGGATGGGTGACCGGTAGTGACATTACTACTGAGCGTTTCCGTGCTTCGGAGGGCACGTTAAGCCGTCGGTCCCGGTTGTTGTCTTAGGATGGCAGTAGTTATAGCATGGTGGTAGGGCATTTTGCGAATGCCCGCCTGGCTAGCTACCACCCTTAAGTAGAAAATCTGTCGCCAAGCACCTAACGGTGTGATCCGGCAGCTGTCCTTGAGAGCCAGTACTTCTGGTTAGCCTGAACAACATCTCCGACCACATCATCACTTACCATCAGGTGAGATAGTGGTCAAAGGTAACCTATCACGCATTTTCTCAGGAACTTTATCATACAACCATCAATATACAAACATTATTGCTTGGCGACTGAATTCTGAGCAGTGGTACATAACCACACACTTCTTCCAATTGAAGTATTGCACACCGTAGTGGAAAAAATATTAAGCTCATATGTTTATCTTCTGCAAGTTGTTAAGGTTTTGGTTTATTAATTATGAAAATATATACTCATATCCAAATTTATAGAAAATATGTGAATATTTTAATTTTGAATTCATTTACCTACTTCTTAATGTTGGTATTGTTCTTAACTTACATGAAATTTTTAAAGGAAATGTATAATATATATGTTAGAACTATGTAATGATCACCAGTATTATATGGCCCAACACCAAACTTTTTTCACCATTTATTAGGTCCTTACATATGAAATTGGCGTTTTTCGTACTGGCCACTTTAATCACGAATTTCTCCTCTTTGGTAAGGAATTCCAAATTCAAATTTGTACAGCTATAGACTCATGTATTTGTGCTTCGATGATCGTCATTCATTTGTTTTTTTTCTTCTGTTTTTTTCTGTTTGCGTCACTCATTTTACAAAATGGAAAACCTTAAATATCGCATTATTTACGAGTACGAGTTCCGCCGTGGCACTAGTGCTGCGGAAACAACTCGAAGGGTGAATGATGTGTATGGCGGTCGTGTTGCAAAAGAAAACACAGTTCGTTTTTGGTTCCAACGTTTTCGTTCTGGAAATTTCGACCTGCAGAACAAGCCCCGTGGACGGCCTGAGACTCAAGTTGATAATGAAGAGTTGAAGGCTATTGTGGAAGCGGATCCATCGCAAACCACGTCCGAGTTAGCTGCAGGCTGCAATGTTAGTGATAAAACTGTTTTAATTCACTTGAAGCAAATTGGGAAGATTAAAAAGCTTGAAAGGTGGGTACCTCACGAATTGACTGAAACAAACCGGCAAACGCGCGTCGACTGCTGCGTTACATTACTAAACCGGCACAATAATGAAGGTATTTTAAACCGAATCATTACCTGTGATGAAAAATGGGTTCTTTACGATAATCGGAAGCGCTCAGCGCAATGGTTAGATTCTGGCCAGCCAGCCAAATCCTGCCCCAAGCGAAAATTAACCCCAAAAAAGTTACTTGTAAGCGTTTGGTGGACTAGTGCCGGTATTGTTCATTACAGTTTTTTCAAATCTGGCCAGACTATTACGGCTGATGTCTATTGTCAGGAATTGCAAACCATGATGGAAAAGCTAGCGGCTAAACAACCTAGGCTGGTCAATCGCTCCACGCCACTGCTGCTTCACGACAACGCTAGACCACACACTGCGCTACAGACGGCTACTAAATTAGAAGAGCTTCAATTGGAAAGTCTAAGACATCCTCCGTACTCCCCGAACCTTGCTCCAACAGATTACCATTTTTTTCGAAATTTGGATAACTTCTTGCAAGGGAAAAAATTCAACTCCGATGGGGCAGTCCAAATCGCCTTCAAAGATTTTATTGATTCCCGTCCGACTGGTTTTTTTAGTAAAGGGATCAATGAACTACCTATGAGATGGCAAAAGTGCATAGAAAATAATGGTTCATACTTTGATTAATTAAATATATTATATTAAAAAATATTCGACTTTTTGTTCCTCCCATACAAAACGCCAATTTCATATGTAAGGACCTAATATTTGATATGACTTGTTAAGATGTTCTCAATAGCTAAAGATGTTACAAGTTTATTATGCAATTTTACAGAATTGAAGTGGCTGGTGTCCTTAAGCAGATGCGCATCGAGAATACTAGACACAAGTATGAAGCTGAGGAACAGGCTGCACACCAGAATTTTAAGGTAGGATAGTTCGTAAGAACCTATAAATATAATCTACTTTTTCTTTAACAACCAGCACCAGAAAAGAAAACAACAATTCATGAATACATACATTTCAAGATTATTAATACATTTTAATATTGTTAGGTTTGCAATAACGCAATAAGTCATGTGCGGGATTCGAACCCGCGTCCATCCACCCCTTGAGCCGGGGTATGTTCTAACCAATGTCTAACCAAGTTGGTTTGACATTGGTTAGAGCATACCCCGGCTCAAGGAGTGGATGGACGCGGGTTATATTGATTGTCATTTTGTAACTATTAATACAATAGTAATACAAGTGTTTAAAAATGCAGTTGTTTGAAAGTGGACTATATTTATGCGGCTGAATTACAGAATTACATTTACATGTAAGCGAAGTACAGAAATGTTTAATACGGCATATTTTCTTATGTTTTTACTAGATTCTGTAATGGAATCTAGTTAAAATAGTTATCGCATCGAAACAAGAAAGTGTTGGTTAAAAGGATACCCAAATCATTATGCAAAACATACTACAGTGAGATGCTTCCGAAAATACATTTGTTGCTAAATGTTCTCATTCTTACGAGTTAGCGGTGTGTGTAATGAACTCTACATGGAGCATAAGGTAAGCAAGATACTCTTTTCAAGTTATTTTAAATATTGAAAGAGAAAGAAGAAAATATTAAATAAATGTGTTTTTAGTACATGTTTAAACCGTTTCGAGCGGTAATCGCTAGATGGCGCTGTTGTAAGTTTCACGCTACGCCACAATGTTGGTTCTTGGTTCTCTATTCGACTTCCCCCAGCGGAGTTTATTTATTGTCACATTCGTTAGATGGAGTTAGTAGTGTCGAAAACTTAAGGATCACATAAACTTTCATTTCACATATTGTGAAGAATAATACTAATAATTTTCTTTGTAAGTCGTTGTTATGTGTAGTACATTCTTATATAGTTCATTCTTTATCTGAATCGTTTGGGCTTGTAATCTTGTAGATTTTTTAAGCTATATTTATTATGTGCTATGGCCACGTAGGCGTCTAGTAGCGAATTTGCTATAATATCCTCCCTCGATAAGGTTTCTAATGTTTCAAAATAGTTAAAAGATATTTAAATATTAGTGTTGTTATTTTTTTATATACAAAACACAAATACTGGTCCCAGAACTCTAAAATATAACAATCGACTAAAACTAAGAATCTTCAATAATCCGATTACGGACTGTTAAAATATTCCAATCGAGGCTACAGTAGGTACTTATGAAAGCCCAAGCTGTAGACGAGGCTAAACAAGACATATTGCCGAGTAGACAAGGGCTTTTATATATTAAAATATAAAAAATAGAATTATGAGTATCTTAGCACGACTTAATTATGACTATTTACAATACATTTCTGGTTATAAATAAAACAAATGCATAACTGTTTGAATGTTATGTTCTCCTTTCGTATATATTAAACGCACCATTCAGCCAGAAGTATCTAAAGCGATTATTATGAATCGTATCAGTAGACGGTTCATTGCGTAGATACCTCCTTTTATTGTATATTCTCAGAAAAAATAATGATATAGACATTATGATAATTATTATCGTCCTGGTATTCCGCTACTGGCTGTAGATCGCTTTTCGAAACGCTCGTAGCGAAGTTTACTTAGCTGTTCTCAACCGATCAGCAAAATTAAGCAACGTCGCGCGCGGTCATGAGTTGTATGGGTGACCGCTAGTGACATTACTACTGAGCGTTTCCGTGCTTCGGAGAGCACGTTAAGCCGTCGGTTCCGGTTGTTGTCTTAGGATGGCAGTCGTTAAAGCATGGTGGTAGGGCATTTTGCGAATGCCCGCCTGGCTAGCTACCACCCTCAAGTAGAAAATCTGACGCCAAGCACCTAACGGTGTGTTCCGGCAGCTGTCCTTGAGAGCCAGTACTTCTAGGTTAGTCTGAACAACATCTTCGACCACATCATCACTTACCATCAGGTGAGATAGTGGACAAAGGTTGACCTATAAAGCATAAAAAAAAACAGAACTAAAAAGCACAAGTACACGTATTTCACTTTCAAAGAAGTGTATCGAAACTAGTTTTTCGTTATACTTTTCTTGCAAATCAGGATTATGATATTAAAATGTCTTATTGCGGCGCTTTTGTAAAGGTGCCGCTGTAGGAAACGCTGAGCACAAAGAAAGTGTCCTGAAAACTTAATGGCACGGCAACTTATTCAAGCTTTCTATTAGGGTCGTGGAAGATTTGTAATTTTAAAGCTAAACTAAGTGTTCTTCTGCTTTGCTTTTGAATACAAATAAATAAATATATATACTTGGTAATGTAACCTGACAACATCAACAGAATTCATTGGATAATAAATGGATTCAGGCGTTACTTTGCGGAAATCCATATTTAATAATAACAAATATTTTTAAAATATTTTATGAAAACATCAAGACTCTACGAGCGCACCATCGAGAAATTCTCGATTGTGCGCTCGTAGAGTCAAGACCTCCTGAGGATGCTTCGTGTCGAAAATTCTTCCGGTTTGGCTGCGTGGCGTTTGTGACGTCACGTCGGCTTAACAGGAAAATTAGGCGGAATTGTCACTAGATATATTTTTGTATTTTATAAGCGTTTTATTAAAATATTAATTCGATGTGTTCATAAAATATTTTTAAAATATTTGTTATGTTAGAATTCATTGGACTTTGATACATAATTATTTAATATTATTGACATACATTAATTTCGGACCATTTAATATATTGATTTATGTATTGTTGCGGAAGTTAAAGGGCAAATGTATTAAACTTTATTATCCAAGAGCGTAAAGCTTTGGACTGCCTTTGTACACAGCTATTTTGCAATTGACCTTCATAAGAGCGCCGTAGTCTCCTAAATTGAATTATAGTGCGGGATTTCGCAAGTAATGGGATCGTGCGGTATTTTGACTAAAGGACAGATGTGTTAACCTCTGTCCTGAAAATATAAAGATAAAAATTGATTGTCACTAAGTATTGCATATTCGTTTGAATGAATATGCAATACTTAGTGACATACTTAAGCAAATCATATGACTGCGTTTTCCGGGCTCCTTTATAGTGAAGCAAGACTCAAAAAGAAAATTCTAAACACAATTTTTTTAAAAAGACTTACGTATGTACGCCTTACTTTTAATAATAAAATATATAATATTCTAAATGCTAACATAAATATTGACCCGAAAACACGAATCTATATAATTCTTTCTATAGATAACAATGAGGAATACACTTAAATGCATTAATCATGTTTTCTGTCTATATAGTAAATCGTGTCACAACAAATTTTATTTCTAATAATTTTATAGCAACCATGTGATAGTACATGAAAGTTTTTCTGTTTTTAAAAACCTCACTTTTATATGAATTTATAAAAAAAATAACTCACATTTTTTAAATATTGTGTAGTTCTATTTTGCTCACTCGCATGCGAAACGAGGTCTATCCGTCCTACGAGGGCGTAGCCTGTTATTATTTAAAGACCACTTCGTCTGAACGAAAATCTCATGTAGTAACACTATCTACAAATCGTACCTATGGTAACTTAGAATTTTATATTCAAAAGAGTATGATAGATGAAAAAGATATCATAAAAAACCTGTATACAATAACCTATACTGTTCTTAAACACGACTACGTGATAATAATAAAAAAAAAGAAATTATAAACAAAATAAAAATAAAAAAAAAGAGCTCGAGTCCTTGACTTCCGCGCCATGTTTGATGTCTCGTAGCATTTGTGCCAGAGTTTTTGTGCAGTTTTGTGTATCCCTCAATCTCGTTTTTACTTACCTGTATCACGCTTATACCTACTCGTTTCACAGCGCGAAAATCTGTGACATATGCAATGCAATACCTTTATTTGAACAAGATATTATCAAAACATATTTAGTATGTAGCAGCAAGCTGAGGTTCGAACATTTTTCTATGGTCATTATCCGTCCCCCGCTTTTTTTTTTTGCAAGGTTTCCGCGAACTGTTATAGTAGTGTGATGGATTATTATTATTATGGGTGGAGGACACTTACATAAACAAAAATGTTATTTAATACGGTACCCTAAAGCGTCATGTTTCTGATATATTTCCAGGTTTAGGTCACCGTATAAGACAATGAAAATCACTAACCAAGTATTTTTACACATTCCATTGTGTTTTAAATAATAGCTCCTAAGTCGATTTAACTATTTATTAGAAGGCAATATAAATATTTCAAGGAAAAACTACTTTTATTAATTATGTAAGTTACTAAATCGCAAAAGTAGGCAGGTAACTTGAACTTTTTTACCAATTATTTAGCGTCACCAGTTATGAGATAGGAAAAGGTATGTAGTATATACTTTGACATACAAAATTCATAGCGTTTTGTTTTTGTGATGTAGTGTATTTTCGTAGCACTTTTCATACAAAAGTATTTTCATATTTTTTTTTATTTTTATGTCGCAACTTTAATAAAACAGCATTTATTTAAATTGAGAGCATTGCACGCGTTTAGGAAGGGGCGGTATACTTAATTCACCCGGGGTAATTCACCCAGGGGCACTAAGTACACTTTGGTAGACTTGATTCACCCTGGTTATTTCGAGTGCATTAAGTACACTATTTAGTAGATTTAAATCACTCAGGTGATACCTAGGTGAATTAAGTGCACTACATGGTATACTTAATTCACCCTTTTACAGTCAGAAAGTGTCTAAAAAGGCTCGTCTGGCAAGTGGATATCCGTGGTCTCTGCCTACCGCTACGGAAAAGAAGCGTGATTTAATGTATGAATGTATTTAACTTAATAAATTAAATAGTAGTAGGTTTCATGCAATATTTGTCCTGCATTATATGCTGCCGTCCGATAACTATAATGCCGCTAACCCCAAAAACCAAAATTCGAGAAAAGTGCGGGAGAAGTTAAAATCACTGCTGTTCAAAAACCATTTTACCGATTTTAAATGTTAAAATATCATAAAATAGGAAATTTTAAGGGCTATAAGACGGTTTTAAATTAAAACCAAAATATTTAGCATATTTTGAGATAATGCTATAAAACTGATTGCAGTTAGTATTCATTGCATAAATTGATAACAAAAGCCACAGCTATAACGCCATTAGGACAACCCTAGCGGCATTCTAGTGATTGGTTTTGCATAAATTTTAGGAACTTGTAAAGCACTAGAAATATTGTTTTTGTTCCCAATCTATATTGCCGTTAAACGTTTTCAGAATTTTATTGCTAAGTTTTTTATTTTTAGCTTATCGTATAATGCAAAACTAAAATGCGGTTAACGTAATTTAATTGCAATTTAGTCTAAGAAAATACGTAAAACTTTCATACGTTTAAATTTCTATTTATTTTATCAGCAGTTACTACACTTTAATGCAGCTAAACACTAAACCATCTATCTTATCGGCAATTTAGCGATGTATATGTTACATCATGATTGAAAAAATACAACAAAATGCATCTAAAGTGAAAATTTTACTAAAGGTATTTAGTTAATTTCAGGTTGATTACTGATTATTTAAATGAAATAATAAATAACAGGTCATAATTTTAAATGAGTATTTAATCATTTATTTTTTTTACTTAAAAAATAGTTATTATAAATGAGATCTTTTTGGAAAAATTATTACACTCACAAAATATAGTTTAACTCTGGACAAGTATTTAGTAAGTCCATGGTTTAACATAACGATCAAATATCTCGGTCCTTTAAAACGACAAAGTCAAAGTGTGAACTTAAAAGAAAGAAAGACATGTCGAATAAATGTTTAGAAAAACTTTTAAACTTTACAATAATACAAATGAAAATAAAATACAAGCTATCACTTGTAACGTAACAAAAATATAAACTTTCTATAATAATAAATTGTAAGGACACTTCACAAATAAGACTATTCCAAACTTTAAAACATGAATAATTATAAACTCTATTACTCCCAAACTCTTAATTAATTCTAATTTGTACCTTCTTAAAAATCAGTCACAATAAGTGTTCTCAAATGAAAAACTTTTATACATAACTAATAAACGTATCTGTAATAGGAACATTTTTAATCATCAAATAGGTAACAAATAAACTTACACTACTTTTCCAACTATTAAGTGATATAATATTGTAAACGATCCGCTATAAAAACTTAGAGATAACCATAATCAGTCTCTACGAGAACTTCTTTTAATTTAAATATAATCAGTCTCAGTCTCTGCGAGATCTTTTTTTAATGGGTTTCTTTGCATTTTCATCAACAGCTATTATTGGTAAGTTTTTCCAAAAAAGCTGTTTATGGGTTGGGACTATATTTGTTAAATTTTTTATCAAATCAGCTTTTCGTGCGGATTGTATACCCTTTGGTTCCGTGCGAAATACCAGTTCCATAATATCAGGCGTTTTCAAATATTTTTCATTTAAAAACCGCAACACAGTAAAATTGTTATCGTCAAAATAATTTTTATACTTGATATCGTAACTTTCTCGTACAAAACGTACCTGAACCATATTATTCAAATATGCTCGTGGGTTTGCGTTTTGAATTCTTCTGTCCGAAATAAAGTTTGGCACATCCAAAAAATCTTCTACTGCCATAGATTTCACAACGACTTG
Source organism: Plagodis pulveraria (assembly GCA_963890685.1). Lineage (NCBI taxonomy): Eukaryota > Metazoa > Arthropoda > Insecta > Lepidoptera > Geometridae > Plagodis > Plagodis pulveraria. The sequence goes on from OY982963.1 coordinate 4,648,729, forward strand.
CGACTTATTAATTGATGCCACTGTATCTACAAAATCTGTGAAATCATACAATTTGTTTTTGTTTTTCATTGCCAGCTCTACTTGATGGTGCACTTGGTCACAGGACATAAATGTGTGACCTGGTTCAAAATAATAAAGTGTTATTTCTTTTGTAGCAATTGTTTCGCTGTTAATTAAATGAACGAGAAATTCATATAGGAGCCAGTTCTTATTCTGTGCGCTGCAGTTATCCAACCATACATGTAAACTAGTGACATCTCTATTATGAAGAAGGAATTGGTAGAAAGTAGATATTATGTCATTTTGTTTTCGTCCTGCAATGCCATCATGCCAAAGAACGGTGAGCGGCTTTGATTTTGTTGTAATTTTGCCAAGTGGAGAAAACGTTTCGTTGTATACTACTAAACGTTGACAAAAGATTATACTTTTGAATGCTTCAAGCCTAGGCAACATGATGACTTTTTCTAGATCTGCGCTAAAATATTTTGTAGAATTATCTTCTGTTGCGTCTCTGTGTTCACTGTACAATTTTCTAGCCTTTTTATATTTTTCATGATGTTTAGCCCATTCCGCATAATCATCACAATCTGCAACCATCTGGCTGGTGGCATCATGAGAAGTTTCATTTTGATGCAAGTGGTAATGCTCACATGTTTCACATTCCTCATTACCAACCCTAGCATTTCTTATCTCACTTACACAAGCATGGTACGCGTTCACCTACACGAGCTTAGATTGTGTGCGTAGGAAGTGTAGGAACGCGTTTGTTCGCCAGTGACTGAGGTAGTTTGTTAGGTAGGTAGTTTTTTCGCCAGTGACGTATGACTAAAACCGATGTAAACTGATCTCCAACTGCAGTAGTTGCAGTATTGAGGCGAATACCATTTTAAACCGAACATTCGACATCCCAGAAACAGAACTCAACGCGCTCAGCCACCAACACTTACGAATTGAATTGAGATGGCAAATATTTATTTTATTGTCCTAGGTAATTTTAAAAACGTCTTTTAAAAGAAATTTTACTAGTTTAAGATTTAGTTTTTCAAAATAAAATGGCCAGTAAAACTTACGTAGCATGTAGATGTGATTTGGCGCCGAATAACTTCCCGCGTAAGCGCACTTCGGTCACCTCTGCTGATGCGTGACACGTCCGTCTCGTCTAGACTCCTGCGCCAAACTGCGATCGGATTCGCACACTCCGCGACCGTTGAATGAACGAGAGTTTATAACCGCATTTTAGCTAAGTAATGTGGGATAGTCACGTTTTAGTCTTGACTAAGTGTAAAATTATTTCAGTTTTTATTTTAATTTGCCGTCATAAGCCCTTTAATAATTGCAAAGTAATGATAAAAAAATTCGAATTAAAATGCTAAAATGCCGCTATTGCATTTTAACTACATTATTGCTTAGTGTTTTCACTTAACGGCTTTAAAGCTTTGGATTGTTTTATATTAATGAAAAATATAACACAGCTATAACGAGTTTAAAGTACTTTAACCTCATTATTGTTAGTGAAAACAAAGTAACGGCAATGTAGTCATGCAAATGCTTGCTAAAATTGCTTTTAATCGCGTTTTAGCCATGCATTTACTATTTACTGCATTTTAGCATTGTTTACATTCAAAATTTAGGCATATAACGGCATTTTTCTTTTCATTATCTCGATAACTATTATAGATAGAAAAATACGGGTAAAATCAGTCGATAGAACTTTTTTTTCTGATTCAGAATATATTAAAAAGTCGAAATTGACAAAGTGTGGGTTAGCGGCATTATAGCTATCGGACGGCAGTATAGTTAAATATAGATAGGAAGTATTATTTGAATACAATGAAATGCATAAACACACATAATCAATTTATTCACTGTTCTCATATGGCTATCTTCACCTCCAAATATATTGAAAGCGTGACACTTTAGGGTACCATGTTATCTCACATGTTTTGTTTGTGTTTATACCCAAATATACTTCTTTCACCGTGTAAGACTATGAAAAACAAAATGGCTGTGGATCGATATGCCACAAAGAATCTATCCTCTTATACGTTAATCGTGATCATATTCTTTAATATACTTTTTGAAGCAGTGATGGCTCAGTGGCATTGGCTATGGACTGCCGCGCAGCAGGTCCATGGTTCGAATCCCACCCAGAGCTTGAGCTTCACCACATGGGGGAAGAACATTTTGCGATTGCCCGCCTGGCTAGCTACCACCCTCAAGTAGAAAGTCCGTCGCCAAGCACCGATCGGTGTGTTCCGGCAGTAGAATTGAGAGCCAGTGAAATGACAGGCACAATGAGACTTAACAACTATGTCTCAATGTGACGGGCGCAGTGCAATTCGTGACTTCTGATAACTGAAACTGGTAACTGTTATAGGCAGAGGTTAGTCCACTTAACATCAGGTGGACCTCGAGCTTATTCCGTCACAATAACATAAAAAAAATACTATATCATTCCAAAACACATAGATATAATATAATTGTATAAATAGGTCGTAAATTGCTCTTTTAACAGAAATGTATTTATTATGTTGACTTGGTCGTGTCATTGAATTCGATGACAAATGACGGTCACTGGTTTAGAGGATATTACGTCGGATTTTGAGGAAATTTTCATTACCTATATATATCCAAACGTATATACTTCATTGCCACATTTTTCCTACACTCGAGAGCAATGAATCCGGGTCACTTAAAGAATCCTAAAAATCTCGGAAACTAAAAATGCTAGGTTAATGCAATAAATTGTATTTAATAGACAATGTAATACTCCTTAAATGAAGGTATTAAAACTTCTTAGTTATTGTAAAGTTATATCATAAAAAAATCAAATTTGAAAAAGGGCCACTTTCGAAGATGGAACTACGAAATTACAGCATTTGGTTTTGCTTTTGTTTGTAATCTGTCATTTATGTGGGTACATAAACCATGTTGATAGTGCTCTATATTCATTATTCAAGCTGAAATTATGTCGCTTACGCCTGAAGAATGCACCAGAATACTTACAATGCTGGAAACCGGCCGGAGTCAGCGCGATACAGCCAGGACTGTCGGTGTGTCGCTGTCAACAGTACAAAGAGTTCTCCGACGTTACGAAGAAACTGGTTCTAACCTACGCAGACCAGGAACGGGCAGAACCAGGTGTACCACAGCACGAGAAGACCGATACTTGGTGAACACCATGCTTCGAAATCGCTTTCTCACAGGAACTGAACTCACCAATCAGTTTCGACGCCTCGGAGGAAGTAACCCAAGTGCATGGACAGTAAGACGTCGGCTTGCTGAATCTAACTTAAAACCCCTTAGACCTGCAAACGGCCCTAAACTGGAGCGTGGGCATCGTATTTCGAGACTAAGATATGCCCAGAGCCACGTAAATTGGAGTATTGAAGATTGGTCAAAAGTTATGTTCTCCGACGAATCAAAATTTATGCTCTACAAGCACGATGGAAGACACAGAGTGTATCGAAGACCAGGGGAAAGATTCAAGCAAGCATGCATCGAAGAAAAAGTAGCCTACGGTGGTGGGTCTGTACTTGTGTGGGCCGGAATTTCTTCTGAAAGTCGCACAGAGCTGGTGATCATAGAAAACGGCTCTTTAACTAGCGTAAGATATGTGGAAGAAATCCTCAATGATCACGTTGGTCCATTTATGGTCAATTTAGGTGAGGATGCTATATTTATGCATGACAATGCCCGACCTCATACAGGTAGGATTGTGAATGACTACCTTCAAGAGATGAACATTACTCGTATGGAGTGGCCAGCGCGCAGCCCGGATATCAACCCGATCGAGCATGCTTGGGACGAGCTAGGCAGATGCGTAAAACAACGAAACCCTCCCCCAATCACGCTTCGTGAGCTCAAAATTGCTCTCACAGAGGAATGGGAGAATATTCCCCAAAATCGTATAAGGAACTTGGTGTACAGCATGCCAAACCGCGTAAACGCAGTAATGGAAGCACGAGGAGGCAATACGAAGTATTAAAATTCAAGAAAATCGTAATAAAGTTCAAAAATTTCATGTTTCCTATTTTTGTTTTAAGGAGAGATCAGCAGTTTTTTTCTTTATGTAATTTTGTGTTAATAAAATGTATGGTGACTCATATTTTTTTTACTTTCATTTAAGGAGTATTACATTGTCTATTAAATACAATTTATTGCATTAACCTATCATTTTTAGTTTCCGAGATTTTTAACATTCTTTAAGTGACCCGGATTCATTGCTCTCGAGTGTATTTGCTCCCTTTGTAGATAAAAAAAACTCCTATATCTACTGTGGTAGGTACTAGTTTTGTGTGAATAAGCTTTCTTTTATCACCGAATCTGATCGCGATTTCACCATCGCGGCATCTCTTTCAATCCTACGCAGTCCGATAGTGATGGAACTTGAGCTCAATTGTCACCATCTCCGGAGAACCTTTTTCAACAGCTTGGCAACATGTCATCTCTTGTCATTTTGCTTAGCTGTTCTTAACTGATCAGCTAAGGTAAGCAACGTCCGCCGCGGTCAAGAGTTGGATGGGTGAGCGCTTCTGTGCTTCGTTATAGCTGATCAATGTCTAAAAAATCACCTAGCACACCGTTAGGTGCTTGGCGACAGATGTTCTACTTGACGGTGGAAGCTGGCCACGCGGGCATTCGCAAAATGCCCTATCAATGTATTCGCAAAATGCCCTATCAATATGGTGATAGGTCATTTTGCGAATGCTCGCCTGGCTAGCTTCCACCCTCAAGTAGAACATCTGTCGCCAAGCAACTAACGGTGTGTTCGAGCAGCTGTCCTTGAGAGCCAGTAATTCTAGGTTAACTGAACAACATCTTTGACCATATCACTTACCATCAGGTGAGATAGTAGTCAAAGGCTAGCATAGCAGCTATAAAAAAAACAATAATAGATGATGATTATAAGTTATAAGCTCACTGAGTGTTGTGGTGGAGTCTGTTCCGATGTAAAACATAAAGTTATACTGGACAAAATGTACATAGATATAATTACCATCTTATCAGAGGCTGCCGCCTTATCATATGAAAGAGGGAGACAGCGAAGGAGAGGTGGCTACATAGCTGGGTGGAATAAATACATAGCGGCTTACCATAGGCAGGCCAGGCTTAAGTTTTTGGTATGGGTTGAGGCCAGTAAGCCAAGACATGGTCAGTTATATGACGATATGTGTGAGAGTAGGCAATCCTTTAAGAAACGGTTAAAGTGGTGTCAAGATAAACAAGACCAATTAAAAATGGATATTCTTGCCTCACACCATACCACCAAAAACTTTACGTCATTTTGGAAACAGACCAACAAAATAAATGCTAGGCCTGGCCTCCCTGTGAATGAGGACGATGTTAGTGACCATACGGGTATAGCTAATCTCTTTAAAGACCATTTCAGTGTACAATCAGTATCCATTGACTCTACCAAGAGCGAGATACCCAATACTGAGACTAAAGTGCTAAACAGAAGTGTACTTTTTGAAGCTAGGGACGTGAAAAAGGTTATAAGTTCCATGAAAAAGGGTAAATCTCCTGGGCATGACGGTCTCAGCATAGAACATTTACGATACGCAGGTGTGCACTTGCCGCGCGTACTCTCCATGTTTTTCAATATATGTTTATGTCACGGTTATCTACCTAACAGTGTAACAAAGACTTTGGTGGTACCGATTATAAAGTGTAAAACTGGGAGTGCGTCGGACAAACACAACTATAGGCCTATATCACTGGCAACAATAGTTGCGAAGGTGCTTGACAGTCTGCTTAATGACATATTACACAAACATATACAACTACACGATGCTCAGTTCGGGTTTAGGGCTGGGCTTTCGACGGAAAGCGCGATCTTTTGTCTTAAGCAGGCTGTCGGGTACTATACCGACAGAAAGACGCCGGTATACGCTTGCTTCCTGGATCTGTCCAGGGCTTTTGATACAGTTCTGTATAAAAAGCTTTGGGGCAAGTTGGGAGCAGAGGGTGTGCCGGTTGAAATCATCAGTTTGTTGAAATACTGGTACAGTAGTCAGCAAAACCAGGTGAGATGGGCGGGTAGTTTGTTCGACGAGTATGGCATGGAGTGTGGTGTGCGGCAGGGGGGTATCACCTCTCCTTTGCTGTTCAATCTCTATGTTAACGACCTCATTGGCGAGCTCAGCAGCACGCATACTGGTTGTATTATAGACGGAGTATCTGTCAATAATATAAGTTATGCTGACGATATGGTGCTGCTGGGTCCGTCACATGGTGCGATTCGCAAACTACTCACAATTTGTGAAGCGTATGCGGCGGAACACGGGCTAAGGTATAACTCTACTAAAAGCGAAGTTCTCATTTTTAAGAGTGGTAGAATCAAGCCCGCTTGTGTCCCGCCTATTGTGCTCAATGGTGCGCCTCTGAGGGTGGTAAGTAGTTTTAAATACCTGGGGCACATTGTCACTGAAGATCTCAAAGATGATATGGACATAGAGAGAGAGCGCAGGGCGCTGGCGGTACGAGGAAATATGCTAGCTCGTAGATTTGCTCGCTGCTCTAAAGAAGTGAAAATCTGCCTTTTTAAGACATACTGCCAGTCCTTTTACTCAAGCAGTCTATGGGTGAACCATACTCATCGCGCCGCCAGTTCTCTGCGAGTCCAATATAATGATATCTTCAGGATGCTGTTAGCAAAGCCTCGTTATTGCAGTGCGTCCGGAATGTTTGCAGAAACGCGCACGGATGGTTTTCATGCAATCATACGTAAAAAAGTTGCCAGTTTATCCCGGCGCACGCGAGGTACTGCTAACGGTATCCTGCAGATGATTGAATCCCGAGCAGACTGCCCTATCCAACATAAATGGGTAAAAATTGTTACTGGGCAAATCAATATATGTTGAATCATAGTATCTATTTGACATGATTACACATATTTCTATTTCTATTTTTTTTTTAATGCTTTAACATAGATTTGATTGGCATATAACTAATTAATATATTTTTTATAACATTTTACTAATATTTGATAACAACTTTACTAATATTTTAATGACTGTTGAATTGATATTTTTTTGATTTTAATGTATTTTGATTTTTATTTAATTTTATGATTTTCTGAATGTACATATTATGGTTTAATTACTGAAATAAAATTATTATTATTATAAGTAAAATATCTGACAATACGATGGTATCGACCAAGATGGACTCTTGCTGAAGATATCTGTTTGTGTAATGACTTGTCAATGATATCATTAAACCTATTGTTCATACTTTACAACTAAATCTGTACAAACTTATCACATCATTAAAATAAGAAATGTATACCTACTCATACCTTATCTTACACTGAGAAAAATTTAAAGTCAAAAGCGCCCTAATGACGGCCAATTTATATCATACCATATAAATTGGCCGTCATTAGGGCGCTTTTGACAGGCAAAAAACCGACCAAACGTAAATACGTACAAAACCGCCTTCCAACTAGAAGGCGTTAAACGAGGTCAGTGAAGGCGAATGTTTCTTTTCGTCGTCATTTATGGTGTATTTTGTGGTCTTTCTTAAATATTGACTTTTCGATGAGGCTGATTAAATCGTACATTATAGTTATAATCACCGTATATAAACCGCCGTAAAAGTAAGGTATATTTTATGGTCAATACTCCAAATATTATCGTATAACAAGTTCAATTCTGTAATACGATAATATTTGTAAAATACTTTATGGAAGGCGTTTTTTGACGGTTGTGTTTATTATAAAACATGGTACATATTTATTGATTTCGCTTTGCGTGGTGAAAATCATCTTAAGACTTGTGAATTCACCTTGCGTAGTTGCAATTCAACGGTAAAAGGTCAAATTCGATTTAAGCTCCAAAGTCGTTTTTCTCAGTGTATAAACACAGTATAAGGTTGTATTGTGGTATATGGTATGTCTATATTTCTTAATATGATTACAAGTATTACTGCATACTAAGTGATTACACTTCCTTATTTTTTACCGTCCCCTATAATGGTTAAAGTATAATTAGAGCACAAAATTTCGCCTCAGCCGAGCGATCCTTGATAGCCCAGTGGTCACGGCAACCACCACACCAAGCGTTAAATCGAAGGACGTAGCTTCGATTACGAGGGGAGAAAGTGAGTACTCTATAAAATTGTATTTGACTTATGTTAAATAATTTTATAGACATAAAAAGATACACATAGGTCATAGGCAAATGGCCGAAGTGCGTTGAAGTCTTTTATGAGAATCCCGCGTACCCCATATTATATCATTTCCTACCCTGATCACTTTTCACACCGGGACAGTTAATTTTTATAAGCGGCTGTACATTGGTCACATGATGTTTTTTGTAGCATTTTTTAACCCAACCTCCCCGTTGGTGTTATTAGGTGAGGCTTAAGACTTAAAAAAAATCACGTATATTTTTCGTCACCTCCCCCCCGACTGTGATATTTCGTGATTTGAGCTGAACCCCTTCCCCCCATTTCAAGCCTCACGTGATTAATAAACGGTCAAAACAAAAACATTAAACTTATTGGCGGTTTTATATATATTTTTGCTATATCCAAACGTATATACTTCATTGCCACATGCGCTTTATATCACACAGGCTGGAAGTTCATAGGAATTTATCATTCTTTTAAAAAATTATTTGATTATTGGCAATACATATTTCATTTATTTTTCACTTTTACAGCACAAAAACGGCGGTTTTGTTGTTCAAACACTCGTAGCAAAATCTGTTTTAGCTGTGAACCCGAGGTAAAGTTTATTCACGAATAAAACTGTTACGTTTAAATTGCGAAATTGAGGTATTTTTACTTAGTTTTCCACTTTTAATAAGTACCTGTTATTTTAAATAGGTATGTAATGTTTGAAATGAGATTAAACTTATTGTTAAATATTGCTTTGTTTCTTACATTTTAATATTTTTCTCACTGGTAACTGATAAGTTGTATGTTTCACGCGATGTACCAAAATTTGTTTTTGGTCTAATGCCTTTATATCTCTCTTTATGCTTAAATAGTCTCTGAAATAGAATAACTTCCTACGCTCGTGTCTAAATTATAGACGTCCCTAGCTCGGGATGTATTCCTCACTCGCACCAAAAAAACAACTTTGCTCGCTTGTTGAATAAAAAACTATTTTATTTCCTGTGTAGGAAACTCTCACGGTCATGCCTAAGGACTTTGCATAATTTTAAACCCAATTCAAAAGGCACAACTCATTATTATACTCAGAAGCGCCACCGTCCGTATGGTGAATTTTCCATTTACCCGAACGAAGCGATTTGCTTCTTCGTTCATCATACGAACCGCTAGGGAATGGAACACCTCGCCTGAGTCTGTGTTTCCGGTTAAGTACAATATGGGGGTCTTCAAAACGCGAGTGAATGGGTATTTTCTGGGTAAGCGCTCTCCATCATTGATGGTATCACTTAACATTAGGTGAGATTGTCATTAAGTGCTAACAAGTTCGTAATAAAAAAAAACTTGGTAAATTTGCACCAGCTTTGTCCGTAAGGCAACATAAGGTTGAACTGGCCGGTCACTTCTCCATACAAACGTCGTAGGACGATCACTCCCTTATTTGTGATTTTAGATCCAGACTTATGCCTAATACCGATTGATATCGTCATTATCTAGGCTTGTATGATGCCAAAATTTTAAAAAGATGATTAAGTTGTATGTTATGAGTCTCGAAAACTTTATATGAAAATGTTTCGAAGATCATAATTCTCAAACTAATTATTTTATTAAAATTTCGGCATCATACAAGCCTAGATAATGACGAGATCAATCGGTGTTATGCTTTATTTTGGACCTAAATCCTTAAATAAGGGAGTGATCACCCTACGACGTTTGTATGGAAAACGGGCCGGCCAGTTCACCCATAAGGGGTGGGTGAACTTAGGATGCTTGTAGCAGAGACGCGAATGTTAAGATGGACGTGTGGTGAAACTAGAATGGACAAGAATATGAATGTGTATATTAGAGAGAGTGGCTGAACTGGGAAATTTCTGAAGAAATGGAAATGCCACGCGAGATAGTAATTAGATAATCTGATTTATTTGTCAGTTCAATCGAATATTATTTTGTAGACATCTCTGCCTGATATTGAAAGCCTTTACTGCCTATCCGTAAACAGCGAACAACCTTAATACTTTTCAATACTTCTACACGAACGTATTACCTTTAAGGGTGAACTAGCCTATTACTACAAACGTCAAAGGATCATCATCCCACACATTCACACTTATTTTTGCAGAACAGTTGTGTTTAATTTATGTCGACACAAGGTCAGCTACGCCATTTCAGTCGGAATGAAATTTTTAAGGATATCCTTATACTGTCACAATTATCCATCTTGCTGCACTCCTCCTCGGTACAATTTGTTCGTCTAAAACAAGGATGACACAAGAACTTATAGGTTTTAATTCTGATTATGAATTAAATCAGAGATAAATATGAAAGTACGTCAGGCTAATAATGCCAGCACATAAAAAAAAACAAGGTTGAATGTTTCCCTGAAAATTACTGAAAAACTCGTTTTGTATCAGCAATCCATTGATTTACTTATAGACTCGGACTGCAGACTCGGTGTATATAAATATAAAATAAATTAATCACTAGGGAATTACTATATTAATCTAAGTAAGACACTCTTGTTAACGGGTACTACAGTATCTGGTAGGTAATGCAGTTTCTCGCCTTAAGAATATAATCCATCATATTTCGATTTCGCAAAACCTATTTAAAGTAACAAATGAGGAGCACACCACTACATAATACGTCGTCGTGTTAGTTAGGTGTTGCCGCGATTTAGGCACAGATCTACCTAACAACATCTCTATTATCCGACCGGAAGCGTTTATAATACCAATGGTAAATCCCATTATAGGTTGTTCTTATCTTCTAGTAGGTTAATCTTATCTTCTCTCTCTTTATCAAATGAAAGCCCAATCAGTAGGCTGGCTATAAAATGATAGACATTTTTTTTTATAATACATGACCAGTGATGTTCCTTACTTATTTCCTCAAATATAAGTCACTTGTAACTGCGTGTTTTATATAGTTTTCTTAGTAAGTACATACAATCAATATGCCTGATTAGTTGAATTGAATCGATTAATTTTGGAGAAAAAATCAGTTAATGTAAAACTAATACTTTAGAATACTAAAGTATTAGTTTTACTCGGGTCTCGCTATTACTTTATTGTGCAAGTCAAACTTAACAATACGAGAAAATGACTGACGCGTGGGCCCATCAATATTCTCCCACCGGGCTCGTGGTCCCCATGAAGTGTAGTCACTCATGATGACTTTTATGATGACATAAAAGTGATCATGATTTTTGATTGAATGTAATATTTATTTATTTATCTGAAATAAATTGATAGAATAATTAATTCTAAAAAAAAATAACTGGTACACATACCTAAAGGCGAAGAAAATATTAAATCTTTTTTTTATATTCACGTCGGTACATTTATATTCTATATTTGTATTTGGTCACAGTACGTCCTCCTTTTAACGGGATAGCTACTTGCTCGCCACAGTGTTGTACATGTTAGTTTGTCAACTTTGTCAATATACCAAGAGCTTTATTAAATTAAATTAATTAGAAGTTTACATTTTCACAAGTTGTGAGAAATGAAACAATGGTAAAGGAATAATCAAAAAATATCACAGGTTCATGTAGGATAGTAATAATCTAAGAGCTTGTATCAAATATTTGTAACTTCTCTCTAACGAGAGGCCTTTATTAAAACGCTCATGAACGATCCATTTGAGCTACTTGAACTTTACCAACCTTTCAAACAATTAGAACGAGCATTGCAATTTTGACTAAACTTTATATTATCACATACAATTAAATTATTACATTATTTGTAACTATTAGTATGGGTTATTAAGGAAAAAAAATGATACATACTAATTCATATAAATTAATCCATTTTTCCTTCGAATAGATAAATATGAAAGTACGTCAGGCTAATAATGCCAGCACATAAAAAAAAACAAGGTTGAATGTTTCCCTGAAAATTTTTCAGGTTCATACAATAATTCATATATAGCCAAAATGAAAAACAAATTTTAACTAAATAGTTGTACTACGATAATGTATTTGAAATAAAAACTGTTCTTGTTACAAATTGAACTAGACGTAACTATCAGCATAGCAAATTATGTATGTGATTGACTTGCGCGAAATGTAAGAAATCAGTATTTCCACAATGAATGAATTGGAAATATACCAAATCAAAAAGATCACATACCTAAGTATTTGAAATTAACAATTATTTACAAAACGAGTATATGTGTACTTATTACATTTAAATAAGTAAATTATTATTTAAATTTCGATTAACAAATTAAGGATTCTAATTAGATAGATAGATAATTCTTTATTGTTACACCAATAAAATACAAATTAAATCTTAAATAAAAACTTTGACGTATGTGTCACAATAGGCGACCTTACCACTAATAGCGATCTCTTCCAGGCAACCTTTGTATGGAGAGGAAATACAGGAACAATGTCGGGGATCTACATACATTATATAAACAATTATCGAGTTAAAGAAAATTAGGCTACGTTATAATCTACAACACATAATTTAAAATCAAATAATACCTACAATATATTCATTATCATACTAATACATATTAATTATTATATCTTTAAAACGCTTTTAAAGCTTTAAGCTTTTGATTTATGTTTTTGTTGCTTAGATATGGAAATTCCTGTAGGTACACAAAAATAAATCATAATTTTAATGCATTCGCAGAAGCCTCGGCATCTGAATGTGTAAACTATGCTTTTACTAATTCACGATAAATTCAAATATTTTACTATACCTACGCAGAAATTATGATATAAATCAACAACAACTAAAATAACAAATAAAAGTTTTTTTTTTTTTTTAATTTATTTTTGTATGGGCTTTGTCGCTATGCGACCACATCGCCGAAAATAAAAGATAAAAAATATAAAAATCACATTTGATTATTTGTTGGGAGATATTAATTTATAATTCCGCCTACAAAAATAATCTTAAATTTGCTTATAGCATTTTGTAGTTGTAGTATTAGTAAGTAATTAGGTTAAGTTAATGCAAATACATTATTTTTAGTTTCATGGGCATTTCTTTCGTTTTGTCTTCTGTTTAAGAAATACAAACAATGCTGGGCACGTTGCCAACTGGTAGTGGGCTAGAGCATTTGGACTGCCTATGAGTCCAAATGCTTTTATTGTAGTAGCTGTAGTGTTGTATATAGTTCGTAGTATTTTGTTAACAAACAAATATATATAATTTTAAATTAACTTTTTTTAACGATTGTCCAAGGGTTGGCAAACTGAGAACTTTGATAGGTTATATAAATAACATTGGCAAATGAACAACATAGCTTAACATCCTAAAGTTGGCGACATGTCGCATTTTAGTATGAGGGAATAATAAAATAGTCGGAATGGGGATGCTAGCTCTAATTATTTTGTTATTTTTCTGTATATTTCTCATTACTAAACCATAGTGCAAAACATGTCCAAACATTTTTATTGTACAAATTATTTGAAAGGCATGAACGCTTTGTAGGCAAAGTGTACACAGACTACGTAGGTCATTGCAAGCGTTTATAGATTAGGTGAAATCTTCTTGACGACAATTTGTTTATGAGACCTGTTACAGATCTAAATAGATTCATCAATCGGTCGGCCTAGAACGATGTCCATTAACTAAAAAATAAATATTGCTTTACGCTGTCTCCATTCCCCAATCCGCGACCTTTTGATCATTCCTAGAAAGCCTAATGGCGTGAAGTACTCTTAGCTACGACTTCCATAATGTTTTCACTTTCATGAACATTAAAAGCAGAAATGCCAAGCTGTGCTCACCAAACACCACTAAAAATCATATCAAAGATACTGAAAGATGTTACATGATGATTGCGCCCCGAATAAGCTCCCAGTTCCCTATATGTTGTTGCCTACGATGCAGTAAAAACAAAAAAAACATTGTTTTAGACAATTTCTGATATTTCATGTCAAGAGTCAAAAGGAACGGCGGTTTAAAATAAAGCTCTTCGTATATTGGCAAAGTTGACAAACTAACATGTACAATACTGTGGCGAGCAACTATATAGCTATCCCGTTAAATGGATGATTGATGTGACCAAATACAAATATAGAATATAAATGTATACATGAATATAAAAAAAAAGATTAACCTTTATTTTTTTTAAACTTAGGTATGTGTACCCGTTATTTTTTAAATCATCAATGTCATTTGTCAACAATCATTAATGATGTTAATATTTATATATGTGCAATAACGCCTGCTCTGCGGATTACATTAAAAAAAATACGAGAGAAAAAATTATAGTCATGTGCGAAGTTCGAAACTAAGTTGAACTATAGTCACTCCATCCCGATACGATGGTTGAAGAACGAGTGCAAAAATTAGAGTTATAAGTCATTGTGTCATTTTAGCTCAATTGGTTAGAGCATACCCTAGCTAATTTTTTCTCTTGTAAATTTGTAATCAATTAACCAATCAATTTATTTCAGATAAATCACTATCTACAAATAAATATTACACTCAATCATTAATAATGATGTCTTCTTAGTGATATTGCTAGAGTGACTACACTTCATGGGGGCCACAAGCCCGGTGGGAGAATATCGGTGGGCCCACGAGTCAGTCATCTTCTCGTATTGTAAAGTTGGACTTGCCCAATAAAGTTATAGCGACCCCCGAATAAAAATAATATTTTAGAATAACATTAACTGATTTTTGCTGCAAAATTAATCGATTCAATTCAACAATCAGGCATATTTATTGTGTGTATAATATAATAAATATCTAAGAAAACTATATAAAACACGCAGTTACATGTGACCTATATTTGAGGAAATAAGTAAAGAACATTTCTGGTCATATATTGAATTTGAGCAGGTTAATCTGATGGAATTTGGTGTCCATCAGTTCAACGCAGAGATATTTACATCGCTGGGTTTCTGGTTGAAGGACATGGCAGCTGATAAAATTAACTTATAATGCTCGATCATGAGGCTTGTTGGTATATATATGTATATATGGTCAGGTGATGTCCGCAAGGCAGTCCCGTCAACACTACTCAATAATTCCGCGTGCTGAAAATAATACACCTTATGTGAGGCACAGGTCGTATATTAGATATAAAGATAGATTTTAAAAATTACGTGTCAACTTTATTTTCAAAAGGTAAATAGCGACATTACCTACGAAATCTTCGTAGCATTGATAAAAAGTACCATCTCGATAACTTCACTTTTTAATTAATTGTTTTCAAAGATGAATTAGTCATGCGTTGCAATTAATTTAAATCGATTGCTCAACAGTTGATAATGTTCTCGTAATGAATCAATAGCCGCGTAACATAAATATTAAAGAGAAAGGAAAAAAAACCGCAGGTAACTAAATAACTCGATACCCAACTTCATAAATTAATTGTATATACAATTTTTTGTTTAACTAATTAGAAAACAAGATATATTCATAAACTCGTTTATAAACACGGACAACGGATTTATTTAAGCTAAGCAGCCCGATTACGCAATTCTTATTTAAAAGTAATAAAATAAATACTCGCAATCAAATTATAAGTTTTGAAGATGGGAATCGAAAATTTTACAAGTAACATGAACAGAAATTTTACAAGTAACATGGGAAGTATGCCTATACGAATGTTTTATGACAACTACCCAGATACTAAAGTTAAAACATTCAGTTCATTAACATTTGAAAGGTCATAAAGTCGGTGCTTTAATCAATACATTGGTTGAACGTAAAATTAATATATTCCTGCGTCTGGTTGGTTTATTTCGTGTCTGAACTTTAGAAAAGCGCTTTAAAAACATCGATAAATTGGCTCGTAACTTTGGTCGAATATGTTCTACTGTTTAGTATTATCTGGTGTCTGAAATGTTCTTAAAAAAAGTGTTTCAGTTATATGTAGAAAGAGTATATATAATTATTTAGGAAATAATTAGTTTAGTATATTATAATATATTGAATGAAACTGAAACTTAAATATAGTTTTCCGTAAAAATAAGCTGAATCATAGTCAAACCGTATTTATTTTAGTTGACGTACTAGTGACCATATAGAGTAAAATTTAATCCGGAAAATCACAATTAGACGTAGTTACTGAAAAACGTTCCAATCCACAAACATAACATTTATAGAAAATCGTGCATAATGTGTGGTAGTGCATATGGATTGGGCTACTAAGTCAAGATTTCATAAATAGAACAATAGTAGGGTTATCACATCTTACAAAATTACAAATATACGATAGGATAAATTTAAGTCATGTGCGGGATTCGAACCCGCGTCCATCCGCCCCCTTAGCCGGGACATGCTCTAACCAATTGAGCTAACATGACATGACGTCATAACTCGAATTTTTCCTACCGTTCATTAACCATCGTATTGGGATGGATTTTTCCTAACGTATATTTGTAATTTTGTAAGGTAATCCGCATAGCAGGCGTTATTGCAATCATAACAATATAAAAATTATCACATCTTGTCAGTCAGAAAATATGAATCATGTGATTAGTTTGGTATTCAGAACTTAATTTTTACATGATTGTGGTTTGGAACGTTTTTCAGAAACTACGTCCAATTTATTTATTTATTCAGTGTATAAATTAATCGATTTTGATTAAAAAAAAATAGATATCATAAAGGAACATTTCTGTATACTAAAATAGTGATTAAAAAAAAAAACAAAAATAATTAGCAATTCATGTGTAAACTACTACGTCAGAGGCTTCTCAGAATCTATTTCTTTTAATACCCAACTTGTTCCAAATATCAAATGCATCTGACAAGACTAAAACTAATTATAGTTTTTAGTCTTATCAGATTCTATATGTTAGTCTGAACAACGTCTTCTAGCTTATTATTCGGCTAGCCTATCATCTATAAATAAATCAAGTTATAATTAAGTTCTTCATATGGAATATCCCCAAAGAATATTTTTATATAATAGTTAATTATATTTGTAATATTAGTTACATAATATTCTTTTCGAAGTTTTTTACCTAGTCATAGGTATGTAAAAAAATTACGTAGAACATGACGCAACAAAAATTGGACTGCTCGTCAGCTCAAAGGCTTTTATCTATATTTTTTTTTGTAATACGAGGGCGGCACTGAAAATTTCGGGAATCAAGGAAGTGACACAACATTACTATTTAAAAATGTTTAATTTATTGCTTTTTGAAGTATTCTCCGCAAAATTTGACACATTTTTCCATACCATGGAACCAATCATTGATATGATATATATCCAAAATGTTCGTTTTGTAGGCGTCCACAGCTTCTTCAGGTGGTGAAAATCTCTGACCACGCAATTTATTCTTTATTTTAGGGAAAGTATAGAAATCATTAGGGCTTAGGTCGGGGCTGTACGGCGGATGGTCTAATAATTCTATGTTTTCTTGCTCTAAAAACTCTTTAGTTCTGTGCGCGGTGTGAGAACTCGCATTGTCGTGATGGAGGATGATGCGGCGGTTGCAGTTCTCTTTACGGAGTTCAGAAACGACCTGTGGCAAACAAATGCTAGCATATCATTCCGCATTAATCGTTCTTTGTCCCTCAAGAGGAATAGTCGCAACATGGCCGGTTTTGGAGACAAACTTGGCCACCATTTTTTTTGCAACATTCCGTGAACGTACAATTTTTGTTGGCTTTAACTCATTTTCGAACACCCAAACTCGTGACTGGTTTTTTGTTTCGAGTTCGTACGCGTATATCCAGGATTCGTCACCTGATACGATGTTGTATACAGCATTTGAGGGTCCTGCGTGGAATCTTTCGAGAGTTCTTACGCACCAAGTAACGTGAGCCGCTTTTTGCTCTTCACAGAGCGAATGCGGTATCCATCGGGATAACAACTTTTTTACACCTAATTCTTCATGCAAGATTATTTGTATTTGACTCATGCCAATGTCTAAAGTTGAATCCTGAATTTCGCGGTATGCCACATGGCGATCTTCCTCAATCAGCTTACGCACAGCATCAACGTTTTCTTGGGTGACTGCACTTTTTGGACGACCTTGACGGGGGATCATCACTGAGCTTGACACGTCCACGTTGAAATTCAGCGAACCAGCGATTAATTGTGGTTTTGGATGGGGCTTCATCACCAAATTTTTTTTTTGTGAAGGAACAATGGCTAGTCCCACCTGATGTTAAGCGGTATCCTCTGCCTATAACAGATGCATTTCATCACAAGTGATGAACTGCACTGCGCCCATCACCTTGAGACATACCTGTTAAGTCTCATTTTGCCTGTTATATCACTGGCTCTCAAGGACTGCTGCCGGAACACACCGTTAGGTGCTTGGCGACAGATTTTCTACTTGAGGGTGGCCAAATGCAGAAATCATCCGGTCAACACACTGTTTTTGTGTTAAACCACTTCGAAAGTCATAATAAATCATTGCTCTTGAATTTTCTCGAGTCAATTCCATTTTCTCAACGACTAAACAAGTTCGTTAAAACCTTGTGACAATACCGAGAATCTTTTTTTAAATAAATAAATGGTATTCGATTTTTAAAACCAAGGAGTTTTCAATTAAAAAGATTTTAATATGACAGGAACAGCGGAAATGTTCCTTTCCCGATACTTTTAGTGAAGGCCTCGTTCAGGGTTATTGGTAAAATGCTAACAGCCTCTTAGGGTTGACTTCTGCTAATCCTAAGAAACATATTGAGATGTTTTTTAATGCCTACTCCGAGCCAAGAGCGCCCGCCGCGGCGGCCCTGGACCGTGCCGTGGTCTCTTTGAATATTTACATCCAGCAAAGTAATAAAACATATGAAATAATACATTACAGGCACAAGAGACTTTTGACATCAGGTGGTCCTCGT
The DNA here is from genome assembly GCA_963890685.1 of Plagodis pulveraria. Lineage (NCBI taxonomy): Eukaryota > Metazoa > Arthropoda > Insecta > Lepidoptera > Geometridae > Plagodis > Plagodis pulveraria. The sequence goes on from OY982963.1 coordinate 4,667,628, forward strand.
GCTTATTCAGTCAAAAACATATAAAAAAAGCAAAGGAAAATTGAAAAAAAAACTTCAAAACAAAAAAAGTTCATCTCATAATGTTTGTTAGAACTAGCAGAAGTCAACCCTAAGAGGTTGTTAGCATTTTACCAATAACCCTGTATATACGTAACAAACATTTTAGTTTGGTGTTATTTTACATTACCACGAAAATTTTGTACCTTCGCTACGGTAAAATCTACCCCTGGGCCCCGAATCGTACACAAAACTTTCAGTTGCACATGGCGGGTTGCTTACGGTGCGTCTAGCCGTGGCCCAACATACGCACCCCTGCTTATATTTCAGTCTGCGAGGGGTGAGACCCGTCGGAAAACGATAAATGTTCGCCGGAGGGTGTTTCTGATAACCCCTAAAATGTTTCCGTTATAATATTCTTTATGGGCTTAGTAAAATATTTTACAAACTTAATGTGAAAGAAATTTTATTAATTGATTTTAAGATATCAATATGGAAACATGTTACCTACATGTTACCACATCACAAAATTACAACGGAATAATACATCGATCCCGCTACCCTCCTTGGGACATTTTCTAAAATGCTTTAAAAAATATATTTAATAAATTTAAAACTGTTGGGTTGCATCATTGTAAACTAGTTTAAGGGCCTGTTTCAGAATGTTCGAGTAAGTTCCGGTTATAGTACCCAGAACATAAAATAACTGAATGATAAAAATGACAGTTAACATGCAGCGCGTTTCAAGCTTTAACCGATGGATAGGCTAAATCGATGACTGTGAAACGCAAAGATAGTGTTTTATTTATTATATATGTTCTGGGTAGTATAACCGGAACTTACTCGAACATTCTTAAACAGGCCCTACAGCTAATTGAATAAAAATAAAGATCATTTATCGGATTTCACCTTTGAAATTGAACTCGATCAATTCAACCTGTCAGTTCACGTTCATGAATTCAATTTGAATTTCCCCAACATGAATCAAACGTCGAACCAAGTTCAACCTAAACCGAGTTAATATATTAACTCCCGATTTCCGATATTCAGCAAAACCAAACGCTTTCAAGAGCTTCCACTGTAACACATCGAATTGCAGGCAATCACCTTCAGAAACCTTTTAAATTCTACCAATAATTGTTGCCATGGAAACTAAACGCGATGAAAATATTATCGATGAAATCGTTTCACGTAAAGCTAAAACGTTAGAGATTTAGACGTAATACTAGATCAAAAACGAGTTTTTGAACTAGTTTTAAGTCTCGTTACATCTCGTTCAAGTAAAGAACTTGATTCAATTAAACGCCTATTATAATTTAAATGTTTGTAGATCAATGCTCATTGGCTATAGTCAAAGTTGCAAATATTTATCCAATATTGGAGTTTACGACGTTTCTACGACGTCGCTCCGTTCCCTGAAAGATCAGACCAGTGTTTATAGACCCCAAATAAGCAGCTAGTTACTGACCAGTACGAAAATGCAAACCGCATGGTGGAAGGGCATTTTGCGAATGCCCGCCTGGCTAGCCAGCACCCTCAAGTAGAAAATCTGTCGCCAAGCACGTAACGGTGTGTTCCGACAGCAGTCCTTGAGAGCCAGTGAAATTACAGGCACATGAGACTTAACAAATATGTCTCAAGTTGACGGGTGTAGTGAAATTCGTGACTTGTAATGAAATGCATCCGTTATAGGCAGAGGTTAGTCCGCTTAACATCAGGTAGGCGTCGAGCTTGTTACATCACAAGAACTGAAAAAAAACTCCGTTAAAATTTTGCTTATACTCGTAGCTGGAATGGGCACACTACATCGTAACGTTTACGGAAATCGCTCAGATTAGTATTTATTTATTTATTTAAAAAACAGAGCATGTTTCAGACCCAGAGACGTATGGTTTTCTGTTCAATTCCTACTCGTGGTCTTATATGATTCATATGGAATAAAAATAATGTTAAATTAAAAAAAAAACTAGCTTGATCGTGAACGCTCGAACACAGTTACCCTTAGACATTTTTGGCAAGAATTTTTGGTCTGCGCTGGAATACCTCTGTGAGTGTCTGGTTGTGTTTGCGCGGTTGGTACTAATACGTCAATTTATATACTACTATATATTATAAATAATTAAAAAAATACTGGAGATAGTTTAAAAATACAAGTTTTATTAGATTTTAGTGATTTAAACCGCTATTCATGCAATTTTACGGCATCTACGATTATGTGTAGCTTCCTGCCGGTAGCTGAAACCTGGGGATTTTGTTATGTCTGCTACACTACGTACTGGTAGATATTACTCATATTTTGAAGCGCTCGTAGCGAAGTTTACTTAGCTGTTCTCAACCGATCAGCAAAGTTAAGCAACGTCGCCCGCGGTCATGAGTTGGATGGGTGACCGCTAGTGACATTACTACTGATCGTTTCCGTGCTTCGGAGGGCACGTTAAGCCGTCGGTCCCGGTTGTTGTCTTAGAATGGCAGTCGTTATAGCATGGTGGTAGGGCATTTTGCGAATGCCCGCCTGGCTAGCTACCACCCTCAAGTGGAAAATCTGTCGCCAAGCACCTAACGGTGTGTTCCGGCAGCTATCCTTGAGAGCCAGTACTTCTAGGTTAGCCTGAACAACATCTTCGACCACATCATCACTTACCATCAGGTGAGATAGTGGTCAAAGGCTAACCCATCAGGCATAAAAAAATAAATAAAAAAATTAGTATATAAGATTTACTCCAACATTAGAGTGTACTACGTCTTTGTCGTCTCCGCGTATATAGTTCGTTACACCCCTTCAGCCGTCTATGAAACAGGAGTATCGTAACAGAACGCATCAATGGTCCTATCATTGAGTAGCCAAATTACATTACACATTTTCATAGGCCAGTGCTCACAAAAAGCCAGCAGCATGGTTCTCTTCAAAAGCTTCGATGGTCTTGAAAACATAATGAAGTCAAATAAAAATAATCATAATAATAACAGGATTATTAAATAAAATGTAGTATAAATTATTGTTGAAAATGTTTATCATAGCTACGGAATCCTATAATATGTAACTAAAGGGAAAACTAAATTTATCTATTTATAATATATGTAGGATTCACAAGAAATTTCGAAAGATAGCTCCGGCTATAGTTTCAGCTCTCCTTGAAAAAGAGCGCCGAATGTGGGTGAAACTATAGTCGGAGCTATCTGACTTATGCACGTGAGTTATCCCGTATTATTTACTAAAATGAGTGAAAAACACGTTAGTTTTTATAATAAAATTTCAAAAGACTTGAAAATGTGTGATTCTGTATAATAATAAAATAATATTAGTTTTAATATTTTTATGTTAGCAATAACGCATGCTCTGCGGATTAAATTACAAAATTACAAATTTATGAGAGGATAAATTTAAGTCATGTGTGGGATTAGATCCCGCATCAAACACTTTAGCCGGGGTATGCTCTTATCAATTGAGCTAACATGACAATGAGTCCTAACTCAATTTTTTCCTATAGTTATTTTTACCATCGTATTGGGATGGAGACACCTATAGACATCTATAGTTCAACTTACGTTGTACAGTCGCCTGCAATAAGAACATCGTAATTTTCAAAATAATCTAATGTCGCTGAGTTATTAATTATCGAAGTTAATAATACCTTAAGTAAAACTATTCAAGTTATTATTTGATTTTAAGATACTTCTGTGTACATAGAGAGACAAATAAGTCTCTGCCACAATTATGAAAATTACAATGTGTATACTTCTTATTACAAACAAGACTAATTTTGCAATTAGCTTTAAACTTGTTAATGATGACGCAACCCTATAATTTTAATATTGTCGTGTTGAAAAATTTAAGTCATGTGCGGGATTCGAACCTGCGTCCATCTACCCCTTTAGACGAGGTATGCTCTAACCAAATGAGCTAACATCACAATGAGTCATAACTCAATTTTTTCCTATCTGTAAAAATATAACCATCATCAAGCATCAAGTCCTGTTTTAGTAGTCTCAACTTCAATTCAATCGTAAAACATATAATTTCGAATAATACTTTTCAACTGTAAGGAACCAAAATTAGTAATACCGTAGTAGGCATGGACGCAACTCTAAAGTTTAGCTCGAAGTCAAATAATTTATTTAGGTACTTCATCAGATGTTGATTCACTCTGCGCGTTTCTTTGCCTACCTAAGCGTGGGTTGGTAGCGTCATTACATTTTTAAGTGGAACGCTTTGCTTTTAAATACTGACACATTTTTGCTTTCGAAGTCAGACCGAGTAATAAAAGTACTCTGGGGAAATTATCTCGTTATAAATTATCATAATTTTTTTCTTATTTATTTAGGGACTCTACAAAATGGCATGCCAATCCCGTCGTAACCTAAACCCTAATAAACAAAATATATACTTACATGCCCACAAATAATTCGAACTATAGTTTCGCACTTACATACACAGAAAGAAGGCACAATACATACATCTTGTATTTTTATTACTCCACCTCACATACCTAAAATAAAAATTGATGATATATTTTTATTGAAACCTTAAAGCGATTTGAAGCGATGAACTGCTTGTTATTAAAGGCCAGTTTTTGACTTCAGAATACGACGACATAAATAACAGACAAGTTAGATATACTCATGAGTAAATGTTCTAAAAGATTTGTGTACAAATGTCACTGTGCTTTTGCCCGAAGATGCAAGTTGCGTTTTACATTTTGATAGGTAGGTACAGTTGTTTTTTTATTTTTATTACAAGTAAAAATAAACGCAATGTTACTTATCTACGTCTTTTTACCTCCATCTTACGTATGTAGGGTCGGTAAAATATGTGTTTTTCTAAGAACGCAAATGGTGAATCAGAACATGTATAACATTTGATACTATGGTGCTTAGTTTTCTCTATCGGATAACACATTCAAGGTGTCTTATAATAGTACATTGTACATCGAGGGGAGAAAACGATCTATTTCTGTTCGAGAGTTTGCTTAAACCCGACGCGTAGCGGAGGGCTTAAAGGCAACTCGAGAACAGAAATAGAACTTTCTCCCGAGTGATACATAGTGCTTTATACTACACCTACGAGGAAAATAAAATCATTATACGTTTTCTCGTACTTACCTCGAGACTTCTCAGGCAGTAAGTTCTTTATGACTTGTTGACCACCTTGTAACCAATGTATCCAACATTATTACGTTAAGTGTTCGTGAACGTGCTCAATATTACAAGAACAAGAAGAATTGAAGACAAAATACAAAAGCAAGAAATGTAAGTTTTCGTGTTCTCGCCCAGTCTTTCTATGAAGTTGTAGTATTGCACGACACAGCCGCAGTCAAGTCCTTGTAGATATCGTATTAAAATTCATATCCAGCCGTGTAAGGTGTTGGATACATAAGATGCCTACCAAAGCATTATAAGGAGATTAGCGAGAACACGAAAATTAACACTGCTTGTACTATTTGCCAACATCGTGCACGAAAACTTAACTGATAATAATGAATTCGTAATTGTTATTTCGGGAAATACCTAACCCAATATACCCAAGATCATTTTTCTGATTTTCCTACCAAAACATTTCTCTCTTTCTCTCAAAGTATCTTTCATTTTATTATGGTTCCGAAACCAGTCAAATGTAAATATTTACGTATGATTACAGAAGTATCTTTGTTGATATTATTAGGTTCCTTTCCCTTCGTACAAACCTGTTTACCAGTGCATATACATACTGGTACTTAAGCAATACTCTGTGCGCTCGAAAAGTATATGTGTTAACTGGGTACTTAGTTTATACATTGCATTTCTTATTTCTGGTGGCGTCATCATTATAAAATTGTCATTTTCACTATCAGATGACATTTTGGAAAATTATTTAGAATAATTAAAAGCGTACTGTTAAAATATCAATTTAATAAAAAACAAAATTTAACCAAACATAACAAATTGCCGCACTTTTTTCTCGTAGTGCAAAAAAAGGTTGCCAACCTCCTTTTATTGAAAATCGAGTACAAATAAAAAGCACACCTCTTTTTTCTAATTATTTGATATACAACCTTTTTGAGAATGATTTTTTTTAAGTAGGTAAGCAGTTAAAAACAAAAGAACGCTACCAGGGCAGGTATGGATTTTCATACAACATTCCTTCATTGCTACGGAGTGAAGGAATGAAAATCCATATAACTTTCCCCGCCGTACATTTAGAAGGGAAAAATGACGAACTTTATAACATGTTTTTGAACGAGTAATGAGACCTTTTCTGAGTGGGTGTGGTATAAAATTAGTTCTACTAGGTTATAGTCCTTGATTATTAATAGATTCAGGCGTTACTTAGCTGACATGTATATTTAATAATAAGATTATTAAAAATATTTCAAGAAAACATTTCATTACTATTTTAAAAAAATACTTAAAATCATATGTAGTTACAAAATTACAAATATACGATAGGAAAAATTTAAGTCATGTGCGGGATTCGAACCCGCGTCCATCCGCCCCTTTAGCCGGGGCATGCTCTAACCAATTGAGCCAACTTGACATGACGTCATAACTCAAATATTTTCTATCGTTCATTAACCATCGTATTGGGATGGAGCGACATCTATAGTACCACTTACGTTGTACTACAAACAAGACCAATTTTGCAATTGGTTTTATACTTGTAAATGATGACGCAACCTTATAATTTTTATATTGTTATGATTGCAATAACGCCTGCTATGCGGATTACATTATCGTAAAGAAAAACTATAGATGTCGCTCCATCCCAATACGATGGTTAATAAAAAAATAAAAAAAGAATAAAAGACATTTATTTCAGGCATACAAAACAAAATATTATTATTAGAACTAATGAATAATGATTAATTCATCATTACTCATATATTGCCACGACGTGTCTGTCGCAGCAATGCTGAACATATGGACAGTCTGATCTGTCTGCTATCATCGCCAGGAGGGTGTTGGAGCTGGCACGTACTCTGCGCACCAAAGACGCAGCACGCTTTCGCATAGTCGCGTGGAAGCAGTCAGCGCGTGCCTCCGCAAACATCCCTGAGGCACTGCAGAAACGTGGCAGCCCCAACACCGCCCTGAACGCATTGTTGTATTGGACGCGGAGGGCACTGTAGATCCTCTTCGTATAGTTAGCCCAAAGGCTGCACGTGTATAGCGATGTACAGTACGCTTTGAAGAGCGTTATTTTAACTTCGGTTGAACAACGTGCAAACCTACGGGCTATCATATTTGCTCTAATCGACAGAGCCCTCCGCTCCCTCTCAATGTCAGCGTGGTCCCTAAGGTCAGCTGTAATTATGTGCCTCAGGTACTTAAATTGATCCACCCAGTCTAACGGAACAGTGTTTTGATAAACTGGTGGCACATTTTGAGGACATTTAGAACTAGCCTTAAAAACCATACACTGACTTTTAGACACATTGTAAATAAGTCCGTGACTACCTGTGTACTCCTCACAGATACAGATCAACTTCCGTAAACCGCAGACCGACGCACTCAACAGCACCATGTCATCAGCATAGCTCAGATTATTGACAGAAATGCCATCTACATGACATCCTACGTGCTGACTGCTGAGCGTGACAATTAGCTCATTTATATATAAGTTAAACAAAGTAGGTGAGGTTAAACCACCTTGCCTAACACCACACTCCTGCTGATATGGCTCTGATAACGCCCCTGCCCATCTGACACTATTAAACTGGTGCTCATACCAAAACCTAAACATACAAATGAGTTCATGTGGAATGTTAATGAACGATAGGAAATATTTGAGTTATGACGTCATGTCATGTTAGCTCAATTGGTTAGAGCATGCCCCGGCTAAAGGGGTGGATGGACGCGGGTTCGAATCCCGCACATGACTTAAATTTTTCCTATCGTATATTTGTAATTTTGTAATGTAATCCGCATAGCAGGCGTTATTGCAATCATAACAATATAAAAAAAAATAAAAAATCATATCTAGTGTCAATTCCGCCAAATTTTCCTGTTAAGCCGACGTGACGTCATAAACGCCACAAAGCCAAACCGGGAAAATTCTCGTCGCGTTTCGATTCTACACGGAGCAACCTCAGTAAGTCTTAGTAATTTAAATTAAGATCGTTTTACTTGATAGTGCGTTCGAAGAGTCAAGACCTTATGACGTCACGTCGGCTTAAAAGGAAAATTTGGCAGAATTGTCTCTAGTTATGTATATATTTTAAAAGTGTTTTTCTAAAATTGACCCTTGTCTTAATAATAGATGCATTTCTCACATAGTCCAATGCGATGTCGTAAAAGGCTAATGGTTAATATATGCGCCACATCCCACCACTCACGTCGCGTCGATGTGGATGCTGCGCAAAAGATCTCCTTGCCATCTTATCGCTCTGATTACCTACAACCTAGCAGGCACAAGAGATTACAGTAAATATAGGTCAATGCAGGCATACTATCATATAGAATAGACCATTCTCAATAAGAGCTAATATCAGGTAGGTGCGGTCGGAAATACAACCGAATCCAAACGTTTTCACAGCCATGTCCATATGCTGGCCTGCGTGTTGTTATATCGCACTGACCCCAAATTAGTAGGATTAGGGTGAGAAGGTGATGAGTATCATCTTAGTTGCGATAATCAAAAACTATTCCTGATGTTGTTTCGTAAATATCATTTAATTTCTTCATTAAAATACTTATTGACAAGTTGATAACCGTATTAATATAAATTTTTCGTTTAACCAAAAATCTAGCATGCTCACAATAGTACTTATGTACTCTTAAAATTTTTAATTAAATCTGAATATCTTTTCATTTACCCTTGACTGAATACTTGACACAGCAGCGGTAATACCTACCAAGTCAGACTGACAAAGAACCTGACAAAATTAACTTAATTTTTGGCTAACTAATTCATAAGCCCTTTCCTTTCGATGTAAGTGATGATGTAGTACGAACCTGTCCCTAGGACATAATGTACCTTTTTCATGAATAAGAAACAAAGGAGTGATTTAGTTGCTACTTTAAATACTTATTTCTCAATATATCAAATTAAATTTACCATATACTTATAGCTTATTTGTCCCTTTATCAGTCCAGTACATTTGGTCGACCGCAAACCACATTGATAACATCTATGTATACATTGGACGTATGTCCATACAGGCCAGCACCTAACGACCAGGGCGCGATGATAAGCGCATGCGCGGCACAATGCGGCCGTGTCAACGACATCGCGCCATTCTTCAACTCGTGACGTCACATCCGGCGGCGCGCACGCATGCCAACCACATTGCGCTGTGGATATTTGTTAGGAAAATGTGGTTGCTTCAGACATTTTTCATATGAATAATGTCTGACTTAGCTTTTTGGGATCTTAATGCTTATACCGTATTGTTGAAAGATATATGAACTTTTTCAACAAAAGGCCTACTGTATTCGTATAAATTGTCTATCTCTAGTTACTTAAGGTTTTGCTCACGCTCTCTCCGTCGCGTATTTACACTCATTTATTCATGCAAACATAATATAAGTGATTTCAGACAGTTGTACTTGTCTTAGGCTAGTAATTATTATGCACCCTGTGAGGGCATTGCAAGCTGAAGTATACATAATTAAGTGACACATTCCTTTGTAGAAAAATAACAATCTGGGTTAATTTAGTATCATAAATATTACTTACACCTAAAATCAAGTATTATAATTATTTGAGTCAAATTAAGGATCTTTCGTTTTTAAATTACAATTTTCTCTTAAAGTTATAATAGAGTTTCAAAGTCCATATATATATTTTTATAACTTATTATACCTATTTGTTACACGTGACTGAGCACGAGTCAATCACATAACGTTAATAAAGGGTAGAATTCTCATTTCGAACACATCGAGATGGATGTCATGTCTTTCATTTAGCCGCCCAGCAGAAATGTATTTCTTATTTGAAAACATATGCAAGTGTAAAAATAAATAAGTACAAAATATATCTGTGTATATATAAATAGTTGTGTCCTTATATTATTATTCTTTAAATCAAGTGAGCTTAATTTAATGTGTTCAAAACGCATTTGGCAAACAACCTGCTGTTTCTAATTTAAGATAGGTATATCTTCCTGATTTTCTTGGCGGAGTTTCAGTCCTCTTAAATTATCTGTTTGAAGAAAATGTCACGCGATATTTATACCCTATTTAGACATGTTATTTGCTCTGTTAAACCTTTTCCTACATTGTACTATACAGACAAAAGGCTGTCAAATGTGACATGCTATATACACTCTTCTAGGAGGGTGGGCAGAGATTAGGTTCTTGTATGCGCTCCTGCTTCATGATCTCTAGTTGCGTTCTTCATACACATTAGACGCTGGATTGGATTAGGATACTCTGAAACTTGCATTTTTCGAGAACGCATTCCATTGTGTGGATTTACATTAGCCCTTTCAATTTCATCGTAAACAATAGGAGTGCAAACGAGCAGGCGGCTCACCTGGTGGTAACTGATCACCGTCGCGCACGAACATCCGCCTTTGAGGAAAGAATATGCTCTCTTCTTGAAGGTCCCTAAGGCGTATCTGTTCGGAAATACTTGACATGGCAGGTGGTTCCAAATTCCGGCAGTGCGAGGTAGGAAATGCCGTCAAAATCGCAAGGTTTTGGACTTCCAGACATGGACATGAAATGGATAAAACATCATGCTTTGTTGGGACGTCCGATGGCGAAATTGAACTGCTGGTAGTAAATCGAATAGTTCCTCGGAACAATCAACACAACTGAATTATTTACTGTTATGCCGACTTCTCCTGTTGGTCCTCGTGTGTAGGAGACCCTTTTTATTCGGCTATGATTTAGTTGAAATCCACATAACCCTCTGAGTATTTTTTTTATAACGGAAAGACAAGCATTAGTCCGCTGTTTCCTCTGCTAGGAAGTGTCTTGTCTACGCTGAAACCCTCTTTAGAGTAGAAGATTCACGTGTATATTTTAAGAAAACTTTATAATAATAATAATTTTAGAAAAGCACTGCAATAATAATTTTATGTACTATTACTTTCAGCAAAAAAGTAATAAATAGCCACTGTTAGAAGAACGGGCAAGTACTTTTGGAGCCATAAGTTCCAGTTAAAATGCGGAGTTAGGCAGGGGGCCTGACTTCCCCTATGCTGTTTAACTTGTATATGAACGGCCTCATCGAGAAACTCAGTAGCACTAAGGTCGGATTTCATATAGACGGGATTTGCGTTAACAACATAAGTTATGCAGATGACATGGTGCTGTTGGGTCCCGATGGGTGCTGTTCAAATATTGATATCAATTTGCGTATAGATAAACTTATGCGGTTTTTTTTTTCTTTTTTTTTTTTATACTTATCTGGGTAGCACTTGACCACTATCTCACCTGATGTTAAGTGATGATGCGATCGATGATGGAGCGCGCTTACCCAGAAGATACCTATTCACTCGCGTTTTGAAGACCCCCATATCGTACTTAACCGGAAACACAGACTCAGGTTTCCCATGGTCTTAATTATAATGCTAGGAAAAGTGAGATAATGGTATTCAAAGCTGGAGTAAAATCTTACTCATTACCCAAGTTTACCTTAGCTGGAAAAATACTAAATGTACGCAATTCAAGTATTTGGGGCACTGGCTAACTGAGGACATGAAGGACGACATAGATATTGATAAGGAATGGAGGTCATTGGCTGTACGTAGTAATATGTTGGCCCGAAGGTTTGCACGATGTACGCCAGACGTGAAAAAGTCGCTGTTCTCAGTTTGCTGTCAATCGTTTTATACGTGCAGCAGCCTTTGGCTATACAAAGCGGGCATACAGTGACCTCCGGGTCCAGTATAATAATGTGTTTACGATGCTGATGGGGCTGCTTCGCTACTGCAGTGCTTCTGGCATGTTTGCGATGGCGCGAATAGATGAATTCCACTCCATTATACGTAAAAGACGCGCCTAACTTCTGTGCCGACGGCGAGGCAGCTCCAGCATTATTCTAAAAATATTAGCTTAACGATGGGATAGCCCGAATTTCCGCTATTGGCTGTATTATATTGTGGGCCTTCTTAATTTTATTATGTATTTATTATTTTATTATGTATATTTTGTTATGAATTAAGTAATGTGTTGTGTAAGCTGAAATAAATAAAGAAATAAAACTCTTTTGAAATTGACCTAAAATATGTATAGGCATCTTGCAAAGCCTTTCAGGTACCAGACTTCAGCAGCTTTTTTCAGCAATCTGCACTCTTTTTATGTCTTATAGTAGAGCCGTCTACTGTTAAGCATACTTTCGCTAAAGCTCTCTGATCATTTCTCATTGCAGAACCATTTCCCATTGCAGTCTTTACACTTTTATTGTACGCCACAAATCTTCATGGATCACGTAGTTTGCGTTTTGAGGAATATTCATCTGTATTTCTTAAGATGAGTGAGGGTAGAGAAGATGAAGACGATCTCGTAGACATTAAAGGTGCGCAGATGCGACAATTTAAAAATCAATCACACAAACTCAGTCAAATCAGTCAATTTCACAAACACAAATAAAATGGAGTATATTTGTTTTATTGAATAATATTAATTCAGTGAATAGCCTCGTCTGATGCAAGAATATGATGTGGAAAACTGATACAATCAAGATTTAATACTTATACAAGAAATAAAGGAGTCAGGGAATCTACAAACCATTGGATGATTCAGAAAATCTCGCAGACCTTAAATTTAAGAATAAAGATATCTTAAAGCCTTGCTTAATAGCCATGTATATTAAAGATTGTGGCATAAATGATTTGCTTCATGATAAAAGGGGCAGCCCAGCATATCTCCAAGATTAGATTTTATCATCAGTACGGGATCTCTTTGCCTGCAGCCTTAGGACGGCATAAACTCTTCGTAACAGCGATGGCCCAGTGGCACTGGTTATGTATAAACTGCCGCGCAAAAGGTACATGCTTTTAATCTCCCCGCGGCGGGCTTGAGTTTAATATTTTAATATAATAATAATAACATGGTGGTAGGGTTTTTCGCAAATGCCCGACTACCACCCCCAAACAGAAAATTTGTCGCCAAGCACCTAACGGTGTGTTCCGGCAGCCGTCCCCGAGATCCAGTAATTCAAAGTTATGCCTGTTACCATCTTCGATAAAATTTAGAAAATAATGAAAAAAGGCGCTATTGTTGGCAGGCGATTGATTAAAAACTAAGAACACTGCGTGTACGCAAAATAACTTTGCTGCCGAACGAGACACAATTTTTTTAACTCATTCCAAGGAGGAAAATGGTAGGAGCAATAAAAACTGCTTAAATCATGTAGTAAACTTGAGTTTACATGAAGTCAACTTTGAAAGTAGAATTACTAAAATTGGTAATATTTAAAGTAAATTAATTAATATGTGAAATGTGGAACTTTTGTACAGGTTCGAATTTCAAAAACCTTTTGCATGCCAGCGAATAAAAGCCACTTTTCCACGCACATTTCGAATGATAAACACCTCATTGCTTGCGTGTGTGGTGAAAAAACATTTTCTCTGTATCGGCACAAGGAAGCGAAGAAATTAAAAAAAAAAGGTTTTATTAAATAAACGTACCATAGAAGAGACGTAATAATAACAAAATAGTATTATTATGTTGGTACTCCTGACTAATCAGCTATTTACAGAGCAAATCGGAGCAGTAAATTAGGCATATTTACTTCGGTGTTAATCCATGTTTTTTGTAAACTACGTTATTATTATTACAGAGATTGTTTTTCTTAATCATATATGATTAACAACTCCGACCGTAAAAAGTAACTAAGAAAAGAGCGAGTTTTTTTTTTAATAAGGCGCTGTACTATAAGTTCTAAATTATATACCATCGCCCCTCTTTTTTGATGAAAATTATGAGGAATGGCATACCTATACTATTATATATAGTTTTATTAAATACGCAAGCTCAAATATGCATCTTACATGGCCGTGGAGGTGGCCTCCCATTGGGCAAATATTAATAAATCCGTTATAATTAATAAATAAATAAATATATAAAAGTCAATTAAACATTGAAACTTAACTTATTGAAATGAATGTTTCGTAGAAAAACAGTTTATGCACTTGATAATATATAAAAGTTTTCTCGGTAATGTTTATTTTTATCTTGTGTAAAAGATCCGCTTAGTTGCATATGTTGAATTAATTAATTTGGCTTTGTTTGTATTTACAATGTAAAATTAAGTTTATCTCGACAGCGACCGATCCAACTTAAGTTTGAAATCGTATCGATTGATAGCACCCACCACATTCTTAGGTTCCTAAGTTATGAAATTAGTTTGTAGACTTAAATTGTGCGTTCGTATATAACCAAAAACTAATTTAACTTTGGGATATTGTTAAGTATATATATATATATATATATATATAGCAACCCAGTAGCAAGACGTTACCAGTTTAAGAACTACAAAAAAAACGAGAAGACTAAATTAATATATAATATATATTTTTAGCCTTATCAATAAAATAGTTCCACACCTTTATTGATTGGATTTCCCAATCTTACTCTAGAAGTAGTTAATCTTGGTCTAAATCTGTAATAGCGTTATTTGAAAAACGGTATTAATATACATAATTTAATCCTCCGATTAAAACTGTAAATGGGTGATTAGTCAGGAGTACCAACGTAATAATACAAATTTGTTACTTTCACTGGGCCATTACGCTTTGAAGTGTCGGAGGTTTTGGGCTGTCGTCGTTCTAAGGCTGCATACAAAATTATCATTGCTCACATTTCCTCGAGCCCGTATTGGTGATGATACTCAAAATGTTGAGATATTACGTAACTCCAACATCACTTTTTATCGTTTTTAATTAAATCTATGATATAACCGTACATAAGTTATGCTTTGGAATATCTACATTCTTGTACAAAGTCAATTTCTGGGGAAATTTTAAAGAATTCAACTTATATCTTGTACTAAATCTTGATTGAAGCAGTTTCCCATAACATTTTATCGCTTTGACGAGGTGACTCACTGAATTAATAATATTATGTTGTCCTAGGTTTTCGCGATTATTACAATAAGTAATTAAAAAATTACAGTAATTATACAACTTTAAACGGTTTAAATCGCGTATATTTATCATTATTTTTGTCCCGACGTTGACACCCCGTGCCCACGATCACTGCAAAGTGTTTGAAACTTCGGGACACAAATAATGATAAATATACGCGATTTAAACCGTTTAAAGTTGTTTAACAATATTAATTTGAATAAACACATGTAATTTTTGTATTTTCTAGGTTATATGAGATTATAATCTTACACTTAATTACCTGATCGTAGGGGTAAAATTTACTCCGAGAATAAACCAATTAAATTATACCTGCTTTATGCCAGGTTTATTAATATGACTTTTGACTAATATCAGGTTCATCCTCAGACTAAAGTTACGCATAGGTTACTCCGTGTTTACTATTAATGCAGTACATGTTTGATGCTACGATTCTACTGAGTACATTCATAAATTGTTATTTTTATATTCCTGATAAATTTGCCTTTGATTACTATTTTTTTTTAATGTTATTGTGACGGAACAAGCTCGAGGCCCACCTGATGTTAAGTGGACTAACCTCTGCCTATAAGAGTTGCAATTCATGACACTCTCACTCACGAATTGCACTGCGCCCATCACATTGAGACATAGTTGATAAGTCTCATTGTGCCTGTAATTTCACTGGCTCTCAAGGACTACTGCCGGAACACACCTTTCTTGTCGACAGACTTTCTACTTGAGGGTGGTCGCTAGCCAGGTGGGCATTCGCAAAATGCCCTTCCACCATGCGAATACTATTTCCTTGTAGGAAAGTGATGACCTGTTTTGAGAACTAATTTTCATAGACAGTTATCAAAATACATTGTTAAGTAGATACTTATCGATACAATTTTAATTTGTGATCTAGCAGAACATTTGCAAGTTTTAGGTAAAATTTGAATTTGCAAATGTAAATTTATGTTCGTCCAACTTGTCCCAAAATCTAATCAGCATCATTAAGTTATGCTTAGCAGTTTACAAGTTACGCGAATTAGTTTATTGATTCATGTTGGCTTTTGTATCCAAAGTCAAACACGGCTTTTGTTTGGGAGTTTGTGCAGTAATTATGGTTTTTATTATTATTGGTTTATATAATATTAAGTAAGTCTTTTATGATGCGAAATTTAATTTAAATTATGCGTAGCACGCAATACACAATCTTAATAGAGTACTGTATCAGCCGTATTTTCCACTGCTGAACATAGCCTCCCTAATAATTAAAGAGGTATTTGCCATAACCCCCACGCTTGGCAGGCGGCTTGGGGATCGCAGTGTAAGATGGCAGTTCTTTGGAAGGTGCTGTTGCCCAACTTCCAATAATTTTCCCTTAGTCACCTCTTACGACACCCACAGGAAGAAATGGAGAGGTGCAATTCTACCCCGCACCCCACGGGAAGAGTAAACTAGAGAAACATGAATTTCTTTTGAAGGGAATACAAATAAGGTATCACTAAAGTAAACATAAATCACATTAGCTATTTAAATAGCCTTAAGTGTGTGTGTGACTTTAGGCTTTATCTGGTCACTAATAACGTTTAAAATAATAAATATTAACTTTACTAAAGCATTTCATGACAGTGCGCAATGTACTCAATTTAAATTTGCTTCCTTTTTTAAGGTTTGCTTTAAGGTTTGTAGTCGATCTCACCGGTTGTTGAGATATGTAAAAATGGACGAATAATGTGAAATCAGAAACTTTTCTACGTAATTATTTATTGAAACCCTTTGGAAACACATAACTTGCTACGAATATATCCAATACAAGTATATTTAATGATAATTCTTGGAAACGAAAATCAATAGAATAGCCAATTATGTACTAGGCGATCGTTAGGGCATCAGTTTGTGATGTATGTATTTTGAAAATTTTGCATATATGTTTAGGAAGATGAAAATTATGCGTCTGGTTTGACAGTTTTCCGTTTTATTATTTATCTTATTTTTTAATCAATAAGAAGTCCCATCCATACAAAACGATATTACCGAATAACTATGAAAATACATCAATATTACGGGAAACCGGAAGCCTAGAAATGAGTATCAGTCTCAAGGTATGGTATGAAAAATTTACAGAGTTGAAACACTTGGTATTTGAAATATGACTAAACTACGTTCGTACGGAAAGCGCGTATGTACTCTCCTTAATTTATATATATAGTTTATTTAGAGGGCAGTATTCCACCAAATTCCATCAAAATAGGTTCCATCTCTTTAAAGAGGAATGTGCTCGCCATATCTTTTCAACTCTCCCACAAACATTACTTGGTTCATATATTTAATATATTATCAATAATAGAATAAGCCTTATTTTATGGCAAAAAACTTTCTTATACACAAAATACAAACAATAAATATAAGACAAAACAAAATGATTCTTGCAGCCCTCTGCCACATAGCTTCAACTCAACATAGTGCTAACGATAGACGAGTAGACACTATAGTATTCAGCACTCCATTTAATAAAAAAATATCAAATAAAATGTGTACTGCAATTCTTCATTTCTCTCATAATGCAACCGGAAACTGACAAACCAGGTACACAGCCAGTATTCTCTGGGCCAGTCTAGCTATACATTAAAGTACTATTTTGTCTATGGTCTAGATCCTGTTTTTTAAATACTTATGTATGTTGTACTGATACTGATAAACATTTAGGGCCTGTTTCAGAATCGAGTAAGTTCCGGTCATACTACCCAGAACATATTTATTAAATAAAACACTATCTTTGCGTTTCACAGTCATCAATTTAGCCTATCCATCGGTAAAAGCTTGAACCGCGCTGCATGTTAACTGTCATTTAAATCATTTAGTTATTTTATGTTCTGGGTATTATAACCGGAACTTAATCGAACATTCTGAAACGTGACAGTAATCTACCTTAAAAATAGCATCAAACATACATAGTTCTTAAACGCAAAACCATTTGAAAATTGGCATGCGTTGCAAGTATATTTATGGTAACAGAATTAGTGTATCCCATGTAGACTGTAGAGGGTATAACGCTAAGGTAAACGAGTATTTTCACAAAAGACTTAACTCAAGTACGTTTCTCATAATCGACGGACGAAGAGATACTAGAACGATATACCTTAAACCCTGAACAAGAAGCTAAGCCTGTTATAAATATCACATTTTATGGCACAAAGAAAGCGTATCTGAAATAATAGCGAGGTGGCGGTGCGATGACCGGAGAGCGTTGAACCTATTCCGTGCGGGGCACAGCGCGCTCACATTTGGGGGTCACGAGCCGCTACGTACGTACTACTAGATTTAAATTACTTCGTTACAGCCCTAGATAACAGCTAATTACATGTTGTTGATGTACTTATTCGAAGATTTCTATAAATATGTATAAAGCTTCTCTGTACGCATCAATTGGTGATTACTTTCCTTCATGCCTTTAAAAGTGGAATTAATCTTTGTTTCTTACTATTTTGATATATAAAATAGAATTTATCATGTGAAAATGCTGTAGCGTGCTGTAAGGATGGCGCTCCGTGGGTCCTTTTTAAAAAAACATTTACTATTGCTAGAGTGGATTTAATAAAATTTAGAAATTAATCGATCCAAAATTAACTAACGGACTGACTGATTGACTTAGTGAATTTACTCGACTGACTGGCTGGGCGACAATGCATATAGCCTTATATAACCTCGGTACATACACGTGGTTGTGAGGGGGTTTTGCATTAATTGCATTTTTACCACATTAGTTCTGGTTATAACAGTGCGAGGAAAGTTGGCCAAGCCATTGCAATATGTTGTTGTATTTCGTTTGTATAAATCCTTTTTTTATGCCTGATAGTTTAGCCTTTGACCACTATCTCACCTGATGGTAAGTGATAATGTGGTCGAAGATGTTGTACAGAACCTAGAAGTACTGGACCTATTGTACCAAATCACATGGAAAGAGAATAAAAGAGCGCATGCGCCACCACTTCTCTTAAAATATAATGCTAAATTCTACAATGGATTGCCTAAAACAAAGGAAACTTTTCAATTCAAAGTTCTAAATATTATTTGGTACGTGTCTCATGTCGCATCGCATTATATTAGTAACTTAGGATCATTAAGATAGCAGTCAAGGCAAATATACAGTGATAAGAAAACCTAAGGCAGATAGCAATATTACGAATTTCTCTAATGTAATATTACGTAAAAATCTTTGTAGAGTTTTTGAATGGGTCAGGTTTTACCACTGTTTATAAAATAAATATGGATTCTAGGGAGATTTTAGTTAGTTTTAATTTTATTGTTCTTATTTTCAATGCGAGTATTCTTGAGAAATATTTACAAATGTCAAGTAAAATCTTTTAAATCATCCACCATTAACATTAATTTTGAATATACAGAAATAGTCTTTGAGAGATAGCTAATTAACCCCAAAATGGATGCTCTAATACTATGCTTTCATCTGAATAATAGTCTTCTAAAAACAAATCATTTGATGTAGGGGAAGGGTTCTAGCTAGAGCTCGGATTCTTGATTATTTAGTTTCTCAACTGTGAGTTACATTAAGTAGTTCGTGCTAACGTAAACTAATTTTGTTTGTCTATATAAACGAGAAGCTTCTATTCTTAACCAAATAGTAATATGCAGTTAAGGAGCTACGAAATAGTAACATGTAACTATCTATGCTGCTCACGCAACATCAAGAAATGTACAGTAAAAATGTGAATAAGATATTATATGTAAATCCAATCTATCCACAAGATATTCTGTCTCGAACTGCCACTATGTAAAACGAGCTGTCATCTGAAATAATTCCGAACTAATTCGTATCGTATGTTACGACTTTCAAGAAAAGGCCTATACCATCCTCAAAGGCCGTCAAAGCATCCTAACCACTGGTGTTTTTTTTTATGCCTGATAGGTTAGCCTTTGATCACTATCTCACCTGATGGTAAGTGATGATGTGGTCAAAGTCAAAGTCAAAATCATTTATTCAATTTAGGCGTTTACGACGCTCTTATGAAGGTCAATTACAAATTTTAGTATTGAAATATTCTACATTGTACTGTCACATTCAGCAAAAAAAATGTATAGAGCCACTGCGAGAAAAATGGGCAAGAAAATCGGGGCCATTATTTTAAACGTCTTTTAACAATGTGTTACATACTTACTATATAATAAAGTTTTTACAATATTTGTTTATATTACGTAGGTGACAGGCGATAGCTTGGCAGAGGCGGAATTGTCCAGGCATTTTTGTCGTTTAAGTAATCACAAACTGTGTAGTAGGATTTCTTAATCGTTCTGTGTTAGAAAAAACATTGTGTATGACCCTGAAACTTTGCCCGGTGAATGCAATAGGCTTGCCACCCATTACGTAGGACCAAAACCCAATTGGCGACACGTGGGTGTTTTACATACCTCTGCCTAACACTTCGAGGAATACATAGGTATGTATGTAAGAGTAATACATTAAAGTTCTCTTCATTTTATCATCGTGTTCCTGATTGATTACTGTGCCTGGTTAACCATATTCCTGCATCATCCCACACCATCCCGTATAATCTGTGACAACAAGAAGTTCCCCTGAGCCGGTCGGTAGCCCTCGGGGAACCCACACCGTTGCAACTTACCACCAGATGATATGCCTGCTCATTTTTCCTTCTATGCCATGAAATCGAAGGAAATTCTGTCATTTGATTCGATAGTTCGAGGTTTTTATTTTAATTATGAATAATTATACGAATCACTTCCTATTGACTGTCACAAATATATTTCATAAATGTAAATACTGCAAATATGTTATATATTATATGAATAAATCGGCTAAGTACCGGAACATAATTAGAAATACAAAAAACATATTAGTTTATCTACGTAGATTACTCGTATGTCTTGATGATGATTATTTTTGCTAGGTGGACTATACCTCCGTGATGGTCATATTTGCATTACATCAACTTCAGTCAAGCAGTTTATCAGTAACACGTAAATTAAGTTATTAAAGTATTTGCTATATGATATCCTCGACGGCTTGTTAACTGCAAATATTGCTGACGGTGATTAGTATTTGGGGATTGACACAATCGACCCTGTCATTTGATCATTTTATCATTTGACGCAAATATCGGGAAATGATGCAATATGCGTGACAAACTTTGAAATTTAAATATCATTATTGACGGATGCGTTCTATATATTCGATAACTTGTCTACTAAGTAATCTTTAGTTACATTTTTATAAGGTATTCTTAAAAATACCTTCGGGTTATCAATACAGCTACCATCATGATGTAACATTCCATTATACATTTCATACTTGGTCATCATCGGGTAATGACTATTGGTGCAATTATTGTTCATTTTTTTATCCAAATAATAGATGTACTGTGATACTTCATTAAGCACTCGATAAAACAGTTTATGAGTAACTGCTAGAATAGAAAAGTACATCGAAATATTTAGTTTTAACTTTTTTTATAAGTTTGAATGGAATTTTGCTTAAAATGCGTCAGTTTACCCGTCAGCGTACACTACTAGAGTAAATAAAAAAAACCGTATGCTAGCACTGAAAAATATGAAATACCTCTGGAAGTCGGAACCATGAAATTATGAGCTCAGTGCTTGTGTCAGCCTGGTACTGCTTTTCATATATTTCAGTGGTAGAAGTCAGTGTCATCTTTTATTAAAATGGCGTTCCTCGTAACACTAATTATTATAACTTCAATCTATTTTGAAGCAATGATAGATCGCTCGGCTCGAGTTTGCTTGCGAATGTTTGTCTGGCTAGCTACCACCCTCAAGTAGAGAATATGTCGCCAAGTACCTAACAGTGTGTTCGGGCTGCAGTCCTTGAAAGCTAGGATGTAATACCATAAAAATAAAACTGTCATTATTATTTAGTAAACTAATAAAATGCTGGCTGCTGGTTCCAGTGTGGCAGGTAAGTTTCGTTATAACAGATACTACTACATTAAACAAGGCGGATTTGATCGAGCGATGGTAAATGTAATTTTAGATTTTCTTTGCAGTAACGTGATGGAGTCATAAAAAGCATCTACATACTAGATATAGTATTATATTACATAGGTAAAACACTTATATTTCATAAAGATGTAATGTCAATGAAAGGTAATTATTACGATATTTTAATTCTAGAAAAAAGAACATTTTTTTAACTTTTTTGTTTAGTTCTTATGTAGTTAACTATGTGTGATGTCCGAAAATAATTGTTTTGTTAATTTTATAAATATTATCTATTATTGTTTTTATAAATATAGATAATATTTATAAAAACAATAAATAAAACATCGCATAATTTTTGAAAATTTTAATAAGCTTCTTCTGTTATTTCAGGACAGGACTTTGAAGTTAGGACGGACGAACAAAGTAGGCTGATAATAGGGTCCCGTTAGCTTTTACGTAACCCTAAAAATAAGCTTGACAAATAATAATATAGTTTCAAACTTTATGATAACTTCAATTAGAATGAAATAAAATAAATGAACGTATCTACTAAGATATTTGAAATTATCTATTGGGTTCATTAAATTCAAAAACTGTGTACTAAAACATAATATAACCAACTCGAGCAGCGAGCAGCTTTCGTCCCGGCAGCCTATCAGCTTTTTGTCGATATCTTCTTACAGTAACCATTTTCCCGCGAAGTAAAATAGTTATCCTGGCAACTAAATTGTGTACAATATTACTTGGTAACCTGTTTCAGCAAATATTGTTTAATTGTGGGGAACCTTTAGAAAGGAAATTGTAGCTGGAGGATATGATGTCATAATCCGTCCGTTTCGTCATCAAACCATGCTCGTTACCGCATAGTGGTAAAACATTTTTCATGCTTGTATTTTTGGCTGCCAAGTTCATATAGTAAACCTGTCGTTGAGCACCTAATGGAGTTTTCTGTCAACGGTCCTTTTAAAAGGCTAGTTTCCGTTCTAGATTAAGAATGTTTTCTATCTTCGGCCACATCAACCTTACCATCAGGGAGATTGTGATCAAAGGCTAGCCTATCGCAAATAAAAATAACAATTATATCGTATACGATATATTACGATTCCCTTTACAATAAGAGGGAGCTATTAATCTCTCAGACAATAAAATCCGATTAAAAGCTTTATCTTGTAAGTTTCTTACTTGAAATCGCAAGCTTTAGAAATGTATTGTGCAATTAAGTTTATATGTATTAAAACCGTACACAACCTAAGCTATTTAATTGAAATTTCTGGTTTTAATCTTATAAAAGCAGTAAAAACAATACGTACAGTAGTTTCTGACGTAGTTGAGCATGAATTTAGTCTCTTGTTAATTTAATTGTTAATATGGAAGTTTGGTTTACAAACCGTTGATTTCTGATAATATATATATTATTTATACTCCAGTTTTATATCTAAAGTACCTACATATGATAGTATCATACAACTTTTTTGAAACATAATAAATTCAATCCATTTTTTTAAGTCGGGGGCGAAATCTGGTCCTAGCAGATATAGACCGATGTCCATCCGACCGATCTTCCTGTTCTCAGTATTCGAAAAATTATGCTGAAACAACTTCTATTCCACTTAAAAGAGCATATATAGCACGATAATCAGTTGGATTTTACGAAAAGTTGTACTGTACTGTACTGTATCAGCCGGATTGTCTACTGCTGAACACAGCCTTATCATCTCATTATGGGGATGGTTGGCAGTGTCAGATATCAGTTCCTCAGAAAGACCTGCTGCCCGCCTGGTGTGCTATCCTTAGTCGCCTCTTACGACACCCACTGGTACATGGGGGAGGGGTGTGACATTCTAGCCCGGCACCCCATGGGCAAATTCTAGTAATGGCAGTTTCTAATTTTAGTCTTACGTGGTCAAAGATCTCTGCAATATTATTTTTTCGCAGATACTCTCTGATTTTTAAAGTGGTTTGGAATAATAGCGATTTTTTAAATTAAATAATGTGTTATCTATCATCTCTAAATAGATCACTCCTCATAACTCCTAATGTCCTAATTTGAAAAAAGACGAAATGCTTAACAATTTCTTTACCAAATATTAGTTAAGTTGAAGCAAACATCCAAAAGGTCCCTCTTATGAAATGAAATGAAATGTATTGCAAGAAACATGGTTATAACCAGGTGGTCTTAATAATACAATTAACAGATCTATACATCTTAGGGAATTATGTAACAAATTTCCAATGATAATTACATAATAAATTTCCAATGTTAATTATAAGTACAGTAACTTTTCTGCTTCCTAAGTTTTAGCCTACCTATTCACAAAAGGAAAATGTAAGGTATTTACGAAAAACATTTTGATTGAGAAAGCCTACTAATAAACAGTTTGTGACGACAAATATGCTTGGATAATATGCTGCCTAACCACTCCCTCCACCTATATAATTTTGCGGCGTGCGCGCCTAAATTGTATAAATGATTATGAATTTGACTTGTTTTTGACTTTGAGACCTCTTAATGATCGAACTTAACTGCTATGATAATGTTGCTGAATGTTGTACTGATTACTGCGTTGATAGATACTATACTCTTAGCAGAGTAACATCATCACCTTGGGGTTGACAGCTTGTTTAAAAGCCCTACCAGCACTGTATGCAGGAACTCCGGCAAAGAGCCTGCAGCAGCAGCACATATACCCAAATGTTCAAACCATTTAATCTCAACAAATGTTATATGTACAATCTCTTTCGTAAAATATTTTATGATAATTTGGATATGCAGTCGCTTATCTGAGTCTATGTAAAAAGTTCAATAATAAGGACATATATATATATTTTATGTTCATATTAAAATAACGTGCTACCTAAAAGCAAGATTGCACGTGTATGTATGTAACACGTTTTGTAAATACTAGGACAGGAAAAGAGGACCAGTCAGGCAATATTAAAATAAATATGACTTTTACAGTAAAAAATACTTAGATACATAATGAAAAAAAATTTGTTAAAAAAAATAATACCCATCAATATGTGATCCGAAAACAAGAGGCCCTAAACACGATTACACAGATTAGTGAAAGTAAAGATGCAAGGAATTTATAGCGAAATATGTTCAACATATTGCCTCACAGTTTAATTGATTTGCCGTTTAATGTTTTGAAAAGAAAAACTTTTTCGTTGAAAATCCTTTTTACACACTTATCGATTTTATGTGATTGCCTCTATCAGAATCCTCATTTATGTATGAGGTAATAATGCCATTGCAATAATAATTATGTATATACTTGTTTTGTTTCGCATTTATTCGTTATATAAGTCTATACCATTCCCTTAATTGAAATTGAATAGTATAAGTAAAGCTTTACTAACCCAGTGTAACTTAGTGTTATAAAGTGAATAAATATCTATGATTCTATGATAAATATTAGAATATTCATTGTAGCCTTTGTAGAACTGGCAAATAATCCCAATAATAAAAAATGGTCTATGTAGATACTAATACAGATTTGAGATAACGGGACGATTTGATTTACTAAAAACTAAATTAAAATGAGATACGATGATCACTTTGTACAATTTTATCAATTATCGATTAGTTATTGTATTAATCTAAAGGTTGCTTTTAAATTTGCATGAGAAGACATATCACTTTTGAATCATCTGCAAAGTTTACAATTTTATATAGTAAAAATAATGAATAGATTCAGACGTTACTTTGCGGAAATCCATTTTTAATAATAACAAATATTTTAAAAGTATTTTAGAAAACATTAAATTACTTAATTATTTAATAAAACACTTAACAATCTTTATAAAAATGATATAAACATACATGTTTCGATCTTGCGCTCGTAGAGTCAAGACCTCCTGAGGATGCTTCATTTAGAAGCGAAACGCGTCGAATACTCTTCCGGTTTGGCTGCGTGGCGTTTGTGACGTCACGTCGGCTTAACAGGAAATTAGGCGGAATTTTCACTAGATATATTAGGTCCTTACATATGAAATTGGCGTTTTGTATGGGAGGAACAAAAAGTCGAATATTTTTTAATATAATATATTTAATTAATCAAAGTATGAACCATTATTTTCTATGCACTTTTGCCATCTCATAGGTAGTTCATTGATCCCTTTACTAAAAAAACCAGTCGGACGGGAATCAATAAAATCTTTGAAGGCGATTTGGACTGCCCCATCGGAGTTGAATTTTTTCCCTTGCAAGAAGTTATCCAAATTTCGAAAAAAATGGTAATCTGTTGGAGCAAGGTCCGGGGAGTACGGAGGATGTCTTAGACTTTCCAATTGAAGCTCTTCTAATTTAGTAGCCGTCTGTAGCGCAGTGTGTGGTCTAGCGTTGTCGTGAAGCAGCAGTGGCGTGGAGCGATTGACCAGCCTAGGTTGGCCGCTAGCTTTTCCATCATGGTTTGCAATTCCTGACAATAGACATCAGCCGTAATAGTCTGGCCAGATTTGAAAAAACTGTAATGAACAATACCGGCACTAGTCCACCAAACGCTTACAAGTAACTTTTTTGGGGTTAATTTTCGCTTGGGGCAGGATTTGGCTGGCTGGCCAGGATCTAACCATTGCGCTGAGCGCTTCCGATTATCGTAAAGAACCCATTTTTCATCACAGGTAATGATTCGGTTTAAAATACCTTCATTATTGTGCCGGTTTAGTAATGTAACGCAGCAGTCGACGCGCGTTTGCCGGTTTGTTTCAGTCAATTCGTGAGGTACCCACCTTTGAAGCTTTTTAATCTTCCCAATTTGCTTCAAGTGAATTAAAACAGTTTTATCACTAACATCGCAGCCTGCAGCTAACTCGGACGTGGTTTGCGATGGATCCGCTTCCACAATAGCCTTCAACTCTTCATTATCAACTTGAGTCTCAGGCCGTCCACGGGGCTTGTTCTGCAGGTCGAAATTTCCAGAACGAAAACGTTGGAACCAAAAACGAACTGTGTTTTCTTTTGCAACCCGACCGCCATGCACATCATTCACCCTTCGAGTTGTTTCCGCAGCACTAGTGCCACGGCGGAACTCGTACTCGTAAATAATGCGATATTTAAGGTTTTTTTTTTTTTTTTTTATTCGTTATAGGTTCGCGTTTGACCACACCCTGCCTGATGTTAAGCATTGATGTGGTCTAGGATGGAGCACGCTTACCTAGAAGAAACCTATTTACTCTCGATTTGAAGACACCCATATTGTATTCATCGGGAAAGACTGACCACGGTAAGGAGTTCCACTCTTTCGCAGTACGCACGAGAAAAGTGGAAGCGAAGCGCTTCGTACGAGTCTTCGGAATATCAACCATGTACGGATGGCGCCTCCCCGTTTGTCTGGACGTCCGATGGAAAAAGGGTGAGGGCGGAACCAAGTCGTGCAGTTCTTGTGCACATTCACCGAAATGTATCCGGTAAAAGACTGATAGACAAGCGACTTTACGGCGGTGCTCAAGGCTTTGCAGCCGAGACTCCTTCAGAAAGTCGCTGCCTATTAACCTCCTGGCGCGTCTCTCAATCGACTCCAGTGCCTCAAGTTGGTATTTGGCAGAGCCGTCCCAGAGGTGAGAGCAGTACTCAACACAGGACCTTACTTGCGCTTTGTACAAAGTTAGCATCTGTTCCGGTGTGAAGTACCGTCTCACCTTTGAGAGGATACCAAGTTTCTTGGCGGCTAACTGAGCCTTTGACTCGATATACGAGCCAAAGTTTAGAGTCGATGATAGAGTGACACCGAGGAGGTCTAGGTGGTCTGTGACGGGCACAGATACATCTCGGAAAGTTGGAGACAGTTGAAATGGTCTCCTTTTAGCGGAGAACAAACACGCCTGGGTCTTATTGGCATTGAACTTAACCAGGTTGGCATCGCCCCAGTCAGAGACTGCCTTAAGGGTTAAGTTCAAGCGTTCGACCATAGCTTCTCTGAGTCTCTGGATTTCTGGCTCACTGGTTCGTGCGGTAGATGTATAGCTCTCTACAACCGTGCTGTCGTCTGCATACCCAAAGGTACCGGGCTTTAACAGATCGTTGATATGCAGCAGGAAGAGCGTCGCAGAGAGCACTGACCCCTGGGGAACACCGGCATTGATACCCATTTGATCTGACGAGCAGCCGTCAACGACTACTCGTAATGATCGATCCCTCAGGAAGTCCGATATCCACGCACAAAAACCAGTAGGCAGGCCGTATGCAGGAAGCTTGCTAATAAGGGCGTCATGCCAGACCCTGTCAAAGGCCTTAGAGATGTCAAGGGAGACGGCAAGCGCTTCCCCTTGTTTCTCAATGGCTTCACTCCAGATATACGTGGCATACGCTAGAAGATCCCCAGTGGACCGATTTCGGCGGAACCCGTATTGATGGTCACTGAGGAGATCATTCACTTCTAGGTATGCCAGGAGCCGGCAGTTGAGATCACGCTCCATACTCTTACAGAGTATAGACGTGATAGAGATGGGTCTATAGTTAGCAGGGTCGGCATGACTACCTTTTTTAGGCACGGGTTGCACGTTAGCAAGCTTCCATGATTTGGGCACTTTACCAGTCTCAAGAGACAGCCGAAAAAGGCGTGTTAGTACAGGAGACAACTCAGGCGCACAAGTTTTTAATACTATTGCAGGTATACCATCAGGACCACTGGCTTTATTCACGTCCAGATTGCATAGTGTCTTACGAACATCCTTTTGGCGAATATGTATGTCATTCATGACAATTTCGCTTCGAGGTAGAATTGGAGGAGTCGCAGTACCAGAATCAAGACGTGAAGACTCCGCAAACAGAGAAGCAAACAGGTTTGCTTTCTCTTCAGCGGTGTGAGCCAGCGTGCCATCAGGTTTCTGCAGTGGAGGCAGTGAGGGGCGGCAGAAGTTCGATTCAACCGATTTAGCTAGGGACCAAAACGCTTTACTACCCGTAGGGTATGAAGCAAGCTTGTTCCCTATTCGGCCAATGTGGTCAAAACGAGCCTTCTGTAAGACCTTTTTGCTGGCTTTGGCAGCCTTGTTAAAAGCTCTCTTCTTTAAGTGAATATCCTTTGCCTTGTGCTTACGAGCATCAACCCAGGCTAAGTATGCTTGATGTTTTAGCGCCTCAGCGCGTCCACATTCAGGACTGAACCATGGGCGAGCTTTGCCGGACAGTGGTACGTCAGAGAATGGAATGAATTATTCCATTGCTAAACGCAACACATCTGTCACGGCGTTTGCACAGGCGGTAGTATCACCAGAAGAGAAGCATACAGGCTGCCACGGATAAGATGCGAAGAAAGACCGCATCTCATCCCAATCTGCTGATTTGTATCGCCACATCCGCCGGGTGCCTCGAGGGCTGGAATCGGGCGGAGAGTAGACGGATACAGATTTCACCAGACAATGGTCGGACTTACCTAACGGTGGACAAATCGACACCGAGTAACGGTCTGGATCAGTTGTCAGCAGAAGGTCCAGGCAATAGGCTGTGTGAGACTCAACATCAGGTACCCTCGTGGCTCCTTGGACCAGCTGGGTGAGATTTAACGCTAAAGCAAGCTTTCGCGTCTCTCTACCTGCATGGTTGGTGTCCTGGTATGGGTATAGCCAATCCTGGTGATGGCCATTAAAATCCCCCAGAAACACCAATTGGGCAGTAGGGTACCTCTGTTGAGCTGCGTCCGCCACCTCACTGAGGTATTCGGTGAGCCTGGTCGTCCCCTGATCTCCACTATGAGAGCGGTAAACACAAGCGTAGAGAATCTTCTCAACACCTGTGTCCACCAGCGCCCAAAGCACAGAGAACATGGGGTCTTCAAATTTTCGGAGACGCCGAATGCAGATGTCATCCCGGGCATATACACATACGCCCGCGTGTGATTTAAAGTTGTGCTCCAGGGTGTACCCTGGGTAAGTAAGGTACGACACGTCGGATGGACAACCAATCTGCGTCTCCGTGAGAAACAAAAGGTGAGGTTTATCTGTCTCCAGGTGGTAATGGACAGGAACGAGATTAGAGTGCAAGCCTCTTATATTGCAGAGGTGCACTTTCAGTGAGAGGGAGTGCAGCCGCTGTCTAAACTTTCTCATATTTTTGTTTCTGTGCATGGTGAGTTTGGGAGTAAAAAGGTTGAAAGTCGGCAGTAGAACGAGGCATCACGCCCAGTAGATCCTGCAAAACAAAACGAAACTGCACACATCGACGGGGGACTAGTCTGGAGACTGCGGGGACGCCCGAGCCCCCCCAGAAATGTCCATCGCGTCCTCTCTCCCGGTTGCCGACCGGCGTGATGGCGCATCTCTGGGATTTTTCACAGTTGGCGGGACAGCCTTTCATGAGTGGCTAAGTCACAATTGGGTCCCCTACTGACTGCGGTCGGCCAGCGGTGCACCGTGCCTCGGATCCCGCTACCCTCCGCGACTAGTCGCCCAATGCGGCCGAACGTTGTGCTTCTTATTCAGGCTACTTAGGATGCTACTGTTCTGACCCGACTTTCATACGGCGTCACTGGACAACACGCCGGAACACGACTAGGTCGTTTGGCGGCGTGACTTTGTCCAGTGGGTGGTCACTAGCCTCGGCCGAAGCCTACCACCAGTATATCATCTGTTTAGCACCACCCGGGGACCACGTGTAGGGATTCGCTCTAGGGTACTCTCCTACGGACGCGGATGACTCAGCCCCCATATTAATAAATAAGGTTTTCCATTTTGTAAAATGAGTGACGCAAACAGAAGAAAAAAAACAAATGAATGACGATCATCGAAGCACAAATACATGAGTCTATAGCTGTACAAATTTGAATTTGGAATTCCTTACCAAAGAGGAGAAATTCGTGATTAAAGTGGCCAGTACGAAAAACGCCAATTTCATATGTAAGGACCTAATATATCATTTTTATGAAGATTTTTTAAGTGTTTTATTAAATAATTAATTCAATGTTTTCTTAAAATACTTTTAAAATATTTGTTATTATTAATAGTAAAAATATATAAAAAAGAGAGGTATAAACGATAACTTATTATAAACAATAACATGTAGTCGTCAACATTTACTTTAGAATTTAAAATTCATATGAACGCTTTAAAAAATTCCCTGAATTCATGCTAAAATAATGTCTTCTCTCAGTAAAATGTTCCATCTACAATATTCAAGGTACTTTCCCTCCATGTGGTATCGCCGTGGGACGCCCTGTATATTAATACCTACCTACTAAAATCGTTACAGATACGAGAACACACTGTGAGTTAATGAGAGGGGGGGGGGGGGTGCATATATCCCCTAAATAACATATTACTTTGTTTTTTGTTAACAACAATACGTCCATACGCGTAGTGTTTATTGTAGACTTTAGGTTCTTATTATTAATCGAATATTAAGGTATATAAGCAAGCATATTTTATACTTACCTAACTGTACCGTGTTAGTTGTGCTATATTGAAAAGCTGTATCAGCTGAATTGTCCACTGCTGAACATCGCCTCCCCGATTTTGGGTGTTTTGCCATAATTCCCATGCTTGAAAGGCGTCTTGGGGATCGCAGTGTGAGATATCAGTTCCCCAGAAAGCGCTGCAGCCCGCCTTCTGGTGTGAAACCCTTAGTTGCCTCTTACGACACCTACGGTTAGAGATGGAGGGTGACAGCCCGGCACCCTACGGGCACCTAACTACCAACACTAAATTTCTTATAGCTATGTAATGTAACAATAGAGACAGTGAGGGTGACAAATCAACATCGAGCTATGCTGCGCTGTGCTGTGCTGTGTTTCTTAAGCTACGTTTTGTTAACAATCAACATCAAGCTGTGCTGCGCTTTGCTTAGCTAATCAACATCGAGAGATGGCTGTACGAGAGTGAGAGAGACGTCTGAGGGCGATGGAGAGGCACGCAGCGTGCTCCATGTTTGAAAAACCTAGCACAGCTCGACACAGCGCGGCTCAGCACGGCGGGTAGCGCGCCTCGCTCGAGACTGCTGCGTTTTTAAACAGAGCGTAGCCTCACACAGCGCAGTACAGCATGGTTTGTTTGTATCCTCATTCAAATATTAGACGAGCGAGTTGACCAAACTTAGCACAGCGCAGTACAGCGCAGCATAGCTCGATGTTGATTTGTCACCCTAAGGCTCGTATTAATAAATGCATATCAAAGATGACTTCGATCTTAAAACGCCGCCGTTTTGACAGATGTTCCATACATTAAACGTCAAAACAGCGACGTCTTATACGCTGTCAAATCCTGAAATATCTCTTCTCATTTCGTACTGCGTAGCAGGGAAAGAGAGGCAGCGATGGTGAATCGCGATCAGTTTAGGTAAAATCCGAAAGTAACCTTAATAGCACAAAACATGTAACGTAAATCGAAAATGTAACTTTTCTTGTCCCTCTAAAGCAATCCTTGCTATTTTATTAATATATTTTCATACGCAATATTGTAATATAAATAATTAAGATATAACCTATAAGATATAATGTTTAAGTTACAGCTTAATTTACAGTCAAATTTGCAATTTTTTCAAGAAAATTTAACGAAACGTATTTCTGACTTTACTTAGTTTTAGATAATACGATCAAGATTAACATATAGTTTTCTTACTGCTACAAATAAAATATATTTTGTTAAAAATCTGTTCTAGATAAGTTATTTCGCACTTGTCAGCGTCTTAAATCTCAACATTGTGATGCATTTATTAATATGATCCTTAGTATGCTGTCCAAATGGCTCGTCAAGGCTACAATACAATTCAGTTGCGCTAGATCTAATTACCTCAAGCATTCTTAAAGCAATTGCAGCATTACGGTGTGTCGTTTAGCATCTTTTATACTCTTCATCCACATGTTGTGATAAAACAACTGAGAAGAGCTTTAAAAGCGTATACTTAATGTGTAAATAATGCTTTTTATTATTTGGCAATGGCGACGATTGCCTCGTCGCATGAGTGCCGTTAAAACTGTTCCTTGTTTCGGCTTAATATTGTTTTTTTCTTTTTAAGGTTTTTTAATTTATGGTCCTGAGTCTGATAGATCTTGGTACGATAGATGGCCACTCAATATTTTTATTATTTTATATGCAAGAATACAGTAATAATACATTTAAATGGTCTTAGATTAATAATTTTATATAGTCAGTGTAATCGGCCTGCATGCAGACAAGCATTTTTTTTTTAATTTCGTGATGGTTTGGACATACGCAAATAAAATTAAACATGGGAATTATGGCAATTTCCCTCTTAATGGCTGTGTTCAGTAGTGGACAATCCGACTGATACAGTATTAACATTTTAAGAATGAGGATGTCTCATTCTTAAATTAGGATGTCTATTATTATTTTCTTTTCAGTTAAAATCTTTTCAAATTTCTGTAATGGTCCTTAGATCATGGCTGTAAAATGTGCATCCTTAGTGATTTGCAAGGTCATATTTTCTTGAGTGTTTATTTTGTATGTGAATGTGACGGAACAAGCGCAATACCCACCTGATGTTAAGGGGTAACCTCTGCCTATAACAGATAAATTAGTTAAAAGGTCTAGGTGGTCTGTGACGGGCACAGATACATCTCGGAAAGTTGGAGACAGTTGAAATGGTCTCCTTTTAGCGGAGAACAAACACGCCTGGGTCTTATTGGCATTGAACTTAACCAGGTTGGCATCGCCCCAGTCAGAGACTGCCTTAAGGGATAAGTTCAAGCGTTCGACCATAGCTTCTCTGAGTCTCTGGATTTCTGGCTCACTGGTTCGTGCGGTAGATG
Source organism: Plagodis pulveraria (assembly GCA_963890685.1). Classification (NCBI taxonomy): domain Eukaryota; kingdom Metazoa; phylum Arthropoda; class Insecta; order Lepidoptera; family Geometridae; genus Plagodis; species Plagodis pulveraria. The sequence continues at coordinate 4,701,280 of OY982963.1, forward strand.
TATAGCTCTCTACAACCGTGCTGTCGTCTGCATACCCAAAGGTACCGGGCTTTAACAGATCGTTGATATGCAGCAGGAAGAGCGTCGCAGAGAGCACTGACCCCTGGGGAACACCGGCATTGATACCCATTTGATCTGACGAGCAGCCGTCAACGACTACTCGTAATGATCGATCCCTCAGGAAGTCCGATATCCACGCACAAAAACCAGTAGGCAGGCCGTATGCAGGAAGCTTGCTAATAAGGGCGTCATGCCAGACCCTGTCAAAGGCCTTAGAGATGTCAAGGGAGACGGCAAGCGCTTCCCCTTGTTTCTCAATGGCTTCACTCCAGATATACGTGGCATACGCTAGAAGATCCCCAGTGGACCGATTTCGGCGGAACCCGTATTGATGGTCACTGAGGAGATCATTCACTTCTAGGTATGCCAGGAGCCGGCAGTTGAGATCACGCTCCATACTCTTACAGAGTATAGACGTGATAGAGATGGGTCTATAGTTAGCAGGGTCGGCATGACTACCTTTTTTAGGCACGGGTTGCACGTTAGCAAGCTTCCATGATTTGGGCACTTTACCAGTCTCAAGAGACAGCCGAAAAAGGCGTGTTAGTACAGGAGACAACTCAGGCGCACAAGTTTTTAATACTATTGCAGGTATACCATCAGGACCACTGGCTTTATTCACGTCCAGATTGCATAGTGTCTTACGAACATCCTTTTGGCGAATATGTATGTCATTCATGACAATTTCGCTTCGAGGTAGAATTGGAGGAGTCGCAGTACCAGAATCAAGACGTGAAGACTCCGCAAACAGAGAAGCAAACAGGTTTGCTTTCTCTTCAGCGGTGTGAGCCAGCGTGCCATCAGGTTTCTGCAGTGGAGGCAGTGAGGGGCGGCAGAAGTTCGATTCAACCGATTTAGCTAGGGACCAAAACGCTTTACTACCCGTAGGGTATGAAGCAAGCTTGTTCCCTATTCGGCCAATGTGGTCAAAACGAGCCTTCTGTAAGACCTTTTTGCTGGCTTTGGCAGCCTTGTTAAAAGCTCTCTTCTTTAAGTGAATATCCTTTGCCTTGTGCTTACGAGCATCAACCCAGGCTAAGTATGCTTGATGTTTTAGCGCCTCAGCGCGTCCACATTCAGGACTGAACCATGGGCGAGCTTTGCCGGACAGTGGTACGTCAGAGAATGGAATGAAGTATTCCATTGCTAAACGCAACACATCTGTCACGGCGTTTGCACAGGCGGTAGTATCACCAGAAGAGAAGCATACAGGCTGCCACGGATAAGATGCGAAGAAAGACCGCATCTCATCCCAATCTGCTGATTTGTATCGCCACATCCGCCGGGTGCCTCGAGGGCTGGAATCGGGCGGAGAGTAGACGGATACAGATTTCACCAGACAATGGTCGGACTTACCTAACGGTGGACAAATCGACACCGAGTAACGGTCTGGATCAGTTGTCAGCAGAAGGTCCAGGCAATAGGCTGTGTGAGACTCAACATCAGGTACCCTCGTGGCTCCTTGGACCAGCTGGGTGAGATTTAACGCTAAAGCAAGCTTTCGCGTCTCTCTACCTGCATGGTTGGTGTCCTGGTATGGGTATAGCCAATCCTGGTGATGGCCATTAAAATCCCCCAGAAACACCAATTGGGCAGTAGGGTACCTCTGTTGAGCTGCGTCCGCCACCTCACTGAGGTATTCGGTGAGCCTGGTCGTCCCCTGATCTCCACTATGAGAGCGGTAAACACAAGCGTAGAGAATCTTCTCAACACCTGTGTCCACCAGCGCCCAAAGCACAGAGAACATGGGGTCTTCAAATTTTCGGAGACGCCGAATGCAGATGTCATCCCGGGCATATACACATACGCCCGCGTGTGATTTAAAGTTGTGCTCCAGGGTGTACCCTGGGTAAGTAAGGTACGACACGTCGGATGGACAACCAATCTGCGTCTCCGTGAGAAACAAAAGGTGAGGTTTATCTGTCTCCAGGTGGTAATGGACAGGAACGAGATTAGAGTGCAAGCCTCTTATATTGCAGAGGTGCACTTTCAGTGAGAGGGAGTGCAGCCGCTGTCTAAACTTTCTCATATTTTTGTTTCTGTGCATGGTGAGTTTGGGAGTAAAAAGGTTGAAAGTCGGCAGTAGAACGAGGCATCACGCCCAGTAGATCCTGCAAAACAAAACGAAACTGCACACATCGACGGGGGACTAGTCTGGAGACTGCGGGGACGCCCGAGCCCCCCCAGAAATGTCCATCGCGTCCTCTCTCCCGGTTGCCGACCGGCGTGATGGCGCATCTCTGGGATTTTTCACAGTTGGCGGGACAGCCTTTCATGAGTGGCTAAGTCACAATTGGGTCCCCTACTGACTGCGGTCGGCCAGCGGTGCACCGTGCCTCGGATCCCGCTACCCTCCGCGACTAGTCGCCCAATGCGGCCGAACGTTGTGCTTCTTATTCAGGCTACTTAGGATGCTACTGTTCTGACCCGACTTTCATACGGCGTCACTGGACAACACGCCGGAACACGACTAGGTCGTTTGGCGGCGTGACTTTGTCCAGTGGGTGGTCACTAGCCTCGGCCGAAGCCTACCACCAGTATATCATCTGTTTAGCACCACCCGGGGACCACGTGTAGGGATTCGCTCTAGGGTACTCTCCTACGGACGCGGATGACTCAGCCCCCATATTAATAAATAAGGTTTTCCATTTTGTAAAATGAGTGACGCAAACAGAAGAAAAAAAACAAATGAATGACGATCATCGAAGCACAAATACATGAGTCTATAGCTGTACAAATTTGAATTTGGAATTCCTTACCAAAGAGGAGAAATTCGTGATTAAAGTGGCCAGTACGAAAAACGCCAATTTCATATGTAAGGACCTAATATATCATTTTTATGAAGATTTTTTAAGTGTTTTATTAAATAATTAATTCAATGTTTTCTTAAAATACTTTTAAAATATTTGTTATTATTAATAGTAAAAATATATAAAAAAGAGAGGTATAAACGATAACTTATTATAAACAATAACATGTAGTCGTCAACATTTACTTTAGAATTTAAAATTCATATGAACGCTTTAAAAAATTCCCTGAATTCATGCTAAAATAATGTCTTCTCTCAGTAAAATGTTCCATCTACAATATTCAAGGTACTTTCCCTCCATGTGGTATCGCCGTGGGACGCCCTGTATATTAATACCTACCTACTAAAATCGTTACAGATACGAGAACACACTGTGAGTTAATGAGAGGGGGGGGGGGGTGCATATATCCCCTAAATAACATATTACTTTGTTTTTTGTTAACAACAATACGTCCATACGCGTAGTGTTTATTGTAGACTTTAGGTTCTTATTATTAATCGAATATTAAGGTATATAAGCAAGCATATTTTATACTTACCTAACTGTACCGTGTTAGTTGTGCTATATTGAAAAGCTGTATCAGCTGAATTGTCCACTGCTGAACATCGCCTCCCCGATTTTGGGTGTTTTGCCATAATTCCCATGCTTGAAAGGCGTCTTGGGGATCGCAGTGTGAGATATCAGTTCCCCAGAAAGCGCTGCAGCCCGCCTTCTGGTGTGAAACCCTTAGTTGCCTCTTACGACACCTACGGTTAGAGATGGAGGGTGACAGCCCGGCACCCTACGGGCACCTAACTACCAACACTAAATTTCTTATAGCTATGTAATGTAACAATAGAGACAGTGAGGGTGACAAATCAACATCGAGCTATGCTGCGCTGTGCTGTGCTGTGTTTCTTAAGCTACGTTTTGTTAACAATCAACATCAAGCTGTGCTGCGCTTTGCTTAGCTAATCAACATCGAGAGATGGCTGTACGAGAGTGAGAGAGACGTCTGAGGGCGATGGAGAGGCACGCAGCGTGCTCCATGTTTGAAAAACCTAGCACAGCTCGACACAGCGCGGCTCAGTACGGCGGGTAGCGCGCCTCGCTCGAGACTGCTGCGTTTTTAAACAGAGCGTAGCCTCACACAGCGCAGTACAGCATGGTTTGTTTGTATCCTCATTCAAATATTAGACGAGCGAGTTGACCAAACTTAGCACAGCGCAGTACAGCGCAGCATAGCTCGATGTTGATTTGTCACCCTAAGGCTCGTATTAATAAATGCATATCAAAGATGACTTCGATCTTAAAACGCCGCCGTTTTGACAGATGTTCCATACATTAAACGTCAAAACAGCGACGTCTTATACGCTGTCAAATCCTGAAATATCTCTTCTCATTTCGTACTGCGTAGCAGGGAAAGAGAGGCAGCGATGGTGAAATCGCGATCAGTTTAGGTAAAATCCGAAAGTAACCTTAATAGCACAAAACATGTAACGTAAATCGAAAATGTAACTTTTCTTGTCCCTCTAAAGCAATCCTTGCTATTTTATTAATATATTTTCATACGCAATATTGTAATATAAATAATTAAGATATAACCTATAAGATATAATGTTTAAGTTACAGCTTAATTTACAGTCAAATTTGCAATTTTTTCAAGAAAATTTAACGAAACGTATTTCTGACTTTACTTAGTTTTAGATAATACGATCAAGATTAACATATAGTTTTCTTACTGCTACAAATAAAATATATTTTGTTAAAAATCTGTTCTAGATAAGTTATTTCGCACTTGTCAGCGTCTTAAATCTCAACATTGTGATGCATTTATTAATATGATCCTTAGTATGCTGTCCAAATGGCTCGTCAAGGCTACAATACAATTCAGTTGCGCTAGATCTAATTACCTCAAGCATTCTTAAAGCAATTGCAGCATTGCGGTGTGTCGTTTAGCATCTTTTATACTCTTCATCCACATGTTGTGATAAAACAACTGAGAAGAGCTTTAAAAGCGTATACTTAATGTGTAAATAATGCTTTTTATTATTTGGCAATGGCGACGATTGCCTCGTCGCATGAGTGCCGTTAAAACTGTTCCTTGTTTCGGCTTAATATTGTTTTTTTCTTTTTAAGGTTTTTTAATTTATGGTCCTGAGTCTGATAGATCTTGGTACGATAGATGGCCACTCAATATTTTTATTATTTTATATGCAAGAATACAGTAATAATACATTTAAATGGTCTTAGATTAATAATTTTATATAGTCAGTGTAATCGGCCTGCATGCAGACAAGCATTTTTTTTTTAATTTCGTGATGGTTTGGACATACGCAAATAAAATTAAACATGGGAATTATGGCAATTTCCCTCTTAATGGCTGTGTTCAGTAGTGGACAATCCGACTGATACAGTATTAACATTTTAAGAATGAGGATGTCTCATTCTTAAATTAGGATGTCTATTATTATTTTCTTTTCAGTTAAAATCTTTTCAAATTTCTGTAATGGTCCTTAGATCATGGCTGTAAAATGTGCATCCTTAGTGATTTGCAAGGTCATATTTTCTTGAGTGTTTATTTTGTATGTGAATGTGACGGAACAAGCGCAATACCCACCTGATGTTAAGGGGTAACCTCTGCCTATAACAGATAAATTAGTTAAAAGAAAAAATGAAATGACAGGGCGTGTCTACAGCAGGCCTAATTTTATGTAAAAAAATGATTGCTCTATTAAGGTTAACTCAGGACGAACATTTTTATGGAAAATCGCAAGCCGCTGTCCCCCTGAAAGATATCTCTATAAATGTCTAGCGAGTTTTGAAATAAGTTCTTGTCAGTAATCGTCAAAACGCTTTAGACTTCAAAGTGTTGTAGTTGAGTTTAAACTGTCTAGTTTGTATTCTGTCTGTTTGTTCGGTTTATTCGGTTGTGTTCTGTCTGTAATTTTATTTCATTGCAGTTTAATCTGGAATATGAAAGTTTTATAACTGTATATTGATAAAACAACTTCGAAGTAGAGAAGCTGTTGCTCTATTTTTGGACATGAGATCAAACGACGTATTACTTTTACGTTGCGTTGAGGGACTGGTATAACCCCGGATAACGTTATTGTTGTTAGAGATAATATACATTCATAGAAGTCGTATAATATACATTAAAGAAGCTATCTAGAAATAAATAAAATATTTATTATAGATATAAATTAAATTTATATCATACTAGCGGCTCGCCCCGGATTTGCACGGTTATTTAACAAAAATTATAAATTGAAACACATAAAAGGTAGTTATTGTGACATAACTGTAATAGTTAGACATGTGGTATTGCGGAGTTTTTTTGTGCACTGAGAAAAACGACTTTGGAGCTTAAATCAAATTTGACCTTTAACCGTTGAATTGTAACTACGCAAGGTGAATTCACAAGTCTTAAGATGATTTTCACCAATCAATAAAAATGTACCATGTTTTATAATAAACAAAACCGTCAAAAACGCCTTCCGTAAGGTATTTTCAGAATTGAACTTGCTATACGATAATAATTACAGTATTGACCATAAAATATACCTTACTTTTACGGCGGTTTACATACGGTGATTATCACTATAACGTACGACTTAATCAGCCTCATCGAAACGTCAATATTTAAGAAAGACCACAAAATACACCTTAAATGAAGACGAAAAGAAACATTCGCCTTGACTGACCTCGTTTAACGCCTTCTAGTTGGAAGGCGTTTTTGTACGTATTTACGTTTGGTCGGTTTTTTGCCTTATACCATATAAATTGGCCGTCATTAGGGCGCTTTTGACTTTAGATTTTTCTCAGTGTGGATATTGATGTTTTTATCAAATTTGTGTAAGTGATTTATTGTCATCAATTTCTGCAGCTTACCCTATATAACGATTTTTTTGGTATTCACACGTTGGGTTACATTATCGAAGTTTTCATACGGATCCCTAAGCTTTTGAAAATATTCTATATTCATCAGAGATAGTGTAGGATTCTAATAGTGAAAGAATATTGCAAATCGGTCCATAAGATTTTAAGTTTATTCGTTACATACAAAAATACAAATCTTTACTCTTTATAATATTAGTGAAGATATAGGTAGTAAGGAAATGCGTGATAAGAAAACAATGTGGAATTAATGAGGATATAGATACGTTCTCCGAGAAGGGTACGGTCAGATGGCTTGGACGTAGGATAAACGCAAGAAAATTGACCACGAAATTATACTAGGTGACTGTGATTGGAACAAATGAAAGGGGAAGACTTTGGTGAACGTATTATGTTTATATTCTATATGAAAAAAGAATAAGTGATGAGTACCCTTAACACCTTACCTTTATCTTATTAAACTTGCTACTCGTGGGGTGACGGGCTAGAATGTCACCCCCTTTACCCGTGGGTAACGTAAGAGGCGACTAAGGGTAACAAACCAGAAGTTGGGCAGCAGCACTTTGTAAGGAACTCATATCTCACACTGCGGTCCCCAAGCTGCCAAGCGTCAAGCCAAGCGTGGGGATTATGGCAAACCCTTATTGGGGGAAGCTGTGTTCAGCAGTGTACTATCCGGCTGATACAGTACAGTACCCTTAACAAACGGGCGTGTAACGTATGACCATTAACGCAGCCTTAAGCTACGCTTATTACAATCTCTATGATGACCAGAGGGATGCTTTTTTTCATGCACTACGAATTGTATTATAATTTAGGAGGACAACTGTACAAACTCTTTGAAATTTTGCATGCATATCCTTGAGCATGAAATATCTATGCTTCTGGTTTGCCAGTTTTACGATTATTATATTTTTCTGAAAGAGTGTATCCTCACAGATATGAATAAAATATATAGTATTTTACATATACCTACGACAAATAAATACGACAAATACTATGTCTGAGCCAAATAACAGATTACATATATTTCTCTCGAAAAAAAATAACTTGAATAGGTATAGCTCTAAAATTTCGCTTAATCAAGTTGTGTGTCTATATCGTAAATCGTATCCAAATTTTATATCTAAGTATATTATGCAGCAACCATGTGTTACAGTATTGTATCAGCCGGATAGTCCACTGCTGAACACAGCCTCCATTAAGGAGGGTTTTTCCATAATCCCCACGCTTGGCAGGCGGCTTGGGGATCGCAGCGTGAGATATCAGTACTTCAGAAAGTGCTTCTGCCCACCGTCTGGTGTGTTACCCTAAGTCGCCTCTTACGACACCCACAAGTAGAGATGGAGGGGGACATTCTAACCCGATACCTCACGGGCATACAGAGATTTTTTCAGTTTATAACGCTCACGTTTATATGAATTTATTTAAAATAAAAAAAACTATGAAATATTGCGTCGAGAAACAGAGAGTCTGTCTTCTTCTCTTTTTTCTCTTCTCTCTCTCTTTTCTTCATTCTCGTATGTGAAACGAGGTCTCCATCCTATACGCCTCAGTCTGACATTTTTCCAAAACCACTTAGTCATTAAGTTACAAAATCGAGTGCTAGCGTCCGTTTCGTCACTTCAGAACTTTAAAAGCCCTACTCTAAATGAATCTAGGTATGTTGTTAAGCAGTGATGGCTCAGTGGCATTGGCTATGGACTGCCGCGCAGCAGGTCCATGGTTTGAATCCCGCCGCGGGCTTGAGCTTCACCGCATGGTGAAAGGCATTTTGCGAATGCCCGCCTAGCTAGCGACCACCCTCAAGTAGAAAATCTGTCGCCAAGCACCTAAAGGTGTGCTCCGGCAGCAGTCCTTGAGAGCCAGTGAAATTACAGGCACATGAGACTTAACAACTTTGTCTTAAGGTGACGGGCGCAGTGCAATTCGTGACTTGTGACGAAATGCATCTGTTATAGGCAGAGGTTAGTCCGCTTTAATCAGGTGGACCTCGTGTTTGATCCGTCACAATAACTTTTTTTTTTTTTTTTTTTATGTTATTGTGACGGAGCAAGCCCGAGGCCCACCTGATGTTAAGTGGACTAACCTCTGCCTATAACAGTCGCATTTCGTCAGCGACGAATTGCACTGTGCCCGTCACACTGAGACGTCCAGTTATTAGGTCTCATTAGCCTGTAATTTTTCTGGCTCTCAAGGACTGCTGCCGGAACACACTGTTAGGTGTTTGGCGACAGATTTTCTACTTGAGGGTGGTCGCTAGCCAGGCGTGCATTCACAAAATGCCCTTCCACCATGCGGTGAAGCTCAAGCTCTGGGCGGGATTCGAACCATGGACCTGCTGCACGGCAGTCCATAGCCAATGCCACTGAGCCATTACTGCTTCAAAGACAAAAACAATGGATTGAATATATAGTTAAAATAACTGTTATAGCAACTTGTTGTATATAATTGAGGCGTAGGTATATATGTATATGTGCATTGGTACAGCGACCCACATCGGATCGGAACAATAGAAGCGTAAGGGGTACGTCACTTCCTGCGCCGAACGCGTTTCATAACAATAACACCGGCGCGGCGCGGCGTTTCGCTGCCACTGCCAAATTGTGTGCTATTATAATTTAATTACGCACCTTTTATTCACATCTTTGAATTTTGTTAAAGGTTTGCTTTCGAGACTCATTGCTCCACAGTGTATGGAAATAGTAGATTATGATACAAGTGAGCTAAGTTTCGATACTCGGCTGATTTACGCCCTCGCCTACGGCTCGGGCACACACAGCCTCGAGTATAATGAGCAAGTTGCTCACGAGTTTCATAGACACTTTTTCAACACCCTAGCGAGGAAAAAAAAAATATATTGCACAAATGTGATACAAACAACATACGAAAATTATGCGCATATATTATATAATAGCGAGCAAGTTTTTTTTTTGCCCGCGGCAAATGTATTATGGTTTATTACATATAAACCTCTTTGATGTTACAAATCTGTATTACCCGGTTAAATTGAAAATGCTCTGTTTACTCGCATATAATTTGCAGTTAAAGATAAAGATATATTTATTGTTCAGTTAGGTACTAACTTAACTTTGTAGGGATAAATTACCCGATTAAATTGAAAATGCTCTGTTTACTCGCATATAATTTGCAGTTAGGTACTAACTTAACTTTGTAGGGATAAATTACCCGATTAAATTGAAAATGCTCTGTTTACTCGCATATAATTTGCAGTTAGGTACTAACTTAACTTTAAAATATACCCCCTTACTTATAAAAAATCCGCTATGTAGTTGCTAAGTAATGGATAACTAAACAGTGTTTAAGTAATGCTTAAATATTTCTTACTTATAAACGCTACATAGCACCTGTTTAGCTAAGCAATGGATAATGAGGTCGAACGTATTTTAAACTGACAACATTGAACTAAAAGGTATTATGAAAGACCCAAATTGCCAAAAAGTATGTATCTAGTGCTGAAAATCTTAAATATAAAAAGTAAAAAAAATACTATTCTTTGTAGACCTACTGATTTTTGTACATATGGTTAGGCGTACTAGAGACTTCTGAAGCGAGTTTTTTTTTGCAATATGGTAAATTATAAGTGCCCCAGTATTCTGTGAATTCGATCCAGCAACCTATTCCATAGCATAAATTGGAAATGCATTATGGAAGCCCGAATACCGTTATATCCCGCTGGAAGTTATCTTTTTCCATCCCAAACAATACCTATGCCCAATTATGTCTACGTTTTTGTCTATGAAGCCAAGATTCCAATCTTCATATATTTTTTTTAATCATTCTATAGCGATTCCTTAAATCACAGTAATATTATAAAGGCCGTAATATGTTCTTGTGTTTCGTCTAGTGTGTTAGAGAAATTATTTTGTATGACCCTGAAACTGTGCCCAGTGAATGGTAATAGGCTCGCCATCTATTACATGGGACCAAAACCCAATTGACCGAAACATGGGTGTTTACACACCTCTGCCTACCCCTTCGGGGAATACAGGCGTGATTATATGTATGTATATAAGTTTGTGTTTTTGTCTTCTACGTGTATTCACGTTTTAACGGCTTGAGGGTTTGGATGAAACAACAGAATAGTTAGTTTAGGTTCTCCATACTTTTTATCATCATTGTCTACGCGGGTGAAACCGCGTGGCGCGGCTGGATAATAAGAAAATTACAATGAGTTCGATCACCTTATTGGATCAGATGTTGGGGGTTTAACGAGAAAGGGATTTTCAGTTAAAACAGTCCGGCGTCTAATTTAGACCAGTTTATTACCATTTGGTGATAAACTCGCGACCTATTAAATGAGATCCTTAATACAAATAAGAATATTTCGACACCCAAAATATTTTTTTTGCTGTACTGAATCGACATCTATGCTGAAATTCGCAAATAAGTACTCAATAATTATGCTTTTAAATTGAATCTCTAGTTCCTCATCAGTCTCAATCCTCATCCAATAGGAATATACGAGTGTGGCACAATCCTCATATTCTTAATTCAAGAACTGTACTTGCGGTATACTCTTCAATAAGATCACGAAAAGTAAGTAGGTTACGCATAATATTTATTTCATCATTCAATGTATGTTTCTACTTGCTATATATTTACGATTTATTAATAGAGTATGTCGTGTTTATAGTTTTGTATACCTCCTTGACAATAACCTCAATAGTAACTAAATCAGCTGATCAGAAATATGGGCGCCATCTTGCTACTTAAATATTTAAACAAGGGTCGGACGGTGTTTAAATTGACAGCTGATTTAAGCAGTACTTAGGTACTGGATAAAGTTATGCAGCGTTTATGAGTAAGGAATTTTGCTAATCAGCGGCTAAGTAATGCTTAAAATTTAAGTAGCGTTTATAAGTAAGGCTGTAAGTGATCAACTTAGCTCACTTGTATCATAATCTACTATTTGAACACACTCGCTCGTAACGGGCCTTTAAATGCACCAATTTTAGTGTCATAATATAGTCTATTCACACTCGTGCTTTTTTTGTACTTTACCGCACTAGTGTTTTAAATAGAAAAACAAAACAACGTTTCCACACTTCTCACCAAGGAGATTGCAGTTTGTTCCGTTCGTTTTTCATACAAAAACAAACCAAAGCGTTTTTTACCTACTGAAGTAGAACTTTAGAAGATTTAATTATAAACCTTAATCAGACTATTATTGCTATCAAAAAGAAAAAGTAAATATTTTCGTATCGAAATTTTCGTATGCGTTCCTCGCAAGTGTTGAAAAACGTCGTATGGTACTCTTACGCGTTGTTATTACAATCTCTACTCCATTTAGGCCTCTGATCTTCGATCTCAGGCCCGTAAACCTTGTCTCGATTGTAATATGCAACTTCGCGCACTTGTTGCATAATGTACTATTAGGAACCTAAATTTAAGAGATGAAGGAAGAGATTTTCTCGATTAGCGCATTTAAGAAATCTGTCGATCTTGTTCTGTAAATGTAATATTATCATCATAACATACATGAGCACCGTTCTAAGTATGTATTTATTGCTTTTCACCAGGTGGTAGGTATCTGTACCAAGAGTCTGTCTTGGTGAGCACATGCGCAGTGTCCGATATCCTTGGAGCAGTAGAGTGCAGTCATTACTGTTTCTAGGCGTGAAGGGCGCTGTAATATCATTCGCTATATTAAATTATCTATTTAAGGTATATTTCATATAGCAAGTGTATAGCAAAATATCGATAAATAACCGCAAATCGATGTCCAGGAAAGTCTTTTGGCGCACCTGTACTTGAGATCAGGTCCATTAAACTAGCGTCCAAACGATGTCCTGTTTTTCTTGGATATGCCCGAAGTAATATATAAAGATAAGATCTAAGTCTTCATTTAATACTCTTTTCACTGTGGTTCTGCTTAATCCCATCTCAAGGGCCAAAAGTTTTTGCTTACGTATGGTATTTATTTGAATTCGCGCCTTCACAGCTTTTATCACTGCTGGAGTCCTAACAGAGCGAGTGCGACCACTTCTTGACCTGTTATCTGCACAAGAGTAACTGCAACGATGCAACGCAATAACCGCAACAGTGTCCCATCCATACTTAAAAATGAGTGAATTTATAAAAAGTTATATAATATGTTTAATTTCATGAAAAATTTGAAATTCGAATTATATGATCTTATTTGTGGCCAGCATTTTACATACAAAAGTTTTTATTGTGTGACAGAACTTATGACCAGACTATGTATAATCAGATAATGGGCCCCTTTAGGCTGCGTATCCACTAGAGATGTGGAAGATGAGGAGTATGCGAAGAAAATTTCACCAATCGGATCGTTTCATTTTCCTAGATTTGCTGTGGGCTGCGATCTTACTGGTTGAAGGGTATTTTGCAAAAGTTCGCCTGGATAACTACCACTATCAAGTAGAAAATTTGTCGCCAAGCACCTAACATTGTGTTCAGTCTTAAACAACCAGTAAACTTACTGGCACATGAGACTCAACAACTGTTTATCTCATGGTGACGGGCGGAGTGCAATGTGTCTGTTATAGGCAGAGGTTAGTCCGCTTAATATCAGGTGCGCCTCGTGCTTGTACCGTAACCATCCAATAAAAAAACCTTCGGAGTATAATCGACATATGTAAATATAATAAGTTCGTTGTTGTAACCGCTCGTAGCGTAGCTTGGTTGTTCGCAACCGATCAACTAAATTGAGCAACGGCAGCCGTGGTCATGACTTGGATGGGTGACCGCTAGTGGCAGTACTACTCAATATTTCCGTGCTTCTAAGAGCACGTTAAGTCGTTGGTCCCGGTTGTTGTCTTAAGATGGGTGTCGTTAAAGCATGGTGTTAGGGCTTTTAGGAATTTCCGCCTGGCTAGCTAACAACCTAAATTATGACATGTGTCGTCAAGCACCAACCTAACCGACGAGTTTTTCCAAGGAGAGCTGGCTCTGAAATTTTAGTGAAACCTAGGTACAATATATTGCACTTATCCGTTTTGTTGTTAGTGAAAGATATTTTGTATTCACCATATAAAGGGTAATAATGCAAAGTAGGATAAGGGTTGCCAATTACAATCATGACATCCGTAATATGCATCCATTTGGGCATGGATCACAATACAAAGAAATAAAAAAAATATATATATTAGATTACTCGTAGATAGCAATGAGACCTGTAATAGACCGATACATATTTATATCTTTTAAAGTCTAACGGTAATTGCATATTTATTTAGTATAAGCAACTTTACTATATTACAATATAACACTTAAATCATAAAATGACCACGAAATACTGCGTTGCGATTGCCACCCGAGCACAATAATAGCCTGCACTAGCTAAGTAACTTAAACTGCAACCTGAACATGGAATACTCCACTGAGTTGCTGTAATGTAGTTTCAAATTAATTTATGTTTATTTTTAATTTTGTTATGTTTGCAATAACAAAATTACAAATATACGATAGGATGTAATTTTTCGAATCGGGTTCGACTCTTGCACATGACTTAAATTTTTCCTATCGTATATTTGTAATTTTGTTATGTTTATTTGTTTAGACATGATACAACTTAGTGACAATGTGAAGTGTACATTGGATATGATCCGTTCGGGATATTCAACCTTTAGGATGTTCCCAAGGTTAAAATACAAGATAAAATTCAGATAAGATAGATTTGATTAGGTACTTGATAAACGTCACAAGTATCATGAATTTCATTAAAATTATGAGACAGGTAGACTTCAAGCAAAAAAAAGATGCCTGTGGTTCACCCGGGTGAACCGGGGACGAGGATTATGACCAGTGAACTAGTAAAAGACCCGACAATTTTTTTATCGGAAAGCGTTTTATCTTTCCATTAAAATTAAAAACGAAAGTTATATATATCGTTTATAACGCCCTTCATATTGATACCACACTCGATGAGTTCGGAAGAAAAACTCTATTTTCACTCAATATGGGACGCCATATTGAGTGAAAATAGAGTTTTTCTTCCGAACTCCAGCCAATCTGCCAGCTAAAATCTGCCAGTTTGTGTTTTTATTTGTTTCTATCTCTCCTATTACTTTCGCTATCAAGATATCTCTTAAATTAAAATTTGTTAAGCCGTTTAGAAGTTGTGGTGCAATAAAGAAACTCACATTCATACAAGAACCCTGAAAACATAATACTCCTTTTTTGGGCAGTCGTGTAAAAAAGATTGAGATGTGAATGCAGCAAAGATTCCCGATCGGTAAAAGCTATGGATTGCCGCCGGCCTGAGCTACACCGCATGGTGGAAGGGCATTTTCCTAATGCACTCCTGGGTAGCTACCACCCTCAAGCATGCCACTAGGTACTTACATCAACGTGAGTATATAGGGCCTACAAATAAGAGCTTCCAAAGGAGAATTATATCTAGGAAGGCAGCTGGCTATAAAACTGAAAACAAAACATTCTACTATATGTCAGAGGGAACGACCTGCGCGGATTTTGTAGAACCTTCAAGAGATCTATTGTATTCCCCTTTTTTCTCCTCTCTATCCAATTATATTGTCGTATTAAAATTTAAATCAAATCATTTATTTATTTGCTAGAATACATGTCAAAAGGATTTTAATAATAGTCATACAGATACAATGGATTCAGTCTGCAAGCAGACGTGCAAATGTTTTTATGAAGCTAATTTATATTAATTATTTTATACATTAAAAAAAATACAATAATCTAAAGTTGTATATCAAACTACGTAGATACCAAGGCTCGTATTATTTTCTTTTATGTTAAATACTTTTAAAATTTTCTAGTAATCCTCTATTTATGGCGGGAAAACCGGGGAGCTTTTAGTGATTATAAGGTTTATATATTACTTATTTTCTGTAGTAATCATTAATTGCTGGAAAAAGTAAAATTCACGTTAATATAGCAGATCTAGATTACATTAAAAAAAAATATCGCTCTAGAGGCATTATCCAAGAAGAAACAAGCTTTTCTCTATGAAAAAAATCTTTTTAAAAACACAGTTTTATTATATTCTTGTTAGTTAGTAAAAAGAACTAAACATTAAAAAAAATTTGTCAAGACGACTCCAATGAGCCCAAACTCGATGAGGTTGTGTCGTTTCGTTGCGAAGTTCCTTCGGCCACCTTCCAGCTCCATCTTCAGAGCAGCACCATCTCATCATAATATTGCATTGTCACGTGATTTACACATGTATGCAAAATTTCAGCCCAATCGGTAACCGGGAAGTGGATCAAATATAAATTGCAAGATTTGATGACGAACATCGGGACTGATGAAACTAAATAAAAGCTTGTAATATAAAAAAAACGAGAATAGATATGAAGAATCGCAGTCTGACTTGCGTCTTAACTCATTGGCATCGGCGATAATGATAACAATAGAATTTCATTCATAACTAGGACGTAGTGGTCCTGACGATGCTAAATTGAAGCGCTCGTAGCGAAGTTTACTCAGCTGTTCTTAACCGATCAGCAAAGTTAAGCGACGTCGCCCGCGGTCATGAGTTGGATGGGTGACCGCTAGTGATATTACTACTGAGCGCTTCCGTGCTTCTGAGGGCACGTTAAACCGTCGGTCCCGGTTGTTATCTTAAGATGGCAGTCGTTATAGCATGGTGTTAGGGCAATTCGCGAATGCCCGCCTGGCTATCTACCACCCTCAAGTAGAAAATCTGTCGCCAAATACCTAACGGTGTGTTCCGGCAGTTGTCCTTGAGAGCCAGTAATTCTAGGTTAGTCTGAACAATATCTTCGACCACAGCATCACTTACCATCAGGTGAGATAGTGGTCAAAGGCTAACCAATCAGGCATAAAAAAAAATATATATATTAATGCGTCATCTTTTGTGTTGTAAGAGAAGACATTGTACGGATCCCACATCATTATATAGTAAAAGGTAGAAAGATAATCATGGGATGAAAGGTTATATACGTACACGCTTATTTTTCCTATGCATTGAAAAGTCAAAGTTGACATTTCATCACACGTAACGCAAGTGACTTCGTATGATTTTGTATCCGATGACAGCTGAAACAAGGTATACGCTTAAGAGTTCCCTTCTTGAACCGTTCTTGCGCTCTTAAATGGTTTCCGGAACTGATTTGGATTTCGCATAGAGACAGATTGTAGCCATTTTGATCAGCTACAAAAGTTAAAGTTTCCAATAGATTAATTTATGCATCATATAAACTCACACGGATGAACGAGAGGAGCTATAAATTTGAGTTAAATAAATGTATCACACTTTTAATGATATGTTACACGTGTTTTGAATCTTCTTCTCTATACAAATATCTCTATCTCTATATAAATTATACGAGAGTCATAATATGACATCACATAGATGACGTTGATTACAATAGGTACACAGAAAAAAAGGAATACTTGAGCCAACGCAGTGTGTTTTTATTCAAGAATATTTGTGATTCATATATATTGAAAACAATATATTCTTGAAAACAAAACACAATATTCTCAGGAATATATTCTTGAATCAAAGTATATATTGCATTCTTCTTTGGAGAAATCGTTAAAGTGATTAAATAAGAATATGGTTAGTTTTGAATCCAAGAATCTTACCATAAATATTCGTAAGTGAAGCACCTTATTTACATTCGAACAAGAATATTTAAAAATATTTCAAGAAAGAATATAGAAAAAATGTTAACAGAAGAATTCCTATTTTATTGTTAGAAGAATATTTTCGTTATCTTGAAATAATAATTTGAATACTTTATGTCAAGAAATATTTTTTGGGTCAAAACAATATTAATGAGAATATTCGAGTGTAATATCAAGACTCGATAATTTTTAGTTCAGAATATATTCTTGTTGTAATACAGCATTGTCTTGAATTTATTAAGACAATGTATATTCTTGGCTAAAGAAGTCTTTTTTTTCTGTGTATATATTGTATCTGTGTGCACTGTACGCATAACCTAGTATATAGTTAAATGTTGACCAATATTTGAACGTGTGACAGACTGAGCTCTTTTGGACATTCACCAAACGGTATTTGGGGCAGCTCTATAAATGAACCGCACTAGATAATATTGTGTAGCTCTCCCAGCGGGGCTTACAAAAGGGGTTTGTGATCTTTTTATGACAGAGTTACGCGAGCTATGTAATTTTGTTATCTTTTACCGTGATTAAGGGCCTGTTTCAGAATGTTCGAGTAAGTTCCGGTTATACTACCCAGAACATATTTACTAAATAAAACACTAGCTTTGCGTTACAAAATCACAAATTTACGATAGGAAAAATTTAAGTCATGTGCGGGATTCGAACCCGCGTCCATCCACCCCTTGAGCCGGGGTATGCTCTAACCAGTTGAGCTAACATGACATTGTTAGACGCGGGTTCGAATCCCGCACATGACTTAAATTTTTCCTATCGTATATTTGTGATTTTGTAATGTAATCCGCATAGCAGGCGTTATTGCAAACCTAACAATATTAAAACTATCTTTGCGTTTCACAGTTATCGATTTAGCCTATCCATCGGTTAAAGCTTGAAACGCGCTGCATGTTAACTGTCATTTTTATCATTCAGTTATTTTATGTTCTGGGTAGTATAACCGGAACTTACTCGAACATTCTGAAACAGGCCATAAGTTGTTATAAGCAATGATGTTAAAAGTCAACAAGGATGTAATAGTTTATATACCAACCGCTCATTTGAAGATTTATTTATTAGTGCCTATAGAATTAAAAATGGAACATTCCGTGACGAGTAGTCCTTGTTCTGGGTCTTATACTGAAAACATTTTGTCCGCAACTTTACTGTTACTATGGATTTTAGAAAAATAAATTTAACAATGGACAGAATAAGACACAATTTTTAGCTATAGCCCGGTGGCTATTTTAATGTCATAGAAACATAGATATTTTGAACATCTAGTTTTTATTGTATATCGGTTGCTACTTACTCTCAAGATCATGTTGATTTCGTAGCACACCCGTTATCGGAATATACATTGTGTTCGTTCATATACAGTATATTATAAATAAAATAACACGTGGCATTGTACTTGCGCCACGGGTATATATTAATCACGACACACTAACATAAAATATTTTAAACACACATATGTGTTTATGATTGTGACATAGATTCCTTAAGGGAAATATACTCATTGCACTTTCCATATAAAAGGTGTTTCGTCATATTTTAAATACCTTGTCGGAGTACTTGAAGAAGTACGTATATCAGGGGCCAAGTCTGCTAATTACATGTTCATATTCAGCATAGATACATTCAAGATTCATACAAGACAGAATCGGTAGTCTGCTCATCCCTTATGAATATATGAATCTATGATGAATCTAGGCTGGTTTGACGATATTGCCAATAAAAAATAAAAAGAGAAGAGTAAGGTAATTCAGAAAACAATTTCGTTATTATTTATTTTATTGATTCGTTTCGTTTTCGTATGAAACCGAGATTGAATCAATATTGCCTCAATATGAACGATATGAAGTTAGTAGACTACCAAAACTGGCAAAATTTACCAGGCTGAGTCCATTATAGATTCATATTGATTAGTAGACTTGACGCCCTGAAAGTAGCCAGTAAGCAATTATAGCAGAGCGGTAATAGCTATGGACTTATATGCCGCAGTTCCAAGGTTCGATCCCCATCGCCGTTGGCTTGAGCTTCACCGCATGGTGAAAGGGCATTTTGTAAATGCTCGCCTGGCTAGCTACCACCCTCAAGTAGATGATCTATCGCCAAGAACTTACAGTGTGTTCCGGCAGCAGTCCTTGGTAGCCAGTTAGTAATTATAAAATTACAGGCACATGAGACTTAACAACTGTATGTCTCAGGGTGACGGGTGCAGTGCAGTTCGTTCTAATGGCGAAATGCATGACAAGATGGAATGAAAAATTTATATCTATGCGACTACATAACGTAAACAATGTTGTTTGTGAAAGTGAAGTAATGCACAATGGTTATGAAATCTATGGGATTATGAACATATTTTGTCGGGTAATGTAAAAAATAAAATGTTGGGAAAGTTTTCTATTAGCCATCGGTTCTCATGCCGTTCTTCTTGAAGTTATATTCCATCTAAGTGAACTATGCTTACCAGGATACCCTATCGATATAAGTTGCTAATATTATTAATGATATATCCCTAATTATGGATCAAACAATCTCTACTGGTCAAAAATCACACAGTCAAGATAGAAAAGAAAAGAAAATAATTTTATTTAACACACAAAACTTCAAATTTTACAGTATAAATGTGTAAAACTCAATAGGTATACAAACAGTGTTCAAGTGCTGCCAAAAAGGTAATATCTCTACAAAAAGAACTATCCGTAATGCAGTTTTCTATAGTTAATATTACAACACATGGACTACAGCGCCTGGGCTAAACTTTTATGGTGAATTTAAATGTATCTAAATTTCATGTCTATGGTCCATGGTTCGAATCCCGCCCAGAGCTTGAGCTGAGAAGACCAGAGCTTGAGAATGCCCGCCTGGCTAGCGACCAACCTCAAGTAGAAAGTCTGTCGCCAAGCACCGAAAGGTGTGTTCCGGCAGTAGTCCTTGAGAGCCAGTGAAATTACAGGCACAATGAGACTTAACAACTATGTCTCAATGTGACGGGCGCAGTGCAATTCGTGAGTTGTCATGAATTGCAACTGTTATAGGCAGAGGTTAGTCCACTTAACTTCAGGTGGGCCTCGAGCTTGTTCCGTCACAATAACATAAAAAAACACAAAATTTAATGTGCAAACAACACCGATTTGTTTTTGTATAAGTAAGGAAACAATATAATAGGTACAAACAAATTTCCAAAGTTCCGAAGTTGTTTGTAAGCAAATTAAACGCGGAATCCATAGGAATGCCCGTTCAAAGTGATTACGTAACCGTTGTAGAGGACAAATAACGGTTACTCGAATACATTTCAACAGGATCTGACTATATTTAAATATATTTAACTTAATCTATCGCATTTAAATTACCTGACAGTCGCGATGAAAAAAAATGTTTACTTACAGTTTTTGAAGCGCTCGTAGCGAAGTTTACTTAGCTATTCTCAACCGATCAGCAAAGTTAAGCAACGTCGCGCGCGGTCATGCGTTGGATGGGTGACCGCTAGTGACATTACTACTGAGCGTTTCCGTGCTTCGGAGGGCACGTTAAGCCGTCGGTCCCGGTTGTTGTCTTAGGACGACAGTCCTTATAGCATGGTGGTAGGGCATTTTTGCGAATGCCCGCCTGGCTAGCTACCACCCCCAAGTCGAAAATCTGTCGCCAAGCACCTAACGGTGTGTTCCGGCAGCTATCCTTGAGAGCCAGTACTTCTAGGTTAGCCTTAACAACATCTTTGACCTCATCTTCACTTACCATCAGGTGAGATAGTGGTCAAAGGCTAACATATCACGCTTGAAAAAAAAACAGTACGGCGTCTAGAGTCCTCCAGTTTTTTTTTTACTGTTTTTATGTACCGTTTAGAAGTTATTGTGGAATAAAGTATCTCACAAACATACATACATGAACCCAGAAGACTTAACACTCCTTTTTTGGACAGTCGTGTAAAAAAGAAAGTAAGGACATCATCATTATTCCTACTTATATCCTATGCATTTCGGATCGGTGAAATAAGTGGTTTTCTCTGACAACACAATGGCCGACTAAGAGCATACTCTAAAATATGCTTTCTCTAATATGACAATTATACAAGAACGTAAGTTTTGCTTCGATGTCATTGGAATCACGTTGGCATGATGCTGCTCATTGGGTGCATTTCTTGATATCCCTTAGTCGCTTTCTAAGACCATCACATGCACGGAGCAAACATGATATGGAGCAGGACGTGCTGGGAACCGCACCAACGGATATAATTATGCATTCTAGTCGATTCCTTGTGCCCTACAGAAAATTATAATAACAAACAACAATTTATCTTTGTCGTGATGTTAGTAGCAGGGTTTAAGGGAGGTGTATAGTGAGAGTAGTGCTTTCCTTGCAAACTTATTTTCGTCATATTTTAAATCCAAAGTGCCCATTCTGTAAAATTGCATGGAAAATCGTTTGGTACAGGAACGCTTATTTTTACAATTCAAAAAGTCGAATACTGGCAAACCAGAATCATAGATATTTGGCCCAGGATATTGCATGCAAAATTTAACTGAGTTTAAACTCTTGGGTATTTTATATATGAGGAAACTACCTATGGAAGGCTATGTTATGAATACCTTAAAATAATTAATTATAGAAGAAGTAGGATGTCTAGAAAAATGGTTACTGGCTTGGGCGCAAAGTTACTTGTTATATTTGGGTCAGTTTTCAAGGAAATTTCATTGGAGTCTATTGTACGTAGAATTTTAAAACATAAAATAAAACATAAGCGAAAAAGTATGGGCTTCTAATTACAGGTAGGTATAAACATATTTTCTGGCTTTATTGTCTTCAAGCTAATCTCTATGCTAAGTTTTACCAGCGTTGCTGCACAAATTAGGTGTAAAGGATTACAGAAATATACATTTACTTTTTAGTAACCAGTTAACCACTTTAAGTATGGCCGACCCCCAAAAACAATGCAGTCATTTGCAATTCTAGAGGATGTATCGAATGTACTGCTTTTGAGAAGCATCTGTACCGCACTCATCTTCAATGTATTGCTGTGTAAAAAAAAGTTATATGCATTTTAAAGGGACTGGGCCAGCCTGACTTTTTCCGCTCGGCCCCTGTTAAAGTAAGACAAATACTCATGGTACCGATACAATGCTACTATTATCAAAGAATGAAAATGTACCCGGTAGATGTTACATATATGGTACGAGTTAAAACTTAATATTTAATGAGATATTTACTTTTATAGGACCCGAGCTGAAGTACTCAATATCCTTGATACGAAAAACTATAAAAGCTGGTGTTTTCAAACTAGATAAAACGAATTCACTATATACGTATTAGTATCGCCTCAGTTTTCTGTAAAAGCTGCCCAATTTTTTTATCAAAACTATATTTAGGTTATTCCAGCTAGGCTCCTTTAAATCGTTTGCATCTTTTTTATTACAACATTAAACTCAATGATAATTGAACAAGTAAACCACGTTCAGGGGTACAATTCTATAAATATACTCTCTCAAGCATATTAGCAATAAATCTGAGAAATTCCGTTGTTTGAAAATTGTTCTAATAGTGTGACCATTTTGAAATCGATACCGGATATAACCACTGGCCAGAAACTTCTTAGAAATAAAAATGTATGATATTCCGAGGACAGCCGCAATACAATTTAATTACTTTGATGTCTGTCACAAATACAAACTCATTTTACTTTTATATAATTTGTGGCAAATAATTTACTGCTTTTGCTGTTTATCAACTACTGGGAAAATAAACTGTTTTGGTTGAGTAATATTTGTGTTTTACGTTAAAATGTATGCGTCTTTAGTAAGATGTTATGCAAAAAATGTATAAATGAAATTGTGTGAAAGATGTCGATGTATAAGTTTATGTAGTATTTTTCAGGTTTGCTATCGGTTTAGGGTTACTTTAATCCAAACGACTACATTAAATGTGTCTTATATAGAATAGATGTCAAAGTGACAGTTGAAGTTAATTGTCAACGTTATTTTCTGTCATTGACTACGACTAACTAAATTACACCAACACACTGGTTTCAGATGCCTACAAAAAGAACAATTGTAGCCTTTTTTTTCCAAAGAATACTTGGGATCGCAATACATGACATATTTTTTATGTATATGACATATTTATGAAGCAGTGATGGCTCAGTGGCATTGGCTATGGACTGTCGCGCAGCATGCTCATGGTTCGAATCCCGCCGCGGGCTTGAGCTTCACCGCATGTTGGTAGAGCATTTTACGAATGCCCGACTGGCTAGCGACCACCATCAAGTAGAAAATCTGTCGCCAAGCACCTAACGGTGTGCTCCGGCAGCTGTCCTTGAGAGCCAGTAATTCTAGGTTAGCCTGAACAACAACTTCGACCACATCTTCACTTACCATCAAGGAGATTGTGGTCAAAGACTTACTTATCAGGCATTAACAAAATAAAATACGAAATCATATTATCTCAAATTAAACATTGACCTTGACATATTTTGACATTTCTTGATATACTTTTTCGTCCATGAGTTAAAAACAAGATTAAGGTTGACAAGGACCTATCTTTCTCGAAATATAATATACCTAACAGGTTTCACATCTGTCATCCAGAGTAAGGCACAAAAAAAAAGCAACAAACATGACACTAACTGAAGCTTTGACGGCTATCAAATCTAAAACCATGTTCAGCAGGGTCTTGTTTATATACCGCGTTAAGGGTTGTCGCTTTAACATGTGTTCTTCTTGCATTTGATTGCTAATCATCTCATTACTTACTCTTGTAGCACATATTTCATACTTCACATAGTCTATAAAAACACACTCCACAAACATACTTGTCGGATGCGAATACAAAAACTTCTACACTAATATGAACTATTGTACTAGATTAGACCCCCGATGGGAAAAGGAAAGTTTAAAAAACAGTTCCTGTATCCACCGCTTGAGGCTTAGCAATTGGAAATGATACTAATATTTTAAAGTGGGTAGAATAGAAAGTCTCAAATAAATTTTTGATAAACAGTTCAGAGATCCACTATGTTGTGTCTCCTTCACATTTTACATGTGCCTGCCTTTGCCTCCTATTTCGTTCATAACAGTCGTAAGTTGATTTATGATGTCATAAGTAAAGACCGAGAATGTTTTAAACGGAGTGAGTCTCACATACCGTTAAGATAGTAAAGCATTTAATGAAAAAGGCGGACATTGATTGCCTCAACGTAAAACACTAATATTCCTTGACCAACACAGTATTTACACGGGCTGGTAGGTAATTAAAATTCAAAAACTTTTTGACATTATATACCTATTTAATGTATTTATGTATAATTGTGATATTATAATTTATAAATGTAATATTTATATTCTACCTCCTTGACATTTTGAATTTATTTTATTAATAATGATCTATGAATTATTTATATGTATCATGAGTTTTGGCTTTGTTTTGATAATAAGTGTAATTGCATTGTAAGCGTTCTTATATAAATAAAGAAATAAAAACAAAATTTTATTAAAAACAAAATATGTAATAATTAAATGAATGTGTATATCTGACGCAAATACTCACGAGATCGATAGTATATTGTTTTAATAGTTTAATAATAAATCGTAACTAATTCTCGAAGCAATCTAAGTGCACCAAGGAGGGACGGAATCTGCTTTTATTTCTTAGAAGTATCTGACTGGTGATCGATTCAAAAATGGTCACTCTATTAGAAGTATTTTCAGAAAACGATTTTTTTCACTGATATATTTCTGATCTGCTAAAGTCTCTGCTATTCATATAGTTATCCCTCTCTCTCTCATTAGGTGTATAATGCCTGTCATTCAGAAATTAGTAGTTGATATTGTATATGATTGTGACGTATGCGCATGAGCCTTACCTGATGTTAAGCGGCAACCTCTGCCTATAACAGATGCATCGTCACAAGTGACGAATAGCACTGCGCCCATCACCTTACATTTATTAAGTCATGTGCTTTGTAATTTATTGGCTCTCAAAAAAAAAAAAACAGACCGTTAGGTGCTTGGCAACAGATTAGCTAGCCAGGCGAGCATTTGCAAAATGCCCTTCTACCATGCATTGAAGCTCAAGGCAGCGGTGGGGATTGAACCATGGATCTGCGGATCGGCTGTTCATAGCGGTAATAGCTACCGCTATCATTGCTTAAAAATGCTGTCATTTAAATAAACCCTCTTATGTTGTGCTTTTACTCAAGCACGCCCAGTACAGTCCCACCAACTTATCTGTTCAGGCGCCAGAAAAAAGAACTACAACATTCCTTCAAATTGTGACAGTTTGTAAGTGATTTCCTTGACCAGCAGCGCCCTCGCGAACTGCACAGTTAAGTTGGTGGTACTATAAACGTTCACTGGTATAATGGTAGGTACCAGACCACTAATACTAATGACCTCTTATTATTGTGACGTAAATGACGGAGACATGTGTTACTTACAAACGTTTACAAGGCGTACATTTATAAAAACAGGGGAATACATATTAAACATATACTTACCCGCTGTCAGACGTTTTCTGAATTATAGGAATAAAACGGGTAGTTTTGCATATAATACTAATTTATTACGAGTAGTAAGTATAAATATATTTCTCGATAGTCTGTGTTGCTTGTGCTTGTGTGGAACAAGCTCGAGGCCCACCTGATGTTAAGCGGACTAACTTCTGTTCATAACACGCATTTTGTCACAAGTCACGAATTGCACTGCGCCCTTCACCTTGAGACATAGTTCTTAAGTTTCATGTGCCTGTAATTTCCCTGGCTCTCAAGGAATGCTGCCGGAACACGTTAGGTGCTTGGCGACAGATTTTCTACTTGATGTTGTATATTACTGCATCAGCAAAATGTAATAGTTAATACTTTTACCAGGTTCATCTCGTGATTCTGTCGATATAATAACTGGTGCCAAATCATTCAATGGTAAACAATACAAATGAATACGATATAAATTGATCTACATAGGTATACATCGCATATAAGTAAATAACACAATGGCGACGCAGACTGTTTATTGATATAATACGTTCGTTGTATATTGTTATGTTTGTTGTTATTGTATTCCAGTGCTGTATAATTGAATGCGTTGCTGAATCTCCTTGAAACGACCGCTGTCGTGAGTTTAATGTGCCTGCATCGAGCGCGGACCGGCGTCAGCGACAGCGTTTGCGTTTCCAATTCGATGCAAGCTATCTATCAACGAATGTATTTTTGATAATGAATAGTAGTCTCGATCGTGCGCTTGAAAAGTCAAGACTTCCTGAGGTTGCTTCTTGTAGAAGCGAAACGCGTCGAAAATTCTTCCGGTTTGAATACCGTTTGTGACGTCATATAATTTTCGACGCGTTTCGGTTCTACACGAAGCATCCTCAGGAGGTCTTCACACTTTGAGCGTACGAGACTACTACTGTTCATGACATATATTGTTATATATTTCTTTATACTTACATTAATTTAACGTTCAGAATCGATTATTAGCTGTGATTCGGTATTGTATACAAAATAGTATATAGGTACTCCTGTTTCTAACGGTTGTTTTATTGCCTGTCTATTTATTGTTTTATTGTATGTCTATCATAGACAATAGCCAAAACCATTTTCTATAAAGAAGAAGAGGGAGAGAGAGATAAAAACTAGACAAAAGGACTGATTATTATTAAATAGCTTTTCAATGTATGCCTTCTTTTCGGTTTTAACGTATGCGTATCGATGAAACATATCAAAGTAGTCACCTAACTAACTTCGATGTTTCATTTCTTCATGAATTATGTACCTGTTAAACGAGATTTTCATTTAAGTTCAAGAAAATAACATATACGTCCTATTTTTGGAGAATCAAAGCTCGTAATCAACAAAATTCTTAGTTATAATCGAATCGTCACTATCAAAAGAAGATAAGGCAGGCACGTTGTAAAATTATTGTTATTATCTCTAAAAAATTTCAAACCTTCGAACTCTTTACATAAAACTCTATTACAAACAAGTTTCCGCCTACGTCGAAACTAAAATACGGTAATATGACCACTGAACACAATTAAATTAGATGGCCTGCCTACGTGTATTTGTTTAAAAATAACCTGAGCGAGTCGCGGGCTTATAACCTTGCGGAGACGGCGGCGCTAGTGCCCAAGTTACTCGATAGATGGCGTTAGCAGTCTTCAAAATTGCTCGTTCTACATATTTTCAGGTTTTTATCATTAAATATGGTAATATTTCGGTTGTATTTGTGTTTCAGTAGTATTTATATATCTTATTTAAGCTAAAGAAACCAGAATTAGAAACAGTTTTGTTGTTAAAAAGAAAATTTCGACGTAAAACAGCACAAAGGCGTTTCACGTACAACGTGGTTTTATCTTATCGCAATATTTTATAGAGATAATTTATTATGTATTCAATTATTCAATATTTATTATGCGCAATTGCTTACTATGTCGTGTTAGATATGTTTAAGTTTTTACGGCTGCTTTGAAGTTCAAATTGCTTTGAAATTCAAATGTTTTTGCGTCTTATAAATTAAATTTATCAAATCTCTCTATAAAAACATGTTTACTTGTTATCAGTTTTAGCTTTAGCTAACTATGTATATACGATATGAAATAAACGTAGTAGTATTGCGTAATATATGTACTAGATATGGAAATACATATATGTACCTACTATTATCATTGCTTCATTAAGTCATATAACGACGGTTATTAAGCGTTGTTAATAGCTACTTCGTAACTTGTTCATAACATTAGCACCTGCCTGTTATGCAACCTAGCTCTATTGTTAATTTACTTTCCTACTTCACTTAATGGCAATAATGTGAGTCACGGGCTATCAAACCGTAAGTGCATAGCTACATGTCATGTGAAAATCAATCATTTTATAAATACAAGCCAGTATACTCATGTTTTCATATATAGTGATAAATCCACTCTTCTCCGTAAAACGTATTGAAATAAAAAGGCTACTAAATAAAACGCTGTCAGTAAAAGGAACAACAAAATGGCGGGCGCTATTAAGCCGCGTAGCATTTCTGAAAGCGTCGTCTACGGCGCTGGCGCACGCCCCGTCCCGCTCGCTCGTAGCCGCTACGAGAGCGCGCGAGCGAGACGGCCACGGAACCCCGTCGGGCCTCGTGTCAAGGTGACGTACCCTTGCACGCACACACGCGCACCGCCTGCGCCGGCGCACCGCGTCGTCGCATCGAGGTTGTTCCAATTTGCCAATTTTGCTTTTGTTCTCTCGCTCTTTTTTAGTCGACCTCTCGATTCAGCCGTTTGGTATTTGATGAACTGAAACGTATTATAAAATGCTAATGATTCGGGCCGAGGACGGTGCCGGACGTCATTTAATTAATTATCAAGGTTATAACTGGTATTGAATTTCATATTGCAATTAAGCAACGCTTTTACTCATTCTTATGACCTGGTAAATCTTTAATACTAAATAGTGTTAAAGATAAATATTTTAGTACCTGTTAAGACACAAGAATCCCTGACATTACTTAGATTAGAGGTTTACTCTCATTATACAATGTAAACATATGTATTGTATTCAAACTTATGTAATTTACTCAGTCTGGTATCATTGAGAAATTCTTTGTGTTTGCTTTGCTTTTTAGTACGTATAAAAATACGCATTCTCTCTCATTATATTTGATATACTTAACTTATATCCAACAAGACTCACTGCTGCGGTAGATAGGTACTGTTTTAAGCTATCAATTTACATTTGAACACATTTAATAGGTGCTACGACAAGAATGTACTGTCTGAACTTCTTCTATGTAATAGGCTGTGCAGTAGCAAGAACTAAATCAGTTCAAGAATCAACTCGACAGATATCTTAATGTTAAAAAAACTAGTAGAGAGTGGCAGGATACAGGCAACTATCAGTTGTTACAACTGTCTGCCTGATAATAAATAATAATAATAATAAATACTGGCAACACACTTTTTGATGTATCACACGAAGGAAACGTGTTTTTTGTTTTAGATATTGTTTAAATGTTAATATAATATACGAAGGTCAAACTTAGCGATACTAAAGTACAACTCTAAAAAAAAACAAAAGATGAAAACTTTTCATGTAAGAGTAGGGCTCCCGCTATAATCCCAAACTGAACTAAAAAAAAATATGATTTACTTGTAAATACATAAAAAAAAATACTTATAAATACTTCTACACTAGCAAATGACAGATATATTTTATTTCAAGGAATCTACATAGCTTAGACTACTAAGAAATGCATGCTTTACGTAAAGACATACATATTTCATTAGGAAATACGGATGGCGTAAGCAACGAGTCAGTTTGGCTAATGAAGAATGACGGCCTGCGCAATCGTCGCCCACTTCACGTGTTTTGTCCTTTTTAGTCAAACTTTGATTCTGCTTGCTTCAATGCGGAACCCGGTGTCGGCGTCTGGCGGTGACGGAAGTACTTATGAGGAAACATTTACGTATGTGCCAATTCGTTTACGATTTCGGATAGCATAAGCAACATAAGACCCAAAGTTTTGAAACTACTTTCAATATATCTTGCTTTATTCAGTCTGCACACTAATTATGTTTTTTTTTTACTGGCGATACTTTGCCACAATTTCATCTGATGGTGAGGGATGATGCGGTCAACAGCCTGACCTAGAATAGTGCTGGCTCTCAAGGACAGCTGCCGGAACATACGTTAGGCATTTGGAGACAGATGTCTTATAGGTTAGCCTTTGACTGACATCTTACCTGATGGTAAGTGATGATGTGGTCGAAGATGTTGTTCAGGCTAACCTTGAATTACTGGGTCTCAATGACAACTGCCGGAACACTCCGTTAGGTGTTTGGCGACATATTTTCTAGTTGAGGGTGGTAGCTAGCCAGGCGGGCATTCACAAAATGCCCTACTCTGATACTAGAACGACTGCCATCTTAAGGCAACAACCGGTACCGAAGCACGGAAGCGCTCAGTAGTAATGTCACCAGCAAATATCTACTTGGCTAGCTATGCTTGCTTGTATTCCACCGAGCAAGTGTCCAACAATATTTAAAAGTAATACATACTTTCTCGATCGTGCGCTCGTAGAGTCAAGACCTCCTGAGGATGCTTCGTGAAGAAGCGAAACGCGTCGAAAATTCTTCCGGTTTGGCTGTGTGGCGTTTGTGACGTCACGTCGGCTTAACAGGAAAATTTGGCTGAATTGTCACTAGATATATTTTTTAAGTATTTTAATAAAATATTAATATGATGTTTTCTTAAAATATTTAAAAAATATTTGTTATTATTAATATATACACGTAGTATACGCACAAAGGCTGTGTTGTAAAATACTTTGCTATAATAAAAAAAAAAAATGTATCCTATGCTAAGTTAAAGTGAGCACGCCGCACCCTGAATCACGTTAAGAAGAGCTGGCCAGGCGAAAAGTAGAATCAAATGGACGGGAAACTTTAAAAAAAAAATATTGTAAGGTTTATTAATTTATCTAGAACTTTCAACGTTGTTTCCGCCGTTGACCGGACGTGACGTCAAAATGGCCCCGTTCCTAAGCCAATTACTGAGGTCATTAGGGTCGGTGAGAAAGCTAAGTGCATTATGTATACTTACGTTATTTATATTTTGAAAACTGAATAGCCACAGACCTCCAGCTGATCGCTGAGTCATCGCCGCCTTCTTGGGCTCAATTAAATTTCCCTCTTTTCTTTACTCCATTTATTTGTATGCATTGGTAAAATAATTGGTTGAGCAAAACAAATGAGGGTGATGTACGAATGAAGCAAACATTATCGTCAAGTGCTCCTGAAATACGAGGTTAACCTTTAAATTTTTGTCGTTTGAAGAAAAAGAAAAACTAAAACTCTATAGTACTTTTTGTTATTTTTAAAGTATTCGCCACGAATACAGTTTTCCATTCGCACTTTTCGTTATTAAAACATTTGTTTAACTCCAAAGTGGGGGTATTCAATATGGCTGATTTGAAATCTATGACCGATTCTCCATCGGACTGGAATCTTTGACCACGAAGACTTTTCTTAATTTTATGAAATGTAAGGAAATCTTTAGGGTTTAGGTCAGGATTGTATGGAAGATGGTCAAGAATTTCTAAGTTTTTCTGATTCAAATACTCAATGGTTTGACGAGCGCTGTGTGAGCTAGCGGAGTGATGGTGTAGGATAATGCGTCACATGCGTTAAATTTCCGAACTTCGGTGATGACTTGTGGTATACTACTCTGCATTAACCGTTCTACGATCTTCAAGCGCAATCGTCGTAACGTGACCGGTTTTCGCCACGAACGTAGCCAACCACCAAACTTCTTTGAAATGCTTCGAGAGCAAGCAACTTAAGTCGGCTTTGGCTCGTCTTAGAAGACCCAGATTATGGATTGTTGTTTGGAATCAGGATCTTAGACATAGATCCAAAATTCGTCGCCACTGATGATGTCGTAGACGTGATTGGACTCTCCTCAGTTGAACCTTTGAAGAGTTTTCTTACACCATACGACGCGGGCCAACTAATGATCGTCGGAAAGCAAATCGGAATCCAACAGAAAAAGAACGTTCTCACAAAAGCCGCCTCATGCAAGATCTTTTAAATGGTTATCCCCGAAATGCCTATTAATGCCTCTATCTCCCGATATGTCTCATGACGATCTTCGAGGATTAGTTATCTCACAGAAATTATGTTATCTTCAGTGGAGGCGGATTTTGGACGGCCTTCACACACGAACACAGATTTAGCTCTTCGGAACATTGAAGACGTGTTAGTCCTCTTAAGGAGTTATAGAAAATTATTGCACAGACATTTTCCTTAGTAAGATATAATTTCTACCTCAACCTAACCTGACAGATTCAATACAAAGCTATTACAAAAAATCCAACAAATTTGAAAGTATAATATAGGCGGTAAATTTGTGAACGTTGTATGTGAAAATAATAAAAATTTCATAAATATGAAAAGAAAAAACTCCTTTCCAATCACTTCCTATTAGAAGCAGTTTGTGTTGTTTTCTTAACCGTTCTTGACCGATCAACTAAGTTAAGAAAACGTCCGCTGCAGTCATGACCTGGCTGGGTGACCGCTAGTAGCATTATTAGGTACTGAGCGTGCACGTGCTTTGGGAAAAATGATGGGGATGAATGAGTCCGAGTCCAATGAAAGTTTCTTGAGGACCTATTTGTTTGCATTCATTGATTACAAATTTAGTTTTTTGTATACATGAGGTGAAAAATGTATGGGTTAACTTTGTAGTTAAAGTTAATCATTCAGTATAGGAACACAACCCATCCGTTGGTATTTTAATTCAATATACTTCATCGTCAAAGCATAAAACGTAACTAGGTAGTAAACTTGTCTAAATAAGTGTATTGGTAATTTTTTTTCATTGTTTTTTATGTATCGGTCTATGTATGTTTTTGTCTTAATTAATTCATCGTCATCACGTTACCAGCCGGTAGAAGTCGTACGCAGAACCTACACGTATAAAAGTCATAATTAAAGATTATTACATTACGTGTTCCGGTTTGTGGTATGCACTCTCAAACGATATTTATTCCGCATCGGTTATGGGCTAGTGATAAGGCGTGCCTATTGCTATTATAAATTGAAGATTCTGAGAGCTCGGTGACTTTGGTTATTTGGAAAATCTCCTACTTTCGGATCGTATACAAAGAGAGAGGAGTAAATAGTTACAAAGAGTTAAATATTAATTTATTCAAATCTAGGCTCAAAGCTCTATTAGTTCAAAAATGTTATTATGATATTCGTGATTTTTTAAATGACAAATTTTAAATGACGGCCTTTTATTTTATAATTATGACCTGTACTGGTAAAAATGTACTAATTCTATAATCTATTTCTAATTATTTATTAATAATTTTGCGTGACATGTATTATATTTAAAAATGATTATTTTTAAACTGTATAACTACTGCAATATATGGAATGTTTTTATTTTAATGAATTTTGTATTTTATGCTATGTTTGTAATTAAGACATGGCTTCATCTCTCCATATTGTACGCCTTCATAGGCAAAACATGACGAACCTTTATTTATTATGTACCAACAAATTGCATGAAAGTGTAAAATTACTCTTGTCACAACAATAAAATTATCTTTATCTTGTGTTAAGTATCTCCACAAGCAAAGTTCTTACTCTGGCATAGCTTGCATGGTAGGGCATTTTGTGAATGTCCGCCCGGCTAGCTACCCTGAAGTACTGTGTGTTCCAATAACTGTTCTTTAGAGCCATTTCCTATTTTGGTAAATGTCCTTATGAGCGATTTAAAGTGGTTTAACTCAGAAAATCGTTCATAACGACATTTACCTGTAGGTAAATGTCGTTATGAATGTTGAGATGATGGCCAAATAACTAAATTAAAAAAAACAAAACGATACTTATTTGTATGTTCTTTTACAATGCTGAAGTATGTGTTGTATGAAAATAAATTTCTACACCGTTTTTTTTTTTGTTGCATATTTATTTTTATAATGTTTCACTTCTACTGGTAGTTAAACCAAACGTTTTTATAAATTTCACAAAAGTTAATACGAATAAGATTTGCATTATCGACGTATATAATAAATACAGTAATTCTGAGCTTCCACAAAACGATTTACATATTACCAAACACATTCATGTACCTACCGTACATTATGAAATACCGTTTAAAAGTAAAAAGATGTCTCTCAATCTGCGGAACATCGATACAACTTGGATTGTCGTTTCTCGTGTCCTTGGGACCGCACCCGCAGTTCCACCCCATCCCATGCCTATTTTGGTTTTCAATTAATTTTCCACCTGCAAGCTTTTAACTGCGTATAATTCAGCAGGGAATTATAGTTTTACCTGTTGGTACCTCACAAAAGCTTACAGATTGAGGAAGTACTTATATACCCAAAAGTATCCATCCAACTTTTAGGTCATCACAATGAGCCGAAAGACTGATGACTCCCCATTTGAATAGCACATGGTCATTACTTATTTGCATCCATCGGTTCCTCGGGATCTCCACATAATTTCTTTCGGTCCTCGGAATGAGATTCCTGAGTTTATATCTTCAGTATCGTGGTAGCAGCTCGATACTATTTTTCCCAATAAATATCAGTTCGCCGATGTGCCTTGCCCATTGCCACTTTCATCACCTTGCAGACAAATTCTAAGAGCTATTTCGGTGTCTAAATTTGGTTCTTCGGCGACATTCCTCGGAATTCCAAGCGTATAGCTCTGCCCGTCGCGCTACACTTTGTCCAAAAGGAACACAGTTAAGGACAACGTCTCAGTGCCATAAAATAAGTCATTACTGACAACACACATACTGGTTGAAGACTTTGTATTCAGATAATTCGGAATGTTAGATTGATTTGGTCACCGATATGCCAATTTTCAATACATTACGTTGTTGCTGAATAATTTTCAAAAATTCACGAACTTATCAAACTAAACTGGTTTGAGTCAGTTTGTTCGTCGTCAATTTAAGTGTAGCAGATCAATAACAACGAAGCGAATATATATTTAAAAATATGAAACTATCGCGCCAGTACTTTTTTATTTTTATCCTTACCTTTTTACGGGTCAGGCCGAGTACTGTTCAATAATTCCACGTATAAGTAAAAAGGATACGTTTATAATTTATGTTAATAAAATGTCGGGAGAATAAGTATGATCACCGGTGATGTACGAATGAAGCAAACATTATCGTCAAGTGCTCCTGAAATACGAGGTTAACCTTTAAATTTTTGTCGT
Source organism: Plagodis pulveraria (assembly GCA_963890685.1). Classification (NCBI taxonomy): domain Eukaryota; kingdom Metazoa; phylum Arthropoda; class Insecta; order Lepidoptera; family Geometridae; genus Plagodis; species Plagodis pulveraria. Next base: position 4,736,349 of record OY982963.1, read on the forward strand.
TTGAAGAAAAAGAAAAACTAAAACTCTATAGTACTTTTTGTTATTTTTAAAGTATTCGCCACGAATACAGTTTTCCATTCGCACTTTTCGTTATTAAAACATTTGTTTAACTCCAAAGTGGGGGTATTCAATATGGCTGATTTGAAATCTATGACCGATTCTCCATCGGACTGGAATCTTTGACCACGAAGACTTTTCTTAATTTTATGAAATGTAAGGAAATCTTTAGGGTTTAGGTCAGGATTGTATGGAAGATGGTCAAGAATTTCTAAGTTTTTCTGATTCAAATACTCAATGGTTTGACGAGCGCTGTGTGAGCTAGCGGAGTGATGGTGTAGGATAATGCGTCACATGCGTTAAATTTCCGAACTTCGGTGATGACTTGTGGTATACTACTCTGCATTAACCGTTCTACGATCTTCAAGCGCAATCGTCGTAACGTGACCGGTTTTCGCCACGAACGTAGCCAACCACCAAACTTCTTTGAAATGCTTCGAGAGCAAGCAACTTAAGTCGGCTTTGGCTCGTCTTAGAAGACCCAGATTATGGATTGTTGTTTGGAATCAGGATCTTAGACATAGATCCAAAATTCGTCGCCACTGATGATGTCGTAGACGTGATTGGACTCTCCTCAGTTGAACCTTTGAAGAGTTTTCTTACACCATACGACGCGGGCCAACTAATGATCGTCGGAAAGCAAATCGGAATCCAACAGAAAAAGAACGTTCTCACAAAAGCCGCCTCATGCAAGATCTTTTAAATGGTTATCCCCGAAATGCCTATTAATGCCTCTATCTCCCGATATGTCTCATGACGATCTTCGAGGATTAGTTATCTCACAGAAATTATGTTATCTTCAGTGGAGGCGGATTTTGGACGGCCTTCACACACGAACACAGATTTAGCTCTTCGGAACATTGAAGACGTGTTAGTCCTCTTAAGGAGTTATAGAAAATTATTGCACAGACATTTTCCTTAGTAAGATATAATTTCTACCTCAACCTAACCTGACAGATTCAATACAAAGCTATTACAAAAAATCCAACAAATTTGAAAGTATAATATAGGCGGTAAATTTGTGAACGTTGTATGTGAAAATAATAAAAATTTCATAAATATGAAAAGAAAAAACTCCTTTCCAATCACTTCCTATTAGAAGCAGTTTGTGTTGTTTTCTTAACCGTTCTTGACCGATCAACTAAGTTAAGAAAACGTCCGCTGCAGTCATGACCTGGCTGGGTGACCGCTAGTAGCATTATTAGGTACTGAGCGTGCACGTGCTTTGGGAAAAATGATGGGGATGAATGAGTCCGAGTCCAATGAAAGTTTCTTGAGGACCTATTTGTTTGCATTCATTGATTACAAATTTAGTTTTTTGTATACATGAGGTGAAAAATGTATGGGTTAACTTTGTAGTTAAAGTTAATCATTCAGTATAGGAACACAACCCATCCGTTGGTATTTTAATTCAATATACTTCATCGTCAAAGCATAAAACGTAACTAGGTAGTAAACTTGTCTAAATAAGTGTATTGGTATTTTTTTTTCATTGTTTTTTATGTATCGGTCTATGTATGTTTTTGTCTTAATTAGTTCATCGTCATCACGTTACCAGCCGGTAGAAGTCGTACGCAGAACCTACACGTATAAAAGTCATAATTAAAGATTATTACATTACGTGTTCCGGTTTGTGGTATGCACTCTCAAACGATATTTATTCCGCATCGGTTATGGGCTAGTGATAAGGCGTGCCTATTGCTATTATAAATTGAAGATTCTGAGAGCTCGGTGACTTTGGTTATTTGGAAAATCTCCTACTTTCGGATCGTATACAAAGAGACAGGAGTAAATAGTTACAAAGAGTTAAATATTAATTTATTCAAATCTAGGCTCAAAGCTCTATTAGTTCAAAAATGTTATTATGATATTCGTGATTTTTTAAATGACAAATTTTAAATGACGGCCTTTTATTTTATAATTATGACCTGTACTGGTAAAAATGTACTAATTCTATAATCTATTTCTAATTATTTATTAATAATTTTGCGTGACATGTATTATATTTAAAAATGATTATTTTTAAACTGTATAACTACTGCAATATATGGAATGTTTTTATTTTAATGAATTTTGTATTTTATTCTATGTTTGTAATTAAGACATGGCTTCATCTCTCCATATTGTACGCCTTCATAGGCAAAACATGACGAACCTTTATTTATTATGTACCAACAAATTGCATGAAAGTGTAAAATTACTCTTGTCACAACAATAAAATTATCTTTATCTTGTGTTAAGTATCTCCACAAGCAAAGTTCTTACTCTGGCATAGCTTGCATGGTAGGGCATTTTGTGAATGTCCGCCCGGCTAGCTACCCTGAAGTACTGTGTGTTCCAATAACTGTTCTTTAGAGCCATTTCCTATTTTGGTAAATGTCCTTATGAGCGATTTAAAGTGGTTTAACTCAGAAAATCGTTCATAACGACATTTACCTACAGTTGAGATGATGGCCAAATAACTAAATTAAAAAAAACAAAACGATACTTATTTGTATGTTCTTTTACAATGCTGAAGTATGTGTTGTATGAAAATAAATTTCTACACCGTTTTTTTTTTTTGTTGCATATTTATTTTTATAATGTTTCACTTCTACTGGTAGTTAAACCAAACGTTTTTATAAATTTCACAAAAGTTAATACGAATAAGATTTGCATTATCGACGTATATAATAAATACAGTAATTCTGAGCTTCCACAAAACGATTTACATATTACCAAACACATTCATGTACCTACCGTACATTATGAAATACCGTTTAAAAGTAAAAAGATGTCTCTCAATCTGCGGAACATCGATACAACTTGGATTGTCGTTTCTCGTGTCCTTGGGACCGCACCCGCAGTTCCACCCCATCCCATGCCTATTTTGGTTTTCAATTAATTTTCCACCTGCAAGCTTTTAACTGCGTATAATTCAGCAGGGAATTATAGCTTTACCTGTTGGTACCTCACAAAAGCTTACAGATTGAGGAAGTACTTATATACCCAAAAGTATCCATCCAACTTTTAGGTCATCACAATGAGCCGAAAGACTGATGACTCCCCATTTGAATAGCACATGGTCATTACTTATTTGCATCCATCGGTTCCTCGGGATCTCCACATAATTTCTTTCGGTCCTCGGAATGAGATTCCTGAGTTTATATCTTCAGTATCGTGGTAGCAGCTCGATACTATTTTTCCCAATAAATATCAGTTCGCCGATGTGCCTTGCCCATTGCCACTTTCATCACCTTGCAGACAAATTCTAAGAGCTATTTCGGTGTCTAAATTTGGTTCTTCGGCGACATTCCTCGGAATTCCAAGCGTATAGCTCTGCCCGTCGCGCTACACTTTGTCCAAAAGGAACACAGTTAAGGACAACGTCTCAGTGCCATAAAATAAGTCATTACTGACAACACACATACTGGTTGAAGACTTTGTATTCAGATAATTCGGAATGTTAGATTGATTTGGTCACCGATATGCCAATTTTCAATACATTACGTTGTTGCTGAATAATTTTCAAAAATTCACGAACTTATCAAACTAAACTGGTTTGAGTCAGTTTGTTCGTCGTCAATTTAAGTGTAGCAGATCAATAACAACGAAGCGAATATATATTTAAAAATATGAAACTATCGCGCCAGTACTTTTTTATTTTTATCCTTACCTTTTTACGGGTCAGGCCGAGTACTGTTCAATAATTCCACGTATAAGTAAAAAGGATACGTTTATAATTTATGTTAATAAAATGTCGGGAGAATAAGTATGATCACCTCTGACAAATACTCATATATGAGAGTTTCATATTGAAGTAACCCGATATAAATAATAAATGAGCGTACACGTCTAAGCATTAGAGCCACTTCTATAACCTAAAGTCCAAATTCTGCTACAGAACCAACTCAACCTACCTCTCTGTAGACTCTCTTTGTTACCAGAAGAAGGCAAGCACTAGTTCGAGGTAACGAGAGTACGAGTCGAACTAAAGCGGTACCTATAACTGAAACAGTAGCCGGGATCTTTTTTTTATCTTTTTTTTTTTATGTTATTGTGATGGAACAAGCGCGAGGCCCACCTGATGTTAAGCGGTATCCTCTGCCTATAACAGATGCATTTCATCACAAGTGACGTACTGCACTGCGCCCACCACCTTGAGACATACCTGTTAAGTCTCATTTTTGCCTGTTATTTCACTGTCTCTCAAGGTCTGCTGCCGGAACACACAGTTAGGTGTAGGATTTTCTACTTGAGGGTGGTCGCTAGCAAGGCGGGCATTCGCAAAATGCCCTTCCACCGTGCGGTGAAGCCCAAGCTCTGGGCGGGATTCGAACCATGGACCTGCTGCGCGGCAGTCCATAGCCAATGCCACTGAGCCATCACTGCTTCAATCTTCATGGACAATAATTACGTTTACTTTATTTTGTCTTCTACAACATATAGTGCTTTGAATGATGACTAAAAATATTTAACATTGTATTATCAATAAATACGCTACACTTGTATGTAACCAGGATAGGGGCACATTACCCACGAAGATTTTCATTCCTAGCTAATGCGTCACTTGATCAAAATGCTGGCACCTATATATTTGGCACAACGAAGTTGTAGCATATTTTTAATAATTACAGAAGAAAAAACAATACCGTTTTCAATATCAGGAATTCAGTAATTTCTTAGCAAATAGTAATCATCATACATTTATGGTTTTCCAGTTCACGTAAACATGTTTACCAAGCGTGCTCTAAATAAAATCACAACTTTTCAAGTTTTCTTTTGGCGTATATATTTTATTACTTTTTGACATCAGAGACTATTTACTAGTCGAAATCTACGAGCGGTGTTCGAGCAGTAAAGATGCTCATTATCAAGGAATGCGCTCGTAGCGAAGTTTGCTTGGCCGTTCTTATTCGATCAGCTAAGTTAATCAACGCCCGCCGCGGTCAGGAGCTGGATGGGTGACCGCTAGTGGCATTATTACTGAGCACTTCTTTGCTTCGTAGGGCACGTTAAGGCGTCGGTCCCGGTTGATGTCTTACGATGGCAGTCGTTACAACCACCGGGTATAAAACAACTAGGACCTATCCCATCTACACCTCCTCCAAATTTCATCCAAATTGGTTCAGCTGCTTCAGCGTCAAGTAGTAACAAACTTTTTTATTTTCAACTCTTTAGAAGAGTTCGTTCATTAATGCCATTTGTTCCATTCCTTTTTTAAAATTATCTGTGTATAATATTATTTTTTGTTTTAATAAAGTGAGTACAAAAAAGGTGAATCAACAGCATCATAAAAGAAAAAAAAACGGTACATACGTAAAACGTTCAGTTCATGCAATATAAAGAATTTACATAAGTACTTGTTTTTATGATAACTAAAGGAAAGTGCTTTAGTTATCATAAAATTCGTATCAATGATGGATACTATCACCGCCCGCTGCTACGCCGTATATGCTATGAAAATATGATTTATATTATTGTATGTAAAATACTATATACAATAATCGACATCCACGGGCAAAGATGGGGGGTGACCTTCTAGCCCGGCACCCCACGGAATAATGTCCGTACATAGTATATATTTTTTTTAAGACAGAAATGTATTATATTAGGTCCTTACATATGAAATTGGCGTTTTTCGTACTGGCCACTTTAATCACGAATTTCTCCTCTTTGGTAAGGAATTCCAAATTCAAATTTGTACAGCTATAGACTCATGTATTTGTGCTTCGATGATCGTCATTCATTTGTTTTTTTTCTTCTGATTTTTTCTGTTTGCGTCACTCATTTTACAAAATGGAAAACCTTAAATATCGCATTATTTACGAGTACGAGTTCCGCCGTGGCACTAGTGCTGCGGAAACAACTCGAAGGGTGAATGATGTGTATGGCGGTCGTGTTGCAAAAGAAAACACAGTTCGTTTTTGGTTCCAACGTTTTCGTTCTGGAAATTTCGACCTGCAGAACAAGCCCCGTGGACGGCCTGAGACTCAAGTTGATAATGAAGAGTTGAAGGCTATTGTGGAAGCGGATCCATCGCAAACCACGTCCGAGTTAGCTGCAGGCTGCGATGTTAGTGATAAAACTGTTTTAATTCACTTGAAGCAAATTGGGAAGATTAAAAAGCTTGCAAGGTGGGTACCTCACGAATTGACTGAAACAAACCGGCAAACGCGCGTCGACTGCTGCGTTACATTACTAAACCGGCACAATAATGAAGGTATTTTAAACCGAATCATTACCTGTGATGAAAAATGGGTTCTTTACGATAATCGGAAGCGCTCAGCGCAATGGTTAGATCCTGGCCAGCCAGCCAAATCCTGCCCCAAGCGAAAATTAACCCCAAAAAAGTTACTTGTAAGCGTTTGGTGGACTAGTGCCGGTATTGTTCATTACAGTTTTTTCAAATCTGGCCAGACTATTACGGCTGATGTCTATTGTCAGGAATTGCAAACCATGATGGAAAAGCTAGCGGCTAAACAACCTAGGCTGGTCAATCGCTCCACGCCACTGCTGCTTCACGACAACGCTAGACCACACACTGCGCTACAGACGGCTACTAAATTAGAAGAGCTTCAATTGGAAAGTCTAAGACATCCTCCGTACTCCCCGGACCTTGCTCCAACAGATTACCATTTTTTTCGAAATTTGGATAACTTCTTGCAAGGGAAAAAATTCAACTCCGATGGGGCAGTCCAAATCGCCTTCAAAGATTTTATTGATTCCCGTCCGACTGGTTTTTTTAGTAAAGGGATCAATGAACTACCTATGAGATGGCAAAAGTGCATAGAAAATAATGGTTCATACTTTGATTAATTAAATATATTATATTAAAAAATATTCGACTTTTTGTTCCTCCCATACAAAACGCCAATTTCATATGTAAGGACCTAATATATGATCAGTAATGCAGAGGAGTTCACCTCTAAAGTTACCAATATCAGGAAGTCGCCCCCTTTATTACGATAATGCATGCAACTCGACATGAAGACAGATACCTAGTTACCACAGCATTGAATTCCATAAAAAGCATAACTTAAAATAGATAATTCATTATAATTCTATTGGCTTAGGGCCTGTTTCAGAATGTTCGAGTAAGTTCCGGTTATACTACTCAGAACATATTTAATAAATAAAACACTATCTTTGCGCTTCACAGTCATCGATTTAGCCTATCCATTGGTTAAAGCTTGAAACGCGCTGTATGTTAACAGTCATTTTTATCATTCAGTTATTTTATGTTCTGGGTAGTATAACCGGAACTTACTCGAACATTCTGAAACAGGCCCTTAGTCGGACAGAAACCTCAAAATGTATACCTTCGAAAACTTGTGTTGTTGTTACTACACGAAAACTGTTTTATTAATAAATCGAGCTGAACATGCTGAAGCAGATCCAAGGATGATTCATTCTAGAGATCGGAAAATGTAATAAAATAAATAACCTTTTTGAAAAGCATAACACAAAAAGTAAAAAGCTACTAACTACTACTACTAGTACCTACTTGAAAATGTAATACCATCTGCCGAACTAGTAGAAAATTGGCATATTGTAAAAACAGTCTGATAGTACCCACCTACATTTATAACGTTACCTGATTAATCACAAGTTCTAATAATACTGCCGAGTGACGAATGAGATTTGACTCAGCAGCATTAGAGTTACACATAAATGCATATAATTGGTATGTATATATAATTCTTTTTTTTTGTTAAAAATTTAAATGTGTCTAGATTATTATCATATACGGTATTAATGAATAATATATGGTGTATAATATACGGTATTCTTTACTCTCATGCTTGTATGCTTTTGAAGTGGAACCTAGTGATATTTTCTTATATATTTCAACAAACTGTAACCTATGATCACAAAATAAAATTTTATTAAATTTCATGTTTAGTTATCACCAAAATTATTAATGAAAACGGAGTCAAAAGCAACGATTTTCAATAGTAGAAAACTGCCAAAAATAATAAGTACCTACCTACCTACCTATAGTTTGATGACCTATATAGTCCAGGGATAGCGACACGAAGAGGTCAAAAGTACACCTATTTAGATCAATCTGTTTCGTCTTAGTTACATATATAACGCCTTCCTAATGTCACTATATACATATATTGCAACTGCCCATTTACTAAACTCACATGAGCAGTCGCAGCTCCATTCAAGTGCATCGTTGAGATGTTGTTTACAAAATACAAGCGTTTAAAAATAGCATTTACGCAGTTACGTGCGCAGTCACAATGCATCGGTTTCTAAGCGAGTTGCGATTGCGCGGTGAAAGCGCTCGCTTTCCACCCCATCGCGACTTCATTAGACCATGGCCGAACCGTACTCGATTTTCCTCGATTAGTATCGCTGAATCGAATGTTTGAATTTCGAATTGAGGTAGTTTATCATAGAAATTCACGACTGTCAACAAAGGCACAAGACGAGCTAGCGCTAGGCACTCGCGATTGCGACGTTGCCATGCCACGCGGCTGCAGGAATGCGGCCGAGCGTTGCCAAGTCGTCTCTCGATACGGCGCGTGATAAAACCGAGTCCCGAGTGCATTGGGCGGCTCGCGGCCACCGGAGTATGGCTTACCTTACGCACTATTACCTAATCTGTAGCACCGTTCGCATCAACAATGATACGCCATTTTGTTTACACACTCCTCAGTCCAATATGGCTAAAGAAAGGAACTCGCATTTTCAATTGCGGAGTTCCATCTTCAAATGCGCAAGGAGTGAATGGAGGTCGCTTGTAAATTTAAATTTGGTTCATTTAGTTTTCTTTGATAAGGAGTTTGTATACTTATGTTTATATCTTAGATTGCTGTAGTTAGGTAAGTAGTTACCTATCAAATTTGTGGATGTTTAAGAAACTATGTACTTAACTATTGAAGCGTTTACGCAGTTGTTCTTGTGTTAGTTTTATTTATACTTAACTTGCGTCCACAGAGAACTATGTTTCGCGTTTACTGAAAAACAACTTATAAGTAGATATTTACGTACCTGGTCTATTCACGGCAGCTGTTTATAATGTTCGTGTTTATTGCACGGGCATGTTGGCAAGTAGGTTGGGACTCCTGACGAAGAGTTTAGCCAGAGGCTAATAAGTCGGTTTGGTAGTGAAGAGGGGAATAACTAGACGTAGATATAAAACTGGGAGAGTAGGGTTTTTAGTGTTTGTATGTGATAGATCCCAAACTGTTACTCCTTTTTAGAAATCAGAATCCCCCATTATCTTGTCCGCTTCGAGGAGCGAACCCAGGACTTTGAAATTGCACAGCAGTGCAAGTATGTAACAAAATTGTATAGCGTCAAAATCATTTAAACATCATTACCTATTTTTCTTTTTATGTTATTGTGATGTTACACTTTTCTATAATTACTTAGTACATTATATGTAAAAAGGAACCTTACCTCCATAGTTCATTTCCAACACAAATGATATTTTCTGGGATGATATATAATCCAATCCGTCAGAACTCTGAGAATCTGCTTATTTGTGCAAACTTATTATTATAAAATTAATTTTTCACAATTTATGTACATAATTATGAAGTATGTTTGGTTAAGAGTATTTGTATAAGAACAATATAAGCACCTCATTTCATCTCCTATAGGTTATTTTTACAATTCAAAAACATTTCTTACATAACAGGAATCTAAATCAGAAAAAATATCTCCGCAGGCTTAGGTTCTGTGTATAACTTTTACACATTTATGAGTTTTTTTTAAAGTATCGCACATTTTATGATAATGGTCATCCCAATGTAAACTATTTACTATTAAACAATTCTTATTCGTATGCTATTTAACCCATTTAATAAAAGGAGGAAGTTCTCACTTTTTTGTGTTTGTCAGCATATAACTTTGTACAGGATGTAACAGTTTAGATGTTTTTTTTTATGTTCGAAAGCTGGTAGCTTGTTATATGTGACCATATAGGTACATTTCAGTGAGATCTAACGAGTAGTATTTGAGTTATCCCTCATAATGCGTATTTAATTGGCTTCGACTACATTGATTTGGTTCTCTTTTATACTTGTCGATGTAAAATGAACAAAAACTCTGTATACTAAACAGGTATACGTGAAACAAGAGAACGGAAGTGTTATGAAAGAGGAAGACCTAGGCGAATGTACCGAAATCAGATTGACGACGTTCTGAAAAGTACCCTAAACCGACGCTTATGTTGTAGTGAGTGTAGTTGAAGCGAAAGAGATTTGTAAGGATCGTAGCAAGTGGAAATCTGTGGTCTCTGCCTACCCCTACGGGAAAAAGGCGTGATTTGTATTTGTATGTTGTATGTATAATATATGTATATACATATATAATATAATGTATGTTCTCACAGAAGGAAAATTCAAGCAGCAAGTAAAAAAGACTTAATTAAAAAAGCGTATTTTATAAGTGGTGATTAGTTAGAAAACGAAGATGCTCTGGACATTCCCCCTCTGTCAAGCCACCGCCATGCACGTAATAATTTTATAATAGACTTATGGTATGGTACTTATATGATTTTACTGTATTACAAAACCACACCATTAGGTAAGCACAAAGCGGTGATAGATCTTCTACTTGAGAGTGGCCGACGACGGTCTAAAGTGCTCGGAAGCACGGTTAAGTGCTTAGTTGTAAATGCCTAGATAGCTGCGAACACACCGTTACGTGCTTGGCTTCTGATTTTCTAAAAGAAGATGGCAGCTAGTCAGGTGGGCTTTTCCAAAATGGCCTACCGCAATACGTAGTCCAAATAATTTATTACGTAATAAATGAGTATTTGGTTTTTTTTTTTTATATAAGTGACTTATATTTTTATCAACATTCGAGGTAGGTACGTTGTGGTTATATTTAAGGTTATCGTGGTAGCTGACGATTTCGGTTTATCATCCGCCGGGAATTAATTTTAATAAGTATAAATAAAAACTGTAAAACTGCAAAGTTAAGCAACGTCGCCCGCGGTCATGAGGTGGATGGGTGACCGCTAGTGACATTACTACTGAGCGTGCACGTGCTTCGGAGGGCACGTTAAGCCGTCGGTCCCTGTTGTTGTCTAAGGATGGCAGTCGGCAAGCACCTAACCAAAGGTGTGTTCCGGCAGCAGTCCTTGAGAGCCAGTGAAATAACAGACAAAATTGAGACTTTACAGGTATGTCTCAAGGTGATGGGCGCAGTGCAGTTCGTCACTTGTGATGAAATGCATCTGTTTTAGGCAGAGGATACCGCTTAACATCAGGTGGGCCTCGCGCTTGTTCCATCACAATGACATAAAAAAATAAATTAAAAAAAAGTTCGTCTTTCATAATCCAAATGGTTTTCAAAAGGATGCATCCTTGCCCATACAAGAAAGAATCCATACTTTTCTGAGATAACGGAAGTATTTTGAATATTTTGATGAAATCTGAAACCAGCACAAATGACATTTTGGCCCCAAAATATTACGTCATTTCATATTAATCTCGTAACTACGTCAACAGTTATAAACCTAGAAAAACGCAATTTTGCATATGTATAAGTCATTTTTCGCTCGATACATTTTGCACGCAAACACTTACCGATGCAAATTTGCGTATTAAATAATCTCGTAACTAATTTTAAACTTCTAAACCAAAAAATCTGAAATAATACAAGTGTATAAATTATATGTAAATAATAATATCAAAGAAGGACCAAAGCCGTAGGTGGTATAGTTTTTCAGAAAAAAATATTGCTCTCCAATACAGTTTTCCCGCCAAAGTTCTTAAAACAATTGGGTTGTTTTAATCTTGTTACTTTAAAATATTTGGCGTAAAAATCTGTAACAATTCATGGCTAAAGAACAATATTAAATTATCATATTAAAAGAAGAATCGAAGTTCTAGGTGAGTCTAGTTACGAAAAAATAAAAATAGCAATTAAATTACTATTTCCCACCATTTTTGTCGTGTGTTCAAACCCCATTTCCAGTATTTTTTTCTATAAAAAGGTGTATTATCATTTATTTTCCATAGAGGAAATAGTGAGCATAAGAGTATATAGTGAGGATTGCATTGGTACCAAGAAGTATATATGTTGATTATAGATTGCATCAAAGATATTCGATTTAAAAACTAAAAAACCTCAAAATGTTTAAATATATATTTACATTTCGCTGTTTGGTCTACTCAAACTAAATGGATGAAAATGTTATTTTTTTAAAGGTATAGGTGATATATTGTGGTATGGGAATATGAGGGTGACATGTTTAAGTAATGGAAAACCAAAAACGTCATGGGACGTTTGGGGTTGGTACTGAGTTGTTTTCCGGATGCACAGAAAAATAAACCTCAATCCTATGCATGGTCTTTATGGCAGACAGTGTTAACGACTGGATATAGATACTGTGTAGAGTGTGAACGAGGAAAATAGCAATTTTTGGAAAATTTAAAAGAAAGAGCTTTTAGTCCGCAGCTTTTAATCAATGCCGTTACGTCAAATATTTATATAATTTTAAGCCGTATAATTATTTAATTATTTAAGTTTATTGTTACAATAAATGATTCAAACATATCTATTTTTTATTCATCGAGGATGAAATGTAAATATACGATTCACGATGTAGGTTGACTATTTAATGTACATGCCTACTTCTTTTCTATAACATTAGCAAGTAATCGACAAGAAATTGATTGATTGAATCATGCCAATCACACAATTTTTAAATTCGCAACTTACATTTCTTTATTAATGAGTGCTAGTATCAAACTATGTTACTCACAGTCACGCTATTCCGTCGTCACTTCTTTCGCTTGTGTATGCGATGCGCTGGCATTTACCTAAACTTCAGTAGCGTGATTTTGTGAAATGGCTCTTAACTTTGTAGGGATAATTCTATTACGCACTAGTGTATAATATTATTATGCACGAGGGTGTTATAGTTCGGTTTATGGCCCTAAGAACGATATAATAAAGCTCACTTTACGAGCAAGGGTGTTGAAAATATAATTATGACTCTGATACCCTTACAGGGTGAATGTACCTGCTTAACTAAGGTATTATGTAACACCTTTAGATGGTAGTACATTTGAGCAGAATAAATGAATATGATCCGGCTGCTGTCCTTAAGAGCCTATAATTCTTTTTTTAATTTAAGTTTAGTCAGGTTCACACATAACTAACTGGTCATAAGGAGGTCTACGGCTAGCCTATTAGAAATAAAGATCCTAACTTGCATAGGGCGTTCAATAAGAAGAGGAATCCGATCGGATACTGATAATTTAATCTAAATGGAGTTTTAACGAAGTTGACCCCATTAAAGTACATCATTAACGATCTCTATTAGACCTTATGTTTGCGGTGTATCCATCTTGTATATCACAATACCTTTACTGGCGGTATGCCTTTATTAAACAAATACTACAAACTATATACAACATTACAGCTACTACAATACTACAGCTACTACAGTAAAAGCATTTGGACTCATAGGGAGTCCAAATGCTCTAGTCCACTATCAGTTGGCAGCGTGCCCAGCATACCTTTGTTTGGCTTTAAGTTGTATATATATTCATATATATTAATCTACATAGTAAAATATATCTATATACATTCTACGGGATAGTCTCGCTCCATTTACGATTGGTAAAATAGTTTTTTTTTTTATTTTTTTTTTTTTATTGTGACGGAGCAAACTCTAGGCCCACCTGATGTTAAGCGGACTACAAAGATACAAGTTCAATGAACCATGTTCAAGATATGGACTGTTTCTATTATTTACATAATTATTCATTATTTTCTTCCTGGCCTTATTCAACTCGTGTGGGGTAGGTAGGTATAGGTGCAATATGCCATATCTAACTTACAAAACAACATTTATATTTTTGATATAAAATTTAAATCGTCTAATCTCCAACCTCGCTCACATCGACTTGAGTGATGGCTTGCTGCTCATTAGGCGCATTCTCTCCCATAGTTCCGTTTCACTGGCTGTTTCACATGAAACAGGAGAACATGGAACATTCCTTTAAAATGACATTCTTGGAACTGTACATATAATTATAATAGTCTTTGTTTTTAGTTTCGTAGTAATTAAGTATTAAATAAATATCTTAAATAGTTCAAAGGTATTTTCTATTTCCATATTACAATTTCTTATTTTATTATTAATAATGTTTATACCTGTTATTATTAACAATGTTTCGTTCACCATATTCTAAATCTGTTTGAGGTTTGCATGCAACATTATTCCATAAAGCACATGCACCTATTTATTTAACCAGTTAACATATAACATAACAAATCATATAGGCAACACATACATTAATTGCGAAATTATGATTTAAGTCGATTGTGTTTTAATTTTAAATTAAGTCAAATAATATACTTAGTTTTGTGGTTTTAAATAAAATTAATAACAATCAAATAAATAAAAATGATATATCAAAATACCCACAAAAATATATAAACTAGGAATACACTCTATTTATTTTTTAACCTTACTTTACTACAACAATTTGATTAAAATTTTATAAAATACATATTTTTTTGTGAAATTATATAATTTATTATGAAAAAAATAAAATTACTAAATATTATGTCAGGTACTTTATGTGATTTGTGTATTTTTTTTGTGTGCCGAGGCATCAGATATCCTGAAAGCCACAATGTCCGAAACACGACAAACTCACGTTAGGGCAGTCACATTAAAATTTAAAAAATACGATCGTGAAAACGTTCAAACTAAAATATAGAGGGTACATTCGAAGTGCGTTTAATTCCTCTAAAACAGTATGTTTTAAATGCAGACCATGAAAGAATAACAAATATTTTAAAAATATTTTATGAAAACATCAAATTAATATTTTAATAAAACACTTAATAAATACAAAAATATATCTAGTGACAATTCCGCCTAATTTTCACGTTAAGCCGACGTGACGTCACAAACGCCACGCAGCCAAACTGGAACAATTTTCGACGCGTTTTGCTTCTACACGAAGCATCCTCAGGAGGTCTTGACTCTATAGTCTTGAGTCAAGAAAATATTAATTTGATGTTTTCATAAAGTATTTTAAAAATATTTGTTATTATTAAATATGGATTTCCGCAAAGTAACGTCTGAATCTATTTATTAGCAGACCATGAAGGTTGTCGGTTCACTCATTGAACTATAGTTTGTAGAAATTCTTACGAAAGATTCACGTTCTCGAATGCATCGTGCTCAACAGATGGCGCCAGATGAGAGGTTCTCTGGTATATAGATTTGTGCATACGTGACTTTTGTGTCTACGTCATAACTTTCAAATTGATAAATACATTGTTATACCGACTATAGTACCACCAACTTAACTGTGCAGTTCTCGAGGGCGCTACTGGTCAAGGAAATCAACTACAAACTGTCACAATTTGAAGGAATGTTGTGGTTCTTTTTCCTGCCACCTGAACAGATAAGTTGGCGGGTCTGTACGAAATATATTATTTTGTATATGTCATATGGATCATTGAGCATGTTAATGACTTGAGCAAATACTGGCCATCATTACATTATAGTTTCAAAGGTAAGCTGGACTAATGACTCAACAAATGAATTAACCAAAAAAGGTTATGTGGTTATTTTATATGCAGTAAAAGTCGGAGCAAGGGGTATACCAGCAAAATCCCTATATAACCTACTTAAAGACCTTGGCCTGTCAAGAACAACCGTAACTTCCATCCTAGAACGTGTATCCAAGGCGGCGTTAGTATCTTACCTAGAATTTGGTTAGGCAGGGGAGGAGGCTCGGGCGGTGAAAGGGAGCATTGATGCATCATAAAGGGGCCCCTTAACCTTACTCACTGGGTTGCAAGACCTAGACTTAGGCCTCTTCCTCTGCAACGCTATGGACCCGGCACCTGCACGGTGAATCTATGGAATGCTAAGTAAATTCGTCTCGTCTAGTAGGTGGTTAGGAACGTTTGCGCAGTATTTAAAATAGAAATAAACATAAATATAATTTGCTTGTTTACTCTATGAATATGATTATTGGAGTGACTCCAGGGTTTCAATCGAATACAAAACTAAAGAGCTTTTTTGTTTAATTATATGTTTTTTGTGGGTTACAATTATAAGATATATATTATCTATAAGTATACTTACTTCAATCGTCGTTTTATTGTTTACGAAATCACGAGCTTAATCCAGTTTTTTGTTATATCTAGGATTGCACATTTTTTATATTAGAAATTACAGACACATGAGATTTAACAACTATGTCTCAAGGTGACGGGCGCAGTGCAATTATTCACTTGGGATGAAATGCATTTGTTAAAGGAATAGGTTAGTCCGCTTAACATCAGGTGGGCATCGAGCTTGTGCCGTCACAATAACATAAAGAAAAATTAAATCTCTTAGTAAATATCAAAATCTTAGCTTTGGAATTCTTAATTTTTTTTAATTTGTGTTTGTTATTTTTTTATATCTCTGTTTATTTAGACCACAAAATGGGTCCAAATGAGAATCTAGTCGCCTCTGCGGAAACATAAGTATACTTAAGAGACAAGCTGATAAAAATGTATTGTAGGTATTGTAGCGATGACGTCAGCTAGGACGCTAGCGTCATCGTTTTCAGGGGAAACTGAATACTGCACTAATGAACCTATGTAAGCTACTTGATTCGAACCAAACACTGCGATGAGCAACCACAATATACTTTCAGATATAGTTTCATATATATAGGGTAACAATAGTTGATTGCATTACAAGGGAGCAAAAATACTTTTACGCTATTACGTCGATGAGAAAAATATTCTTGCGGTACGCTTCATGTACTTACATTTTCATCCCTATATGAGAAAAAAAAAACAAAATAAACGCTTATAGATACACTGAGAAAAACGACTTAAAGGCTTAAATCAAATTTGACCTTTTACCGTTGAATTGTATATACGTAAGATGAATTTACAACTCTTAAGATGATTTTTACCAATCAATAAAAATGTACCATGTTTTATAATAAACACAACCGTCAAAAACGCCTTCCGTAAAGTATATTCAGAATTGAACTTGTTTTACGATAATAATTGCAGTATTGACCATAAAATATACGGTGATTATCACTATAACGTACGACTTAATCAGCCTCACCGAGAAGTCAATATTTAAGAAAGACGAAAAGAAATGAAGAAGACGCCTTCACTGACCTCGTTTAACGCCTTCTAGTTGGAAGGCGTTTTTAAACGTATTTACGTTTGGTCGGTTTTTCGCCTTATACCATATAAATTGGCCGTCATTAGGGCGCTTTTGACTTTAGATTTTTCTCAGTGTACTTACAATTTATGGATCTTAGAGAAGGACATATTATTTATCAAAGTTATTATATACATATCACTTTTTTTGCTTCTGGCTTCTGCTCTGATGCTTTTAAATGTATGTAATTTATTACACTGTAAATATTATAATTAAATTTCGGCTTCGCAACTATTGCCATACAAACGTAATTACATCATATTTTAAATACCAAGTGTTGAAACTCATTGAAAGTTGCAAGTAAGAACATGGCAAACCAGAAGCATTTTAACAACAGTTTTAAGGCATCGGGTTTCCCAGGTTTTTGTTTTATTATTTGTTTTCTCCTGAACTATATATAATATATATTATAATATATTATATTTTTTATTTATGCCTGATAGGTTAGCCTTTGACTACTATCTCACCTGATAGTAAGTGATGATGTGGTCGAATATGTTGTTCAGACTAACCTAGAATTTCTGGCTCTCAAGGACAGCTGACGGAACAAACCGTTAGGTGCTTGGCGACAGATTTTCTACTTGAAGGTGGTCGCTAGCCAGGCGGGCATCAGCAAAATGCCCTACCACCATGCTATAACGACTGCCATCCTAAGACAACAACCGGGACCGACGGCTTAACGTGCCCTCCGAAGCACGGAAACGCTCAGTAGTAATGTCACTAGCGGTTACCCATCCAACTCATGACCGCGGGCGACGTTGCTTAACTTTGCTGATCGGTTGAGAACCGCTAAGTAAACTTCGCTACGAGCGCTTCATAAGATCAATATAAAAATAAGAATTCCCGTACAAAACAATTATTACAAATAATTTTGAAAATTTGTGACTTAAGGACAAAAGCATGGAAAATTTCAACGAGTTTGAACACGTGGTTAAAATATGACGAAACTACAATTGTATGAAAAGTGCTGTTTCACATACATCTTTCGCTTTTTCTTTGTTTTGTTTTAGTACCTATCCGGCCAGTAACTTTTTTCATACCTACAATATCTTTGTTATTCTTAGGTCGCAGAGCACCAAGGAATATCATTCATGTTTCAAATTGAAAACTCATTACGGCCTTCCATGAAAGTGTAGTCCAGGAAAGACCTACTTTGCTTCAATTTATCTTTAAATAAAACATTTTTAATACTGAACTGTATCAAAGTCAAAGTCAAAAGTCAAAATCATTTATTCAATTTAGGCGTCTACGACGCTCTTATGAAGGTCAATTACAAATTTTAGTATTGAAATATTCTACATTGTACTGCCACGTTCAGCAAATAAATTGTATAGAGCCACTGCGAGAAGAACGGGCAAGAAACTCGGGGCCATTCTTTTAAACATCTTTTAACAATGTGTTACATACATACTATATAATAGAGTTATTACAATATTTGTTTAAATTATGTAGGTGACAGGCAATAGCTTGGCGGAGGCGGAATTGTCCAGGCATTTTTGTCGTTTATGTAATCAGAAACTGTGTAGTAGGATTTTTTAATCAATATGTTTTTCACATGCAACTTGAATTTCCCTTCTGTGAGCGTTGTAATATGTTTGGGAACTTTATTATAAAACCGCACACAATTACCTAAGAAGGACCTTTTATTTGTCTTTGCTAATCTAAAACCTGGCACCACTATTTTATCTTTATTCCTAGTATTGTAATCGTGATTGTCACTGTTTAATTTAAATTTACTCAAATTTTTACGAACATACATAATATTTTCAAATATATACAGACTTGGTAAAGTTAAAATATCAATTTCTTTAAAAAGATCCCTCACAGATTCCCTAGGACCCATTTTATATATGGCTCGAATTGCACGCTTTTGTATGATAAAGATTGTCTCTATCTCAGCAGCAGTTCCCCACAGCAATACGCCATACGACATAATACTGTGGAAGTACGCGAAATAAACTAGCCGAGCAGTAGCTACGTCTGTTAACTGTCTTATCCTAAGAACTGCATATGCAGCAGAACTAAGTCTTCCGGAGAGATCATGTATATGTGGATCCCATTGTAAAGTGGAATCCATTTTGATTCCCAGGAAGACTGTCGCTTTGTCAATAGGGAGTTTATCTGGGCCAAGCTTTATGTTTGGTTCAACATAAGGAACATTTGGTAAAGAAAACTTTAAACATTTCGTCTTTTTTGAATTTAGGAGAAGATTATTAGCGGCAAACCATTTACAAATCTTAGATAATACATTATTTACATGCGTCAGTTCACTGTCTTTCCTATCTACTTTAAAAATCAGAGAGGTATCATCTGCGAATAAAACAATATCGCAGAAATCTTTGACCATGCAAGGCAGATCATTAATATATGTTAGAAACAGAAAAGGTCCCAAAATTGATCCCTGTGGTACTCCCATTTTTACCAATGACCCGGAAGAAGTATTGCCATTTATTCCAACCCTCTGTAGCCTGTCTGACAGATATGACTCTATAAGATTCAGAGCTTTCCCACGAATACCATAGTGGGAAAGTTTACGAATCAGAGTGCAGTGCTCTACACAGTCGAATGCCTTGGAAAGATCACAAAATACGCCAATAGCATCATGTGAACTCTCCCAGGCTTCCAGTATATGCGACATCAATTGAACACCTGCATCTGTTGTGGATTTGCTCTTGGTGAAACCAAACTGATTCTCATTTAATAAATTATGCTTGTTAAAATGGGATAGTAGTTGTTTGAGCATAATTTTTTCGAATACTTTACTCAGAACAGGTAAGATGGAAATAGGTCTATAATTGCAAGGGTCAGATGTAGACCCCGACTTTAAAATTGGAGTGATTTTACTTTGTTTCATTAAATCGGGGAAGTTTCCACTATCGACACAAAGATTGAATATTGTTTCTAAATATGGTGCAATAATGTAAATTATAGACTCTACCACTTTTACTGACATACCCCACAAGTCTTCAGTACTCTTTATGTTTAAACTTTGAAATGTTTTTATAATTTCAAATCTTGTGGTGTGTCTGAAAGAAAAGTCCGGTGATTTGCTTGGAAAATTATTTTTTAACATAGTTTCTGCTACATTGGGACAAGAATCCAATGACTTAGTGGCTTCTAGGGGCAAGGTAGAAAAAAAATTTTCAAATATATTCGCCACTTGTATTGAATCAGAGATTTGATTTTTATCAATAGTTAAGACATATGTTGAATCTCTAGGTTTATTTTTACCAGTTTCACTATTTATAGTCTTCCAAATGGTTTTTATTTTATTTTTAGACTTGCTAATTTTGTTTCTAATAAAAAGAGATTTAGCACACAAGCAAACAGATTTGAACATTTTTGAATACTTCCTAACATAATCATGAAACTGTTTGCAAGATGTTAAATTTTTCCTACGATACAGATCAAACAAATAATCTCTACTTTTTCGAATACCTGTTGTTGCCCAATCACCGAACTTCAACTTTCCATCTATTTGTTTTTTTATTTTTGGACATACTTTTTGAAACTCAGTGTTTACTAAAGAAAATAAGCTGTTATAAATGACATTTGGGTCACTATGAGAAAAATTTGTAATGCCAAGCTTAGCTTCTATGTTGGTACTGAGTATTTCCAGCCTACTAGTTGTTAATGGTCTATGTTCAATTTCATACCTCTCTGTTTTTCTGATTCCATCAAATTTTATCGCTAGGCCCTCATGATCAGATCTAATACCCTTCATTATTGACTTTTCTTTAGTCTTACAGTTTGAGTATATATTGTCTATACAGGTAGCTGAAGTGTCTGATATCCTAGTGGGCTCACAGAATAGAAATTTCAAATTAAATGACTTAAACAATGAAATAAGATCAGTCTTATTTTTAGTATTCAATAAAATATCTATATTAAAATCACCACATACAAATATGGGTTTTTTGCATTTTGAAATTTTCTGTAGTATATTTTCCAAAGTGGATAAAAATTCTGTAAAATTTTGAGCACGACCTTCATCTGTTGGTGGTCGATATACGCACAACACGAGATGCCTGTCCACCTCCACACAAGCAACCTCACAGACACGTTCGACAGAACATCTGACCAAGTCACGGCGTTCTTTAAATTTTAAATTATTTTTTACAAGTATAATACACCCTCCTCCTTCTGCAGATGATCTGTTAAACGCACTACCCACACTAAAATTCTTAACATTAAATAACATTTTATCTGCTCTAAGCCAAGTTTCAGTGAAACATAATATGTCAAATGGATATTTATCTAAGAATATTTCAATTTCAAGTATTTTGCCAGGGAAGCGATTTATATTTTGGTAGTATAGTGCTATGTCAGAACACTTCCCTGTTGTCTCTCTTAAAAGTTTAAACTGTTTGACTGAACATTAGTACATGTACTAAAATCTGTAGCGTCAAAACTAGACTTAGTTATATTTCCTATAACCGACTCAATATTATAAGCTACCAAAGTAGCAATTAAATTTTTATATTTCTTAGGTAGGTACATCCTATCCTGAGTCAACATAAAGTGAGTAATAAATTTATTACAGTCAAAAAATAAAAGTTTGTCTCCATGACGACATGTCATATTATATAAAATTGTATTTAATGAGTGAATATGCTCATTCTGGCTTTGAGTCAGTGCATCTGAATAGGGAAATGCACATAACATGATTTGATACGCATCAAGATTTAACAATGAAGTTATACTTGCTATTAACTGTTTCCTGTCAATACCCAAACTTTGGCCTAAGTACACAATAACTATGGTATTTTTATCAATTTCAGAAGCCATAATTTTCTCCTCAATCTGTGCATAAGAAGCACCAGGCATGCAGTAATTTCTAACAGAGCAGTTTAATGAATTACCAAGTAATGAGCCAAAATTTTTGCCTATTGCGTCTGAAAAAACCAAAACTTTAGTTACCATATCCTGGTTAGTGGTGATACCCTGACTCTCCCCCCGGACTGCTTCAGTGCATGTTTTGTTTAATGGCTGAGCTATTGTTGGTATTGAATGGGGCTCTCTGGTTGCTTGCGGCTGACTATGAGACCTTGAGCATGCACACTCAATATTTCTCACACTCTCCACATTGGTGGTCACAAGATCCATTAAACTTATAGCTTCCTTGTAGTGATCACTAAGATGGTTTTGAGCAGATAAGTAGCTAGAGAAAATATTTTGCAATAATTTCTCTTTTTCTAGCAGCTCGGAGCGAAGACTCAGAGTATCATCATCATACAGTTGCTTAGTAATTTCTAATTCATCTAAACAATTTTGAAGATTTTCCTGTAATAGTAACTTATCTTTCACCAAATTCACATTTCTCTTGAAATAGTTCCTGTTTTTAAGTTGTTTTTTGCACTTCCACATCACTTTTTTAAGCTTAAAATACTTTTTAATTTTCTTATGGCTCTGAAAGACTGGAAATTGACTGCATGTAGTGTTCTCATCAGTCAAGTCAATAGTTACAATAGGCTGCAGGGAGCTTGCTGATTCCATGCCACTACCGACCAGCTCATTGTATAAATTTAAGGTGTCAGCGGCCTGTTCATTGAACTTTGTCGAATTTAACAACATGATTTCATGTTGAGCCTTACTTAATTCAAATTCAAGTTCTGATATACGGCTCAAGGCCTGTTCATGCGTCTCACTACATTCTTTAAATGACAGTACAATGTTCTGTAGCTGTTCATTTCGTTGGAGCACTTCTGAGTAATCCGTGTACAGACTGGCAAGTTCACTCTTGAGTTCAGTGTTTTTTGACACAATTTTGTTCACCTCAACCTCACTGTCTTCTCTTTCTTGTAGAAGCTGATCAGAGAGGTCTTTGTGCTTTTGCAGGTCCTGCAGAGAAACTCTGAGTTTCTCTTCCAGTTCTCTTGCCAAGGTTTTCCTTGTAGTTACAGGCATAGTGAAGTACCAACAACTCCGAACAATTACTGTAAAACAAATAAAAGTAGCTAAGTTTCTGTTTCAAGAAGTATTCTAGGTATGTATGTATTCTTTACAATTCAAACTCAAAGTTACAATTATTTCCTATATAAATTATATACTATAAACAAAATCAACAAATCAAGTCAGAATACAGTTATTAATACACAACAAAATATTATTTGTTTACATTTGTATATGCAACAGATAAAAAGGGAAAAAGAAACTGAAAATTTGTTAGAAATACAGAGAAATTAGTTTAATAGATGATGGTCAGAAACAGATTGGAGAGAAAAAAGTATGAAGCTTTTCATCTGCTAACAAAAGCAACAAATGATTGATGGTAATAGGTATACCTTATTATGTTTCTTCTTTAATAGATAATTTTTGTGGGCTTGACTACTATAAAATATTGAAGTGTAAAGTCATCAGCACTAGCATCCAGAGCAGACCGGTGTCCTCTAGCAGCACCCGTTCACGAGTTAATGCATGTGCCAGCCATCGCCTTCTTCAACCATTTTTGAGGGAGGATGGCGACCCGACACACAACACCACCACTAGACAACACCTTTATGTGAGCATGACCGTTCTGAATACCCGTGCCTACGGATACTTCTACAAATTCACAACTTTGAGACTGAGTTGCAAACCAGGATTAGGAGTCAAATAGTGTTGAATGTCTGAGGCAAAAGAAAAAAACATCAACTTTGCCTCCACTATTTAGTCTAGCAAGATAGTCAGTACACAGCCAATGTGCGATTATTAACGTAGCACCAAGTGAGTGATAACGGAAATGTGTTAAATGTGTACTTAAAGTTATACTCCCCAGTAAAAATCCAAGATGTTTGAAATCTCAACCGCTGCTGTAGGATGACGTACTATGGTATTTATTCACTGTTTAATGAATATGTCGCGAACTAAATTATTCACACTATAAAGCTACTTTAAAACTAACGTTAATTATGCAAAAACACTACAAATTAGCCTTATTTTCTATTTAAAACAATTAATAAAATACAGAGAAAACATTATGACATGTACAACATAGTGTTGCCAATGTTATCAGCCGAACTGTCCACTGTTGAACACAGCCTTCCCCCCATTATGGGGGGATTTTCCATAATCCCCACGCTTGGCAGTTGCCTGGGGGGAGGCAGTGTGAGATATCAGTTTCTCAGAAACCGCTGCTGCCCATCTTCTGGTTGCCTTAGTTGCCTTTTACGACACCCACGGGTGGGGATGGGGAGGTGACATTCTCTAGCCCGGCACCCCACGGGGAAGCCCGGCACCCCACGGATTTTTTTAATACACATATCCGTATAACCGTTACTATACATACATTCAGTCAATAAAGTATCGAGAATGGACGATGTTTTTTGTTAAATTGGCACGCTTTTCCATTTCAGCGCGGGGTTTGAGTTGCATCTGTTAAAAAAATATATAATTAAAAACAGCATTGTATTTAATCTAAAATTAAATTCATAGCTGTTTTTAATTATATATTTAGTGTGTATTGAAAATTTCATAATGGACAAAAACATCGGACTGAGTGTGCCCTAAAATTTGCATCCCACATTTTGTAAATTAAGTATACCTATTTAAGGTTGAACTGGCCGGTCAGTTCTCCATATAAACGCGGTAGGGTGATCACTCCCTTATTCGAGATTTTAGGTTCAGATATAAGTATAATATCGATTGAAATCGTCATTATCTAGGTTTGTATCGTAACGAAATTTTAAAAAGATAATTAAGTTGAAGGTTATGGACCTTGAAAACTTTATAATATGAAAATGTTTCGAGGCTCATAACTCTCAACTTAATTATCTTTTTAAAATTTCGTTACGATACAAACCTAGATAATGAGAAGGTCAATCGATATTATGCTTTGTTTTGGACCTAAATCCTCAAATAAGGGAGTGATCACCCTACGACGTTTGTATGAAGAACTGACCGGCCAGTCCACCCTTAACATATCATTATCACTAGCATTTAACATAATCTCATCTGATGCCATCAGGCATTCTGACGACGTGATCGAAGGCTCAGCTAGAATTATTGGCTCTAAAGGTCTTCTGGAACACACTGCTAGGTGCCTTGTGACATATTTTATACTGGAGGATGATAGCTAGTCAGACGGGCATTCGCAAAACGCCTTACCACCGTGCTATAAAGCCTTCCACCCTAAGACTACATTCGGGAACGTGCTCTCCAAAGCACGGAAGCATTCAGTAGTAAATGACACTAACAGTCGTAGACGTGGAATGGGCATCCAAGTATCTTACGAACAAAGACTGCAACGAATTGTATAAATAAATTGCATACTATTGAAAGTTTCTTGTTAAGGTTTCAAAAAAATTGCATAGGGATTGATAGTTAAGTAACGCTTCCAACGTTGAATATTTTTTACCAACATAAAAAAAGGAGGGGGTACTCAAATCGTCTGTTTTTTTAAAATATATTTGTTACCTCAGAACTTTTGACTGGGTGAACCGATTTTTATGATTGTTAGTTTATTTGAAAGCTGATGCTTGCCGAGTGGTCCCATTTAAATTTCATCAAAATCGGTCAAGTCGTTTTTGAGTTACACTCCAATAACTGAAAAATGTTTTCCTATCGTAATGATATAGTCATTGACAGTGAAAACAATCGATCCCATAAGTAGTCAATAAATATTGAAATTTTTTTTTCCCAACATTGAAACCGACTTCAATACTCAAATGTGTGAAATAACTTGTAGAAGTCAGTGCACAATATTGTGATAATAGGTACTTTTGAACCATGATGGTAACTTCAACAAGTTTAACATAACACATTTGAGTGTTGAAGTCGGTTCCATTTTATGGTAAAAAAAAATTTTTGAAGAATAAGGCTGTTCGTATTTGACTTATAAAATATAATTTAATGGAATATAAACGCTCGCATTGGAGTAGGAAAATATAGTTCCCGCCGTCCTACTCGCATGTTAGTTTAGTTCATTAAACCATGACCTACTTACACAATAATACCTATACGTTCTATTTTACATATTGCTGGTTCTGCCGACTCATATAATTGAGCATATAGTTTACCTATGTCTTCTGTTTTCCATACGCTCGCAATTTAGGGGAATTTTCTTTATAAAATAAATAGAAAATTATTTATATACCTAATGATATTCCAAGGAAAATCTACGAGTCAAAATATTTTACCTAATAACAACAAAATATAAAAAAAAAAGTAATATGTAGTGACAATTCCGCCTAATTTACCTCTTAAGCTGGCATGACGTCACAAACGCCACGTAGCAAACCCGGGAGAAAGTTCGACGCGTTTCGCTTCTACACGAAGCATCTTCAGGACGTCTTGACTCTTCGAGCGCACGGTCGAGGAAGATTTGTTATTATTAAATATGGATTTCCGCAAAGTAACGCCTGAATCTAGTTTACATTATATTACCTACTTATTTTTAGATATGACATAGATATAGATAGATTTAGATTAAATAAGAGCAAGGTATTTGTTGTGACCGACATACACCATTTCCTTGTGTAATGTATCGAGAAACATAACTTAACCTAGAGTTAATGGAGCATTAACTTCATTTGAACTATTATTCTGATGTTGATGTAGAGTCACCTATTTGTTGGTTTTTATTTTATATATTGAATTCAAAAAATCCTCAGATCTTAACATAATTAAAATTTTTTTTTTATTATTTTTAGGTTTCCAATAACACCTGCTATGCGGATTACATTACAAAATCACAAATATACGATAGGAAAAATTTAAGTCATGTGAGGGATTCGAACCCGCGTCCATCCACCCCTTGAGCCGGGGTATGCTCTAACCAATTGAGCTAACATGACGTGACGTCATAACTCAAATCATTCCTATCGTTCTTTAACCATCGTATTGGGATGGAGCGACATCTATAGTACCACTTGCGTTGTACTCAAGGGGTTGATGGACGCGGGTTCGAAGGAAAAGGAATCTTCACAGGTTCAAGATGGAAGTTCGAGGAAAAATTTAAGTCATGTGCGGGACACATGACTTAAATTTTTCCTATCGTATATTTGTGATTTTGTAGTTAATTTACAATAGTTTATAAAAATATTAATTCTTACATCAAATGACGGATTTACTTTCTAATTATATAATTTTATAACAAAGAGAGCAGAAGTACAAAATATGCATTATTCATAAAAGTTGGACAAACATTTGCAACAGGTAAATAAATTCATATATAATTAAATATGTAGAGTCTAGCTATGTGTCTATACCCTTTTAATCAGAACTATATCAAAAGCTCTGGAATTTTTGTAAAGTATTATAACAGTAGAACTGGGTGAACGAGTTGCTCCAGGATAGTACTGCCGCCATACCTTATCTACCGCCAAGGATGATGGGCGCAGTGCAGTTCGTAACTTGTGACGAAATGCATCTGTTATAGTCAGAAGTTGCACTGAAGCAATGATAGCGGAGTGCTAATAGCTATGGACTGTCGTGCCGCAGGTCCCTGGTTCGATCCCCACCGCCGACTTGAGCTTCACCGCGTGGTGGAAGGGCATTTTGCGATTGCCCGCCTGGCTAGCTACCACCCTCAAGTACAAAATATGTCGCCAAGCACCTAACGAAGTATTCCGGCGGCAGTCCTTGAGAGCCAGTGAAATTACAGGCACATGAGACTTAATAACTTTATCTCAAAGTGAGGAGGGAAGCGCAATTCGTGACTTATAAAAAAAACTATCTGTTATAGGCAGAGGTTAGTCCGCTTAACATCAGGTGGCCCACGAGCTCGTTCCGTCACAATAACTTAAAAAACAGGTTACCGCTTAAAATCACGTGGGCCTCGTGCATGTTCCATCACAAAAGTATATTTGAAAGCAACTCTCTTTTTCACATTTTTTAAATTATTGTTTAGTTTATGATGAGACTGACAAGTAACTTTGTAAAAAAGTCACTCAGAAATTTATGTTTTAAAGCATAAGCTTGCACATTGACTAATTAAATAGAAGGTAGGTGAGTACCTAGATTATATTGTTTAGAATTTTGTATTTACTCGTACCTATAATAATATAATAGTAGTAGCGGAAAATACTTCTAGAGAAAAGCGAGCCTTCGGTGCAAAAAAAAATCTTAAAACAGTAGATGTGCAATCAGCAACAGCAAGAAAAGTTGATAAATACTACAAAAAAAAATAAAAAAAATTAACTGACTTCCATCACTTAATAGTATGAAATGACTAGTGGAAGTCAGTATGCTGATTCTAAATTCTGATCTCACATTATCATGGTCTTACTTCCACAAGTTATTTCAAACATATCAATATAGAAAGCCGGCATATATAAAAAAAATCTTATTTTGTTTCTGTTTGCAAGATCATTGTCATTCGCCTAATATACTGTACACCATTGGTCATACCGTTAAATCATCCAGGTATGAAAATAATGGGCTAGCAGCAAATTTGTCTGCCGCGCAGAGGTGAATGGTTCATGATTCCTTCAAAGCGTGGTGGTGGGGCATTTGACGAATTCTACCACTCCCGATTGCATCGGTTTTCTCGAGCTTCTTCTCACCCTGTACTGTATCAGCCGGATTGTCCACTGCTGAACATAGCATACCCCATCATGGGGGGTTAGGCACAATCCTCACGCTTGACAGGCGTCTTGGGGATCGAATATATGTTCTCACCATATCAGCTTTAAAAGCTTTACTGGCGATGAATTACGTATGGGTTTACGAGTACAAACATGCAAGTAGTCTTCAGACCCCGTGGGGTGCCGGGTTAGAATTGCACCTCCCCATATCATCCCGTGGGTGTCGTAAGAGGCGACTAAGGAAATTAAACTGGAAGGTGGGCAGCAGCGCCTTCTAAAGAACTACTATCTTACACTGCGATCCCCCAAGCCGCCTGCCAAGCGTGGGGATTATGGCAAATACCCCTTAATAGGGGAGGCTGTGTTCAGCAGTGGATGATCCGGCTGATACAGTACAGTACAGTCTTCAGAATGGCTTCTTGAAAACGAGCTGAATGCAATAAAAACTCACGTCAAAGCCGCTTTAAAATCTATGTTACATTTATAGTTATATTTGACTGTCGCGGTGTTATTAACTTCGATGTTTTTCAACGTATATACGTAGAATGATAATTCTTGATATTCTTGCCATTGAATTGCAGCATAAGAATGAATAAACTGCTTCGTAAATGTGAATTACCGGTTGCACAAAAACGCGCTGTAGCATCACGGTCGCGGCGTTAGATAAACATAAATAAGAAAGTCCAAGGTCCTCTTTGCGCAAACCCACACACGAACGGGGAACAGTCTTAACAATTAGATTTTGACAATAATTAGTAAGTATAGTAAGTATTTTTTATATGCTATTGTGACGAAACACGCTCGAGGCCCGCCTGATGTTAAGCGAACTAACCTCTGCCTATAACAGATGCATTTCGTCACAAGTCACGAACTGCGCCCATCACCTTGAGATATAGATTTTAAGTCTCATGTGCCTGTAATTTCACTGGCTCTCAAGGACTATTGATGGAACACACCGTTAGGTGCTTGGCGACAGATTTTCTACTTGAGGATGGTAGCTAGCCAGGCGGGCAATCGCAAAAAGCCCTTCCACCATGCGGTGAAGCTCAAGCCGGCGGCGGGGATCGAACCAGGGTACTGCAGCGAGGCAGTCCATAGCTATTACCCCTCAGCCATCATTGCTTCAATAAAATTATCTAAATTATGGCACTTCTTTTTCTGTTCACGCTAAACTTCCGGTTGTTATTGTCTATATTAACTAATATGTAATAGTTAATGTATATAAATTGTTATATATCATTTTCAGTACTTATATCAATATATGCCTGGGCTAGAATGTTATATACCCTCCCCATCTTCACCAGTGGGTGTCGTAAGAGGCAACTAAGGCTAAAATTACAGAAAGTCGGTCCAGTGTTATCTGAGGAGCTGATATCTCACGCTCCGATCCCCAAGACCCTACCTAGCGTGGGGATTATGGCAACCCCCCCATTGTGGGGCAGGCTGTATTCAGCAGTGGACTATCCGGTTAATACAGTATATCAATACGAGTATAGCACAACTAGCACGGTCCCAAAGTCAAATCCTAAAATTACACTTTTTCCTAATGTATAAACGCATAAAATCATGGACGACTTGTAAACGTCTTACATACAACAAGATGAGTTAAAATTTGCTGTCCATTATATTATACGATATTAAACCAATATTTTATAACGTTTAAAAACAATGAATGAAAATAAAATTTGTTTTTATACATGTATCTTACTCACTTTACTTAAAAACTAACGAACGAATAAACGTTGTTATGAATAGACTATAATTATACCAAAAAAATTATATGAATACGTATTTAGATTACGTTAAATTCATTATTATTTATATATAACATTTTAAAACATTTTATATAATTAAAATGCTGTATGTAGGTACATACCTACATACAGTACCTTTCTCAAACCATCTGTAGTTACAACACTGTTAGTTGCAAGCTGTAATTGTTTCTTTAGATGTCTATTATACAAGGATTAGCAATAAATATATATATATATATATATAATAAGGGAATGCTATTTTGTTTGTCGCATTGGAAGTTAATTTCGGAGTGAACGTAAAGATCATATGTAAGTATATCGTGCAAGAAATAATTATATTATTATTATTATTAATATTATTTGTTCGTATTTTCGAGCAACCCCTTTGTAATAAAAAAGGAACACAGAATGCAAAGAGAAGAGACGAGAAGAGAGATACAATAATAACAAATATTTTAAGGAAACATTAAATTCATGTTTTTAAAAGACTTGAAAAATATATCTGATGGCTATTGCGTCTAATTTTCCTGTTAAGCCGACGACGTGACGTCAGAATCGCCACAGAGCCAAATCATCCTCACGAGGACTTGACTCTTTGAGCGCACG
Source organism: Plagodis pulveraria (assembly GCA_963890685.1). Lineage (NCBI taxonomy): Eukaryota > Metazoa > Arthropoda > Insecta > Lepidoptera > Geometridae > Plagodis > Plagodis pulveraria. Next base: position 4,767,431 of record OY982963.1, read on the forward strand.
AAGAGTCAAAACCTCCTGAGGATGCTTCATGTAGAATTGAAACGCTTCGAATATTCTCCCTGTTTGGCTGCGTGGCGTGTGTAACGTCATATCGGCTTAACAGTACAATTTGGCGAAATTGTCACTAGATATATTATTTTAATTGTTTTTAAATTGAAAAATATTAATTTAGGGATTTAAGCAGTACTTCGGTTCTCGATAAAGTTATGTAGCGTTAATGAGTAAGAAATTTTACTAATCAGCGGCTAAATAATGTTTAAAATTTAAGTAGCGTTTATAAGTAAGGCTGTTTATGTTTTGTCAAAATATTTGTTATATAGATTTCAGCAAAGTAACGCCTGAATCTATTCATTAACAGAGATATAGATAAAGTTGGCCAACAAGAGTACCAGCGTGACAGCACAATATGCTTCATGATTAGTTCCATTTTGTACTTCCAGCTAGAAGTTATGCCATGACATTTTTTATACGATATTATCTTTGTGCGTGAACTCTGCTTGCTCTTATATCTCATGTTAAACACAGGTAACAACACTGACATTAACCGTTTCTGGCCAACTGCGCGACAAAATTGATCTGCGCTTTCCGTTTGGATTCGGTTAGAGTGGGAGTTTAAGTCCTTGGACATTTTAAAGAGGCCTTAAACCTTGTGTGCTTTTTGGAGTTAGCTTATGGTGAAAAATTAAACGTATGTTTGAATGCTCTAGTCTAGTTAGTTATTTGTAAATTATTTTTAGCCATATTATATCGTATTTGAATGAGAGCTTAACACGCTCAGCGCTGGTGTATCATTAAAATACACCGTAGGGTATGTTGTTACAGGTCGAAATATATCTGATAATACACGAAACCTGGGTTTTTTCGTAGACCTGTATTAGTCTGGGTTTTATACTGTTTCATACATTTTAAGTTCATACATTTCCATACATTTTTTAGTTCGTGATTAAAAAGTGACTTTTGGTAGGTTAAAAATAGAAAGCTAAGAGGAAAAATAGAACGACATTCGTTTTTACGAAGTAAATTTTTCTTCATAACTTTTCAGTTATTTTATTCAACCAACAAAAATTGGCGTAAGACCTACCCTTTCGTTTTCACACTAATAATATTAAGGCGAGAGTTTTTGAGTGTGTTTGTATCTTTGCTATTTCTTTACTCTCAAACGAGTGGACCAATTTTGATGAAATTTGATGAATACTAAATTTTAGAGGAACTGGATTAACATAACACATAGGATAACTTTTATCACTGTCATCTATCACATCGCGGGTGAAATCGCGGGGCGTAAACAAGTTATTTTATAAACATGCAAGTGTTAAAAATAAATGAAAAAACCTTACACCTTCAAAACGGTAAAAAATGAAAGTAAGCAATTGCTGCACATGTATTTACGAGAAAGAGATACTACGAGAGAACACATTTCTGCAAATAAATAAAAGTAATATGTACAACCATAGACGAAAACGATTTTTACAGGTATCAAGGATGTGGCGGGGTATTACCAAATGTTCTACCAATGGCGGCCGTTATTTCAGCCGCTAGAATATTTATTAAACCTTTTGAAAGCCCACAAACATTCGTCACTCCAAGCCCTGCACACAATGGCTGGACTGTGGTATGTTGGCTAAAAGGTAGGTTAAAAGGGTTTGAAAAGTAAATAGTAATATTTATAAGATCTCTGCTTAGTGGAGATTGTGTTAAAAATGTCAAATGTCAAAACGAAGATTATAATAATTACCATTCTAGTAAAATAAGAAAACTAACGGCCCCGATATTAAGACTAAAATATTTTGATTCAAAAAAGTTTTTTACTTTTATAATTTACTTCGTGTACTACGTGCTCACTCCAATGCATTGTTTAATTGATTTCATCATTTACATCCCTTTTAACTCATGCTTTCCATTCCTCGTTCAAAGAGTTTCCAGTGCCCGTAGTAAGTGATTTCAAACATTATGTGTTTTCACGTAACCGTATAAGTACATAAAAACTCTTTCACTCCAATGTTTACTCCATCAATCATAAATAGAAGAAAAATGCTTTAATCGATTCATTATTTAAAAAAAAACTTTATTTTTATATGACTTGCTTACAGTTTATTAACTTCTATTCCCTTTCTGTTAAATTTATTTTATTATTCTGTACTGTAACTGATGCATCAATAAAGCAAGTACTTCAGTCCCAAAATTACTCGAGGAAAAATTATATTCATGTGCGGGATTTGAACCCGCGCCATCCACCCCTATAGTCGGGGTATGCTTTGCCCGTAGTAATCCGCAGAGCATGCGCTATTGCAAAAATATAAATATTGTAAAAAGTACCAACTTATCATCGGTTTGGAGAAAAATTCCATCATCGAATACTCGATACCCTAATCGTGAATCAACTAAATCGATTTATATGGGATGACATCTTATAATAAACGTCGTAGATTTTTTTAATGTAAAATAATTAATATAGCTTCATTAAAACATTTGCACGTCTGCTTGCAGACTGAATCCATTGTATCTGTATGACTAATATTAAGATCCTTTTGACATGCATTCTAGCAAATAAATAAATAATTTGATTTGATTTGATAGAATAACATGAAAATATTTAGTTTTATACTGGCAAAACAAGACGATATCCCTGAAAGTACTTACTAAGGATGAAAGATAAGGACATAATCTGTCAACCTTTGTAAATACATTTTTTTTATGTTATTGTGACGGAACAAGTTCGAGTCCCATCTGATGTTAAGCGGACTAACATCTTCCTTTAACAGATGCATTTCATCACAAGTGACGAATTGCACTGTGCCCGTCACTTTGAGACATAGTTGTTAAGTCTCAGGTACCTGTAATTTCACTGGCGCTCAAGGACTGCTGCCGAGGAACACACCGTTAGGTGCTGGACGACAGATTTTCTACTTGAGGGTGGTAGCTAGTCAGACGGGCAATCGCAAAATGCCCTTCCACCATGTGGTGAAGTTCAAGCCGGCGGTGGGGATCGAACTAGGGACCGCTGCAGTCCATAGCTATTATCGCTCAGCCATCAATGCTTCAAATACACTGGTAAACCATGACAATTAGTAATCCTACATTCCAGGTGTACGATGAGGATTTCTCGTTACAGTGTCTAATAATTGCAAATAATTTATTGAAGTGTATCCCATATAGTTTTCTCCATACAAACGTATAATTCGCCATATATTATAATGTCTTCAAACACTGATATCCTGCGTTGCTAACAGGACCTTGGCACTAATTTATAAGCCCCTGTTTTGTTATGTTTATTCACTTGGTATACTTGTTTGCAAAAAATGTGCAATTCGATTTTTTATATTGAATTGGGTTTATCATACAGGCATGTAAAGTTTCTCTACCGGACATGAAGCATTTAAGTTAAAATGTTGAACTTGTGTTATGATAATAACGGAAATCATTGTGCAATTCTTAGATTTGGCGGTAATTTTACCAATTTTGTTTGGTTTCGTTTACTATGAATCTACATTGTACTTATTACAGGATTATCATGTTTTGTGATCGTGTTATTTGCTGTGTTTTTTAAATGGCTGATAAATCCATGACCGGCCATAAAATTATAATATAGCTTGAGGAAGGCTGCAGTCATTGTTAGGGATGCTAAGTGTTATTCGTTCAACTGCTTAGAAGAACTGGCAGTGGAATCATTCATGAGACTATATCCATCCGAGGAGGCAATGTTTGTGACGAAAACGGTCTTTGGATGCCTAGATTACATGTAACATTTCACTACAGGTCAATCCAGTTTTTTAAAAAGAAATGTCTAAGCCATTCCTCCATCTGGTCCATTGAATATGAAAGCAATACATTCCTGCAATTTGAGAGGAGTCCATTTCATTCATGCAATGGAACTGCTTCTATACTGCAAAGGATATTTAGGAGATCCGGCTAGCCTGACGTGATCTACATACACTTTGTCAAAATTCATGTATCAACCGTTCCGGTTCTGTAGACTACATTTTCATTGCCTCATGCCAATCATCCGTGGGAGTTGGATGCATGCGTTTCGTAGCGGACGACTTGCCTCGAACTGTAACTTTTGTTTGTGCATTTGACGTTTACATAATACCATAAAATGTGAACTTTTGTCTTCCTCCTTCCTGTCTTATTCTTATTCTAATTGGGGGCGATATGTCCTGAACTGACGTCCCGCTTGGGGTGTTTTGTGAATTTCCCCCGCCAGCTTCTACCCAAGCAGTCCCAACTCCTCCTTCCTGTCTTTATTCCTTTACACCCCACACTATTGTTGCTTTAGACGTAGTACGTCGATCCACTTTCTTCAGTGTTTCTTTGCCTCTATATCCATTGACAAATTAACATTCATATACCATACTGAATTATAATTGTCAATTGTGGGTTCGATTGGAAAAATGTATCTGTGGGTGTCGTATAAGAGGCGACTAAAGGTAAAATACCGGAAGGTGGGCAGCAGCGCCTTCTGAGGGACTTATATCTTAAAGTGCGATTCCCAAGACGCCTGCTTATCGTGGGTATTATGGCAAACCCCTCTAAATGGAGGAGGTTGTGTTCAGCAGTGGACAATCCAGCTGATACAGTCACCATCGTTCCTCTCTTATGGAGAGTAAGAGAGCCCGCGGAGATAGTAGTGAGTCCAGCTCTTGTCGGTCTCGTTTTGAGAATCTCTTCTTGATTTTAGCCGTTGTTTACTCTGAGGCTAGTATTAAAAATATGGCGAAATGATACTTTTGAATGGTAGGTGCTACGTGCACACTCGTCTTAAAACTCTCTTAAAGAGTCATTCAAGCGAATAATATTGATAATATTTAAATTGCAATTTTATTGTAAATAATGCTGTAGAACCTATATTAACTCTTCTCAGAATAAATAACAATAGTTAAGAAACATAACAGAGAGAACATTAAGAATGTTTGAAATTATAGAGTCATCGACACCTTGCTTAAAATGTATTGCAGTTTGCCTTAAGTGTGGACGAGGCAGCAGACTCAAATAACTGTACATTTTAATAACTTTCACAAGAGCATCGTAGAGGCCAAAACTGCATGAATGACTTTAGTTGAAGCGCTGCTAAACAGAAAAATAACTATGGTATCAGTAAATGAAAAGGTAGTCAAAAAGTTAAAAGCAACCTCTGGTAATATCGTGTAGATGAGAATGTGTATACCTCCCCCCCTCCCCCCACAGCTCAGAAGATAAGATTACACACGTAGCGTTGAGTGACGAAGCTCTTACGTAATCCTTAATATAACATTCTTACTAATATTTAAATGTCACAGTGAGATTGTCTGTCTGCGATACATGCAGCACCTATATTTAAAGCTGAATTGATCATGAACAAGGTTGAAAATCTAGATGAGACATAGTATGATTACTTTCTAATTTTGATTTATGATATTGTTATATTTTCAATAACGCCTGCTATGCGGATTACATTACAAAATTACAAATATACGATAGGAAAAATTTAAGTCATGTGCGGGATAACTATAGATGTCGCTCCATCCCAATACGATGGTTATAGAACGATAGGAAAAAATTTAATTATGACTCATTGTTATGTTAGCTCAATTGGTTAGAGCATACCCCGGCTAAAAGGGTTCGAATCCCGCACATGACTTAAATTTTTCAATTTGACAATTATGTCGTAACGAAACGCGAAATATTCCAACGATCATGTCGACAAGGCGTCGGCTAGTAATGCAACAAGTATACTGAATGTGCCATCGGTATTTATATCTCTGACCACGTCACATATTTTGTCACATTATACAGCAATTAAAGTGGTTTTATAGTTAGTCGCTCGCTTTTCGTGCCATCGCTAACTGGTACATGTTTTGTGGCTTTTCTTTTTATGTTAAGTTACAAAATGAGCAGGGCCCCAATTCTCTTAGCTATTGAACGGCGTTAACGCAACTCAATTGCATGAAAATTGTAGTTTTTGACAGTATCCGTAGTCTGCCCGCTATTTAGGTTCGATCGCAAGTCGATGGCTTGCTATCAATAGTTTTTGATATAATTGGTATACTGTAAGCTATTGCGTTGCTAAAGCGGCATAAAATATTTTGGTGGATTTTAGATCGAAAAATAGCTAAATGATTTAAATATATTTATTTAATGTATTGTGTGCTAGAAAACCACTGTATTGATGTTTTGAGTGATGATTGATTGATAGAAGTTTTCATTATTATTTCAGTGGCAACATTTGCAAGCCATAGCACAGCCAAACGATAGCGATCCGATTGTTATACAACTGCGATTAGTAGCTAGAATTAGCAGACTACCGAATTTGACATTAACAGCAGTTCGATCGCAGAAGCATCGCAGTAGTGTGGCGTTTGGTCAAAAGCTAAGAGAATTGGGGCCCAGGTGGTCCGCCTGATGCTCAGCGATTGCTTTAATTCGTTAATGAGTACTGAAAGCTCACAATATGTAAATAGTCTGCGCCGTACTCCATTGCTTGCAACAGCGATGTTTTGAATTCACATTAGCCTTGTATTTCACCCCGTCACCAAAGCAATAATGGTACAGCATTTCTTTTCTACGCCTGACTTGTTGTGTTATATTATAAAACGTAAAATTGAATGTTTAATTGATACAGTTACATAGGTATTAATGTTGTCTTAGGTTTTCGCGATTAATACCCACAGTAATTACACACCTTTAAACGGTATAAATCGCGTATATATATCATTATTTTTATCCCAACGCTTCAAACACTTTAAAGTGATCGTGGCCACAGGGTGACTAAATTAATGATACATTTACGCGATTTAAACCGTTCAAAGCTGTTAATTTCTATAGTAAAGTATTCCTGTACAATCCTGCTAGCTTAAAGCTAACATATAAGTAGTGCTTATATATTTGAAGCAGTGATAGCCGAACGGTATTAGCTATGGACTGCCTTGCCACAGGTCCATGGTTCGACCCCCCGAAGGGTTCCCGCCTTGTCGTGGCGGTGGGGCTTAGTAGCCGTGGCTTCGTCACCCACGGTGAAGCGAAGAGGAACCAGGGGCCGTGCTGGCTTGGGCAGTCAGCCGGCCCTAGAGGGGCCGCTCCACTGGGCTTTGCCTCTAAGTCCAGACTGGAGCGGCAACGGGTAGGCTGCGGTGCTGTATGGGCAGCACCGCAACTGAGGCGGGCTGTGGTGTTGTATGGGCGACACCACAGCTGACGGTGAGGGGCCACGGCGGGAGAGGAGTGCCGGTATCACGGTGCGCCGCTCTCCCTACCTTCCGTGGCCACGGCGGGGCCGCCACCGTTGGATGGCGGACGCGGAGGGGCCGCAGGGGAGGAGGAGTGTTGGTATAGCGAGGCGTCGCTCTCCCTATCCTCTGCGGCCGAAGTAGCAGGCGACGGGGCTACTCATCTGACCCGTCGCAGGGGTACCTTGGGCGTCGGAAGCGGGGTATTCTGACGCCCATTTGCGGGCTTGGTCCCCGGGTGGTAGCGACGTGCCATGTGTTCTGGTGCGTCGTGAGGGGTAGCACCCCAGGAGGGGTCCGGCAACGGACAACCGTGGCGGGTTCGTGGTTGAGTGCTAAAGCGACCCTGCGATCCCGCCGAGAAGCGGTAGAGATGGAACACCGTGTGTTATTTAGTCGGTAGGGGCACTTGCTGCTGTGGGAGTAGTTGGTGTCGAGCCCGACATATCCCGGCCACCTTCCCCGGGGTGGACGGGAATGCGTAAATGCATTTTTCACACGTAAAAAAAAAAAAAAAAAAAAAAGGTCCATGGTTCGACCCACCGCCACTTTAGCTTCATAGCACGTTAGAAGGGAATTTTGCTAATGGTCGCATGGCTAGGTCCCTTGCACCCTTGTCCCTAAGCACCTTAAAGTGTGTACCGGCAGCAGTCCTTGAAAGCCTTATGAAATTGCAGACACATGAGACTTAACAGTTTTACTGTAGATACTCAACAGACGGCAAAGTTTCCTACGGCAACATTAGTACTGTATAAGTTTAAAAAATATATATTATGACTATTATCATAAAGGATAGGTACTGCGCTGTAAGTTTTATGAAAGTAAGCTTTAACATTAAATATTCCGTTATATTTTACTTAAGAAAGCTGTTTAGTTTAACACGCAATATACTTTTACCAGTTTAATATTGTAACTACAAAGATATCTTTTGTTTATTTTTAATCCAAAGGTTAAAAGCCGATTAGACCGCCTGTACCTTTACTTAGATATATATTAACAGTTTACTAATAGTTTTTGTCTATTAAATAAATTGTTTTTGTGGCGTAACAAAAAAATAAGTTATATATTGCAGATAATACAAAAATATGAGTATTTAATTTGGGTTAAAAGTTCAAAAATATTGTTATAAAAAAGAAAATTATTGAATTAAGTACAGACTTATTCAATTCTGTTATCTCACGGTGGTAGGTATGTTATATTTCTGTATGAAACTATTTTATTTTAATTTTTATTAAAGTTCATATATTAATAGGTACATACCTAACATACCTAATTCAATAATTTTCTTTTTATTTGAGTAATCAAAGCGGATCTCTACTTAAGTACTTACTTCTATAGAATACTAATCCTTTAATTAAATATATAGAATAAAATCCTTTTATTAATAACTAACTAAAACTCTACAGAGTTTAACGTGAGAGTGTGCTTTGGACTTTTTCATCACCAATCAGAAATTACGCCACCAGAGGTAAGATTTCAACCGACCACCAGTGACCAAATAAATAATACTATAATAATAAATAATGTCACACCCCGCGACCAGTGCTGAAAGTGTTCCAGATTGACCACTAGTGATACAATTAACTAGGAATAGTAGCACTTCACTAGTGATGGCCAAAAAAGCAGCATTTAAATGTTCACTACCAGTGGTGAACTGTGTCCAAGGCCTGTTTGTTCAGTAAGACATACATAACGTTTCCGAAATGGTTCATCTTTAATGTGTAATTTAGGCTAATAGGTTATATAAAATGGCAGCCGCCCATAAAAATTCTCGAACTAAATGTTAAAATTCGAAGGCTCGCCTTGGTTCTCTGCCAAGGAGCATTTATTTTTGTAGCGAAAGTGTGCGTTGAGCGCCGCGCCAGCGCAGCGCAGCGACCGTCGCATGGGAAAGAGCCGTTAGCCGAACGCGCGGCGGAAACGCCCGAACACACCCGACCATCAGGCAATGCGACTTCAAAATCACTCATGTGCTCGCAACAGATTAATGGACTATTTTTACCTCATTTGAACCTATTCAGATAGAACTTTTCCTTAGTTTCTGATACAATATATAATAGATTTAATTAATAAATGACAAATTTTGGTTTTTGAATGAAAAATACGCCGTTATCGTCGTTTAAAACTGTGCGGTGCGACGGTGCACATGCGCGTTTTTGTTCGTGTCATTCTATTTACATTATCGGCGGAAGACGCAGCCCCTCTGTCGAGAGCGGTTTTTTCTCTCGTTTATTATTATTAACTTGGCGTTGTCGACGCGGTCGGCGCACGTACTTCGGGAAATAGCGCGGTACGTGTGTGCTCTATGACAGTGCATTGCGGTCCATATTGGCGTGGTTGTCTTGTAGACACATACATAAATGCCACGTTGGATGTAGGTACCTAGGTATGAGTCGTTGGCTTTGTTCCTCGCCTTGGGAAGACGCTCTACTCGCGCGTGACTGGGGGAATTAACGCCAAATATGAACAATTTATAGGTTGTAGTACTTAGTATTATGACTACCTGAGCCACGTTTTGCTAGTATCGCAGGTTTATAATTGTACTGAACTATACTTACTAATTAGTACGTAACTGAAAAGTAAAGAAAATCTCCTTCTATTGTTTAAAATCGGGATAAAAACTTTACTGAGAATACTGGCAAAGTAATTACTAAAATGGCTGTCAAGGACAGTTGCCGGAACAGATATTTAATACTGGCGATAGATTTTCTACTGTACATTAGCTAGAAAGGTAACCATTAAAAAATGTCTCACCATCATGCGGTGAAAGCTCAAGCTCGCGGCGAGATTCGAACCAAGTACTTACACCCAATGCGAGAGTTTATGGCGCTTGATTTTGGGAAAACACTTTTATGAAAGAAAAGTCATTAGAAGTAGCTACGAGTCAATTTTTGCCTAACGACCCCGAAAAGATGGTGACTATTGAACTGTTATATTTTTATAACTAGATTATTAAGTTAGGTTACTTAGGTACTTACCTATATACAAAAAAAACTGACTAACTGACCGCTTTGCAACATTTGCAACAGCCATAAGGATGAAAGAAAAATTGTTTATTGTTTTGATCCATAGTTTGGCTTCTATTTTACATTAAAAAACCGTTATTTGTTGATTAAATAGAGGATAATAGTACATAATACATCGAATTTGCAGATTCCTAATTTGTTTAGTTAGAGATAGAGATCCCGTGACAAAATGCTCTAAAGTTGACTATATTATTGGCCCCAATTTTTTGAAGTGCTCTAGACGACGGCACCCTACAGGGAGCAAAACAATATTTTAGGCTACATTTTCATGTATTGGAGCCCGCTTTAAATAATTCAATTTTATAACTAGTACTACAATATTCTTCTTATTCCATAATAGGTACATGTTAATTTATAATTAAAGCTAGTGTTCTGTTCCTCAGTAATAAAATAAAAAAACAAAATCGCTTAAATTAGATATTCTGTAGTTGAACACCCTAATAAAATTGAAGAAAGAGAACAAAAAATATCCCACCTGCCGTTGGCGCACCTATTTGTATAATCGAGGTACACCCTGACTTGCATTGTTAATTTGTGAGACTTTGTAGATCATATATTATGTTATATACTAATCTATTTAATAATAACAAATATGTTAAAAATATTTTAAGAAAACATTAAATTAATATATTAATAAAACACTTAAAATATATCTAGTGATCTATTATATTATCCGCCTAATTTTCCTGTTAAGCCGACGTGACGTCACAGACGACACGCAGCCAAACCGGAAGAATTTTCGACGCGTGTCGCTTCTACACGAAACATCCTCAGGAGGTCTTTCGAGCGCACGATTGAGAGATTTCACGACTGTTATTATTAAGTATGGATTTCCGCAAAGTGACACCTGAATCTATTTATTACCTAATCTGTTTACTTAAGCACAAACCTGTTCACTCACGAAGGCACGCCCCTCCACAGTACATTTTTGACGCGCCTTTGTACGGGTAAGCCTCGTGTGTACACAACGTGTTAGTGTGGGTGTAAATCTTAATGGTACATACAGTAAAACAATAAAAATGTTAAATATCGTCTATGATGATAATATGATCGCAAAAATACGGAGGAGCGTGCCTTCTACATAGAAACTAGAGCATTATTAAGTATAAGAGAAACATCATCAGATTCTAATCAAAACAGGTAGGCCTACTTTACTGTACTATAGTTACTGTATCAGCCGAATTGTCCACTGCTGAACACAGCCTCCCCCATTTAGAGGGGGGCCGCCATAATCTCCACGCTTGGCAGGCGTCTGGGGGATCACAGTATAAGATATCAGTTCCTCAGAAGGCGCTGCTGCCCACCTTCCGGTATTTTACCTTTAGTCGCCTCTTACGACACCCACAGGTAGCAACGGGGTGACATTCTAGCCCGACACCCCATGGGGCCCCGTACCTACTAAAAATCAATATGTTAACTGATAAATATCTTGATTAATGCTAATGATACGCAATCTTATCTTAACGCAATAAGAAGTGTCTTAAATGTCTCCTCAACTCAACACTACCATTGCTAGTTTACATAGAAATAAAGATTACAATGTATGAAATGCATACGTACCTATATATTAAGTATGTAATAAATATACTAATGCACTCATTCACATTCATAAGAACTCAAACCAACTCATCCTGATAGTAGATAATATAATATAACAATATATAATACACGTTACTTAACTAATAATGTTATCCGACTTACAAGAGGAGTCGAAGCCATATAAAATGCTTGTACAATATTACTTAGCCTTCCATTTCGCTCCGTTTCCATGGCTCGCATATAATATATATCTGGGTTATAAATAATCGTGCCATACATAGAATCATTTATTAACATTCTTCGTTAGTCGCGTGAGAGCGGCCCGATTTCATTTTATGAAAACATTCACGTTACGACATACAAGTGTGTGTGATTCTTATATGGCTATGTATGTGTGTGTCAATGTGATCATCTCGTGTATAGTCCCACCAACTTATCTGTTCAGGTGGCAGAAAAAAGAACTACAACATTCCTTCAAATTGTGACAGTTTGTAGTTGATTTCCTTGATCAGCAGCGCCCTCGCCAACTGCACAGTTAAGTTGGTGGTACTATAGGGTGGCGGCGGCGAGCGGTGGCATAGCATGCGATAGATGGCGTTCGGATCGCTGTTGTTAAGACTTAAATACTCAATTTTGTGCCTAAGTTTCGAAGCGCTCGTAGCGAGGTTTACTTAGCTGTTCTTAACAAAGTTAAGCAACGTCGCTCGCGGTCATGAGTTGGATGGGTGACCGCTAGTGACATTACTACTGAGCGTGCACGAGCTTCGGAGGGTACGTTAAGCCGTCGGTCCCGGTTGTTGTCTGAGAATGGCAGTCGTTATAGTGTGATAGTAGGGCATTTTGCGAATGCCCGCCTGGCTAGCTACCACCCTCAAGTAGAAAATCTGTCGCCAAGCACCTAACGCTGTGTTCCAGCAGCTTTCCTTGAGAGCCAGTACTTCTAGGTTAGCCTGTACAACATCTTCGAACAAATCATCACATACCACCATATGAGATAGTGCGTATGTTTGTTTATGTATCTGATATTGTTCTTTCTTCGCAAATGAAATCTACAGATATTCGTGTCTTAGTATAGCCATAACTTCAGAGGCCTTTTACATTATGCAGCCCTCTCACTCGCACTTTTAAAGATAATTTCAAATAGCAACAATATGGTTTATATTTTTTTAAATGTGGTCAATCATTATTTCGCTGCGTGCAACTATAGATGTTCTCTAGTAATATTCATTTTGATATCTGTTATGGGGGATCCAAAACGCGTAATTTAGTTATTTTAAATTTTGGGCGTCTAATTCTAATTGGACTCAACATGTAACAAAGTAAAAATATGTTGAAAACATCTATAGTTGCATGCAGCGAAATAATGATTGACACATTTAAAAAAATATAAACCATATTGTTGCTATTTGAAATTATCTTTAAAAGTGCGAGTGAGAGAGCTGCAAAATGTAAAAGGCCTCTTCATAGTAAAGAATTGAGTTCGCACTTTGTTCAGTTGAATCCGTTATATAATACATGGACTTTGTGAACTCGCAAACAACACAAGTAATGTTATCATGTTTTGTAATAACAAATCATTACACTTGTAAATAACAAACAGGTTCACACCAAGATAATGTGTGATAACGGAATTTTAAGTGGGTTACATATTCTATTATTATTTTAATATTACTAATTGTATGTGAGTAAATTATTTTAAAAATATATAAACGGGAAATATATGTACTTAACTTATACAGACATATAAAATGTTATATCTCAACATTTACAATGTAAATATATTTTTAAGTATCTATAGGTACCTATATTTTAGCATGTACCTACTAAAATTAATTCTATACTTTTTGTCAAAATTAAAATGAACATTCATTAGTTATTAATTCCATTAATACGTATTGGATTCCCTTCTGATACATTTTAGGCCAGCATGAATTATTGATTGAGTCAATTTCGTTAAATTGAGCCTGCAAAATTATTTTTGCGCAGTGTATTTTAGTAAATTTTATTGAAGCGTTTGAAAACTGAATGCAAAAATATTTTAAGGCTGTTAAGTTAGCTGTACTGCCTGTTTGTAGCCTTTCTCGCGTGTTACGAGTTATGCGACCTTAAGACAGAAAGTTACTAACTTTCATTAATTTATATACTTATTTGTTAAGCTGATATTCGTTGCATTAGTACCCATTAATGCAATAAATAGGTAATAAACAAACATTGGTAAATTGGAAGGGCATTTTGCGAATGCCCGCCTGGCTAGCGACTACCCTCAAGTAGAAAATCTGTCACCAAGCACCTAACGGTGTGTTCCGGCAGCAGTCCTTGAGAGCCAGTGAAATTACAGGCACATGATACTTAACAACTACTTATGTCTCAAGGTGACGGGCGCAGTACAATTCGTGGCTTGTGACGAAATGCATCTGTTATAGGCAGAGGTTAGTCCGCTTAACATCAGGTGAGCCTCGTGCTTGATCCGTCACAATAACATAAAAAAGTATGTACCATAAATAATTGATTAAGTTATTTTTGAAATAGTAATCGACCAAATGTGTTGTAAGACTTAAGACAACGCACAACTTTTTATGAAGAACTAACCTTTAATTTTATGAAGTCGATTAAGGTTAGAGTGCACGCTTTCCATAATAGTTTGGTCATATATTAAATATCAAGTGTTCAAACTAAGTAGTTGAAGTTTTGTATGCATCTTCTTGAGCCTAATATGTAAACTTAGCTGTAAGTTAGTTTTCTATTCTAAGTTTTGTAAATTGTTTGTAAATAAACATATATATTTTACAACTTAAAGAAACGGTTTCTTAAACTTGGTTATAACAAAGGTGGTTCACTAAATAGAATTGTCCATCATTGTAAACTTGGACTCCATGCACTGACATAAAGAAAAAGCAGGGACTCGTAGAAGTTTAAGGTGTCACAAAAGAAAAAGAGAACTCATGGCGATGGATTTTTAGGATTCAGAAGGATTCCTGTTGGCTGATTACAAGGACAAAAGTGTTTCCGTACCGGAAATACTACGCATCAAACCTGTACCAATTAAAATAAGGTATCAAAGATAAAGAACAGCAAAGTTGACAAGAGGTGTTCTGCATTGTCGGCTGTCCTGCATAAAGTCGGCTTCTTCTAATTCTATATCACTCTCCCTATATAGTCCAGACCTGGCTCCGAGTGTTTGTTACCTGTGTTCAAACATGAAAAACTAAATTCATAGGATATATATTTTCCAGATATTAACAGTTACCAACTCAGTTTCCTCGTATTTTTAGGGTTCCGTACCTTAAAAAGAAAATATATAATTGTTTCCCGGCTGTCTGTCTGTCAAGACCCGTTTTCTCTGGAACACGTGGAGGTATCAAGCTGAAATTCATATCAAATACTCAGGTCTACTGTCCCTTGGAGCTGTGAAAAAATCAAACTTCTAAGCCATGGCAATCGAAAGATACAGCCTTTATAATATTGTTATGTTTGCAATAACGCCTGCTCGGCGGATTAAATTACACATTTATGAGAGAAAAAAATATAGTCATGTGCGGGATTCGAACCCGCGTCCGTCCTCCCCTATAGCCGGGGTACGGTTTGACCGTTCAAGCGGTCTACTCGTAAATTTGTAATTTTGTAAAATACAGCCGTTTGTGACGCAAATTTTCGACACTGGCAAGGGTATCAATACCTACAGGGTAATTCCCGTGAACTTTGTGAAACTCTGTGAAGCAACACCATATATCACAGATAAAATAAAAATTGCTAATAGCATTATTCTATTCATTTTTAAAATATAAATAGATAGGTATTTTAATACATGGCGCCCATCAAGACATGTGAAATATGAGAATTATATATAACTATAAAAATTACAAGTGAAATATCACTAATTATGATGGAGTCAAATTCTGTTGTATCTATAAGATTTCTTCTACATGACTGGAACTTGACTCTGAATATACTAATCAAGCAACTTCTTGTAGAAAATAAATCATCTACTTCGAATAAATTAACTTTCGTAACACATAACATCAACTAATTACATTTGCTAAATCTTAAACAGATACTTTCTCTTTTTTAGGGTTCCGTACACAAAGGGTAAAAACGGGACTACTGAGACTTCGCTGTCCGTCCGTCCGCCTGTCACCAGGCTGTATCTCAAGAATGGTGATAGCTAGACAGAAATTGTCACAGATGATGTGTATCTATTGCAGCTATAACAACAAATACTAAAAATAAAATACATATTTATGGGCCCCCCACAACAAACTTCATTTTTTTACCGTTTCTGCAGACCAAACCATATTCCTTGCATTGATCAAGTAAAACGTTGATCAGATGCAGCGTTCGTGGTATTAGAACCTGCCTTCCAAGCTCGGTACCGGCACTCGGCCGTACTCGGCACCACTAAAGGCGCGTCTCCTGACAATGTGCTTCAAAGCATTGCCACAAAAACTCATACATTTTGTTATGCGTTGTCCGCGCAAGAGACGGGCACACAAGCTTTGTTTCAGAAACACACACTGTAAATTTGTATTCTTTTCACGTAGTATCACTTGCTCAGTAATTGGTTTAATTAGAATTCTTGTATAACAAATGTACAAACCATACGAGTCCAATATTATATAATAGTAAAGAAAACGTTTTAGATATAAGAGCAGTATTAAAATACAATCGTAATAAATGGTAGGTAAGTATTTTAGTTATTGCCTCGCCTTACCGATGGTAATAGAGTGTTTAGAACTCAGGTATAAGTAATAAATTACAGGTTGTCGTCTTACATGTTTATACAAGATTGTATCCTAGTAATGATATAAGTGCAAAAGCTTGTGATCTTCTTCTATCTGAGATTCAGCTCAGGTCGGAAAATAATTTTGATAAAAATTACATAAAACTATATACATTTTATCCTGATTTACCAACATAAAAAAGAAGGAAAACGATGAAGCTAAAAATATAGACGAAAACTTAGACTAAGCTAGTTATTTATGATGCACCTAACACTTATACTGAAATGATTATGTAACTACCTAACGAAAGAGTGGAACTTCTTACCGTCGTCAGTTTTTCCCGATGAATTGTGTCTTCAAACCGAGTGTAAATAAGTTTCTTCTAGATAAGCGTGCTTTATCTTAGACCACATCAATGCTTAACATCAGGCTGAGTGTGGTCAAACGCGAAGCTATTAGGAATAAAATAAAAAAACGACATACTTATTCTTTTCCAAAATTTATCAGAGCGCTTGGTCGATGCGACTCGTGATCAAAATGCTGGCACCTGTTTGGCTCAAAGAATAAGCATTGCAATTCAACGGGGCAATGCTGCCAGCATGCTGGGCACGCTGCCGACTGGTAGTGGGCTAGAGCATTTGGACTGCCTATGAGTCCAAATGCTTTTATTGTAGTAGCTGTAGTGTTGTATATAGTTCGTAGTATTTTGTCCGGTTAAAAAAAACTTATTATTTACATATGGCTTATGTTTAACTTACTATCAGATATAGCAACATTTAACAGACAAAATTAAACTTGCTATAATTCTTCTGGCGCGGCACGCTCGGTTCGCTCGCTCGGCTCGCGCGTTGTTGTGGTCACAAGTAACATAATGCTCCTCGCTTCACTCGTCATCGCATCTAAATATGACTTTGAGATTTAGTGATCATTTACTACATTTGGTGATAATTTACTACATTTAGTGTTCGATTACAATTTTTTGTAAAAGAACTAAGGGTATCGAAGCATTTTATGGTGGTCATTATATTTATTCCCTTTACATATTCCATTATCCCTATAACAATTGGTACCACTTAATTTTCTAATTTATCACCATTAAGATGATAAATAATAGTTTCGTACAGGACAATTACGTTGTCATAGTTTTAACTTCTTTACTGTTTTATCCCTCAATCTATCTACGAGATATGTTGTATTATTCATTACATATTATAATTTCGTGGAAGGCAAAATATTACGCTTCCGATAACTAACCCGCTGGACTGACCTGATAATAAAAACAACTGCGTTTAGCATGGTCCAGCGTACTCGGAACGCTTTGAACTGGCAGAACTGGAAGAACATCGCCAAAAGAGCAAGTCTTGGGAATATTAGGGACCTTACGAATGCCTCTGCGTGTACATCATCAGCGCAACTACGACCACTCTGACAAAAGTGCCCGACTGAGAAGAAGAAATTACAGGCAAAATGAGACTTAACAAGTATTTATCAAGGTGATGGACGCAGTGCAGTTCCTCACTTGTAATGAAATGCATCAGTTAAAGGCAGAGGACACCGCTTAACATCAGGTGGGCCTCGTGCTCGTTCCGTAACAATAACATAAAAAAAAATGAAAAAAACAACATTTTCGTAAATCGATACAATTTGTATAACTGGTTAAATATTGGTATTTGTGTAAGTTACGTACCATATACTAAGCTATATTTAATTAACAAATACTGAACACCTAGCTTTAATATGGAGTTTGAAGTTATGAAAATAAACAAAAAGAAAATTATTTATTTGCTGCGAGGCTCAAATAACACTTAGCCGGTCCAACAAAAATGCCATTTATACTTATATTTACTCAAATCTGAGCATCATCGTCTTTATTCTATTCGACCTAAAAGCTTGCAACAAAAAACTTATTACTCTGAAATCTCGTATAGTAAGTATATATTGAGCTACTCGTAAAACTGCCATGTTATACACCTTCTCATGTTGGCGCACTGCGATGCGCGAACGCTATGCGCAGTGAGTCCTTCAAAACACTTTGTTGTGTTGTGAGACATAATATATAATCTTAAAATGCTGTTTTGTAGTAATTATTACAAATCCAAATGTTTCAAAATATACTGTATCCGTTTCCCTTCATCTTAGAGAAGAAAAAATCTTTTTATGCATATACCTTAAGTTCATATTACCTTAATAAAATATAGATTTATGCATAGACCTTAAGTGTATGAGCAATGCATACCAAAAAAATGAGACCCTTACCATTCTTCAGTTTGGAAATAACCTCCTTCAAATTCAGATTCAAATTGTTTATTTGCCAGAATGTAGGTACAGTACAGGTCTTAACTAATATAATATGTGTATCTAAACATATTATTTTAGTTAAGACCTTAAAGTACATCTAAACCTTTAAGGCGTGCAAATTACTTCGAGTTATTTAATTTAGCAAATTATTATTACAATTTCATTTCATTTACTTATAAAAAAAATTACATGAATATTTCTGAACTTTTCACGTCAGTCTCGGAGGTGTTGTTCATCATTTGAAATCTACATGGAAGAGTGCTTTTTATCTGCTAGCGTGGAATTTTTTTCTCGTAATTTGAGCATGTACGAGTATGTCACAGAAAAATAAAAAAAAATTATAATTTCAATTTTAATATTGACTGTAAATTAACGGAAATATGCTACATTATGTATGCTATTTTTCTTGCACTTAGATTTTCCTCGCTGGAGTGAGGTGAAAACTCATGTGTTGGGCTCGGCAGCAAAGTCATTTTGCGTCTCGTCCCTTTGTTAACTTCGGTACATCGCTTCCTCAGGTTTCAACAAAAGTACTCGCGCTAAATAAAAACTTTGCAGGCTTGCATGACAAATAACTATTTCACCTCCAGCATGAAATGAGCTCTTTTGTTGTTCAAAAACTCGATGCGAAATCGATTTTGCTGCGAGTGGGAGGAAAAGTGATTCGAATTTCAAATATCAACCTTGGAATTTGTCGACACTGGAAAAATACGTGTTTAACTGTTTCAGAAACTATTAAGTATGAACACTAAAAAAAAAACGTTGCATAAATACAAATATTTTATCATTATTTATTTTAATTAAAATTGTGTAAGTTGAAGATCTTGCACTGAAAATGTTTTTTTACCTTTTTGAAACCATATATGCCTTTTTGAACCTTTCAGCCGATTTAAAAAATAACAAAAACTGAATCGATAAAAAATCATAATTGTCGAACTTGCTTACAAAATTTCACGAGAATCGGTAGAGAAATATGATCTGAAAGAAATGTGATCTGAGTACAACCGAACATCCACCGAAAAGACATACGAAAGCATTTTTGCCCAAGTTGAAACCGAGAAGCTTCGTTCGCACTTCGCGCTCGTTTGGTCAATAAATT
Source organism: Plagodis pulveraria (assembly GCA_963890685.1). Classification (NCBI taxonomy): domain Eukaryota; kingdom Metazoa; phylum Arthropoda; class Insecta; order Lepidoptera; family Geometridae; genus Plagodis; species Plagodis pulveraria. The sequence goes on from OY982963.1 coordinate 4,787,313, forward strand.
AGTAATAGTAAAAATTTATATCACATGAAAAATGTCGTTCTTTGTTTTTGGTACGACTATAACAATGTCATGCAGAAACATTTCCGAACGCAACTTTTAAACGTAATGGTAATAAGTGCAGAGTAATGAGCGCAGAGGGATTTAAAAGCATGAGATCTAAAACTATTTGCTGTCGCGTGAAACATACGAGTATTGGCCTCTACCAGGGAGAAAGGTAAGATCTCATGCTTTTAAATGCCTCTGCGCTCATTACTTTATATTACAATTGTAGACTAGTTCGCTAGCTCGGAATTTTAAGTCGCACCAAAGCAACATTACTGTGCTGAACAATATATGCCAATTCATCTATTTTATTCTGTAACTAGGAAACCAAACTTCACACAGCAATGATGGCCGAGCGGTAATAGCGATGGACTGCCGCGCCGCAGTACCCTGGTTCGATCCCCACCGCCAGCTTGAGCTTTACCGCATCGTGGAAGGGCATTTTGCGATTGTCCGCCTGGCGAGCTACCACACTCAAGTAGAAAATCTGTCAAGCACCTAACGGTGTGTTCGGGCAGTACCTAGTCCTTGAGAGCCAGTGAAATTACAGGCATATGAGAATTAACAAATATGTCTCAGGTGACGGGCGTAGTGCAATTCGTGACTTGTGATGAATGCATCTGTTACAAGCAGAGATTAGTGCGCTTAACATCAGGGCCCCAATTCTCTTAGCTATTGACCAAAAGCCACACTACTGCGATGCTTCTGCGATCATAATGCTGTTAATGTCAAATTCGGTAGTCTGCTAATTCTAGCTCCTAATCGCAGTTGTATAGCAATCGTATCGCTATCGTATGGCTGTGCTATGGCTTGCAAATTTTGTCACTGAAATAATAATGAAAACTTGTATCAATCAAGCATCAGTCACAACATCAATACATTGGTTTTCTAGCAAACAATACATTAAATAAATATTTTTAAATCATTTAGCTATTTTTCTATCTAAAATCCTCCAAAATATTGTATGTCACTGTAGCAAAGCAATCTCAACAAAATAGCTTACAGCATACCAAATATGTCAAAAACTGTTGATAGCAAGCCACTGACTTGTGATCGAACCTAAATAGCGGGCAGACTACGGATACTGTCAAAAACCACAATTTTCATGCAATTAAGTTGCGTTAACGCCGTTCAATAGCTAAGAGAATCGGGGCCCAGGTGGGCCTCGAGCTTGTTCCGTCACAATAACATAAAAAAAGCACGGAAAGCTTACAGCAATCGGTGTCAAATTGAAACTGTACGCCCTATATCATTGTGATGTCGCTAATTTTTACGAATTATTTAACTTTTATTGAGTTTTGGTTGATGTAATTAAATAAATAACCACTTCAGTTTGGCACACCCAATTATTTAAAGGTCGGTTGTCATCTCAACCCACATACCTACTCGATGCGCGGGTGGAGATTCCACCTGAATTAAATTTATTATTTTAGTGTGTAATCTCTTCCCACGTGCAGTTTGCTACATAGAAAGTATAGCCAACACAGTACTGTCATTCAAAGATATGGTGAAGAAGCACTACTTATCAAACATCACAATAACAATATGCAATGACATGGGTGACATACGAAAACTAGGAAGAATTGGTGTTAAACCTCACACAGTATAAGTGAAGAAATAATTTTGTAGTTTTAGCGAGTATAAATATACATAAGTACTTTAACAAAAGGATTGCCGTGCCACAGCATGGTGGAAGGGCATTTTGCGATTGCCCGCCTGGCTAGCTACCACCCTCAAGTAGAAAATCTGTCGCGAAGCACCTAACGGTATGTTCAGGCAGCCGTCCTTGAGAGCCAGCCAGTGAAATTACAGGCACATGAGACTTAACTATGTCTCAAAGTGACGGGCGCAGTGCAATTCTTACCTTGTGATGAAATGCGTCTGTTAGACAGAGGTTAGTCTGCTTAAAATCTGCGAGACGAGCTTGTTCTGTCACAATATCATAAAAAAAAATACTCGGCTAAGATCAAGCTAGTACATAATGTGCCTGAGTAGAAGTAGGTATGATTACGGTATCGGCCGCGAGGGTTTACAGTTACGTTTCCGTGTTTTGTAGGTTGCACCGTTTGTCGATGCATTCTCTTGTGCTTCTTTTATACGGAAGCTAATATTTTTGTGAATAATGGGAAAAATATTTTCTAAATAGAACAAAAACGAACGTTGTGCTCTAAAAAGCATTAAATTACAATTTGTAGATATCGGGGTGGTATATACCCCCCGTGGGGTGCCGGGATAGAATTGCACATCCCCATATCTTCCCGTGGGTGTCGTAAGAGGCGACTAAGGTAAAAATACTGTAAGGTGGGCAGCAGCACCTTCCATAGAACTGCCATCTTACACTGCGATCCCCAAGCCGCCTGCCAAGCGTGGGGATTATGGCAAATACCCCCTTGATTGGGGAGGCTGTGTTCAACAGTGGACGATCCGGCTTATACAGTACAGTACAGATATCGGGGGCTTTATCACTTTCAAGGTTTAAACAACTATTGCACTAAGTACTTTTTTTATTTCGTTAATATATTGAGAACAGTTAAGACAGAATAGTGATTACTTTATATTTAGTACTATGTATATGGCAGTAAACTCACCTTTTACTGATAAAGAAACTTCCACATTAGTTTATACACCTCAGGGTAATTAGACTCAATATACTTACTTCACTCCTTTTAGGGGTTGAATTTGCAACAGCATTTGTATTTCTTACAAGATAAACTCTGCTGTGAACCCTCATACCACCTGTGGAAGATTAGTTTGGTTGACTCAATTTAATTTATTTTGACATTTAACCACTTTATACATTAACCTACTAAAAATATTTAGCCGTTATAGGTAACCACACTCAGTATATAAGTAGGTTATATACTGAGCAAAGAAATAATCATATTAGTATAATCAGTAAACTTTTGAAGCAGTGATGGCTCAGTGGCATTGGCTATGGACTGCCGCGCAGCAGGTCCATGGTTCGAATCCCGCCCAGAGCTTGAGTGCGGTGAACCGCATGGTGGAAGGGCATTTTGTGAATGCCCGCCTGGCTAGCGACCACCCTCAAGTAGAAAATCTGTTGCCAAGCACCTAACGGTGTGTTCCGGCAGCAGTCCTTGACAGCCAGTGAAATAACAGGCAAAATGAGACTTAACAGGTATGTGATGAGCGCAGTGCAGTTCGTCACTTGTGATGAAATGCATCTGTTATAGGCAGAGGATACCGCTTAACATCAGGTGGGCCTCGCGCTTGTTCCTTCACAATAACATAAAAAAAAACTAACGAGATATCGGTAGAAATATTAAAAAAGATTCAATTCGAATTGAAAACTTCCTGCTTTTGTTAAAACAGAAACCTTATATTCATTTGAAATAGAAGTCTTGAGCACCGACTTGAAGTCGCCAGTTTACCGGTATACTCGAATTTTATTGCATAAGTTTCGGAGAGAGTGCCCGGGAATGATATAATTTAATTGTAATATCTTATTTCTGTTCCTGGATAGCTAGACATAAGTTTGACTAAAATAGTATAATGCGTCACACATTACTGGTAAGTATCTGGCATCCATATAATAAATATAGGTTATAGGTTTTTGCTTATACTTTTAGATCAATTTAAGGTCGAGTATGCATATTGGTAATATATGCATTGGGCAGAGGCACTTGCCTAACAACTATTTTAAAAAAACTGACCTAATGCGTATAGGGCCATAGGGTTCCCCCCGAACATGCTGTCAAAGTCAAAATCATTTATTAAATTTAGGCGTCTACGACGCTCTTATGAGGGTCAATTACAAGTTTTAATTTTGAAATATTCCACATAGTACTGACACGTTCAGCAAAAAAAAAATACAGAGCCACTGCGAGAAGAACAGGCAAGTAACTCGGGGCCATTCTTTTAAACGTCTTTTAACGATGTGTTACATACATACTATATAATAGAGTTATTACAATATTTGTTAACATTATGTAGGTGACAGGCAATAGCTTGGCAGAGGCGAGGATAGTGCAAGCTTTATTGTCGTTTAAGTAATCACAGACCGTGTAGTAGGATTTCTTAATCAAAATGTTTTTCACGTACAACTTGAATTTTCCTTCTGTGCGCGTTGTGATATGTTTGGGAACTTTATTATAAAACCGCACACAATTACATAAGAAGGACCTTTTATTTGTCTTTGCTAATCTAAAACCTGGCACCGCTATTTTATCCATAATTCAAATTCATTTATTTGTCAGAATGCAGGTTATAAAGTTGTAACATAGTTAAAAACGTAAGTTCCAGGTACATTCTCACCTACATAAGGCATGCAAATATTAACAACACAATATAGGGTTCGTTATAACATATAGAATCTTAAAAATCATACAAATAATAAGAAATATGTGATTGAAAAAAAAAGTCAGCGGTACAATCAAAACAAATAAAATAAATAGTTTCAGTATATAAAAATATTTATAAATTACAATACAATGTCATTATTTTATATAAAATGTTATATCAATAAAGAATTCATTTATACTATAGTAAAATTTGTCAAGGTGTAACGTCTTCAAATTATTTTTAAACTTCGATATATTACACGCTTTTAAGACTTCTGGCAGTTTATTATAAATTTTAGGAGCCATACAAAATACACTTTTGTGCTTTAGCGTCGTATGGGACATTCTGATGTACACCCGAGATTTATATCTTAAGTTTAAGTTGTGTACATCTCTTACCGGTTCAAAGTAATCCAAGTTTTTTTTTTAACAAAAAGTGCGGTTTCGTATAGGTACATGCATGGTAATGTCATATCATAATTTTGAGTTCTTTGAAATGTGGTTTATTCCTAGTGTTGTAATCGTGATTGTCACTGTTTAATTAAAATTTTCAATTTTTTTTACGAACATAGGTACATAATTTTACAGAATATATACAAACTCGGTAAAGTTTAAATATCAATCTCTTTAAAAATATGTCTCAGAGATTCCCTGGGATACATTTTTTTCATATTATATGCCTCGAATTGCACGCATTTGTAAGGAGAAGATTGTTTTAATATTCATATCCACAGCTAAGTATGCAAACCGTGAAGTTTTCCCTTTTCTACGACGGAAGACCGTACTACCTCTCTTTAACTTTTTCTGGATATAGTCTATTACAATACAAATCTGCGTTAGCTGTTTACTTCGGCCGCAGCAATTCCTCGCATAAGTCTCATTTGGCTCCCTACTATTGGTACTTAGGATATAAGTAAGCACGATCGGTTTTATAATGGTCTTATAAAGTTTTCCCTTAGTTTTAATGAGCATTCGCAAGCAGGATCATAAAAATCCGCTGTAAATTTATCCCACCCTGCTTATATCCTGTTCTATTATATCTTCGTTTTAGATGGTAAGGAACTAGGTACACAGTTCTATGGAAAATATACCACTGAAGTAGCAGAATTGATAAACAACATCTTTTATCCCGACATTTGCCAGTTATTCCCGCCATTTTTCCAGACTGCTGCAACTCAGTTGTATTTTCTCTACCGAAGACTATGTCTTTGGCCAACATCATACACCAATTACAACTTGTATGAATCGCGTATTGGACGAACTGCTAACATATCGGTACCTCTGTCTGTATGTCGGATTTCAAGTGAATTTATGACAAGGCATAAAAAATATCCTTTGTGTACACAACCTTTAAACTTTGAACGCGTCGGTAACGCTAGCTTCAGGTCAAACTGTACCTGTAAAAAAGATTTATACATAGCACATACCATGCATATACGAGTATCATATTAATACAAAGTTTCAATTTGTATAAGGGTTATACAGATATACAGGAATTATTTAATTAAACCTAGCTATATCTATTAATAAATAACCAACTGCATATTAAATATACAATCATAAGTAATAGAATGTTGTCTTAGGTTTTCGCGATTATTACACATAGTAATTAATCAACTTTAAACGGCTTAAATCGCGTATATTTATCATTATTTTTGTCCTGACGTTTCAAACACTTTGCAGTGATCATGGTCACGGGATGACTAATAGGTTTTATTTGTCACATGAGTTATTAAGAAATTATTTGTCCTACCGTCCGAATTTTGTTAATTAATCATAACGTTCCCTATTCACGCAGTATTCGCTCACAGTGTCCAGAGGTCTTGCAGATTTGTGTCGGCTTTGGGATTTAATTAATTTGATGACAGGATCCCAAGCAGGTGGTACTTGCCAACCATCATCTCTATTGAAATTTGGGTGAAACGTCGGGACAAAAACAATGACATTTACAAAAGATTCTAATATGAATGTCTCATCAAAAGTTAATTATTTAAGTTCGAATATTTGTGGTTGAATATAGATTCAAATTTAAAATGGAAATCACGTGCTGACTTATTTTGTGCAAAACTGAATGGTTATTCATATGCCTTATTTATGTTATCGAAAATTGTAAATATGGAGGCTGTGCTCACATCTTATCATGCTTACGTAACATTAACCCTCCGCTACGGTATAATATTTTTGGGAAACTGTGTCGGACGTGAAAATATTTATTTATTACATAACAACGGCAATGCCAGTGCCTCTTACGAAACTCACGGGTAGCAACGGGAGGAAGACATTTTAGCCCGGCACCCCACGGGGTCAAAAGTTTATATACCAGGTCATATATACTTCCACCATGCGGTGAAGCTCAAGCCCGCGGTGAGATTCGAACCATAGACCAGGGGGCCAAGTCTGCTAATTACATCTTCATATTCAGCATAGATTCATTCAAGATTCATACAAGACATAATCGGTAGTCTGCTGATCCCTTATGATATATGAATCTATGATCAATCTAGGCTGGTTTGACGATATTGCCAACAAAAAATAAAAAGAGAAGAGTAAGGTAATTCAGAAAACAATTTCGTTATTATTTCGTTTCGTTTTCATATGAAACCGATGTTGAATCAATATTGACTCAATATGAACGATATGAAATTAGTAGACTACCAAAACTGTCAAAATTGACCAGGCCGAGTCCATTATAGATTCATATTGATTAGGAGACTTGACGCCTTGCTGCACGGCAGTCCATAGCTAATGCCACTGAACCATCACTGCTTCAAAAATTGTCCACAATAATATTAATTTTTAAATTAACTTCTCAATAGTAATTTTAAAAATCTGCAGTTTAATAATACGCAGTTTCTCAAGGCTTCGAAGCGCTTTCCATACAAAAGTAGTTTCACCATATTTTGAATATCTAGGGTTCGGAATGATGAAATTCTGCATGAATATCTTTGAGCCTAATATTTATGCTTCTAGTTTGCCAGTTTTCCGTAAATTTAAGTATTTTAAAAAATATTGGAAAATCGTTTTGTATGGGAATTCTTACTTAGTTTATTATTCTTCAGATTAAGAAGTAAAATAAATGATAAATCGAAAAACTGGCAAACCACAAGATATTCAGGGATATAAATGCAAAACACTTGGTATTTAAAATAAGAAGCAGTGATGGCTCAGTGGCATTGGCTATGGACTGCCGCGCAGCAGGTCCATGGTTCGGATCCCGCCGCGGGCTTGAGCTGCACCACATGGTGGAAGGGAATTTTGCGAATGCCCGTCTGGCTAGCGACTACTTGAGGGTGCTCAAGTAGAAAATCTGTCGCCAAGCACCTAACGGTGTGTTCCGGCAGCAGTTCTTGAGAGCCAGTGACATTACAGACATGAGGTTTAACAACTATGTCTCAAGGTGATGGGCGCAGTGCAATTCGTGACTCAAAGTCGAAGTCAAAGTCAAAATCATTTATTCAATTTAGGCGTCTACGACGCTCTTATGAAGGTCAATTACAAATTTTAGTATTGAAATATTCTTTTGTTCATTGTACTGCCACGTTCAGCAAATAAATTGTATAGAGCCACTGCGAGAAGAACGGGCAAGAAACTCGGGGCCATTCTTTTAAACGTCTTTTAACAATGTGTTACATACTTACTATATAATAAAGTTATTACAATATTTGTTTAATTTATGTAGGTGACAGGCAATAGCTTGGCAGAGGCGGAATTGTCCAGGCATTTTTGTCGTTTAGGTAATCAGAAACTGTGTAGTAGGATTTTTTAATCAATATGTTTTTCACGTGCATCTTGAATTTCCCTTCTGTGAGGGTTGTAATATGTTTGGGAACTTTATTATAAAACCGTACACAATTACCTAAGAAGGACCTTTTATATGTCTTAGCTAATCTAAAACCTGGAACCGCCAAGTTATACTAGGAATTTTATCTTTATTCCTAGTATAACTTGTGACGAAATGCATCTGTAATAGGCAGAGGTTAGTCCGCTTAACATCAGGTGGGCCTCGAGCTTGTTCCGTCACAATAACATTAAAAAAGACTACGTTTGTAAGGAAAGCGCTACGTGTACTCTAGCCTTGATTTTCTAAAAGTCCCTATTGATTTTGTAGTAGTGAGAATGGTTAGTTTGACGACGCAGGTGTAAATATAGTATATACAGTACAAAATGATTCCAATCAGTGGCGTGTCGGTGCAGGAGCACGGCGCGACCCACTGACCCAGTTCTCAGTGAGATATCGCGTTGGTACATAACTACTCACTTTATTCCTACTATGAACTACACTGCACTGAAACCTTCAAAGGCTGTTAATGTTTGTTCAGGAAATATTGATAAAATATTGATGACCCTATATAACATAATGTAGTATGTTATATAGGGTCATCAATATTTTATCAATATTACCTTTTTTTATGTTATTGTGACGGAACAAGCTCGAGGCCCACCTGATGTTAAGCGGACTAACCTCTGCCTATAACAGATGCATTTCATCACAAGTCACGAATTGCACTGCGCCCATCACCTTGAGACATAGTTGTTAAGTCTCATGTGCCTGTAATGCACTGGCTCTCAAGGACTACTGTCGGAACACACCGTTAGGTGCTTTGCGACAGATTTTCTACTTAAGGGTGCTAGCTAGCCAGACGAGCATTCGCAAAATACCCTACCACCATGCTATAACGACTGCCATCCTTAGACAACCGGGCCCGACGGCTTAACGTGCCCTCCGAAGCACGGAAGCGCTCAGTAGTAATGTCACTAGCGGGCACCCATCCAACTAATGTCCGCGGTGGACGTTGCTTTACTTTTCTATCTATTTCTTTTTCTTTATTCTATCCTACACTTTATGGCTTTATTGGCACACTAATATGTATCTTCTAAAAACAAAGGTACAAAAAACAAGGACATTATAAACAATACGTTTTCACTAATAACACGCAAAACAACAAACATATACGAATATACGACGCTCTTCTATATTTATTAGATATATACGAAAACAAACGACAGTCGTTGATGTATAATTTGTTTTTTACCGGTGGTACGTTTTCATTAAGAGCGTACGATGCATGCGAGGAACAGGAAGAAAATTTACGAGGTCGACGTTTCATATTCACCCGATCTCTCCAAAACTGAGCCGATGTCAGTTGTTCTTTCAATAATAATACTTCGCTGAGTGGCTTCAGCTACTGTTACCGGGGAAGTAGCATTCCATCTACTTAATGCATCTGCAATGCCGATGTCATTTGTTGATGTGTATCCCTATGCGTATCGTGCGTGAGGTGTACCTATAGATATCCCTAGGCCATAATTATTGACCCATATTATTTACATAGCTACGCAAATGGCTGTCACTAATCTGGCTCTAGCGCGAAGCGTATCCGAGTTGTAAGAGGCGACGATGGGAGATACCAAAAAGTGGGCAGCAGTGCCATCTGAAGAGCTGCCATCTTACATTTCGATCGCCAAGACGCCTGCCAAGCGCGTTTTTTTTCATTGGTGGACGATATAGCTGTTGATGATGGTTCTATGTTTGTTCTAAGTTTTTAAATATATACATGAAAGTTATCTATGGAATGACTTAAGGGATTCATAATTTATGTAGTCCTATTATCTTAATGTACTCTTAGTTGTTTGTGTGTGTAATTATGCAGTACTATTTTATAACTAAATGGTTTTTCAACAAGAACTTTGTTTTTCAATTGGGGCAACACCAATAGCATACAGTTTTGACATTTAGTTTTATGACATATTCGTAGTAGATGCTTTGGCAATCTTACAATGAATTCAATCTCGCTCGAAAATAGCATTAAAATATTTTAAATCCCCTATGAAAGTGGTGGTTCTGTTAAAGTTACATTTCGTAAAATTAGTGATATGTTCGGAAAACATAAATTCCTTCTGAGACCGCTATTAAAAATATGATCGCTAAATTTGAGTCGACAGGCTCGGTACAAAATGTGCCAACACCAACGCTTGTTCGCCCGAGTCGTTCAACTGAAAACATCGCAGCCGTGAGCCACAGTGTTGAAGACAATCCAAATTTGTCTATTTCTCGTCGTTCTCAACAATTAAGGTTATCCAAAACCACCACGTGACGAATTTTGCGTAAGGACTTGGCTTTGAAGCCTTGTACCTTGCGGCTTGAATGCCGCATTTGGGGTTCTAAAAATCCAAGAGCAACTATTGAGAAGCCTTTGCATGCTCGACGTGTCACTGTATGGTGCTCTATGTGGTCTGGAGACGGTTTTTTACGAAGATGAGGCTGGAAATGCGGTAACAGTCAATCGCAAGATGTTAACAACTCAATTTTGGCCTATTATTGATGACGTGACGGATCCTACTTAGCCAAAAGTGACCACGACCTTCAGCAATGAAGAAACGACCGTAGAGAGAGATTGATGACGTGGATATCACTGACATGTGGTTTCAACAGGACGGTGCCACATGTCACACAGCCAATGAAACGATCAATTTATTGAAAACGAAATTTCCCGATCGCATAATTTCACGAAATTCAGCGGTTAAGTGGCCAGCCAGATCGTGTGATTTAACACCACTGGATTTGTGGGGCTATGTTAAGCACAGAGTCTATACGGAGCCAATCGAATCGATTGCAGCCTTAAACTCAAAATCCGTCATGTGCTTAACGAAATAGACCTGCCATTTTGCCAAAAAGTTACTAAAAACATTGGTGAAAGAATCGACATCTGTCAGCGTGCTCGTGGTGGACATTTGCCAGATATTATTTTTCATTCATAATTGCCAAACTTTTCTCTTCGTAATACCATAAAAATTTGAGTCATCTTCATCTAAATTCATTGTTTTATTTTAATTTAGGTAACAAAGTTCTTGTTGATAAACCCTTTATATCTTTAGTCTGGTCAAATTAGACCAAAAAATAGGGGTGAGGTTACTAAAAATTATCGTTATATCTCTAAAACGGTGACTCTTAGGAAAAAAAAGTATTTGGACGTTTTTATAGATATTATCTGATCTACAATTTTTGTCTGATTTTATTAAATAATACGGGATAACTCACGTGAATAAGTCACACATTGGGTGGTCTTTTTCAAGGAGAGCTCGAGACGCCCGCGTTGACGTTTCGCTTAGCGCTCACTTTTATAATATTTTTTTTGTCTGGACTAGTTTTATGATAAAACTTACCGTTTTGCTGAAAATCTCAAAAACCCGTGTTTGTGACCTTTGACTCCGAGTAATTTTTTTTCCAGGTGTCGGATCGATGAGGACTTATCACGTTTCATCTATAATGGTGTTTTGAACAGTCCTACCAAAATTCAGCCGAGTGTGAATTTTCATAACCTTGGTTGTCTAAATTAACCGGATTGCTTAGGACTGGATCATTTACGTGGAATTTCATTATTTCGCAGTTCATCGTAGATGTCGCGGTAAAATTATGATCATCGTGGACTTATGTTTGTTCACGATTGTTCTTATTCTTCTATGCCCGTAAATAATTATTTGCCACAGAGAAGTTTTCACTGTATATTTATTTATTTATTTTACGGGACCAACCAACCAACAGCTGATGTAACTTATATATAGGAATAATAGTAACAGAAAGCTTTTCACGTGTAGTGAAAACATTAAAGAAGTGTGAACATTAACAATAGCGCTTATGAAACACATTGATGTGAAAAAGTACAATATCCTACGTACGTAACTAGGAGAGGATAAATGAAACCGCATTATTATGAATTATTTTTATATTATTATATTACAGGTAAAGAAATTCGTGTTCAACCGTTATGTGCCTGAGTTTATGCACGGACTAAATAGATCCAGATCATTATGCCTGCAGAGTTTATTGAATTGTTCGCTAGGTCGCACTAAAAAGGTTTTTTCACACACATTTTCAAAAAACGTTGATGGCTTTAGCGGACACCGACACAAATAAACAAATTTGATCCTTATGGGTGTTTGAGTTTTCTCTGTTATGATTAGGTTGCTTATATATGAATAGGTTGGTTAGGTAAATAATTTACATGAATAATATGATATATAATTGATTAAAAATATTGTCTATAAAAACGAGAAAAGGTTTTCATTTTGGACGCGAAGATCTTTGAAAGATGTAGTAAAGAATGGCTACTTGACACCATAATATTTTGTTCTCAGGCTCAATAAAATTCCTCGCTTAGGATTCCACTTTAGAATCCTTCGCTTCTCATTGATTTCTAAATAATGCCCTCGAGGAACAATATATTGCTTTGGCCCCTTGTAACACAAATAACTATTGTCTCTAGTTTGATCCTACAGCGAGACTACAATAAATAATAGAGTTACATCTCTACAGTGGTATTAGAGGAATTTTATTTGAAGTTCTTTTCAGGAAATAGCCGTCCAATCGTATCCTATCGTAGGATCTGTCGTGTCGTATATCCTATAGTCGTATCTTTTTAGGTCGGCAATGTCGTGTTTTTTAGACTGTGGAAGAAATTGAAACGATTTGCAGAGTTCATCATAATTGAATGAATTATAGGAAAATTTCATTTTCTTAAAATATTTCTGTCAATTATTTTTATTCTCTAAATATATATAGGGATTCGGTTCTTGGATGCATATTCAAGAATGCTTGAACAACGTGTGCAATAAAGTTATTTCATTTTTTATTTTAGAGGTTTTTACTTAAATAAAACTAGTTGAACTTCTCATGACAAAGCCCACTGTGTTCATGAAAACTTGGAAACGATAGTATTTATGGAGGACTTTGATCTGACTTAACTTTGAATCGTATTCTTCGTTTTCTAACCTCGTTTCACTCTTATAATAGTTTCTGCTTGAGCAAATATATATGATGACGGCGTTATATTCATTTTATGGGGAATGACAGGTTTACTTTGTTTGAGGTCTAGTTTGTTGGCAAAAACACAAACTATCTAACCTTAAGATATCAAACTGAAGTTTTCTAACACACAGTTATGTTCACATACAACTATTAGACACATTAAACTATTCCCGATACATGACATGTAATCAATATATAACCATAATGTGTTTACTCTTCAAGTTCTTTGTTCTCATTCTATATATGTACGCATATTTAATTAATTGTGACACAAGCTGAATGTAAAACTTCCTGTGGTTCAAATTCCAGCGACAATGTAAACAACTTGTTGCTAGGCTTATGCGTTTAATACGAGATTCTCTTATATCGCGAGGCGTTGGGTAACATTCATTCTAATTTTAGTAAATATATAGATGATATGACTTATATGTTATTGTTTAATATCGATTGGCTAGCAGGCAACTGGTCCACATAACGACACACCCGTTATGGGCCAGGTTAATATATTTTGACATTATTGTCATCTTCTTTATACTTTTTGCAACACATTTTACGACTATTTTATTTCAACCATAATTCCAGCCACCAAGCACATTGTTTAGTTTACTGAATGAAAGGTAGATAAATCAGGGATCCAAACAGTGCATGTGTAGATCGTATTGCATAGTGTCTATTTATTTTATTTACTTATAAAATTTTGTACAATTTTCATATTCAAAGTACGATCAAAGTTTAAATTGTATATCAGATATACAATTTTATACACTCTAAGATTCTAATCTTCGCATTAACGCCTACAAAGCGAATTTATATTCCTTAAGGCGGTTAAAACAATAGAAAAAATATATAACTTTGAGCTATCGTGGTGAGTGAATCATATTATTTTCGTGTGTTGTTATTTTGTAAGATCATTGAACAACCCTTAAAACGTGATAAGATACTCGTGACCAAGAAATTATTTATCCTTTTCTACATAAAAAGAAAGTTTTTCAATTAAGGTACAAAGTGGAAGCCAATCAAAACAAAGCTATCGAGAGTTGTTTAACTTATTTTATTCAAAGTAGTTCAAACAAAAATCCATCAACAGGAATCCTTAGCAAATCAGGCGAAGTTTGAAATTGCACACAGTTCGAATTAATGTTATAATAGTAGATTGGAGAGACTTCATACTAATATAGACAAGAAGCATAATGGGAATATAATCATAAAAAAGGTGTATTTTTATATCAATTTCTTATTTTGTTGAGTAAAGTATATCTCCAAGTTGGTCCATTTCATTTTCAACTGCGGTCAGGTATACTCATTTAACTAAATAGCCGAAGACGATCATTATTGTAGGCGAGTGTCGTAATCGATAAGTATGTGCCTTCCCAATTTATACAGTTTTGCATTCGTAGGAACCATTGTAAAAGCATTTGGACCAGTTTTCCTTAGGGACCTGCAATATCTTCGTGAAACGCATTCACTGCCGATTCGACACGTAACACGTCTGCCTCTAAAGGTCTTTCATTTTAGGAAAAAAAATGAAGTAGCAAGGTGCTAGGCCTGAACTATATGGCGGGTGCATCATCATCAATCCAACATTTGAAGCCTTCTAATACCATACCTCTTCCATTAACTTTAAAAAAAATCTAAAACCCTGGGCAAGCAAGTCTTGCCAATCTGCGGTCCTTTGGTTTTCAAGTGATACTATTGTGTAATTTACTTGATATGCCGACAAAAGACGAAGCCTTTTTCTTATCAATGCTTCGATTTTTCTTAACTTTCGTCGGTAAATCTTCAACTTATTCTGCCGAATGGCTTGTTCTTTCTAGTTTAAAGCAGTACATCCAGGTTTCGTCACCTGCCGCGATATTATAGACAACCAATGACTGTCCTCCATTAAACTTTTTATCATTTTACTGCACCACTCGACATGCAGTCGTTTTTGGTCTTCCGTTAAATCATGCGGTATATTTCAATTGCAAACTTCCGTTGCTTCAGATGCACATCACATGCAAAATTTTTTTACACTGGCTCATTCCAATTCATAATACAGCACAAATTTGCTGATAGTACCTATTTATTTGTCAGTTTTAATCAGTTGACATAGGGTATGAATATTGACCTCTCCTTGCCGGCCATCATCGTAAAGATGGTCGGTGAGAGGTCGTGGGAGGCAGTGGCCTCGTTTTGTGAAACAATTGTCTCACAGTATGGAGGCCCTCGTGTTCTACTAGGGCATCCCACGAAGCGGCATTGGGGTTATTAGTTATTCCCAGAGGCTGGGCCCGTTCAAGCGGACCGCGACGTCGATGGGGGCTGCGGATGAGAGCGCGAGTGACCCCGCGGCCCCTGCCACTAGTCGATGACAACGGAACACCATGAGGTTTTTAGTCGGTAGTGGGGTCCCTATTGACCCTGAGCCCGACATAACCACCTGCTCCCCGGTGGGTGTGTATGCGTTAATGCATTTTCCTCATGTCAATAAAAAAAAGGATATGATTAGGATATAAGAGTTCTGACAAATGCACAAAGACTGCACCCGGGCTGCGAATTTACACATGGGATTGAGACGGTCTGTCTCTTCTACCTTAGATAGAAAACGAGGCCCGACTCGCATTTAATCGTTTTTTCTTATTATAATTGCCAACAGTCCAATCTTTGACTACTATCTCACCTGTTGTTCAAGTGAAAATGTGGTCAAAGAAAATGCCACGGCTGCACCACAACTTTATTCCCCCATTACAAAATTACTACGAAAGGAAAAATTATGTGCGGGATTCAAACCCGCACCATTCACCCCTATAGCCGGGGTATGGTCTGACCGCTAAGCCAACATGACATATGACGCCCGACTCTAATTTGTCCTTCCGTCCTATACCATCGTATGGGAAGTAAGGTACATCATTCCGGAAATATTACCTCGGTAAATTTTCATATTCACTCGAGGCCGTACGAAAAACAAGTAGAAGTGCACGTTAGACAGTGAACTGATGCAAAAACGGTTGAGGATTTTCACCTGATAGGAATGGTAGTCATTTGAGAGTTCATTTATTTGATTGTTATGTGTTTTTTTTTACAAGAAAAAAAAACATGTATTAGCAAATATCCCCCTTACTTATAAAAACATCGCTATGTAGTTGCTAAGTAATGGATAACTAAACAGTGTTTAAGTAATGCTTAAATATTTCTTACTTATAAACGCTACATAGCACCTGTTTAGCTAAGCAATGGATAATGAGGTCGAACGTATTTTAAACTGACAACATTGTACTAAAAAGTATTATGAATGACCTAAATGGCCAAATACCATGTATCTAGTGCTAAATATCTTGAAATTAAAAAGTAAATATAAAACTTTTCTTTGTATAGTACCACCAACTTAACTGTGCAGCTTTCTAGGGCGCTACTGGTCAAGGAAATCAACTACGAACTGTCACAATTTGAAGGAATGTTGTAGTTCTTTTTTCTGCCACCTGAACAGATTAGTTGGTGGGTCTGTAACTAAATCAGCTGATCAGAAATATGGGCGCCATCTTGTTACTTAAAATTTAAACAAGGGTGGGACGGTGTTTAAATTGACAGCTGATTTAAGCAGTACTTAGGTACTGGATAACGTTATGTAGCGTTTATGAGTAAGAAATTTTGCTAATCAGCGGCTAAGTAATGTTTAAAATTTAAGTAGCGTTTATAAGTAAGGCTGTATGTGTAAATATTATTTGTAATATGTTCTTGACTTTCGTCCAGTGTGTTAGAGAAAACATTTTGTAGACCCTGAAACTGCGCCCGGTGAATAGCAATAAGCGAGCCTATTGCCCCCTATTTACATGGTACCAAAACCCAATTGGCGAAACGTGGGAATTTACACACCTCTGCTTATCCCTTTGGGGAATACAGGATTGATTGTATGTATATTTGTGTAAATTTAGAAAGTAAACCTTTTTGCTTAAACATAATGTTTTCCAAGTTTTAGTCATAAATTTTTGTCATTGAAAAATAAGTCGAGAAATAATTATGACTACTAGTTACGCGTGAGTTGCTCGACGCTCGTTCCGAATCGACTAAGTTAACGTTTTACATGACGTTTAACGTGTATTAACTGACAAGTGTAACACTTGCGGGAGATAACTCGTTTCCGAACGCAGCCTTTACATACATTGTAATAATACCGCAGTCTTACCCATTAATAAAACTTGGATAATTATGTGAGTTGATGGTGAGGAAAACACAATAAGTGTTTGTTTACGTGGGCAGTTACTTTGTAGCCGCGACATTTATATGCAGAGTGGGCGGCGGTGGCGGACGGGACGGATGAATATTTACTTTATTTACATACGCTTCAACTTTGGACTGTTGCGATGAAGTTTTCCGGTCGTTTAGTCCATAAACAGTTTATACACGTCATTCTTTATTTGTAATATTATATAGGTATTTTAGTTACTGATGTATCTGCTGCTGTACATTATGCTTTTGAGGGAAGGAGGGGTGGAGGCGTCATTACGCTTGGCAATCGTATTCGGCGTCAGAAGGCCGACCATACATACGTGGTCAAAACTGTTTCCAATATCGTCTCTGGCATGAAAAGTGTATAATTTCAGAACTTACAAATTATACGGGAGGACATTTTAAAGGTTTAACGATTAATACATTTTTTCTAATGAGATTATAAATATGTTTATTTATTTCTTTAGAGTTACATGATCTGTCTTTTAAAATATGTTATTTTAAATCATGCATTTAACGGTAGGATAGGCGTTAATTAAAAGGCTAAAAATCGTGTAGAGTTTAGTTACTTTTTCAAAGAAAATATAAATTTAAAATAACATATGTATTTCTAGTATTTTTAAGAATATTTAAGTGATTAAATACTTTGAAGTTTAAGGTAAAAAAAAAATATTCTCTTCCGCCCCGGCTTCGCACGGATGCAAAGCTGATACCAAATATACTATAGTACAAAATGTCTTTATATACAATATTCGCAGTGTAATATTAAATGCACAATGTATAAGTACTTAATTGGATACGGATTAATGCTGTATTGCTTAATATCCTTTCGTAAATTTTGCCATTATTTCTCATAAAAAGTAAAGATAAAATATGGTTATTGTGGGTTATCCCTAAGAGATAAACATTCGCCATCGCAGACTTTTGTGTAGACCTTTTAAAAGTGTATAATATTGGAGTACATTATTTTGATCCATCTCGTAGGGTTCATCCAGCGTTTGCAACGTAAGCGCAAAAAATGTGTTTATTTACGACTTCACATTGGGAGCCTCTAAAATTATCAGTATTTCTCTGCTATATTATGCATGTAAACCATTATATTATACATATAAACCATCCTCTTGAATTACTCTATGTATTAAAAACCGCATCTAAATTCGTTAGCATACATAGGGACAGTCAGCGGGAAGCGACTTTGTTTTATACTTACTATGTAGTGATAATAGTTTCTTACAAACGTATACTTATTATTATATTAGTATTACTAAGTGTTCAAACTAGTTGAAATTTTTCAGGTAAAATCTATCTTTCTAGTTTGCCAGTTTTTAATTATTTATATTATCTTTGAATGTGAAAATAAGAATTCCCATACAAAACTAAATTTACAAATAATTTTGAAGATGAACATTATTACGGATAACTGACAAACCTCAAGCTTTTATCACAAGAGTATAGAATCAAGGATACACATGCAAAATTTCAACGAGTTTGCACACTTGGTATTTAAAATATGACAAATTGTAAAATTGCACAACTTGCAAAATATGACAAATTGTATGCAAAATTGTATGGAAAGCGCTATGAAGACTAGCCTTAAATGTCAAAAGTAATAATAAAAAACGAACACAAGTAGGGTAGGTAGGATAAAGATTAAAGATTCACTTAAAAACGAATGACGATCTAGAATGGTTTTCTTATCAACAAACACAAATAAACTTCCGTATTTTCGCTATGCAATTTAAATTGGCGCTTTGCATACAATATGCAACGCGTAATTGTGTCGAAGAGCAAGGACCAACCATTACCGTTTTAGTTTTCTAGAGCATTGTTGTCTTATAAAAAAAACAAGCGCGAATCGAACCTCAATGTTTTAGAGTTCAGCATTACAAGGAGCCCGTTATCGAAAAACAATGTTAGTTTTAATCACATGTTCAAAACTACGTTTTCATTATTTATTAAATAGAAGATGTCGTATGTAATATACTGAAAGGGGTTCGAACATTTCTGTATGGAAGCTGGCATGTTCAACCGCCACCAGTGTGATGTTTTTACATAGTTTCCGCACCCCTTCAATTTAGTAGAAGTATGGTTAGAGGGCATTTATACAAACAAGCATTGATGGCTCAGTAGCATTGGCTATGGACAGCCATGCAGGAGGTCCATGGTTTGAATCCCGCTGCGGGCTTAAGCTTCACCGCATGGTGGAAAGGCATTTTGCTATAACCCCCCTGGCTAGCGTGTCTGTAACGGTGTGTTCCGGCAGCTGTCCTTGAGAGCCAGTAATTCTAGATTAAGCCTGTTAACACCTTCGACCACATAATCACTTAACATCAAATGAGATTGTGGTTAAAGGCTTACCTATCAGATTTTTTTGTAATTAACAGTTTGTCAAAAACAAAATGCGTTTTTGCTATTTAGGAACATAACGATTTAATTTAATATATGAAACTAATATCGAAATACGTGTAAAAGTACTTAATCCTAAGACATCTATACTTATAATAAATAATATATCTTTGGTTTTAATAATGTTTTGCCTCATTATTTGAAATACTACTCCTCAAAGGGCAGTTTACTTAGTTTATGATTTTAACTCATCAAATCACCAAGGTGAAACAAAGGTCATTAAGTCAACTTAGTAATCGGCTAGTGGCATAGAAGCGTTCAGTTCCAGCTGTATACGTATTGTAACTACTGTGCCCTTGAATGCTTCCGAGAACACGTGAGCCGTTGTTGGTTCCGGATATCGTCTGAATAAAGTCGTTAGGTCATGCATGGCAGTTATTCAAACTTAATGTTGTCTTAGGTTTTCGCGATTATTGCACATAGTAATTAAACAACTTTAAACGGTTTAAATCGCGTATATTTATGATTATTTTTGTCCTGACGTTTCAAACACTTTGCAGTGATCGTGGTCACGGGGTGACTAATTGGTTTTATTTGTCACATGAGTTATTAAGAAAATTATTAAAAATATTCGGACGGTAGACCAAATAATTTTCTTAATAAGTAGTTATTAATTAGTAAATTAATAATAATAACTCATGTGACAAATAAAACCTATTAGTCATCCCGTGACCACGATCACTGCAAAGTGTTTGAAACGTCAGGACAAAAATAATGATAAATATAGGCGATTTAAACCGTTTAAAGTTGCTTAGTTACTATAGTTATTCAAACTGTCCGAAACGAGGCGGATGCACTTACCGTGAAGAGACATGAGACATTTTGAAGCGCTCGTAGCGAAGTTTACTTAGCTGTTCTCAACCGATCAGCAAAGTTAAGGAACGTCCGCCGCGGTCATGAGTTGGATGGGTGACCGCTAGTGACATTACTACTGAGCGTTTCTGTGCTTCGGAGCGCACGTTAAGCCGTCGGTCCCGGTTGTTGTCTAAGGATGGCAGTCGTTATAGCATGGTGGTAGGGCATTTTGCGAATGCCCGCCTGGCTCGCTACTACCCTCAAGTAGAAAATCTGTTGCCAAGCACCTAAAGGTGTGTTCCGGCAGCTGTCCTTGAGAGCCAGTACTTCTAGGTTAGCTTGAATAACATCTTCGACCACATCAACACTTACCATCAAGTGAGGTAGTGGTCAAAGGCTAACCTATCAGGCATAAAAAAAATGCAAAAGAAAAGAAAAAATATTTTTGATGTGTGCTCTTTTTAGAGTTCCATGTGAGAAACGGCACCTTATTACTAATCCTATGAAGTCCTTTACACACCTATCCAAGGTGTATATTTTAGAACCGTTTTAGACAGCCCATTGATATTATCTAGGTACATTAGAAATATATATCACTATTGCAGATGATGTAAAAATAATAATCATAAATTTTAAAATGAAGTTTGCCGGAGTGTTTTAAAACGTCTTCAAAATGTACTGATTTTGATGTTTTTTTTAATAAAGATAGCTGATGCTTTTCATGTGGTCCCATTTAAACTTTAGTAAGATCTAACGATTAGTATTTGAGAGTTATCCCTAATAATGCGTACTTTATTTTATATTTTGAAGCGCTCGTTGCGAAGTTTACTTAGCTGTTCTCAACCGATCAGCAAAGTTAAGCAACGTCCGCCACGGTCATGAGTTGGATGGGTGACCGCTAGTGACATTACTACTGAGCGCTTCCGTGCTTCGAAGGGCACGTTAAGCCGTCGGTCCCGGTTGTTGTCTAAGGATGGCAGTCGTTATAGCATGGTGGTAGGGCATTTTGCGAATGCCCGCCTGGCTAGCTACCACCCTCAAGTAGAAAATCTGTCGCCAAGCACCTAACGGTGTGTTCCGGCAGCTGTCCTTGAGAGCCAGTACTTCTAGGTTAGTCTGAACAACATCTTCGACCACATCATCACTTACCATCAGATGAGATAGTGGTCAAAGGCTAACCTATCAGCATAAATAAAAAAAAAAGTCGGTTTGTTTTTGTTAAAAATGTAATTATACATATTTATTTGCATGTACATTGTACAGTACTAAACGTTTCTCTATGCCCAGCTTAGATGGTCCAGAAATATGGACATGCCGCACTAAAACTACCATCACAACTCTTCCCGAGGGAGTCGTAAGAAGCGACAACGGGAAAAAATATACCTAATGAGCAGCATGTCTACTGACGATGATTTGAGTTGGATGAAGCTTGATGCACAACAGGGCCCTTTACTTTCTTAATACCCTAATTACCTGAAAGGTAGCGGGTAATACTACTGAGGAGAGCTCTGGCGTCCATTAAACTAATACCAGAACGGAAACTTTTAAAATTACTTATCTCAGTGTTCGACTCCACATCAGTATTATTTTATATTATTGTGACGGAACCTGCACGATGCCCACCTGGTGTTAAGCGGTAAACTCTTCATCACGAGTTACAAATTTTGCTCATCACCCTGAAACATTATAAGGTTGTCAAGTCTCATGTGTTTGTAACTTAATTAGCACCCGACACACAGACAAACACTAGTGCGAACATTAACTGCCGGGCGGTAGGTTTCTCTGGGTATGGTGAGCTGTTCACAAAGTGTTCCACTTCGTCACAAGACGAACTGTACTGTGCCCATCACTCTGAGACATAAAATTGATTAATGATAAGTCTCACAAGTGCCTGTAATTTCTTAATTACCTTCTGGTTCTCGCGGACTGCTTTGATGCTCTCATGGACAATGACTACTGCGGGAACACACTGTCACGAACTTGGTGACAGATTTTCAGACGTAACACAGACAATTTTCAATTTGCCGCCAAATCGTAAAGCTGACAAATATAATAAATACTTTATAATATTGGCAAAGAGTTCCATTTTCAAAATGTATACATATATTTTTATTACATGTTTACAAGTGGCCAGTTCTAAAAACGTTCAGTGTCGCCCAGGTGTACCTTCCGCGCCTTCTCAGCAACTGAGATCTTAAAATGCGATCTTCGAGACGCCTGCCAAGCGTGGGGATTATGGCAAACTCCCCTTTAATGGGGAGACAGTGTTCAGCAGTGGACAATCCGGCTGATACAGATACCTTCCGTACATTAGCGAATACATCAGCTAACATACATTTACTTTAGAACAAGTCAGTGTAACAAGTTAGAAAGATTATCATCGTGTTTGTTTTCTACATTAACTTTCCCTGGTTTCGCAGTTATCATATCTTATAAACACACAACAAAAAATTGTTAAGAGTAAAGGTAAATCTCAAAAAGACATTTTTTGATCACGTTTTTTGGAAAGAGTGTACGCCTTACAGATATGAATAAAATATAGAATATTGTAGAGGATACGACGAATACTAGGTATGTCTGATCCGAAATCACGATTCAATATATTTATTTCAGTAGAAAAAAAAACTTGAATACAGCTCTATAATTTCGTAAAAATCGTATCAATACACATTTTTTATAATTGCTATGTAGCAAACATGTAATACAGTGCCTAAAAGATTATTTCCGTTCTCAGAAAAAGCTCAATTTTATGTGAATTTATATAATGAAAGCGCTCACGCTATTAAAATACTGCGTGATTCTATTTTGCTCACTCGCATTCAAAATGGGGTCTCTTCGTCCTTCGTCTCTTCACATCGTAGTTGTTTCAATCTTTTCATGCTTATGCGTTTGCCATCGGTGATTTATGACAAACTTGTTGATGTAAAATATCTTTCAGAAGCTACATTAACTGTGCTATGAATAATGCTTTATTATGCTGCATTTGCAAATCAAAGGTTGCATTTACATGATTTGCAAGTCGGATCTGTATTCCGTCAACAGTTTTTTTTTGCATTTTTGGCACTTAATTCGTAAAGATAGTAATTTCGTATCTCGTACTATAAACGGTTTAACTTTTGTATATTTATCATTATTTTTAACCCTAAGACGATGACGTTTCATTCTCCCTGCAGCGACCGTTGCCACGAGGTCATTCTCTCGAAATTTCAAAAGACACCCCGTGGCCATGATCGCCCAAATATCACTCACAAAAGGAACATTCAAGTTGCACGTGAAAAACATTTTGAAACCACAAAGTTAGTGATTACTTAAACGTAAAAATTGCTTGGATGATTATGCCTCTGCCAACCTATCACCTGTCACCTACCTAATTTAAAAGTCTTATAATATTGTGTTACAAACTATATTATAAAAGTATTACAATATTTGTTTGACCTTGAGTTTCTTGCCAGTTCTTCTCGTAATGGCTCTATATTTATATTTTTACTGATT
Organism: Plagodis pulveraria; assembly: GCA_963890685.1. Taxonomy (NCBI): domain Eukaryota; kingdom Metazoa; phylum Arthropoda; class Insecta; order Lepidoptera; family Geometridae; genus Plagodis; species Plagodis pulveraria. The sequence continues at coordinate 4,811,361 of OY982963.1, forward strand.
CATCGTTGCAGTACGATGTAGAATATTTCAATATTTAATTTGTATTCGACCTTCATAAGCGCGTCGTAGACGCCTAATTTGAATACAAAACTTTGACTTTGACTTCGGGATAATAATAATGATAAATATACGCGAGTCAAACCGTTTTAAGTTTTTACTAAAGATAATTAAATTTTCTTTCAATATGTTTCGCTGTTATATTATTTAATCCTTTGGCATAATTTGTTCGTAGACCTCGAAACAATTTGAGAGGCTTAAACTATAGGCTAAAGCATAGCTGAATTTAGGCTTGATAGAAAATTTTACCTAGTTAACACCGACCTCATCGTCGCCGTCGTACTATCAAGTGGAATTGGACAGTTTGGTCAGAGGTTAACCCATCAGCATTACAAATCTATTGTATTAAAAATTAAATCCCACATTTAACAGTAAGTACAATTATGTCATATATATGTGGGAATAACATTCATATAACAGACACGTCTTGCAAAGCCACGATCACTGCAAAGGTTTTGAATGTAACGTCGTGCTTTATAAAGCTAAAACACTCTTGACCATCATTAGTATTGGTCATATAGTGTCCATTTTCTGAACATTATTAATATATTATATTCAATACTGCTCTCAGGCCCAGCTAAGTTGCAAGTTCCTTTTCATGCATACATTTAATTTATTATTATATCTTACGCAATAACTTAAACATTAGGAAATGTATGTGAAAAAACAATAGATCAGGAGAACTAGAGTAAAATCAGGAAATATCCTGCGAGATTAAAAGAGATCTGGCAAAAGTAGTCGCGAATTAAGATTTAGTTCTACACTGAACATTTTGGCCTAAGTGTGCCTAAAAACCTATGAACTATGATAATTTCTTTGCATCGTTCTTTTAATTTATTGGTTGTTGTAAAGATTAGCTGCATCTTAATTTATATGGATTAGGAATCCAAGAAAGCTGTGAATATGCTCCTATTTAATCAACCTAACGTTCACAATTTTAGAAATTGATCCTTAATGGACTAATTTAAAAATATCAACCCACCTTAAATACGTTATTATCTCGTATGGTGGTAGAGCATTTTGCAAATGCCCGTCTAAGTTTGCTACCTACCACTCTCAAGTAGAAAATCTGTTCCCGAGCACCTAATCGTGATTGCGGCAGCTGTCCTTGAGAGCTAAGTAATGCTAGATTAGCTTAAACAACATCTTCGACCACATCACTTACCATAAGGTGGTGATCAAAAGATTAGCGTATCAGCTATAAAAAATACTCTACATCCCCCCGCTCTATCGACCTATCAGTATATATGTATAGTAAGGCATTCGGAAGTTATCAATATCATCGCACAAACACATAATTATACATATGTTCAGACCCCAAACTAGTACTATTGCTATACAGGGTAAAATATGCTATAATTGGTAAAATGCTAACATCTGCTAGTGCTAACAGACATTTTTTTTTATTTTGTATGTTTTAATGCCTACTCCGAGCCAAGAGCGCCAGCCGCGGCTACGCCGTACCACGCCGTGGTCCCTTTGAATGGAGTTTTGAATATTTACATCGAGCAAAGTAATAAAAAATATGAAATAATACATTATAGGCACAAGAGACTTTTGACATCAGGTGGTCCTCGTGCTTATTCAGTCAAAAACATATAAATAAACACAAAAGAAACATTTTATTTTGTTTCTAAACAAAAAAAAACATCTCAAAATGTTTGTTAAGACTAACAGAAGTCAACCCTAAAATGTTGTTAGCATTTTACCAATAACCCTGTATACTATTTGTAAGTAGGATCCATGTTCAAAAGCTACTTGTGATAAATGTGTCGAAGTCAAAATGATTTGAAATTTGACGTCTACAGCACTATTGCAAAGACACTTAGTATTTTTTTTTTCAATAAAAATATTCTATTACCGTTAGTGTCCATGATTACTATACGTGTGCATCTCTATGTAGATAGTATATTACGAGTATATACTCGTATGTATATTAGTATTTATACATCGGTTGGACAGAATTTAATGTATAAGTGTGATAGTATATTTATTTTAAGCGAGTTGCAGAAGCTGCTTATGGAAGTTTAGTAGCTTAGTTACTATTCATTCATATGTATCGTTCTCTTAAATATTTCTTGGTAAATATAGATACCTAACTACATTTTTTTTTTTATTTTTTTATAGCTGGTACACGGAAAAAAAAGATTGCGTCAAATCAAGAATATATCTATTGGTCAAGACATTCCGTGTTTCATATATGGGGAAAACAATATATTCTTGTGATTAGTAAATATTTGTCTTGTTAATAATTTTTCGGGCAAGTATTTATATACTTTAACTAAGATTATTATTTTCTTATTAAAAAAAAAGTAGTTATGTCTCTGTCTAAGTAAATCATTGTTCTAATTTAGAGTATCTGAAATTCTCAAATTTAAAACAATCCTTACTTGAATAAATGAACTCATACGTTCACTCATTCATTAGATTCTAATAAGAAAAAAATATATTTTACTATTAAGTACATAAATAGTTCAGTAAAGATATTATTCTTACTTCTAGTAAAATATATTCTTCTGAGTATATATTTTAATTAGACCAACAAAAGAGTTTTCTTCGTTCAAGAAAATTACTTTTAGATAAACAAAAAATCTTCTTATCTGAATATTGTAACTTATTTAAGTTAAGAAACCATAATTCTGGCTTCAACACGTACATGTTTTCATACGGAGATCAGTTTATATAGAACGAATAATTAATGTTCTCCAGTGAAAAATTTTCAGTTCTCATTTCAATATTAAGTGTTTTACTGTAAGTAGTTTTGATCTTAGTATTCTAATGGGTGTTTTACCCGAAAAAGTTGTATTGATTGGTTCAAAAGAATTTGTATTTTGCACGAAGATCGAATTGTCTACGGATAGAATATCAGATTTCTTGACTCGACAATGGAATTTAACTGGAAGAAACCTCAGTTCTTGTTCAAAATAATTACATGTTTTACATTTAAATTTTAGTCGTCTTGGTATTATAATAGTGCGTTTTATTGTAAGAAGTCTCATTACTTGGTTCAAGTCATTACATATTTCATACGGAAATCAGATAATATATTGATAAGACTATCCATTTTCTAGCTTCAACAATAGTGTATTTTAGTAGAAGGAGTCTTAGTTCTTGGTTCAACTCTCTAAATGTTTCATATGGAGATCAGATTATATAGTGTGAAAAATATAAATTATCTTGGTTTAATAATAGAGCGTTTTACTGGAAGGAGTCTCAGTTCTTGGTTCAACTCATAAAAGTGTTTCATATGAAGATCAAATAGTATTTTGTGAATAATATCAATTATCTTGGTTCAATGATAGTGCATTTTACTATAAGAAGTCTCAGTTCTAGGTTTAACTCATGAATTGTTTCATACGGAGCTCAGATTTGTTTCATCTGAACTCCATATATATTGTACAACATATTAATTATTTTAGTTCAATTATAGTGTTATGATTGGAAGAAGTCTCAGTTAATAAATATATTATAAATTACAGCAAACTGTGAAATTGTTAATGAAGCACGCAGATTTCAAGAAGATATCGTTGTTCTTCAAAGTATTATTAATACCGTACTACCTAGATAAGAACTTCTTTATTTGAAACTGAAACTTCATTGAAATACAAATAAAACTAACCATTACGTAAGATTTTCCTTAGTATGCAATGAGATATACCTACACAAAAACCTTTTATGAATAAAAAAAAACTCGAATATACTATGCTTCGAATTTCATCATTGAATTACTGAATAAGAACAAGATAATTGATATTTTCTACTATATACAACAAGATATTCATATAAAACTTTTAGTTAGTCAACAAGAACAAAAACTCACTTACAGAAAATAGCCAGCCTGGTGCACTGTCCAGATCTTCCAATCTGATCTCCGCCTTTCAAGTCTGCAAATAACGCAGGTTAATAGTTAAGTGTAGTTCTAAAAGGGATCAACTAAAAACATCTATCATCGTAAAAATAAATATAATACAATACATATTTTCAGTTGAAAATTATTTATTTATAAAATAAATTAAGAAGCATACAATTTTATATTATCATTATCAAAAATATTATACATAATTATAACAGTTATGTACTGCGCCCCGCGGTTACACCCCGCGTGGTGATGGATGATGATGAAAAGTATCCTGTGTTAATCCAGTGATTCATCTACCACCATACCAAATTATATCAAAGTTGGTCTCACCATTTGAGCGTGAAGAAGTAATAAACATACAAACACACTTACAAACTTTCACCTTTATCTACCACCAAATAATATGATTTTTTTCTCATTATAATCAGCACCACATTTTATGTTACGTTATAATATAAAGTATGGTTGAACACTTTGCTTGTTGAGTCGAGCCTTTTCTTCACCTCCTCCAGTTCAGTTTGGATATCTCCAGGATCCTAAAAAAAAGAGCTACAGTGAAAATATTGCACAATCCATAAACTTTTTATAGATGATAGGCATATTTTGACCACAATCACATATTGTTGAGTAAGTGGTAAAATATAGCAAACAGGTTAAACCTAAATAAAATTAAAACTGTCTTTCAATGTCAGCTTCTAGAAGGCCCCGTTAGATGCTTATCACACATAAATCATCTAAACTGCAAGTTAGCGGTTAATCAGCGGTTAATCATTATTATAATCTATACAGAATCATGAAATATGATTAGGCACACTTTGAAAAGTTTTGTGTATTAACTACTATATTACTATAAAATACTGACTGTGTATACATATGTTATATTATAGTATGTAATAGATAATTTGATGATATATCCTAACATCATAAGAAAAATAAATAATATAATATTCTTTAAATTGTTTAAATATGTGTTTTATACTTGATGAAATTACCTGAAAAACAATAACAAAGTTCACAATCTGCTCCAACGTGGAAAAAATCTACTCTTGTTTAGTCTTCCTCTTGGGGGTATTGAGTAGCGTAACACTTGTGTTTCGTTGGTTAATTTTTGATCTGGAATGGAAAAAAACACATGTATATTCTTGAATATAGGTTTATCTAACAAAAAAATCTATGTGTATATAGTGTAGAGAGGATAGATATATATATATAGATCGAAATTCATTCTGAATAACTAACGAGGAACAAACACATATACAAACACAAACATACATTCACATTTATAATAATTATAATATATAAGGATTATTTACCAACATCAGCCTGCTATTGATCTCTATCATAAAGAGTTATCTTTAATTCTAGATATGAGTAGGTATGTAATACAATAATAATTATGTATTACGAACCTACCGATCGTTAACTTGGCTGTACCAACTTAGTGTAACCACACAGCACGTTCCAGGCTAAGAAAATCTAGCAGCCTCTATGATGGATATTTTTGACTATCTACAGTTATTATATAGTAAGGAACAAACTTACCTAAACTAGTTGGTTGCTATCTCAAGCACAATTTGAACAAATATTCACTTTATAACACTATATTAAACAAAATTTACGAAAATGCCATTGGCGCGTGTTACCTTTCGCTCGCAACGGAAATTGTGTTGTGTGTAGCCAACATCGCCCTTATAAAGTCCCGAAACATATTCGTATCGTGATTATTACCAAATGAGCAGATTCGAATAACTTTTCATTTAGGTTGACGATTTGTGTTAAATACAGCCAGTATTTGTAAGAAATAGATGATTACCTATGGCTGTATTATTAGAGAGTCTGTACATATTTGAAATTATTATGAAAGATCGTAAAAAAAAAACAGTTACAGTCACGATTACAACACAAGAAGTAAAGATAAAATCGCGGTACCAGGTTTTAGTTATCAAAGGCAAAAGTAACAAGGTTAATTGTGTGCGGTTTTATAATAACATTCTCTAACATATTACAACGCTCACAGAAGGAGAGTTCAAGTTGCACGTGGAAAATAATTTGATTAAGAAATCCTATTCCAGTTTGTGATTACATAAACGACAAAAATGCTTGAACAATTCCTCTCCTCCACTCCTCTGCCAAGCTATCACCTGTCACCTACGTAATTAAAAGAAATATTGAAATTATTTTATTATACAGTATGTAAAATATTGTTAAAAGACATTTAAATGAATGGTCAAGAGTTTCTTGCCTGTTGTTCTTGCAGTGGCTCTGTAATTTTTTTTTGCTGAACGTGGCAGTACATTGTAGAATATTTCAATATTAAAATTTGTATATGACCTTCATAAGAGCGTCGTAGAGGCCTAAATTGAATCAATGATTGTGACTTTAACCTTGATTAAATATCATAACTTAACGAAATTTGTGTGGGGGGCTGTCCATGGGTTCCTGCAGCGGGCTTAAGATTCAGTGCATGGTGATAGGGCATTTTACTAATGTTCACCTGGCTAGCTTTCAAACCACTTTGAATTAGGAAATGAGAAACCGAGACCTAAAGGTAATAATCGGACAGTTTTAAAACAATTTTACTTCAGATACGAATCAATATATTAGGGCACTAGCGGGATTCAAGCCCTGCCGATTTGCTGTTGTGCTATGAGTATATTAGACTCCCAGCTATTATCTGACTATTAGCTGAGTAACCTTATATTTTTCAAATTATAATTTACATATTTTATTCTTAATATGAATTGAAACAAGCTTATTCAGCATGCAATATTGCTTATAACGAATAGTATTCTTAGGTTCAGTAGTTTCCCCACATCAAGGGAGAACTAGACAAAACTAAAATATTGCAACACTAAATAAAATCTGGAACAGAGAAAACCATCTCAAACTAAAAACTGAATACTTGGTCTGAAAATACACATTTTTCATGGAGAAATAGTTATTCTTGACTGGAAATTTGTCTTTTTACTTTAAAATTCATGGTTTTGATTGAAGAGCCAGTGAAGAAAACTGTTTTGTTTTAATTATGTTTGTTTTTTTTATTCCTGATATGGTATGGTGGGGTGCTGGGCTAAAATGTCACCCCCCATCTCTACCCGTGGATGTCGTAAAAGGTGACAAAGGGTAACACACCAGAAGGTGGGCAGCAGCGCCTTCTGAGGAATATATATACCTTAAACTGCAATCCCCAAGCCGCCTGCCCAGCGTGGGGATTATGGCAAACCCTCTTAATGGGGGAAGCTCTGTTCAGTGGACAATCCGGCTGATACAGTATGATGTGTATCATTTACTAGTATGTAGATATATATTTGTTTGACTTCTACATTTAATGGTTTAAAACTCTATTCAAAAGGTGGGGAAAAAACAAAAGAAAATCTACATTTCGAAATGATTGTTAGGACTAGCAAAAGTCAACCCTAAGAGGTTGTTAGCATTTCACCAATAATCCTGTATATTTGTAGACCAAAAAAAACATGTTAAGCTAAGATTGCTTTTCCTTATTGAAGATGAGTAACTAATGTTACAATCTATCACTTTGCATTGAAAACTTTAATATTCTTCATGTAAGATACCTAAGTCACTCACTACAGTAGAGATATATTTTCTTGGTTCAACGTGGGATATAGTTTGATCTCTTAACCTGAGAATGTCGTATCAAATATCAATCAAGAACATGGTATACTTAAGTTCAGTATTCGTTTTCTGCAGTGAAGATGAATAACTTCAACAATTAACAATATATCATTATTGATTCAAAAACTTAAAATTCTTCTTGTAATATGAGTCATTCTCTGCAATTGAAATTTATTTTCTTGGTTAAATAAAGAGTACAGTTTGCTATGATGCTAATGCCTCTTAACCTAAGAACAACGTATCAGTAATCAATCAAGGATGATTTTTCTTTACTGGAAATGATTTACGTTAGCAATTGAGAATTATTCATTATTGACTTGAAAACTTTGAAATTCTTCATTTAATATAAATCACCTTTGCAATCGAGATTTAGTTTTTTAGTTATAAAATAAAATTGTTTTGCCTTAACACTAATGTCTCTTTACCTAATAATACCATAACAAATATTATTCAAGAATAAAGGTTTAAGATTAAGATTTGTTTTCTTTACTGAAGATAAATTACTATAACAATTAAGAATATATGATTATTGGCTTGAAAACTTTAAAATTCTTTTAGTTAGATAAGTTTCTGTCTATAATGGACATGTATTTTCTTGGTTCAATAAAAGAAATTGTTTTCCTGTTAATCGAAGATTCTTAACTAAAGAATACAATATCAAATAAATATTAAGAATAATCAAACACAGATCAAGATTTGATTTCTTCACTAAAGATGAATAAATACAACAAGTAACAATCCATTACTTTTGCTTTGACCACTTTAAAATTCTCTATCTAATATAACTCACTTCTGCAGTTGAGATATTTGTCTTGGTTATATCAAGTATATAGTTTTGTTGTAAATCCAATGTATCTTAGCATGACAATACAAATTCATAGATTAATAAAACAATGTATGTCTCAGATTTAGAAAACTGAAATTTTTTAGAGGAGAATAATTTTCTTGCTCGGACATATGTATATCCTTGTCATTTACTTCTCTCAATTATTTTAAATGAACAAGAGAAATATCTTGTTTTAAGCCCATTGTTGTTGAAAAAATGGAAATATTTTCTTAATCCAATAAAACGTTTATTATTCTTGTATAAAATTTCAGATTTCTTACGCTAACTCCGTACGTAATTAGAATGAGAATTCATAAAATATTTCATTCAAAAAGATACTATTTTCTATAGTTAAGACCAAAAATATCTCTGACCAATAGTTATACTCTTGATGTAAAAATATATGGTGAGAATAATATTATTTATCTTAGAGAAAATGACCTTACTTCACTCAAGAAAATATTTTTCTTTTAAGTAAATATATACTTGAGATTAAACAACACTCCCGAGAATAATATTATTCTTGGATTGACACTTTGTCAGAACCCATTTTTTTCCGTGTAGGCTAAAGAAAGTCAAAGGTTAGCTTTTGACCACTATCTCATCTGATGGTAAGTGATAATGTGCTCGAAGATGTTGTTCAGGCTAGCCTAGAATTACTGGCTCTCAAGGACAACTGCCGGAACACACCGTTAGGTGCTTGGCGACAGATTTTCTACTTGAGGGTGGTAGCTAGCCAGACGGGCATTCGCAAAATGCCCTACAACCATGCTGTAACGACTGTCATCGTAAGACAACAACCGGGACTGACGGCTTAACGTGCCCTCCGAAGCACGGAAGCGCTCAGTAGTAATGTCACTAGCGGTCACCCGGACGGCGGTCGGCGGACGTTGCTAACTTAGTGAACTGATGAATTAAGAACGGCTAAGCAAACTTCGCTACGAGCGCTTCAAAAACATCTTCGAGAAAAAAAGGAGACGCGTTTTTTATATTATTTTCACACAATTTTTTATTGGATTATCCTGTTTTCACGAAGCATTTTCTGTAATGTAATGTAAAACTCCAAGTGGACGACCTATTTTAAATTTCAACAATTTCGATCGATTCCTTTTTAATTTACTCTCAATTAATCAAAAAAATAAATTTAAAATGTATTTTTTTTAATGTTATTATGACGGAACAAGCTCGATGCCCACCTGATGTTAAGCGGACTAACCTCTGCCTATAGCAGATGCATTTCATCACAAGTCACGAATTGCACTGCGCCCGCCATCTTGAGACATAGTTGTTAAGTCTCAGGTGCCTGTAATTTCACTGGCTCTCAATGACTGCTGCCGGAACACACCGTTAGGTGCTTGGCGACAGATTTTCTACTCGTCGCTAGCCAGTCGGGCATTCGCAAAATACCCTTCCACCATGCAAAACCATGGGCATTCAGGTTTATATGCATAAACCTGACCGATACTGAAATTGATGATTTTCTTGTATTTTTGATCTTTATTATTTATTATCGATCGGTCGCTGTAAATGCGTTAAAGGTAAGTATTTGCAACTTTTACCGATGGTTTGTGTTCTGTGCGAGTGACAATCGATCTTGTAAACATTAAAACCTACTTCCAACATTGAAAAATATGAAAGATCATCAAAATTTTAAAATTATTTTATTTGTCTTAGGACTGATTGGTTAGGTTACCCATCATCATTTCTGAAGTTAAATATTTGATAATCTTTAAATTCTAAACTTTATATAATGATAGTGATTTGTTTTCAAAAGACAATTGCATATGCATGAAATTATCATACTTGTCTCGTCACCTTGTGATGGTTTTACGAAACTTACTCTACATTATAATTCATTTTTTAAGCATGATGAGTTCTACTGTTATTGGTCTTTCCCTATAATTTGTATAATATTGTGTTCTGTATGAAATGCTTGTTAGGCATGTTGGAAAACCTTAATAAGTAAATAAATGTTCCTTTACTTAAAGAGTAGTTTGGATGTATTTTATTATACTTGATAACAAGTACTTACTTATATATATTTTTTTATATTTCGTATAAAAATCTAAATTTGGTCAATACTAAAAAGTCCTCGAAAATACATAATGCAAGTAGGTAGGAAAAGTTTAACCGAAGTAAGTAAATAGACGGCTAAGTAACGGTACATACAGGATCGCGTTATAGATCGGTCGCGGGGCGCGGGTGCGGGGCGCGACGGGCGCGGGTGAGCGCACTGCGCAGGCCCGTGACGCGGGAGCCGGACACGTGACGTCATGCGCCACGGCCGCGTCCGCGTCGCCGCCGCCATCTTGCAAAACACAAGTCTACAATTTCACAAGCGCGACCGCGCGTTCCTACAATCAATTATTTTACAAGCAGTTTATGTAACCGGTCTAGTATTTGAAAGTTATACTTTGATGCTAAGAAAGAAGGAACACGTGTCTGGTTGGCATTTGCAAATCGAGTAAGAATCTGACATTTTAAACATTATATGAGTACTTACGGTCTTTGAGGTTACGTGGATTTATAGTTATTTGAATGTAAACCTTGAGAAAAATAAAATTTGTCATTACTTCGAGATAAATTAGCATTGTAACTATTTGACCTCCAAAATGGACAGAGTTGTAGGCAAGATAATAGTATTGCGTGAAATCTGCGAACATAAAAGCATACTCTTTGGTCCCTTCAGCGAAGAGATCACTTTACAAAGAAAAGTCGACTTATGGAATCAAATACTAGAAAAGGGAAAATCCCTGGGACTCCTATCATATGATAAAGACTACAAATATATGAGAGACGTTTTTTGGCAGAATCTCAAGAGATCCGCTTTAGGGAAGAAAAGAGGGAAATCGAAGTCTGGAAGGGAGAAAAAATACAGTCCCATCGATGACTTAGTGTTTGAGATTCTGAGGAAGTCAACTGCCCCTATCCCTCCTCTGTCAAAATCGGTAGAAAAAGTTACAAAGCAAGAAAACGAGGACTCTCTCGACTCGGCGTTGTTGCTGGAAACAAAACCAGAAGAAATCAGTGAAGAAGCGAACATAGTTTATCTTGATGAGCCTGATGCGGCATCTCCGTCACCGCCTCCAGTTTGTAAAAAGAAATCAAGACTGAATAAGAAGAAACTCATGAATGAAGACAAAATGAAAAGGAGGAAGATGGCATTACAAGTGGAGCACATGGAGCTGCAGAATTACAAACTTAAATTAGAAGTATTAGAGATGGAACAAAAGCTTGGATTGAATCCGTCTGAATATACGAAAAAAGTAGCAAAAAATAAAAAATGTGATCAGACTAATGGAATTGATATTATGTTTAAGGAAGACAATAGCGACGACTGCGACTCTAATGATGATGCCTAGACACGCAGTTACTTTTGAATTTGTAATAAATTTGAAAAATAATATGTGTTTCTTTTCTATAATAATATAATTGTATCTGTTTCTTTTTATGTTATTGTGACGGAACAAGCCCGAGCCCCACCGGATGTTAAGTGGACTAATCTCTGCCTATAACACTAGACTAATCGTCACAAGTCATAAATTGCACTGCGCCCGTCACCTTCAGACATAGTTGTTCAGTCTGATGTGCCTGTAATTTCTCTGGTTCTCAAGGACTGCTGCCGGACCACACTGTTAGGTGCTTGGCGACAGATTTTCTACTTGACTAATTTTCTCTTATCTTATTTAACTATTGGTCTTATAAGAGTTACAAGAGAGGAATACTTGGCTTTACTTGTAAGTTTTGTAGGTGCCTACCTTCATTATTAGTAGTCTGCTGATGTTCGTTTTCATATTAAAAGTTACTATAAATAATATTTGCTGAGTTTAAGCAGTTGGATATATTGGATACCTATACGTTTAAAATATAATAATCTTTTTAGAACAAAGATTATCTTGGTAGGTAGTTCATTGATTCCCTTACATTTCTTAGTAGTTATAAAACAATATTTTTACACTTGTATGGTCTCTTTTCCTCCCGTGGGGTGCCGGGTTAGAATTGCACCTCCCTATATCATCCCGTGGGTGTCGTAAGAGGCGACTAAGAGAAAAATACTGGCAGGTGGGCAGCAGCGCCTCCTGAAGAACTGCCAACTTACACTGCGATCCCCAAGCCGCCTGCCAAGCGTGGGGATTATGGCAAATACCCCCTTAATAGGGGAGGCTGTGTTCAGCAGTGGACGAGTCGGCTGTTACAGTATGGTCTCTTTTTACGAGTATTTATTTGTGTGTGTCGTTATATCTAATAGAACCGTAGCTACCAAACGGCTAAACCTATTTCGATGCTGTTTTTTTTTATTCGCAAGGATGCTTGACTGATATGTTTAAGTAACGAAAATCTAACCAGCTGTACCAAGACCTATATTGATTGGATGTTTCCAACACGAAGGGATAAGACGAGCATACTTTTAATGGATGCCAATATCGGTTCTTTCAATAGAGTTCTCAGACGAAGTGAAAGAACTACCAAGATATTTTGTTTACTGTACTGATGACCAAGTTTTGGTAAAGATTAGCTCCCATTTCACAAATGCCCGCCTGGCTAGCTGCCACCGTCATCTGTCGTCATTCCCGTATCGATGTTCCAACAGTTGGGAGAGCTAGTTCTCATTCTAGGTTACAGCCACACTGTATTACCACATCAACACTTATCATCAGATGAGGTAATAGCTAGCCTCCAGCCGAAATAAATAGCTATTAGGTACTTTGATACTTACGGGGGTAAAATGGTCAAATATTGGTGGAATTGATGAAAGAGAAAACAAAAAACCTTAGCCGGACTTCGGTGAATGTCTTTGCTAGATGCTTCCGATTGAAACTGAAATGTTCGTTCAGCCACCTTTATTAGTCTTATTGTTTTTTTATAAATAGCTTGTAAGAAGTAAAGTAACTAACGTACATTCATACGAATACCTATTACCTGTTTATTGTTATAATTACTATGTAAGGTACGTTAACCTCAGTAGTCGTTAAGAAGTCGCATTTCTAACGCGGAATGTTAACGAGTCCTAAAGATCTGTCCTTATTTTGGGCAGGGGTAGTACTACAACTTCAGAGCTTATTTTTTTGTGTGTAGGGCATTTTGCGAATTGCTATCGCTTATCTGGCTACCACCCTCAAGTAGAAAATCTGTCACCAAGCACCTATCGGTGTGTTCCGGCAGCTGCCCTTGAGAGTCAGTAATTCTAGGTTAGCCTGAACAACAGCTTCGAGCACATCGTCACTTACAATTATGTTCATAATTGTAAGTGACGATGTGCCACAAGATTAGCCTGTAAACCAAATAATAGTAATAATCAGACAGGCCAGGGAAACTCTCCAGATTTTCCACTGTGTAACATAAAGAATACAGTGTTATAGAATTACGAGCGTAGGGCGGTATCTTAGTATCTACTGCGCATGGCTGGTCTGAATGGCTGCTATTTCGTATGGACTTGAAAACTCCACACGAAATCTGGCGATGAAATATATTTTTTTCTTGATAAATTAAAGATAACGCTTCATATATATAATTTTTAATAACATAATTATATAAAATGTATTAAGGTACAATTTAATGTAGAGCATATGACATCATTGATCTTGTTTTACTTAGTAAAGTTAAGAGAAATTTTGTTATAAAAACTAATGTGGTTTTCACTCATTTTAGTAAATAATACGGGATAACTCACGTGAATAAGTCAGATAGCTCCGACTATAGTTTCAACCACATTCGGTGGTCTTTTTCAAGGAGAGCTCGGGACGCCCGCATTGACGTGTTTGACGTGTTGGTTGAAACTATAGTCGGAGCTATCTGACTTATTCACGTGAGTTATCCCGTATTATTTACTAAAATGAGTTAAGAGAAAGTTTCTGACTGTGTATGTTTGTTAGGTACTTCTTCAAGCTGAAATAGTTGAACCGATTCGGATGAAAGTTGGAATAAAGATTAGTTTAGTTGATGGATTAACACATCTTAGGATACATTTCATCATTGTCTGTGCAACCACGGGGCACAGATAATATGCGGTATCTTCAAATCCTCATTGACGTTTCCGTCAACAGCTAACCTTGGAAACTTCAGAAGTTAGAACGTATGCGACTAGCGAAGCCATTCTTTGTGTGTAAAGGTCCTATTACTAGGCACGACTTCCTGGCCAAGTGGCCTTTACGCCACTAGATGAACGCCCAACGCACTTTGTAATCTCGTGGTATTTGGTTCGACCCCGGAATCGAAACAACTATTGTATGATGTGTATTTTTGACAAAGAAATCAGTACCAGTCTAGAGTCTTGAATTGTGCTACGTAGATGGAGGTAGTCTCGTCACATATGACATGAATCAAAATCTATTTGGCGAAACGTTAGTTTACTACTTACTCAGGTAGTTGTATCTAACTAAACACCTACGATTAGCCGGAAAGCGTTCTGCCTTATCAATTACAAAATAATACACGTGTGTATGCCTATCGTATGTAAAAGTGGCTTCGGACAATGATGTCAGAAATTAGTTTCAACTGAAAATATGGTCATAACTCATAACCGACCCTAGTGTGTACTGATATTTAACTTATTCCAGTAATTATACATGTTTGTTGTTTTTGTTTATCTAATATTTCGTAATGTGGTGTCAGGAATCATATTAAAAAATATTGATACCATAAATGGCCTATTACCCCTCTTCTCGGTAGATTGACCCAACCGGGTTAACGGCTACAGGGTAATTTTATTTACCTGTGTAGACCGATACTCCTAAAGATTGCTATACAATTAAAAGTTTTGAGATCCTAACTACCGACAGGAAATGAAAATCATCAATTAATGACGATAACACACTCATAAAAACACAGCTGCACCACTTGGAAATAAAATCAAACGAGCGGGTGCTTCGCCTGATGTAACTCTATTGTATGTAGAATATACTCGTTAGATAAGTAAAATAACTTCGCGGTATTGCATTGTGGTAACCACCCGAGTGTTTTAAGATAAAATCTCGTGTGCCTGTTATTTTTCTGGCTATTCTAACCCTCGACCGGTAACGTAGCAACGAACACAAATACTACATAATAAACTAAGCTTATTATTGATGACATAAATGGCCTATTACCCGTTTTCTCGGTAGGTTGACCCAACGGGGTTAACGGGTCCAGGGGTAATTTTATTTACCTGTGTGGAGGACCCATATTTCTAGCTAGAGACTAAGCTTATTGTTTGACTTCCGTATAAATTAAACTTTAGCAAGTAATCAATGTATGATGATAATTTGTATTAGTTGGTTAATTAAATAGGTGCATGTGTTTTATAAATTAATGTTGCATACCGCAAACAGATTAGAACATGATGAACGAAACATTGTTAACAATAACATATATGTAATTAAATTTTATCCATGCTCAAGCAAATAAATAAATTTGAATTGAATTGACATCTGGATATCATTCAAGACGGTTGTAACCTATCGAGCCGTACAAGTGATGAACATGATGTACACCCCATTAAGAATCCTACTATGTGTTCACCAATTATTTTGAGATTTCCCGTAAAATAATGAATGAAACTGGAACATGCTATTTAAATTTGAAGCGCTCGTAGCGAAGTTTACTTGGCTGTTATCAACCGATCAGCAAAGTTAAGCAACGTCGCGTGCGGTCATGAGTTGGATGGGTGACCGCTAGTGACATTACTACTGAGCGTTTCCGTGCTTCGGAGGGCACGTTAAGCCGTCGGTCCCGGTTGTCGTCTTTGGATGGCAGTCGTTATAGCATGGTGGTAGAGCATTTTGCGAATGCCCACCTGGCTAGCTACCACCCTCAAGTAGAAAATCTGTCGCCAAGCACCTAACGGTGTGTTCCGGCAGCTGTCCTTGAGAGCCAGTACTTCTAGGTTAGCCTGAACAACATCTTCGACCACATCATCACTTACCATCAGGTGAGATAGTGGTCAAAGGCTAAACTATTTGGCATAAAAAAAAAATGCTAAAATATCTAGACTACTAACCAGACTTTGAAGCTACTGCAGATCATTTTAGAATTTTACTTTGTTATATTCTTATTGGTAAAATGTATTAAATGTTATTCTAGAATTATTTTCTGCTAAAAAGCATACGTATATAATTATATATTATTGCTATTTATAATTTATCTTCATTCAAAGTTATATATGTACTACAAGCCTAAGCATCACTGTATGCTAATGAGAATTAAAACTAATAATACGAGTAAATACCTGTTTGAACCTTGTACTTTCTAAAATATAAACTATCGTCAAAAACGAGGCATACAATGTAAGATATAATCAATTTTATTGCACTAAAAGTTTCAAAGTAGAGATACGTTTCATTGTTAGTTTTCGAACCGATCAATGACCTTCGTAGCACGTAGCACTTTCGTAGCAGCTCTGGTGCTACGAACATGCTAATATATTTTTTTATTATATTGAGAAGTAATAATTACTTATTTTACTTACTAATCATTGTAAATATGGACCTATGACAATACAACCATGAAGAATATCGATAATTGGGTGTCAAAAAGGGTTGCCAATTTCAAGTACGTACCATATACATTTTTCGTTTATCTAGTGTGGTGTCTTTCGAAGAATTAATAAGAATAACTACTTGAATATTTGTGAAAGCTTTCATAGATATTGAAATTGCGGGTACCTGCTTTGGTATAGGTAACATTATCATCATTATCTTTCGTATCAACATCATCATCTCGTTAGTACGATCATATGATGTGCAGAACATTTACCCAGTTTTCCTAATTTATTATGAACATAAAATCAAAACAATTACTGTGAGTCGATATGACGATCGACAATGTTTTGGGCTTCTACCGGAAGCCTTCCTCAGGATATTGAGTGTGGTACGTCTGCCGCGGTCACGTCACGTTTCACACTCAAGTTGTTTCACGATCAAACAACCGTGTTTTCAAACATACAATATAAATATGAGCGTAAGTTTTTATAATACAAAACAATTACTTTTTGTAACCCCATAACTGAATTATAATATGCAATATATATTTTATGTTCGTTAAATACTGCTTGGTGTGAATATTAAAACAAATTAAACACACTTATAATTAAAACTCTTACAAAAAATGGCCTCAATCCTTTAGTGTTTGGACATCTTTTGCCACTCGGTTGGTATTAGCATAAGTTAACTACATACTTCTTATTAAGTCCCCTGACTTTTACTACTTGGACCGGCTTTGCAGAAGCCCGAGCAATCTTCGCCTAACTGAGTGCACATGCACGAACTTGTCTACCTTTTTTTTTTTTTAATGTTATTGTGAAGGTACAAGCGCGAGGCCTACTTGATGTTAAGCGGTATCCTTTTTTTTAATTTTTTTTTTTATGCTTGATATGTTAGCCTTTGACCACTATCTCACCTTATGGTAAGTGATTATGCGGTCGAAGATGTTGTTCAGGCTAACCTAGAAGTACTGACTCTCAAGGACAGCTGCCGAAACACACCGTTAGGTGCTTGGCGACAGAATTTCTACTTGAGGGTGGTAGCTAGCCAAATTCGCAAAATGCCCTACCACCATGCTATAACGACTGCCATCCTAAGACAACAACCGGGACCGACGGCTTAACGTGCCCTCCTAAGCACGGAAACGCTCAGTAGTAATGTCACTAGCGGTCACCCATCCAACTCATGACCGCACGCGACGTTGCTTAACTTTGCTGATCGGTTGAGAACAGTTAGTAAGCTTCGCTACGAGCGCCTCTGCCTATAACAGATGCATTTCATCACAAGTGACGAACTGCACTGCGCCCATCACCTTGAGACATACCTGTTAAGTCTCATTTTGCCTGTTATTTCACTGGCTCTCAAGGACTGCTGCCGGAACACACCGTTAGGTGCTTGGCGACAGATTTTCTACTTGAGGGTGGTCGCTATCCAGGTGGGCATTCGCAAAATGCCCTTCCACCATACGGTGAAGCTCAAGCTCTGGGCGGGATTCGAACCATGGACCTGTTGCGTGGCAGTCAGTAGCCAATGCCACTGAGCCATCACTGCTTCAAAACATATTATCGCAAATATAAAGATTTTTCCCAAGCTGACTTAAAATGTCAACTTAAAATCATATATTAACTATTCTCAATTTTTTTTTCAGTTAAATAGATTTTATATAAAATACAAGTGTATTTTATTTTAAATTTAAATGTGAAAAAGTGCAATATTTGTTCAAGTATGTATACGTTTTATAGGTACATAAGCAATTAACATCTACTTATAATTAGTTCTTTGTGATCGGTTTTCTCATAAATCGTTAAGTGCGCGAAATTATGTTATACTAACATATTTTGATAAGTATTACTCAACATTAACGGATATTTGAAAAATACTTTGAGGAAATTTTAAATTAATATAAAACAAAACACTTAAAATATATATAAAGATATATCTAGTGAACATTCCATCTAAATTTCCCGCTAAGCTGACGTGATGTCATAAACAGTACGTAGACAATAGAACACCTCTATTATAGATGTATTATTATATATTATACTTCTATTATTATACATGTTAGTAAGTGATGATATGGACGAATATGTGTCATCATTCGACAATTGTTTTACAACCGCATATCAACTCCCTGTATTAGATTGGTTAAGAGTATGTATTACGACTATTTCGGGCTTTCCCAGTTGGCATAATAGTGCAGACCTGTAATGGCTATCATATAATTTTGTTCGTAATAATGTCTTGTTCGTAATAATTTATAATCAACCGAACCCAACTGCTAGGAAAACATTGATCTCCATATATACTCGTGCACTGGATATGGTTGCAGCCCGAAAATAACAAAATAAAATATCGACCAACCCTCCGGGAAGTAAAATGAGCTCACCTTGGCTTACGAGCTGACGGAGGCATGGATAGTTAATTAAGAATTTAAAATTACCTTAAACAGGGATTTTTGGAATAATAATATTTTTACCGACTTCAAAAAGGACGAGGTTCTCACTTTGCCTAAATATGTTTTTGTGTATGTTACGCAATTACTCCGCCAATTATGATTTGATTTTGATGATTCTTATTTTATTTGGTAGGTAATACTTCAGAACCTTAATTATATACATTTTCATCAAGATCGGTTCAGTAGTTATTAACTGAAAAAAGTATTTGCTAATATGCCTATACCGCGATGATATGGTAATTGCAGGTCGACGGTGACCAGTATTGTGTTTTATGGGCGAATGGAAATCAATTTTGAAAGCAGGATGTAACACTGAAAAACGAGTGTTTTTTTAGTTATTAATAAAACTTACCGTAGAAATGGCGACTCATTTCCTTTAAAATGGCGCTCAAATAGGTAAGATAAACTTTTCCGATAAAGGCTGACTTTATATCGATTTTCCATTGTGCAAACTTCGTAGGCAAGTTAGTATTTTTATTTAATTCCATTGACAATATATTTTCAATCACTAATTTTGCTTATTTTTAATTATCCGGTATATAATACATTTAATTGGAGGATTCGTTGCTTAAAGAGTTCATTTTTACAATCTAATTTAAAATATCACGAAAATTTATGGAAAACAATAGGTATGTATGAGAAATCTTCACCACGCCACTCTTTTGTCTCATCCCGCACTATTATTTCTATATAAATCAGGCAATGAGGCTTTCACCTACTGCCTATAATATACAGCCAAATTCGGAATAACACATCTTTGCATCTAACTATTTTTAATAAACTGGCTGATACTGGATTCTTCAAGGAACTTGTTTGTAGCTTAAATTCCATATAACTTTCCTGGTGCATATTCGGTTGGCTTTACTCAAATAAGGTTGGCAAAATAATGACCACATAACAAACAGTTTTGAGTAAAAAAATATGACCTTGAGTTCTACCAATATATTTAAATTAAGAACATCAAAGTATTGACGTGATTACAATATAATAAAGACAGCTATAGTGATTGACGTTTTAAAATTTAAGCGAAAATGGCATATGTTGGGCTTATAAAATTTTTGGCTGACCCTACATACCTACTATATCTACTCTTGATCGTTGGTAACGTCGATGTCACGGACTAGATCAACACATTGCAAATATTATTTTGCATCCAAATGTTATTCTGAGTTGTATTGTCTTTCGGCTTCAGTCTGAAGAAACTGTCTAAAAATTCTAGTTAAGGCTGCTGTCTTTATTTCGATCAGACGTCAAATAAACTTGGATCGTATTTGGAACTTGTTGTTTAATAAATGTTCCAGCGTTTCATTGTCTTGGTTTTAATTCTACGTAGGGAATAAACTTCACGTTTGTTAGTCAGGGGGACATTTGCAAATTGTTCTGAGCGTAGCTACCTCCCTTTAGTAGACAATCTGTCTAATGGTGTGTTCAGAACCAGTTCACATTTATGGTACAGTCTAATTAACAAGATAATTGTTATTATCTACGTATTTAGCCTTTCGTTGACGAGCCGGATGACAATAGCGACGCGACTCCGCTCTGGGACTAGGAATGTCACCGGAAATAAAAATGACTCCTGAAACCTGTTTAAATTTGTAAAGTGTGAGTGTTACGCATTTTTTTATGTAATATATGTACAAATAATTTTCAGTAATTTTAGAGACGTGGTACTAAAGACCCATGGTAGTATACCGTGGCCCTTCATCATTTCAAGAGTCTTTTTTCATATGATACAGGCCTCGAGCCTAGTGTGGGAAACAGGTGCTCAACCATTCCATTGTAACTGTACAATGCCTCAGATCAGAATAAACTTTTTTATTAATTCATTTTCATATAGTCAACGTCTTGTTCACGATCAACACTCGTACATTGGGCGTTTATGTGGCAAATGAAAAATAAAACTATCGTCTTAATCTTTTAATTAAATATTTCTTAGTACTTTGGTAGGTAACGGTTTAGTAATAAATTAAATAGACTGGGTATTTTTCATTTTCCTGTGTCAACTTTATATTACTATGTTCCATCGCCTCAGTGATCGGAAGCTAGCGTGTATTGCTTGGGATTGGCATCTGGGGTCGCTTGCAATAAATACAGATATCCAACGCGCAGCTGGCGCAACGTCGACGCCCGAAACGAGTCGAGTCGACAACCACGTGTGTACGAACTACCCGAAACAATATGGCGGAAACTTTCAAGTTATTGAATAGGTATCAGTACAATACAACTGATACCCGTAAACTCGATAGACTTCTATATATACTACACGTACGAACGTTTTTTTCTCACCATGAACACACTGAATGTATAATATAATATAAAAGTAACATAGATTTGCTTTAAAGGGAATATAATAATTATTTTGGAACAGGATGTTTTGGCCAGGCTTTCTTTTGTGTCAGGTTTTATTCGGGATATTTTTTTCATTAAGATTAATTATAAATAATAATGTCAGTTTCATGTCAATGAGATAAATTGATGTCCGTGGCCGTAGGTCTGTAAGGGTAGAGTTGTCGGGAGGTAAAATAGTGAAACCTAATTTCTAAAACCAGAAACAAGCAC
Organism: Plagodis pulveraria; assembly: GCA_963890685.1. NCBI lineage: Eukaryota > Metazoa > Arthropoda > Insecta > Lepidoptera > Geometridae > Plagodis > Plagodis pulveraria. Next base: position 4,833,206 of record OY982963.1, read on the forward strand.
GATATTCCAAAAGGCCTCCATATCGTCCATGGGTTTGTAATTATTTTAGTCACGACGTTTCAAACACTTTGCAGTGATCGTGGTCACATCGACGTCGCGTCGGGACAAAAATAGTGATAAATATACGCGATATAAACCGTTTAAAGTTGTTTAATTACTATGTGTAATAATCGCGAAAACCTAAGACAACATTAATACTGTTTGTATTCTTTTGAATACAATCATTATTAATCTTCTATCGAAATCTACCATAATATCCATAAAAATATTTAAAAAATATTTTGCATAATTTATACATCTAAAATCATTTATGTAATCCGACTATAATTATATTAAAGGACGCGTCAAATATCAACAAACAAAATTTCAATGTGTGTAAATTTTGTAATACATTCAATTTAGATTTTAGACTCAAGGACATACATGCAAACTATCGCGAAGTTTGCGCATTTAGTATTTAAAATATGAGGAAACTACGTCGGTATGGACAGCGCTATGAAGACAATGGCTGGCTAGAAAAGACAGCGAACTTATTCAAGTAAACAGTGTGTTATTTATCATCTCTCATCTTTTGAAGCGCTCGTAGCGAAGTTTACTTAGCTGCTCTTAACCGATAGCAAAGTTAAGCAACGTCGCCCGCGGTCATGAGTAGGATGGGTGACCGCTAGTGACATTACTTCTGAGCGCTTCTGTGCTTCGGAGGGCACTTTAAGCCGTCAGTCCCGGTTGTTGTCTAAGCATGGCAGTCGTTACATCATGGTGGTAGGGCATTTTGCGAATGCCCGCCTGGCTAGCTACCACCCTCAAGTAGAAAATCTGTCGCCAAGCACCTAACGGTGTGTTCCGGCAGCTATCCTTGAGAGCCAGCACTTCTAGGTTAGCCTGAACACATCTTGGACCACGTCATCACTTACCATCACGTGAGAGGCTAAAAATAGGTTAGCATTAAAAAACTCTAAATCAATCATAGCATCAATGATATTACGGCAAGTACGCTGGCTCTTGTGCGGAGATTTCTTTTTGTGGTTTGCAGTGCTTATCCACCCCAGTGTCAATACCATACCTTCTTGCATATACTTAACAAATAACAATAGTTTAAAAAATACTTCATCTGGTCGGAACCAAAATGAATTTAATCGTATTTGCCTCAGTTTGGGAATCTAATGTCTTATGGCAACGAAACAATATTCAGAAATCAAATCAGGTATTGTCGAATCCGGATTTCTCTGTTTGAATACTATAGTAAAACTTCTGTCTTTCAACCACATGAAGAGAATCCACCGTCAACCAAAGTTATCGTCGAACAAACTGATTCTAAAACGCTATCTGACACTTTTCTGCGGTCGATCGATAAAAAACCTCGCTCTACTGTAATACATGTGACTTATACAAACGTAGAAAACAAAGTAACTAGGGGAGTAAATTACCCATTTTTCATTCCACTGGGCGCATCAGATTGCGTGCTCCAAAGTCTTCATTGTTTCCAACAAAGGCTGCCAATTTGTTAATTGCTTTTATATTTGTGTAAGCTAATTTATCATGCTTTCAAGATAAGCTTTATTATGAAATAAGCAATGATCCTCTCAATAAAGAGCAGTAACTTGATGTTTAATTTTTTGTTCTCATTTTTTTTTTTTGAATGTATATTAATTCGACTTATGTATGGATTTTCATCTCAAACTCCACTTCTGTCACAGATTTCAGAAATTAGCAGCAAGCATCTTGTTTTGTGAATGTACGACGAATGCCTTTGCAGTGATGACCTTCGATGTATACTTTCATCCAAATCCAGCCCAGGCTACCCTTTTGATGTTCCTGAACGTAATATACGTAACATTTGATGATCTAAAATTATTTTCAATGTAATGAGAATGATTTGTTTTAGACTCTAGATCTCATTTCTCGTCCAACTATTTTTTATTGCAACTTTAGTAGTTGTTCATGTAATGTTATGTAATCACAACCTCTGATCATCGTAACTTTTTTTTATGCCTGATCGTTTAGCCTTTGACCACTATCTCACCTGATGGTAAGTGATGATGTGGTCGAATATGTTATTCAGGCCAACCTAGAAGTACTGGCTCTCAAGGACAGCTGCCGGAACACCGTTAGGTGCTTGGCGACAGATTTTCTACTTGAGGGTGGTAGCTAGCCAGGCATTCGCAAAATGTCCTACCACCATATATAATATGTATATATAATTTATATTAACATTGTCCAATTCATTAACGAAGCAGAAGTAAGATGTTTTCAAAACACTTCCTTATTTATCCAAATCCATTTTAGTAGTCTACAGCACCATTATCAATATTATAATCAGAATGTATGCACAATGTAGTCAGCCCAGACTGATTCATTGTAAGTGGCCGATTCGTGGAACTTTGTTAGGCGGCCAGTCACGGCGTGACTCATAGGACTTTCAATAGTTTCAATTGATATAAGGATTATTGCGAGAGGAAAGTGACTTCAAGCCGTCCGCGTCTCATCGTAATAAAGCTTGGATAATTATTTAAATGAAATATTTTAACCGTTTTCGATATAATTTTAACATAATACTTTACTCAGTAGTTATATACTCAGTGAGTAACCTTGAAGCGCTCGTAGCGAAGTTTACTAAGCTGTTCTTAACCGATCAGCAAAGTTAAGCAACGTCGCGCGCGGTTATGAGTTGGATGGGTGACCGCTAGTGACATTACTACTGAGCGCTTCCGTGCTTCGGAGGGCACGTTAAGCCCCGACGGCTTCCCGGTTGTTGTCTTAGGATGGCAGTGGTTATAGCATGGTGGTAGGGTATTTTGCGAATGCCCGCCTGGCTAGCTACCACCCTCAAGTAGAAAATCTGTCGCCAAGCACCTAACGGTGTGTTCCGGCAGCTGTCCTTGAGAGCCAGTAATTCTAGGTTAGCCTGAACAACATCTTTGACCACATTATCACTTACCATCAGGTGAGATAGTGGTCAAACGTTAACCTATCAAGTATTAAAAAAAACCTACATGCGTTAGTAGATAAGCAGCGTTTCAAATCCCTCGAGATAACACTGAAGATTTTATTATATATGGTTGTCCTGTCCGGTAAATAAAAATAAAAGGAATGGCCATAATTTTATTATGCTTTTATTTGTTTCTATGTTCATATTGTCTTTTACTTATGGGGTTGAATCCACGCTTTCGTAGCATAAACGATGCAATGGTCGTCGTAAATTTGTTATGACACGAAATGGAAATTACGGTACCTTTATAGTCTAACAAATTTCGGAAGAGGCAAATCATTCATACGTTAAGTTCTTCGAAACAAACGTAAAGTACGTTTTTATATGTATTTTTTCAGCCATCTTGTTGCTCACGGCTTAATAGCTAATGTATACAGTGTTTGGTAAAAATGTATATTCGCAAAAATATTTGGAAATTTCGTATGTACGGAATTCTTATCTTCTGATATTCTTAATTTAGTATGACTATCTGTTTTCTCAAGTTGAATGTGACATTTACTAGCAATACAAATGCTTAAGTAATTATCTGCGTATGCAAAGTCGGTACCAGTGCATTGACACTGTGTGTAACACACACTGTGTCTAATAATAACAAATATTTAAAAAATATGTTAAGAAAACATACATTTATTATTATAATAAAACACTTCAAAAATATAAAAAATATATGTAGTGACAATTCCGCCTAATTTTCGTGTTAAGCCGACTTGACGTCACAAACGCCACGCAGCCAAACCGGAAGAATTTTCGACGCGTTTCGGTTCTACACGAACCATCCTCAGGAGGTCTTGACTCTACGAGCGCACGACCGAGATCAATGTCTCGAAAATAATTAAATTTTTCCGGTTTGACTGCGTGGCATTTGTGACATTGGCTTAGCAGGAAAATTAGGCGGAAATGTCAATAGATATATTTTTTAAGTGTTTTATTAAAATATTGATTTAGTTTTTTCTTACAATACTTCTAAAATATTTTTTATTATTGGGTGGTCTTCGTTCAGGTCCAGTATGATATAAAACTGAAAAGACTCGGATTCCTGCTTAGGACCTCAAATAGAAAATGCGCTACTTGCCTCGATATATGTCGTAAAGCCTTCGCGACTTTGACAGCCCGAATATCATTACTTTAGTTTTATTAAAGCTAATTTATTTATCACGCTTAATGTTTTGTTAAAGATCAAATTATGCTCACATGATTTACGTTTGAAGATTCTGAAAAATATCTTTATAACCTTTTTGAGATTTTTCAAAAAGATTATTATCTTCACTTCGCGCAATCGTGACTCCCAGATGAAGGACAGAAACAGTCCGAAACTGGTCGGAATCTTTACGGAAAATATAACGCGGGTCCTAGCCGGTTCCTAATAAGTTAAGATTGTTATCCTTTGTTGAAAACCCTTTAGATGGTGTTACCAAATCGCAAAGGTAAATGATAGGGTAACCTTTGCTGAGGGTTTTACGTTGAAGATGTTAGTTCATTAGGAAACAATATTTATACTGTTACGTATTTCTTGTGTAACCTGTAATACAAACCCTATGTCACGAAATATCGGTAACCCTTTCATAGAGCGTTTTCGGTAACCCTTAAATACAGAGTTTACAGTAAAACAAAAAATTGCTGAAATCAGAGAATTTATAACTGTGACGCGTTTGATCGATTTCAAAATCATAAGAAGGTAAGTAAATAAAAAATAAAAAATTACATGATTTTAGAAAAAAAACTTCAACGTTCATGGGAACGGTTGTGCTAATTTGACAAAAAACTACAAAAAATAGTAGTTAGTGTAACAATTGTGGCGTCTAGTGAAAATCCTGAAACTAGGTAACCCAATCAGTCCTTGCGTAAAATGGCACGTAAATGCTTTTTGTTACGATACATTGCTACGGTTTTAAGGTTTTAAATCAATACGTTCTTGTTAATTTAATCGACAAAATATATTAAAAATAATGTACAAAAAAGCGGAAAAACAGGAACCGACTTCTAACACTGAAAAGTATGAAATAACTTGTTAAAGTCGGCCCCATGCTGATACAAATCACTCTTGAGATCATATTTTCATGATCCGACTTCAACAAGTTATTTCATACTTTTCAGTATTGTAAAACAGTTCCAGTTATTGTAAAAAACAAATTTACATCCGTTTTAGTCACTTACTTACCAATTACTGGTTAAACGATCGATTTTTACTAACATACAATAATACTGGTCACCATTGAAAAAACTTGCAACTACTAAGTCATCTAGGTACGTCAAGCATTTTTCAGTCAGTTAAGTGTAACTTAAAAACTACTTCACCGATTTTGACGAAAATTTATAAGGCACTATCTGAGATGTATAGCCTTTTTATCAAAATGGGACTACTCTGTAAAAAAGTTATGCGAGCGTTATACATACAAAATATATGTGTCGAATTGAGAACCTCCTCCTTTTTTCGGTTGGTTAAATATCAAAAGACAAAATAATTTGCCTTCATCTTATATCGAAGTGCCTAACTGCGTTATTTTAAGCTTGTGGATGAAGTCATCCACATGCTTAAAATAAGGCATGGCTAACATATCTCCAAATAAATTATGCCATTTATGTCGCGTAGCAAACAAGGATTGGACTCGAAAGCTGTGCTTTTTTATTAAATATTGATGTAATCCGATTTAATAAAGAAATGAATAAGCATGTGAGAAAGTGTGCAAGTAATAATTTTCAGCGCCATTTTTGATTTCTTTATTACGAGTAAATAACAAAAATCCTAATGCAAGAGTCTATTTTTTTTATGTTATGTGACGGAACAAGCTCGAGGCCCACCTGATGTTAAGCAGACTAACCTGTGCCTATAACAGATGCATTTCGTCACAAGTAACGAATTGCACTGCGCCCGTCACCTTGAGACATAGTTGTTAAGTCTCATGTGCCTGTAATTTCACTGGCTCTCAAGGACTGCTGCCGGAACACACCATTAGATGCTTGGCGACAGATTTTCAACTTGAGGGTGGTAGCTAGCCAGGCGGGCATTCGCAAAATGCCCTTCCACCATACGGTGAAGCTCAAGCCAGCGGCGGAATTTAAACCATTGACCTGATGCGCGGCAGTCCATAGCCAATGCCACTGGGCCATCATTGCTTCTACATATCGAAGTTACTCTGCTGTTGCGCACCTTCAAGATAAGCATACATAGCTTTATTATGGACACTGAAAGCATATATTTGTGTACAGTAAAGTTTGATTAGTATTACATTCAGATATTATCAGTATCAGTTAAGTAGTATAATGTGAAGCTTCAGTACATACAATACAAAATATTTATAAAACGAGAGATTGGCATGCGCGCGCGACGCCAGAACGGTGCGGTGCTCGACCTCGCGCGCATTTCCGGGAAATGGCGCATGTCGTCAACGGGCGCCATCTTGTCGAGATGCGCGCTCGCATGCCCTCCGTCACCTCCGCGTTATGATAGGGTAACCACTTCCACTAATTACTACTTGAGTATGTCAGTGCGCATCGCTGACCTTTTGTGGAGAATCGTTAAATCAAACATCTGTATTAGTACGATTGCTTCGTCAATCCGTTTCCATAGGAAGATACTTTAAACGATTGGTAATATTATTAAAACCTAGTGTAAAAAGGGGTTTTAAAAATTATAAATTAATATATTACTGTACTATATCAACCGCATTGTCCGAATACTGCCTCCACCCTGAAGGGAGGGTTTACCTCTTGGTGATTGTATATATAGCAGTGTATAGATAGCAGTTCCTCAAAAAGCGCTTCTGACCACCTTCCAGTATTTTACCTTTGGTCCCCTCTTAGGACATCCACGGGAAGAGATGGAGTGTGATATTCTAGCCCGTCACCCAACGGGAAATAGAAGCTAGATGTCGCCACGTACATATCACATGTTTTATACCCTGTAATTTACGTCACAATAATAAATAAGAGAGAACTATTTGCACCATATTAGTTGTGTTGTTGTTGTCATATACAAAGGAGTTAGTATACGTGGCTGATACGGTCGTAAGACGTCTTACTATAAATGTTTGATTTAAAAGTAAACATCGGTTTATGTTGGTAGGATTGTTAGAGGGTTCAATGGAGTGGTTGCACTTAAATACATCTTATATTATTACTTAGTAGCTCGTCCTATATAAATTTAGAATAAATCAAGAAATCTTGGTAGTTGCGTGTCAAAATAATGTAACTCAATGCACTTACGTTTTGGAAAAATCGGTTCCCAGAATTTATTTCATACCTTGAAAACCACAAAGTATTCTATGAAGTACCTACCTCAATTTTTTCGCTAAGTTTGTTAGCTGGATTTAATGTATGAATTAGAGTTTTAGCTCGGTACCACTATGTTACCGAGCTGAAACTTCTAGATGTACCGAATAATTTTACTACCCCTGAGAGATCTGTATAGGAACCTAAGACTATGTTTTTGTAAAGTACTTTTTTACACAATTAAATTAAAAGCCGACATACAATGTTGGCCGAGCGGTATTAGCTATGGACTGCCGCGCCGCAGTACCCTGGTTGGATCCCCACCGCCGGCTTGAGCGTCACCGCCTGATGGAAGGGCATTATGCTATTGCCCGCCTGGCTAGCTACCACCCTCAAGTAGAAAATCTGTCGCCAAGCACCTTACGGTGTGTTCCGGCAGTAGTCCTTGATAGCCAGTGAAATTACAAGCAGAATGAGACTTAACAACTATGTCTCAAAGTGACGGGCGCAGTGCAATTCGTGACTTGTGATGAAATGCATTAGTTATGGGAGAGGTTATTCCGCTTAACATTAGTTGGGGCTCGTGCTCGATCCGTCACAATACAAAATATTTTAATTTTTTTACTGTAATGCCATTGACACCCTTGCTCAAAAGTAGCTAAAGCAATATGCAATTCTTATCGACAGAGCTGCGATGCGATAAGCTTGCAGTCCTCCACCATCCAAAAATAACTCTAATCTCTATTCACGTCGTCAATATAAGTATTGTTGACAACACGCGAAGCCTGTGGAGATATAAGTAGGTACATGTATATATATCTGTCGTTTCTGAGAATTCATAAATGTGGTGATAAGATAACGGGCACGGTTGTTTATTGATTTGCAACATTTTAAGTGGTTTAAATGTACGAGTATTATTGGGTTCCAAGGCTTTTCTAATGTTTCACGTTTGAATATAATTCGAATAAGGAACAGTAGGTACAAATTATTAATAACAAAATATATTTAAAAACTGTATTCTATGCAAAGTTTTCCTACTGACTTACATCAAATAAAACTCAACATTTTTTCATATCATGTGTGGTTTGTGAGTATCATGATAATTTAAAATACCTACTTACTGATATATAATGTTCTCATATAATATACTGCTCAATATAAGCAGTATTTTAGATCAAATACCTATTTACAATTGTAGTTATTGAGCGTTAGCCTCTGCATCAAAGTACCATAATAGTACCTATAAAGTCAAACGACAAGTAAGGTAAGTATTTTGAAATTCATGTGTTAATTCGAAGTAATCTGAGTCCTATTCCTGGGTAACATTGAACGATACAAAGTTATATATTATTTACAGTGTGAGTGAGTCGCACATCCTCTATATCTGAAAGAGTGTGATCAGAATAAACTGAGACTGCGAGCATCGTGGTTTGCCCTCTGAAGCTAGATGTCGCCACATATTCCGTTCGACGCTACAGCGCGTAAGCAAGCAATCATTCACACTTTAATTACGTAACCCCGTAATCGAGTGATCGATAATGTCGCTTCAAATACGCACTCCTTGGACATGGTATTTATTTCAGTTCTAAATATAATAATGTCCGTCTACATGTTACGGGAGATTAGGAGGTGTCATAATTAATTTGTGATTGGCGTGGTTGGGAAATTATTATGTGTGTTGAATAAGCTGTGATGTTTGAACGTCTTGGTAGAGATTCGAAAAGTTACTAGTGATTTACCTGAAAATACCAACGTTTCACCTTTTTCACCTAACGGTGTGTTCCGGCAGCAGTCCTTGAGAGCCAGTGAAATTACAACTATGTCTCAAGGTGACGGCCGCAGTGCAATTCGTGACTTGACGAAATACATCTGTTATAAGCAGAGGTTAGTCCGCTTAACATCAGGTGGGCCTCGTACTTGATCCGTCACAATTACATTAAAAAAAATTGATAGAAAATACTTTTATTACGGCAGAACTTCCACATTAGGTCCTCCACCGGGGTCCACCCCACTAGGGTTACGTGGAGTGACTTTATAGACGTATGTCAGAAACTCCACGTAATCCAGTAGCAAAACTTGTTCTAAACTACACGAAGCATCGTCAGGTGCCAACTCTCGGAGCATCTATTAATGTGACAAGAGCTACGAAATGATCAAACGATACGCCTGACCATTTCATTGTATTATTTTATAATATTCTTTGACAAGTTTATGGATCCTAAATTTAATAAAGAGGTACAGCTAAAGTTTATTTAGAATATGTATGTATTCAGAATTAGGGATGCAAATTTTCATAAAGATCGATATGGATATCGGTATTTTTATAGCAGAGTTCGTAAACAGCGATATTTAAAGTATCGACCGAGCTATACGATATTATCGATATAAACCTAACCAATATAATCATCATATCCAGCCCATACTCTGCTATTGCTGAGCGTAGGCCACGATAATCCACTAGCTGCGCCCTGGGGTTTCATCCGCGTAGAAGACACTGTAAAGTGTCCTGTGTGTTAATCTAGGATCTTAACTATCTACCAACTCAATCAAATCGGTTCAGCCATATCAGCTTGAAGGAATATCAAACATGCACAAAAATATCCTCTTGGGCTCACGTCATTTCGGTTTTTTTTTTTTAAATTAATAAATTATAATACTAATTAGTGTGACTAGCTACGCCCCGCGGTTTCATCGGCGTAGACAATGGAAATAATGATGTGATGATGATAATGTGCTAATTCAGAACCTAAACTATCTACTGTAGTCCAAGTTTCATCCAAATCGGTTCAGCTTTTTAAGTGTTAGGGAGTAACAAACTTACACAGTGTTGCTAGAGCGCTGTCTGACGAAACCAACAAAGCAAAAAAAGATTCTTTTGGCTGGTTTGTGTTTAATATCGATATATCTTGTTTCTTAGACATACTGTTGCAAAGCTAAACAGAATATATAATTAGATCAGGTACATACTCGAACTTAATAAATAAAGAATTTTCGGTTGTAAAATGATTTATTAACTTACGTGTTGATTACCACCTAGTCGTACAACAATTATGTATCCTGGCTCTTTAATATCACTATGATGACTATTTTATATAAATAGGTACTCAATAATAATAATAATAATAACTGGTACCTATTTATTTATAATGGACAAAACTCGCGATAGTTTTCTAAGACTACTTTATAATTAAATTATCCTACAAAATGACAAATATCCGCATTAGGCATTATTGCAAACCTATCAATATTAAATTATCCTATTCTATGTGTTTTTTGTGTATCAATTCAATAGAATTCAAACACCGAAAGATGGTATATATTACTAATAGAATACTTCTTAGTAAAAATAATTTGATATTTCTTCTTGTTCAAGTAATAATAATACTTAACTAAAATGCGCTCTAACTAGAAGATGGTATGAATGATAGCCCAGCATCGTTATTATTATTAAAGTATACAATACAGACAGATGTACGTCAGGATGGGGCATGAGCGCTATTATTAACTGCTTTGTCCGGACGGTCTACCTGAGCTGCGCCCGCGCCGCTTCAGAGGATGTGTAATGCACTCCTATACAATTAGTTTTTATTGCACGGTGACGTCGCCTCGCCTGTGCCGAGCCGGAGACGCTCTTTGTGGCCGTTATATTATGTACGTTTTTGTATGATATCTCAACTTTGTAAGATTAAGATGTACTTACAATTTTGGTACAATCATGATTGGAACGATTTTCTGACGATTAGGTTATTATTTTGTTCATGAATATCGCTCAAAGTGAGCGTTTGATTTTCTGATTTTCTTTCTGTAAAGCTGCTATTAGTTATAGTAACAAGTACCTAAGTATACAGTATCGTCTAAAATATGAAACTGTTTTGGTGTTACGTAGCAGTAGCATTCTTCACTTGGGAAAATTTATTATCATATCTTTACTGTAACTTGAATATAAAACAAATCGCTGATACCCACATACTTATCCAGACACCCTAAAGTAGAGGTGGTTTCTTAGTCGGTACCATATGCTACTTCAGTTACGACTAAATGTGTGATGTTGATGTTTTAAAAAAGTAAAAAAAAACTCTAAATCATTTATTTAATTTAGGAGTCTACGATGCTCTATTTAAGTTCAATTACAAAATTTAATATTGAAATATTCTACTATGTACTGCCACGTTCAGCAAAATGTATTCAGCCACTGCGAGAAGAGCGGGCAAGAAACTCGGGGCCATATTTTTAAACATCTTTTAACAATGTGTTAGGTACATACTATATAATACAATATTTTGTGACTCAATGTTGAATTATATCTTGATAAGTTTCGACATAACAGCATTTCTATTTTATTTTCAAATAGCATGCCTCACTTAATGCAGTATATCTAGGCTTGAATAAATTAGTATATAGGCACTTACTTAGTTATAGTTCTGAAGTATAAAACTATTTCTGCCTGCATAATATTTACCGCAGTAGCTCCTGTTACAATTACTCAAAATTAAATTAACGGATTAAATAGCAAGATAGAATATACAAAGGTAATGCAACATAATTATAAAAAAAATGCGAACCGACATAAATCGGCAAATAATTTAATATTACTTGTTGAAATCGGCACTTAACTGATTTCAAACATGCTGAGCTAATGTCGCGTTCATGCACCCGACTTTCTCTTATTCAAAGAAATATAATATAATATTATATACATATTAGTTAAGTACAATAAAGTAAGTACTTACTACTAAATACATACATACCTAGTACTTAAATAACTACTTGTAAATGTTTTTATAATTCCTATATATAAACATTGTACCGCTACCAGACCGTTAAATTAGGTGGCAGTAGGCTCGGCCATTATTACATAGAACTATATTTACAACGTGAGTATTTCAATACCCCCTTCGATATAACGGACTTTTTTAAATATACCTTGTCAAATAACCTTACTATTTTATATAATTAATAGGATGTAAAAATATTTGAAATAATCTAAAGCTTGACCTTTATTACCTCGTCTTGTGTTGTTGTATCTATATTAGAAACCATATAATTTTATTTTAAATAAAATCTGCGTTTTTGTAGAAATAAACTAAAATAATTACTAACCCCCGATTCACACTTTTTTTTAGTGTTAAGATTTGTTTATTTCAATGTTGCCAATTCGTTGCATGTTGTATATATATATATATATATATATATATATATATATATATATATATATATAATTCATTTTAAATGTTGTCCATTAGTCACCATTAGACACAGCAACAAAAATATTTTCATAAATGGTTTATTTTGGCGTGTAGTTCTGAATTATTTGTTGGTGGATAACTTAACCTACAACTTATAGTTTTAGGTTTTGATTTCGTAGTAAAAGGAGCCTACTCAGAGCTAAGGAAAAATATGAAATAATAAATTATAGGCACGAGAGACTTGTAACATAACCGTGGTTATTCCGTTCAAAACAAATTAAAAAATATATATATATTCAATGAAAAGACATTTTTATAAAAATGTTTGTTAGGACTAACAAAAGTCAAATCTAAGAGGTTGTTAGCATTTTTCCAATAACGCTGTTTATATATATTTACACTGCCTGCGCCTTACATATTTACTATTAATTTGGTAAATCTACTATTAGGCGGGAAGAAACCGCTGAACTAGAAATTAAACAGAACGTATGGTAAGTTTTACCCTGTACTGTATCAGCCGGATAGACCACTACTGAACACAGCCTCCCCTAATATGGGAGTGGGGGTTATCATAATCCCCACGCTTGGCAGACGGCAGTGTAAGATGTCAGTTCCTCAGCAAGTGCTGCTGCCCACAGAGAGTTGAAATACAAATCTAGCCTTGTTAGTCGCACCTCTTACTTAGCCCGGCATCCCACCGTCAAGTAAAAAGTTTTACTCTACGAATCTGTTATTTTAATCTATTAGACATAAGTTTATTTGTCAAAGAAATTTAGTATTATCGTTATTTGAATAGGATATGCATATATGTATGAGTATGTATAGGTAGGTAACAAAGCACTACTTATATAAAATTGAGGATGTTACTGTCGTATTCCTTACTCCGAGAAGGTATAAAACTCCTTTCTATAATTCTAAGGAAAATTAATAGAACACAAGAATCTCCTGTTTCTAAATCTGCTGACAGCTTAAGTAAAAGTATGTTTGCAAAGAAGTACAGTAACCCGTACGTGATAAAACTTTTACGAGCAAGGGTGTTGAAAAATAAATGCGATTTACGCTTCAATCGATCGATCGGTTAAAGCGTAAATCACTTAACTGTAGAATCACTATCCTTCGTCCTTAATCATGAAAAAATAATACTCAAAGATCAATGAAACAGCCCCCTCCCACTCCTCTGTCTTCTTGTGGGAGTGGTAAGAGGCGACGAAGCCTTATGCATTTGTTCAACGGTGGACGTCTTCTATTTGTTTTCTGCTGTTGATTTGATGTGAATAAGACAGTGCTTACGTTTATCAAACTCTACACAGAAAAAAAAGATGTCTTAAAATAAGAACCCAATATCTCTCAACTGATGTATCTTGACCTCAAATATTAATGCTTTCAACGAAGATAATCACGCTAACGTATCAAAAAAGCCAAGTTTTTAGAATTAAAATGTATATATTTTGTGTCAATAGTTTTGCTATTTTTCACAAGAGTTGTAGTTTGATTAAAAACATTTTGTTACTTGTTTTAAAAATGAAAATATGTTGTCTTAGTGGTTTTGATTTAAGAATTATTTCTCACACCAAAGAATATCTCAATTTTGACTAGAGAAACAGTTTTGATGTCTAACTAAGAATTGTAGAATCTTAAAGGAAACATTAAGTTACTCTGGACAAAATTGTATTTTTGCACTCAAGAATCAGTGATACATGGAAGAAGAATGAAAAACACCATTAATCTAAGATTAAATTTTTTTTTTTTTTTTTTTTAGGGAGTACATAGATGCTGACTACCGCTAAGCGGACGTACAGCTCCACCGGACTTTGGGCGAGGGGAGGCCCTCTTATAGCCCAGGAGGAAGAAGCGCTGAGGGCACTTCTTCTGAGACGGGCGTATAAGGCGAAAAGCGCCTTATACCTCCGTCTCCTGCGCCACGCTACTATCGGGAGGGGTGACAGCGAGCTCAAGGGCACCACTGTGGTTCGGACCTCGGCTTGTCTCGCTGCCGAGAGACAAAGGGGGAATTGGAACTAAATGCCCCGGTACAACTGCAGTGTTGTACCGTTGAGAATGGGCCCTATTGAATATTACTCTGTGACTATTTGGAGAGACACTAATCGGGATTTTATTTTTGCCTCGAGCTCGCCGGCGAGCTCGGTGTTTGATTGTGTAACCTCTGATTACCGCACACCTGGGGATGTTACCAGGACGACTTGCGGACAACGCTAAAGCTGCCAACGTAATGGCTGCGATGGGGTCATCCGGGTCGTCCAATACCTGCCGTGGTCGGCGACGGGGGGGTTTAAACCATGGGTCGGATGAGGCAGTCGAGTAGTTCGATGCCTGGACAACTAGAGGGTTCGAGTGGTGGGGCGCTCGATCAAAGTATCGGCGGGCGCAGTCCTTATTGAACTGCGCTAAAGAGGGAAGGTTTAGGTCGCAGTGCAACTCGGCGTTCCGTACATACCACGGAGCACCGGTTGCCTGGCGGAGGAACCTGTTTTGAATGATTTGAAGTTTACGTAGGTGGGCCTCGCTAGCATGACTAAACACTACTGAAGCGTATGTCATGATGGGGCGGATGCAAGTAGTATAAAGTGTCTTCTTATTTTTAAGAGACATTTTACTCTCTGTACGAATTAAGGGACCTAGGCGACCCATAACAAAGGCCGCCCTGTTACGAACATCAGTGATGTGAGCGGCAAAGGTGAGATGCCGATCAAGGGTGACTCCAAGATACTTTGTTTTACCAACCCAGGGAATGGGTTTGTCAAACAGAGTTAAAGGTTTAGGATAGCGGGGGTTCGAGTGAGTACTCTCATTGAAGTATATAGCTGCACTTTTAGTTGGGTTGACTGCAATGCGCCATTTACGGAACCAGTCACCGATCTCGGTGATGGCCCGTTGAAGGAGAAAATAGGTCTGTCTATTAATATGCCAGCCAGTGGAATAAATGGCGGTATCGTCCGCATATTGGGCTATGAAAACCTTGGGCTGAGAGCGTGGGATGTCGCTGGTATACAGCGCGAAGAGAATGGGTGATAGTACGGAGCCCTGAGGGACTCCGGCACTGACTGGGTGGGGGGTGGAGAGGGTGCCTTCCACGCGGTAGCGAAAGCTTCTGTCCCTTAGGAAGTCTTGTAAGGTGAGCACAAGACGTACTGGCACGCCAAAGTGGTATAACTTGTAAATCAAGCCATTGTGCCAGACTTTATCAAAGGCTTTCGCTACGTCGAGGAAGACTGCTACCGTCGTTTGGGGTTTGGGTTTCTTATTGAAACCTTCAAGGATGTGCTCCGTGAGGCGGTGCACCTGTTGGACGCATGAGTGCTTGGGCCTAAAGCCAAACTGCTCATCGGGAATAAGGTGGTGTTCCTGCGCATGAGCCGAGAGACGGTTCGAAAGGAGCCGTTCGTATAGCTTGCCTAGGGCACTGAGAAGGCTGATGGGACGGTAGCTGGTGGGGTCAGCGGAGTTTTTGCCTGGTTTGTGAATGCCAATGACATTTGCACATTTCCAGACGTCGGGAAATAAACAGTGGCTCATGGCCGCATTGAAGATGCTTACTAGTAGATGAATCAGGGGGGGAGAAAGGTGTTTAAGTACCTTGTTGGAGATGCCGTCGGCACCGGGGGCTTTACGTTGTTTGAGGTCCTTG
Organism: Plagodis pulveraria; assembly: GCA_963890685.1. NCBI lineage: Eukaryota > Metazoa > Arthropoda > Insecta > Lepidoptera > Geometridae > Plagodis > Plagodis pulveraria. The sequence continues at coordinate 4,849,236 of OY982963.1, forward strand.
ATCAGTCTCGTCACCTCAGCGTAAGATACTGGGGTGTGCGGGGGGAGTTCAGAGATGACCACAGAGCTTTTACGTTCGACTTCAGCGTCCACCGAATCGAGGTGGGCTTGGTCTACGTGATCTACGTTGGGGGAGCACTGAGCCTCTAGGCTATCAGCTAGGCACTCAGCTTTGTCTTCGTCAAAGAACGCCGGGGCGCGTGGGACTGGTGGGTATAGCGGAGGTATGTCGCTCTGTCCGACACCTTTCATACCTCGTGCGAGATCCCAATAAGCCCGCTGGCTAGGCACGAGGTTTGAAAGCTTGTCGCCCCAGCTGTGGTCACGCAACTCGGACATGCGACTTTCAACCATGCGTTCAAAGTGGCGTTTCCGAGTTTTGTTTACTTCGCTTGGGTAGGAGTCGTAATGTCTGGTCACTGCTTTACTCTTCGTCACTAATCGCCTCACATCCACTGGAATGACAAGGCGTCGGTCGTCCGGCACAATGACTTCCTTTGAGGATGCACCTACTACGGTGGAGAGGTGATTAGTGAACGAATCGATCGCTAGGGATACGTCATCTTTGGTCAGAATGTCGTCAGGGATTTTGTCGAGGTCGGGTGAACTGATAGCCTTTAGGGAATTGCCTAATTGCTTCCAGTTCACCATCGTCTTGGTGGGGCGGGGTAAGTCTGCTGTAGGGTCGGGGCCTAGTCGCAGTATAATGGGGCGGTGGTCAGAATGTAGTTCGTGACAAACTGTTATAGAGCGTAACTGAAGGGTTACGCCTCTAAACAGTGCCATGTCTAAGACGTCAGGTCGGTGGCGGACGTTTTCGGGGTAGTGCGTTGGCTCGATGGGTGCAATTACGTCAAAGTTCAAGTCAGCGACTAGGTTGTCAAGGATAATACCGTTAGGATTGTTAGAATTACAATTCCATAGGATATGTTTACTGTTGAAGTCGCCGATCAGAAGGACGGCGCTTCCAAGAGAGAAGAGAGCTTCTAAGTCAGCGTGGGCGACGCGCTTTAAACCAGATTGGTAGCAGGATGCTATGACTATGGGTTGATGACCCGTCATAGCTAGTAAGCAACAAGATGCTTCCATAGTACTCAAAGTCGGGGTATCCAAGGGGATGCAGTGCAGGGACCTTTTGTAATAGATAAGAGTGCCTCCCTTAGCGGAAGTCAACCTATCATTACGTACACATCGGTAATTAGCAAACCTGGGATTCGCCCTTCCCGGTTTTAGAAAGGTTTCCTGCACGCATATAATATCGATCAGGTGGGTACTGCAAAAGTCATGGACAAGGTCACGTTGTCTGAAGAAGCCGTTAGCGTTGAAGGACGCTAACGAAACTGAGCGCGGTTTGGTCCTTAAGGTTGTACTACCCATAGTGGGTGTACTGGGGGGGAGTTTGGGGGGCGAAGCGCTTTAGAGCGCTAAGAAGGCTGGCATGTTCCAGCGTGTACTGAATGACTTCCGCAGGTGATTGTGCGGAGTGCATCTTGCGTGCTAGTGCACGGACCTCCTCTATGTTGATGGACATAGCTAGGTCGCTGACTAGCGCTATATCCTCTTGAAGAGAGGTGTCCATCAGTGGCATAGGGGGTGGGGCCATAGGCCGGGCGACGCGAGGAGCGGCGCGTGGAATAAGGGCAGGAGGTGCCGGGGGTGCCGCGCGGACCGGGGCCGGTGCGCGGGCAGGGGCCGCGGTACGGGCGGGGACGGGTGCGCGGGCCGGGGCGCGAGTGGGAGCGATGGTTTTAACCATGCTCGGTGGCTTTGACCAAGCGTTTCTAGTTGGTAGAGGAGCGGGAGTCACCTGTAAGGCAGGTGCTACTGTCAGCTTAGGGCTGACCCGCTGGTATCTATCATAGGTGGGACGGGGCGGTGGCGGAGGTCTCCTTTCCGTTGCCACCCTGCGGTTTGTGCGTGGCGCCCTCGGGCAACCGCGGTAGTTGGCGGTATGCCCCTGGGTGCCGCACAGAACGCAGCTGGGTGGGTTGGGTGAGTCTCTCGTGCGTGAGCAATGCTCTGTAGCATGATCGCCTAGGCACTTAACGCACCTAGGACGAGCATAGCAGAAACGGGCCGCGTGCCCGTACAACTGGCAGTTATGGCACTGGGAAGGAGAGCCATTCCTGTAGGGGGCCTGAACATCTAGCCCGGAGAGACCGCAGACTGTCTTCAAGTTGAAGATGGTCTTGCCCTCCGGGGATCGGTCTAGTACTACGAGTACTAGATCATATGGACTTTTGTCCTTGCCACTGTACATGCGGTGTACGGCATGTACAGGGAAGTCCTGTCTTTTCAGGTCGTCAAGTACAGTGTCTGTACGGACTTCCTTTGGGACTCCGCGTATGACGACGCGTAGGACTTTTTGTTCTTCGAGAGCATAAGTGTGAAAACTTATGCTTTCTTTTTGGAGGAGTTTTGTTAGCGCTCTGTGGTCGCTAACTGAAGTCACCTGAACTTTAATGCCCTGCTGCGTAGAGCGGGCGTTAGTATAATTGATCTTACGATCAGTGAGGAGGCGGGATAGCATATCCCATTTGCCTTTGTCCTGAATGAACAAAGGCGGTGGCGGTTTTTCGCGGCGTGCGTTAGCGTCCTGAGAGGGCGCTGCAGCCGGGGCGGTTGCGGAAGGCGGGGACGCGGGGCGCGGAGCGGGGGTCGGCCTATTGCCGGCGGCGGGTGCTTTGGCGGCTGCCTTAGCGGGTGGGGCGGAAGGCCCGGAGTTAGCGGCCTTAGGGGCGCGCTTGCGTTTACGCTCAACGACGGTGCCGTCGTTGTCAGAATCGGAATCCGTGCGTGAGGCGCGGGGTTGGTCGACCTCCATGTCCGTTTCCGAGTCTGAAACTGACTCGACAACGACATAGGCAGGTTCGATGAGAACGAGAGCGGGCGCGGGGTTGGGCTACTACCGCGCGCCTGTTATCAGGGCCGGGGGCGGGGGAGTCCGGGCTCTCCTGTAAGTAGGATGGCGCCGGAGGGTCATCGTAAGCGGGGACGGAGGTCCCGAAGGGAGCAATGGGAGTGTCCGTGAGGCGGGCACTCTCTGCGTCTGAGGTGAGGGCTGCTTGATGAGCAGCATAGAGTTCGGGGTACCGTAAGGCAAAGGTCTGAAGGACCTCGACCTCACTATTGGTAGGGCGGGACTGCATCCTGAGGGGTGCACTCAGGATGCCCTAACCAGGGTAGTGTCTCCCTCGCACAACCTGTGAGCTCACTGTGTGAGAGGGAGTGAGTACCTACTGTGTATCCCTAGGTGTGTGTCCCTATCCGCACTTTTTTTCTGGGGCGGTGAAGGGGTGTCCTAACGACTCCGGGATTGACTAGGGGCGACCCCAAGGCCAGTTGCCCCGGAGACCTGCTTGTTTCGGCTGATCCCGTGAGGCGGGAAAAGGCCGCGGTACAAGGTTAAACCAAAAATCAACAGAGGTAGTTGGCACCGTTAGGGATCACTCTGCGACCGCAGCAAATGGCGGATTTGATCGTTCGAGCGAGCTTAACCCGGTAGGGCTCCACCTGCCTGAACGATGCCGCTTAACAGCACAAAGTGTGTTGTTGAGCGGGTGGTGTTGTTCGTGCAGAAACAAAGATGCGAAACAAGGATAAACTGCACTTTTCAGTGCAGTTTAAAAGCAGCAACACCGACCCGGGCTTGTCCGGGGCGGCGGTTGCCCGACGGTGGAGCGCCGGCTCAGCAAGCACGCAGCTCGCGTCGCACGGCGTTCGACGAAAACTCAGCTCCTGCACACACAAACACAAGCTGAATCGGGGTCGCTCTTCGATGCGCACTGTCGCAACTAGCGTCGGAACGATGGTCCAGGCGAGACGGCAATAGTGCGGGGACTATTGCGGTCTCACTGGAGGGTCACTTGCAGCTGCGGAGAGGTGCGCTCGGCGTGGCGGCGCAGGTAGGAATGTAATAAGTTGCTAAGATTAAATTAATTTGGTACAAAATAATAAGTTCTCCATCCAAGAATGAGTCATACATGCAACAACAAATAAGGACCACTTCACACCAAGATAAATATTATTTGCTACAAATTAATAATTTCTCACTAATGGTCCCCGTTCAAGAGTCAGTTAATCTTTCCTACAAGAGTTAAGACAAAATAAGGCTAAGATATTTAATAAATTAGGTATTATATACTTAAAATCTTTTTGATTTCAACCTAAGAAATTAATTGTTAAATGACAGGTAATAAGTGACCTGGCGGGTGCCGGGTGGAATCCCCCGCCCCCCCACATTGCAGGAGCAACGTATCATTGCTACCTGTGGGAGTCGTAAGAGGCGATTATAGGTAAAACACCGGAAAGTGGGCAACAGCGCCTTCTGAGAAACTTATATATAAACTGTAATCCCCGAGACGCCTGCCAAGCGTGGGGATTATGGCAAACCACTCTATAATGGGGGAGGTTGTGATTAGCAGTGGACGATCTGGCTGATACAGTAACCAGTAATAAGATTAATAAATAAGTACTACTAAACATCCGCCAGCGGCTTCGGTCGTCGCGTACCTAAAAGTACCATCTCCATAGGTCAGGTGGTTTTTGTACTAGAGATTTCGTGTAAAACCAGTGGGCATACAACTTTCGCTATTATTAAAGACATGAGAGATTTTTAAGAATATTCATTAATTATTACTCGGCTAATACTAACAGTTATATAAAGTTCGGGCTTTTTCGGAAATGTCACGTTAAATTAGTGGTGGAAAACGAAGGTGAATTAATATCAAGATGCTTGATAACGAGTAATTATTAATCAATATAAATACGAAACGATCTGCCAGAAAAATCTAGTCATTCTCAGTCATCCCCCTCGATCCAGGGTAAATACCCTTAACTGCTTTCAGAAAACTGCCATATGATCGTAGCTAATCATAATCAGCCATGGGTAATAAGGATGACTATACCTACCTGATTAGATGTACTCATTACTGCAATGGATCCAGTCTCTTACGCAATTTTATACCAAGAGTGTGTTACTTCGACCAATGTCCAATAGAGGATAAGTTATTTCATTCAAGAGTACATGCAAAGTGTTCATTCAAGTATCAAATTTCATAAGCCTAAAGTTTGTCCGTTCTTGTGCCAAAATCTAAGAAAAATAACTGTAGGGGAAATACAAAAATCTTGTATGAAGAACGAAGCAATTTAGCTCAAAGGCAGTGTTGCTATATAATTATTTTACTCCCCTTATCATGGAAAATCATTCAAATATTTACCACGAATGATTTATCGTTTCACCATTTATTAGGCTATCTCGTATAACACCAAAAAATCATGTCAGTCATTTCAAATTTACTCATCCAATAATCAAACGCGCCAAAAAAGCAAAGAACTCGTTTCGACGTGGCTACGTCTTTATATTTGCTTTGTGGAAAGTGGGAGTGAGAGCCAACTCGAAAAATGACGATAACGCGAATGTAATTTTAATTATACGCTGTGGAATATATTTATATATTATTATTGTGGACTAGTTAAGGGGGAAATTAAAAACATATATACTCAGAAAAAAAGAGGTTCGATTCCCGTGATGGAAGAACTATTAACCTACAACTTTGTAGAAAACCTTCGGTGTCCGACTCGCACTTGGCCGTTTTTTAATTCATGTCCCATGCACCTTGACAGTGCACGAAGCGCAGGGTTTGACGTACGAGACAGTAATCATAGTACAGATGAGGGAAAAAGTCACCAAGCTCCGAGACAGCGTATCACACGCAGTAGTAGCAGTGTCACGACACTCAAAGCGCTGCATTTATTACACAGACGACAGCTCGGACGCCATTGGCAGATTCATGAGGCGGGCAACAGAGGCAAATGGAAAAGTAATTTGTGACTACAACCTAAAAATGGCTATAAAAAACCGGGACGAAGGGGTCGTAAGGGCTCATCTACAATTATCAAGGGCAACGCCGGAACCAGTGGCCGGCCCTTCAACTTAGGATAATAAATACTTACTATATAAATTTTAATTTTTCACCTAACAAACTAGATAATAAAAAAAAAAATTTATACAAATAAAAAAAAAATGGACTCACTTTAATGTTAAAACACCCTTCCCTTCAGGAAGACTGATGTATTGGAGACAACGATTACTTAATAAAATGTATTACTATGATAAGGAAAAGTAAGATCTCAAAAGAGTACGGACCCAGAGTCTGTAGTGTAAAAATATAAATAATAAAAAAAAAAAAAAAAAAATATCCCGATTTGCCCAAAAATCTGGCTACGGTGTACGTGCCACACATAACCACAGGATTTATGCGATTTTATCGGTATTCTCTAGTATAACGTTAAAACTCTTTGTTGTTTAACTAGGCTACTATAAGTGTATAACAAAAACTTTAACTATTTTATTTTTATATGTTGTGATTTACGAGGAACGTAATTTAATATTTCGGAAAATTTTTATGGACTGGGCAACCCCACCCCACCGTTATCATTCATTCTGCCCGCCCGTTTGTGCGCGATTCGCTACTTATATAGATTTTCGAAGGAAACGCATTACTTTTTTTATTTTATTATATATACATACATACTTTCTTTCGACGGTTAAAATCTCTCCGAAGAAAGAAGAGAACGTGCGTGCCATCGTTAGGCATTATGGTGCCATCCATGCTAGATGACTTCCAAGTAATGAAGTAGTGCTACAGGACTGGGGTATCCCGCCAGCTGTAGTTAATAACTTCAAAGGTAAGTGAGATGTATGAAGCGATTTGTATTAAATTAGCTAACGGAGGCGATTTGACATTTTATTATTTTGATTGAGGCTTCATCGTGGTTTGCGCATCCATTGATGATTTAGGTAGGTTGATATAGGTAATATAATGGGCTTCACATTAGGTTCTGGTATAGGGGGATACACTAAAAAGGGCTTAGAAGACCAAGTTAAGTGGTCTTCGATCCATTAACGCATCTCATTAGCTAATAGGTAGTACCAAACCTTGAATAGTATAGTTTTGTGTCAGTGGATCACCTTACTCTCTACACTTAAGAAAGTCCTACAACCCTCGAAGTAAGAATATGTACTTTTAAACAAAATAATGAGTGCGATTTCATATAATACGACTTGTTTCTAGTGTTAAATGATTGTTATTTGATTGTGCTATAACTACTGCTATATTGTTAAATGAATAAAGTCATTGGACTCGTGTTGTTTGTTCCTGTCTGAGAAAAAGTGATATAACCGAATTCTAGAAAGATGAAGCCATGGGCAACAGCTAGTGTACATTAACTTTTTATTGATGATTATCATTCATTGATATCAATATAAATTGAAAGCAGAAGTAATTAAGTACCTACTAAGGTTTTTTGTATTATGATTTCAGATGCTATTTGTAATGATGATATTACTTGGTTAAAATATAACAATGAACTATGGCACCAAGTAGTACAGAAATGGAAAAACACAAAGGAACAAAATATTCATACCATGCATGAACTCCCGGAATTTTGGAGCATTTTATAAGATATCAAGGATTGGTATGTTCTTTAGATAAAATTACTATGTACTAATTACATTATTAGGAAATATCAACTTTATAATAGAGATATTCTACGCTCAGAAAGCGATAATTTGTTTAATTTTATAATCTAAGGAAAAATTTCTAATGTTAAAATGCTAGAATCTATATAATTTGATTTGCATTTTATGTTGACATACTTTGCTCGATAAGCGTTAATTTATGGGTTTTATTTCATAGATTAAGGAACATGTACCGTGTAAAAATGCTTGAATGTAATTAATTTGTTTTTGTATTTTGTGGTAATATTCTTAGCTCGGTCAGAGATAACTTTTTATAACTTAAGGAAAAATAAATGCCAGAATAAAATTGAAGGATAAATAGATCATGTAAAAATGCTTTGATAAGTATAATTGTTTTTTGGGTGATACTCTTCGCTTAGTAAGCGATAATTTATGAGTTTAAAGAAAATGGATCATTTAAAAATTCCTGAATATAATTAATGTGACTTTGTACTTTGTGGTGACATTCCTCACATAGTAAGGAATAATTTAAGACTGTTATTTTATAATTTAAGGAAAAATGTATCATGTAAAAATACAACAATCTATATAATGTGTTTTTGTAGTATAACTATGTGAGTTACATTATATTCAGAAAAAACGCTTGAATAGTAATTGTGATGTCTCTTACGTATTTTGTATTAACTATGACATTTTTCACTCAGTAACCTGTGTCCCATTTGTGTTTTTTTTTAATATATTTTCATCTTATATCTATATCTTTCGTTTGAATTCTATTGCCCTGCGCTTAATAGGCTATAATTTGTGCGTTTCAGTAAACAGATGAAATCGAAGTCGTTAGCATCGTTTCAAGTCGAGATTACAACAATTTCAACGATTTTTATTTTTGCTAATTCATTTATTTATCCCAATAATGTTATGTTTTCGTTTTAAAATATTTTATGCTTTGAACTTTTGAGTAACTTTAACACTTTCTAATATACTATAGATTTGTTTAGGAAGCAGCCTTAAGTGTTATTGTTATCTGCGTTCAGAATATCTTGTCTCTACATTTCTATCATTTAATAACACATGATACTGCTTCCTAAACACATCTCTAAGATTTAACGAAACTAGTGAATACTGTTGTAAGGGTAGATTGAGTCTGTTAAATTGAACAACTTTTCCAATGAAACATGAATTGAAATCTGGCCAATTTATTTGACCTCCCATACTACGCAGTAATTTGTTTTGTATGGGAAGTCAAAAAATAAGATGGATTTCAACCCATGTTTCAGAAAGGCTATTCCATTTCACGGGCTGAATCTTCCCTTTAAATAGTATACACAAATTTTATTAGACCTTAAATGTTTTGTAAGAAAAAACAATTTGTGTATTTCAAAGCAGAAAATATTTTAAATCGAGAAAAAAAAACGATTGGGTTTAAACATAAACAATCTTTAAATAAATTAGGAAGTATCTTGAAGGAAATAACAGGAATCTCTATTTAAAATAAAAAAACATCTTGAAAGAAAATAGGAAGTATCTTGGAGGAAATAACATGAATCTCTAGTCGAAATAGAAACATCTTGAAAGATAATAGGAAGTATCTTAAAGGAAATAACATGAATCTCTAGTCGAAACAGAAATATCTTGAAAGAAAGTAGGAAGAATCTTAAAGGAAATAATAAGAATCTCTAGTCAAAATAGAAACATCTTGAAAGAAAATAGAAAGTATCATATAGAAAATAACATATATCTCAGGTCAAAACGGAAATAATCTTGAAATAAAATAGGGAGTATCTTGAAGAAAAAAGCGTTTCACTCTTGGTTGAAAATTGAAAACAATAAAAACAAATGTTAAATATCCTTTATTTAAAATAGGTGCATTATTGCAGTAAAATAGTTTAAATTTAAAAAAAAGATTTTTAAATGCTTCACTTAAAATAGTTTCGCTCTTAAAGTAATAGCTTTGAGTTCTTCATAAAACAAGTTTTTGTTTGTTGAAACAAGAATATATTTCTTGAGCCAAGAACTATAATGCGAAATATTTAATATCTTGAAGTAAGACATTTTAGACTTTCCTTATATCGAAAACCCATCCGTTCTTAAGTCAAATAATATTGCTTGTCTGAAGAGATTATTTTTTTCTGTGTACGTCACTCGCCCAGTGGAGCTAGTTATGGCGCTTGGTCCTGCAAAATTAACAGAAGACATTGATTAGTGGCACCTCGTCATTTTTATTTATAAACTTTGATACTCTTCATGTAATAATAACAAATACTTTTAAAATATTTTAAGAAAACATCAAATTAATATTTTAATAAAACACTTAAAAAATATAAAAATATATCTAGTGACAATTCCGCTTAATTTTCCTGCTAAGCCGACGTGACGTCACAAACGCCACGCAGCCAAACCGGAAGAATTTTCGACGCGTTTCGCTTCTACACGAAGCATCCTCAGGAGGTCTTGACTCTTCGAGCGCACGATCGAATATTATTAAAAATGGATTTCCGCAAAGTAACGCCTGAATCTATTCATTACTCTTCATGTAGTTTGCCGGTTCCATATGTAAGATAAGCGGTTCGTTTCTTGTCGAGAAAAGTTTCATATTGATTAAATAGATGTTATTTTACTGGTGATAGGTTTGCCTTTGATCAGAATCCTCCAGAGTATAAGCAACGATTTGGTTGACGATGGTCAAACTGGCATTACCTACAATAGGATCTGGCTCTTAAGAACAGCTGCCGGAATAAACCGTAATAGATGCTCAGCGAAGGGGGCCTTGATGGGGTACCTAAAAGACCCCATGAATAGAGTCGGTGTTTTAGGTCGTCCGAATACGTCTAACACAGCCCAACGTCTGCGCACTACACAACAATGTTGCCAACTCGCGCTAAATGCGCTAAATCAACCTCGAGAATGCACTACATTATGCAAAAATCGTTGAAAAGCCTTGAAAAAAACTACAAGTGCAAAAATGTAATACAGTCTTCATTACAATGTCAAGAAAACAAATTATCGCAATCTTTCAAATAGCAACTTTTCAAATAGTTGGCTTATTAAAAAGCTTTAATAGATTGTTTGATTGTATAGAGCGGACTGGTGGACCTAACAAAGATCATGAAGATCCATAGATTGTGTGGGAATTCTCCGATACAAAGCAAATCACCTGTTATTTTTTGGCCACATCATGGTTAGTTTATTTAACGAGTTTTATGTTGACGATTCTCCACGATTATTAAAAGAAAAGACTCATTAAAATTACATTTTGAAACTTAGATATTGCGAAATCACTCTATTGTGTTAGAAGTTTTCTGAATTGCAGTTGGACAATGCACTAGATTGCGCGCTAGGCTCTAAAAACCATTTTTCAGCATTGAGTTATCAGATAATGCACCGGATCTAGTACCGAAAGCACTAAGTTGGAACCGACTACGGCGTAACTTGCCCTCCGAAGCATAGAAGCGCTCAGTAGAAAATGCCACTAGTGGCCACCCATCCAAATAATGACTACAGCGAACACTTTAGAACGACTGTGCAAACTTCATTACGAGCACAGCGTAGGATAAATAAGTTAAACATTTTTGCGAGATCAGTCCCTCTACTTTTTTCAATAAATTCCTCAGGTAGAGCTTGCAAGTCTCGGAACCGGTTTTCGTCGATGAAAATTGCTCCAGTCGCGCGTCTGACGACGTTTTATGGATATGTGTTGGATGGGCTCGTTTATCGATGTTGTTAGATGTTTTGATGTAATATGGTTATTTCAAATTTTTGTCTGTGTCACTTGTATATCTACTTACATCTATTTTTATGTATCTTAATGGCTTAACATCAGGTGGGCCAACTGATGTTAAGCGGTAACCCCCTGCCTATGCACTGCACCCATCACCCTGAGACACATTATTTTTAAGTCTCAGTTCTTATTTCGTAATTATTTACTAGCTTTCAAGCAGTGCTGCCAGAACGCACAATTAGGAGCTTGGTGATAGATTTTCTACTTAAGGGTGGTAGCTAGCCAGACGAGCGTTCGCACAATGCCCTTTCACCATGCGGTGAAGCTCAAGCCGGCAGTAGTAGGGATCGAACCGTACCTGCGGCACGGTAGTCCATTGCTATTACCTCTCCGCTGTTATTGCTTCAAAAATCTATTACATTTATTATTAGTAATTGCCTAAACAAAAAAAGTTACTGTATACAATATAGTTACAAATTTATAGAGCACTTAATTTTTCACTTGCACCGGGTGCCATAACTACTAGGCTATCGAGGCTGGCATTTTGTGCTCTATTTTTATATATTTTGATTACAAGTGCTATCGCGTGCCAAGACTGCAAACCGAAAATCACTATAAGTAGGTACCTTTTTTTTTTTTTTTTTTTTTTTTTATGCTTTATATGTTAGCCTTTGACCACTATCTCACCTGATGGTAAGTGATGATGTGGTCGAAGATGTTGTTCAGGCTAACCTAGATGGACTGGCTCTCAAGGACAGCTGCCGGAACACACCGTTAGGTGCTTGGCGACAGATTTTCTACTTGAGGGTGGTAGCTAGCCAGGCGGGCATTCGCAAAATGCCCTACCACCATGCTATAACGATTGCCATCCGAAGACAACTACCGGGACCGACGGCTTAACATGCCCTCCGAAGCACGGAAACGCTCAGTAGTAATGTCACTAGCGGTCACCCATCCAACTCATGACCGCGCGCGACGTTGCTTAACTTTGCTAATCGATTGAGAACAGCTAAGTAAACTTCGCTACGAGCGCTTCAGACTTCAGACCTACAGTTCAGACTACCAGTATATACAAAAGCCTATCTTTAGTTCCGTACTAGAAAACGGGACTATATTACTAAGCCTAAGTGCGCATTGGATTTAGGGTTCCCTTACCTACTAAAACAATATAATATATTAACCTAACAACCAAACCTAACAATTGTGTTTTTTTAATAGGGCGATGTAGGGCGTGTTTTTGTTCGGGAGCCTTCGATATGTTTTTGTTTTACTTTAGGCTCTACAAATACAGGAAAATCTAATAAATAACTGACAACCATGATGAATAAGTTACGAGTACCCATGTAGAGTAACTATGCATATAGTATATAAACATACCATATGTATATTTCTTATTGATTTCTAAAATTTCATAAGCAAACTTGTCTTTGTCTGTTAAGAACGGTTATGCTTTGCTACGAATGCGTGTTTATGGATAATGATCAAGGAAGGATATCTCTTCCTTTCGTAGCGTACTTCTTTTTCTATACTTCGGAGGTCTGGATAGGATAAACTGACTGTGACAAAATATTATGTATAAGGAAAAGCCTAACATAGTGTTATTTTTGTGATATATTGGTATTAGGTACACGTATTGGAAAAACCACAGAAAATACGCTTTACTTTTCCCTGTTTGGTTTGCTTTGTTCTTTTTGAATTAACAACTGGTTTGATTATAAAAACAACGAGTTTGAGTTTTTATATGCAAACAATAGGGCTTGTTTTTTTTCTAACATTCACACATGACAAGTTCTGTAAAACTTAATAGTAACTATTATCACAGAATATATATGTACTTATTATTAAATATACTGTGACTAAACTGTGATGTGTTATTATACTTTTAGGCTTGGAATAGAATTCTGATGATTGCAAAAGTCACTAATATAGCATATAATATGTATGCATATAGCATGTTGTGTGGGTAAGATAATATCTGTTTTTTGTTTTAATTTTTCCAGGGATAAGAAATACCGTTCTTCTTATTTAGTCACTTTTCGTGTATCTTCTTTATGTTTTTAAAGTATTTATTATAAAGTAAACATAAAATATACAAGGCCAGAAATTTGATATGCTACATGAGTATTATTTTTATAATTTACTCTGTAACATTAGAATTCGATTATTTACGCTTTTTGTTCGTATTTCGGTTACCGTACTTTATATACTTAAGTTCCAAATTAGGACCGAATCCTTTCAGTAGATTAAAAGAAAATAGGCTATGAGCGATGAACGGAGACATTTACCCTTTATGTATGACTTTATACATTACCTTATAAGTGCGTTACTTTCGTTGAATCGGACGTAAAATATGTAGAAATTACAAAAAAAAATACAGCAGACTGTACGTTTGCGTAAAGTTAGTCATTTTAGCCGAGATACACAACCCGAACCAAAGATGAGGGCTGGTATTAGGGTGACAAATCAACATCCAGCTATGGTGCGCTGTACTGCGCTGTGCTATGTTTGGTCAACTCGCTCGTCTAATATTTTAATGAGGATACAAACAAACCATGCTGTGCTGCGCTGTGTGAGGCTACGCTCTGTTTAAAAACGCAGCAGTCTCGAGCGAGGCGCGCTACCCGCCGTGCTGAGCCGCGTTGTGCCGAACTGTGCTAGGTTTTTCAAACATGGAGCACGCTGCGTGCCTCTCCATCGCCCTCAGACGTCTCTCACTCTCGTACTCCCATCTCTCGCTCTCAGCTCGATGTTGATTAGCTAAGCAAAGCGCAGCACAGCTTAATGTTGATTGTTAAAAAAACTTCGCTTAAGAAACACAGCACAGCACAGCGCAGTACAGCGCAGCATACCTCGATGTTGATTCGTCACCCTTAAAATCAAAGCTAAAATGAGTTTTAAACAATGATATGTACATACTTAACCTAAAATGGTTTTCAACATAAAAATGGGTTTAAACAATGTTTTCATAATACATAACTATTAACTTAAATTACAATTGAAACTGTTTTTTTTTATTTGAGCAATCATTTTATTATATATTTTTTTCTGTTTCTATTTTGTTTCGAAAAAGTAACATATAGTCTTTAATGACACCCCTGTATCCTGATATATGGGTATTATTAAAGCCTTAGGCAAACTTAATATTACAAACTGAACCTCAATAAAAAAATTATCACTTTTATGCACGTGTTCATAAAAAGATGCTTTTATGCACTAGAACATAAAATGCCGTTTTAGTCGGCTGACACCAGGCATAAACATGCACTTTACGAGCATAAGAAGTGAAAAGCACTTTGTGTACGGATATTTAGCACCTATTTTATTTTTATTTTTATTTTATTTTACCTATTAAAACATTAAAAATTGTTTCAATAAATGATCGTAATATAAAACAGTTTTCATTTTATCAAAATACTACGAACTATGTACATACAACACCACAGCTACTTCAATAAAAGCATTTAGACAACCTATAAGTCATTGCAGACTCACAGGCAGTCCATATACCTTAAATGGGCAGTTTTTAGTTCATTGAAATGGTGGGACTAATCATATGAGTATGATATCCTGTCATATCCCACATACGGTAAAACACTCAAAATTGTTTACACTTACGAAACCTTTATTTAGCTACAATGCTAAGAAGAAAATATGAAATTCTAATAATTTTTAAGACGGTACAGAAATGATTTTGAACTCAGGGAAAATAGACTGCGCGACCATTTGATTTTTACTGCTTAAACAGACAATCATTAAGGATAACGTGTATGACTCAAACGTCGTCATCATATTATGCTAAGTAGGTAAGACGATTTGGAAACGTATTACAACAAATATTTGCCCTCCACTGCTATTCTAAAAAGTCGTTATTGCCTGCTGAGTATTATAACGGGAATTACAGGGACAGGTAATACTTATAACACGAATACAAATGCATGTGTTCAACGAATTTAGTCTGTAGAATTAGAGTGACAAAGGCTTGATTGAACATTGTTTTAATGGCAAGACACAAACTTACTAGCATAATTTTTATCCCAGTTCTAAAAGTACGTTATAATTATGGTGATGTCACTGACTTCTATAAATTATTTACATAGTTGTACACCTTGTTGGAAGTCGTGTAACGCCTTTTCCCTTATATGTACGTTATACGTACTTTTTGATTATAAATATATGTGGGAATGTAGGATGAATGATAGATTACTGAGTGACAAGGAACGTAAGGTGAAAGAAAGGGATGTTGGAATGAAAGATCTCTTTCTTTCATTCCATCAGCCCTTCCCCTTCCCCCAACAGAGGATACGACGGCCATTAATTACGAAGTATTCTTTAGAAGAGAGCTCCGCTGAAATAAATTTAATAGTAAGAAGAAAGTGTTTTCCTGCCCCTGGCGCCAACCCCACATATATATAGTACTCTCAAAATGTATGTTCCAAGTTGTTGATATTCTGTTTACAGATTTACATATACTTTCAAAACTTTACCCACATTTTGTTTATTTAGCGTCTGAGACTAAACGTTTGTTCTGATTGTCAACAGAGTGAAAAATGGTTGACGTTCGAGAGCATGAAGGAGGAGATAATGGAAAAGATGCGCAAGCTGGAAGAGGAGCGGCATACCGTGGACCTTTGGAACTGCGGCCCCGAGTGGGGCAAGAAGCGCCGGAAACGACAGGTACTGTTGCATGGTCTTATTTCTACTCACATGCTTGCTTTTGTATACAATCTCACCTGAGTCGGTAAGTGATGATGTGGTTCAATAAGTTATGTAGGTAGAATTGGAATTTGAACTGATGGCTAAGGACTGCTGCTGAAGCACTTTTAGTAGTACCTAGCTAGCGAGGGAGCATTTACAAAATGTGTGATTCGCCAGAAACCAGAATATTTTGCTTAGAGCAAGAGGAAAATTTGTCATGATCGACGGATTTTTCAATCCTTTTTCCAAGACTTTGCAGTCCCTTCTCTTATCTATACCGCCTGATTGAAAGCTCAATATCACAATATTATCGCCGCCGCTTTGAACAACTGCTCAGTTGATCTGATATTTTTTTCTATTATTTCCTGGTAGTAGTGCCACGCCACATCCCCATGGGTTAAAACAGAGTGGGCCGGCATGGCCGAGACGGTACCAATCTCTCACTTAATATCGACGTGATGTAGTAACTGTGCCGCAGCGTTTCGATCGATTTGTGGGCGACCCGGAGGCCCAATATCCCCATGCTCCAAATGAATATGGCAGCAGTGTCAATAGATATGCCTCCAGCAGAATAAATATACAAATAATATATTAATAACACCATTGTCACAAGTCCCACAGTTACTGTTTTAAATATAGTAAAAAAATAAAATATAAGTTTATTCATGTCAATTATTATTATTTGATTATTCCTAACAATCTTTTATAGTTTATATGTCACAATATACTCTATTGGCTTGAATTATTAATATAAAATATGATTATATATCAATAAGTAATCACAATAATAATTGGTATATTATAATTTTTGGAGCATTATCCTTATATATATATTTTGAACATTATTGCCTAATGTGTATATCACAGTGCTACATTAATCATTTCTGGTGAATTTAAAAACACATCGTCCTCATGAAATTCCTTCTCATGTATCCACGTCCTAATTTACGAGGTGGCGGAAGCAGCGTTTCGTATGGGAATGGTATATCAATTATATACACTAGTATGTATACTGACCTCCTTTACTTCGCGAGCCTGTGGAATGGACAGGCTCTATCATACATCTGGCTGGGCGTAGACTGCGATGACCATCCGCTAATCTACGCGTGTCTTTATAGATCCCCTACCTTACTATCCCCAGTAGCGGTAATCCAAAATAAACTAATTTAGGAAGTACTTACAGATGGCTACCGATTCCGTGCTTGAACAGATCCGCACCGCAGAAATCGTGATACACATGAAAGAATTTTCAGTACTAGACCCCCGATTCAGCTTCCGTTTTGACAACCACACAACTCCGGTTGACAATTCATCATCAACCACTTACCCTGTTTGATAATTGGCTTAAAAAGAAATAAATGAAGGCATATGCGTTAATAATATCTTTTCCTAACAGGTGACAGTGGCCCCACCGTATGTGGTGTACATGCTGCCGGATTCCGACATTATGGAGGACTGGCGGCTAGTGAGGAAGCTGCTGGAGCGAGGGGAATGACAGCACGACCAGGGGACTCAGCGTTCCTTGGTCGCGGTCAGAGGCAGGAGGAGGCAGCGTCTACAGTAGACATGTCGAATACCCAGCAGTTTGAGGACCGTACATCAGTTCTTATGTTTGTGCAAAAAAAATTGTCATCAAACTATTTCTTATCCTTTTATTTATATTGCAGACGTAAGTTGTAAATGTCGTTAATTTTGTTTAAATATCCACTTTCTTTTACTAAATATATAATGTAATTCATTAGTAAACTTAAATTAATAGGTAATATTCGGAAAAAAGATTATTTCTGCAAAGGTACAATGTTTTTGTTTTTAAGTTTTACTATACGTGTATATTCGATTATACAAGACAAAATTAAAAATTTCATTGGAATGATTGTAAAAATAGTTAATCCTTATTAATTTCTTCTTTAGTTTTTTTTTTGTTTTTTATTGATTAATAAATCCAGTGCATAATAAAAAAAAATTGTAAATCCCTCTGATGTGCCGTTTCAAAGATTATTGAAAAGGTTATATATAGGCAATAAAGAAATCAGATACCACACACACATTTACTCTACACTCAACTTCTAGTTTCAGATATGAATTATTACTTATATATAAGACACCCCATGTAAATAATTAAAACTCACTGAAAGGTACAAAGTCTGCTTTTGTGTGTGTGATATAAGGGCTTCGCTAAACTTCAATTCATCGTATCATTAGCCGGAAGATGTCCAATGTTGAACAGTCTCCCCATATAACGATAGTGGTAAATAATTATTCGATTTTTATTGTTGAAACAAAATATTGGGAAGGCTTACTCAATTTCTTTTTCGTATAGTTGGTCGGAATTAGTAGGGACCTCAAAGCCTTCTGATTGAAATGAAATCCAAAGTATCTTCAGCAAAATTTATTGTTGAAAAAGTTATTTAAATTTTGGTGAAAAACAGATATAATGATATTGAGGTATATCTCAACTCAACTTCAATAGGGCGGCTAAACTATCAGGTCTATGACCGTGATTTTGGTTTTATATATCCTTTATTATAAAAAACACATTTGTACCCTATCAAGTTGGAAAGTCAATAAAAACAATACAAATCTACCGGAATAAAAAATATGAATATAAAAATAGTTCTATATTGATGTTTCTTCCGTAGAATTAATAAGCAAGGCCAAGCACATTTTTATCCAACGATCCAATTGTACCACGGTTAATAGAAATCAGTATTTTCGTGGCACCATTGAGTCAATGGTACTACGGCAAAATAAATTTGCCGTGGTACCATCAAAAGAACTGTCTAAAGTTAGAAACGAAATATTTCTATAAAACTTATATATGTCCAATTATTTCAAAATGTTCCCTACACTTATCTGTAATTAACTATTCGGTTCCGTGCAGTATTTAATGGCTACAAATGTTTAGTTCCTTATCTCCGCGCGACCAATGTGTTACAATTAAAATAGATACAAGTATAAATAGTACAATAAGTAGACATAATAAATGTATATCCGGAACATACACAATAATAGTACATAATTTGTGTAGCTATGAAAACTACCGGGTGGCGTAGAATTTATATTTTTATAGTAAGCGTCTCGATTAAAGCTGACAAAAAGTAGAATTAGATATTAAAAATGTTACGTCAATGAAAAAAAAAACACTTCAAATTTAACATTTATTTCACTAGACTGTAGTACATATTGGTAGGTGGAGTACGAATGGACCCGTTCTCCACTCAGTTGGAAAATCTAGGTGGAGTAAGGTTTCTCATGTTTAATAATCATTATAATATTTTAAAACTGAGACGTGATTCTTAACTGTGGCCCTTATGGACTTCAAAGTCGCTCAACGAGCTATAGAGAGATATGCTTGGAGTTACTTTGCGCGATAGAAACCGGAACGTGGATTTTCGCCAAAGAACCAAGGTCACCGTTACAGCTATCAGAATTTGCAAGTTGAGGTGACAATGAGCGGGCCACATTGCTCTGCTCCACGAACTGATAACCGATGGCGACATTACACCGCAAGACGAAGAGTTGGTAGGCCCCCCACTACGGTGGACTGACTGACATCATAAAAGTCGTAGGTAGCCAATGGTTACAAGCGGCTAATATTCGTTCTTTGTGGTCTTCTATGGGGGCCTTTGTTCAACAGTGGACGTCTTCCGGCTGATGATGATGATTTTAAAACAGGTACTCGTAAAGGTAGTCACATCTGGTTAAGGATTATGTACCATAATATTATTATAGTCTCTTCATAAACTCAAGCTCATGCTGTCAAAAGTTGCCGTTTTAGTATTTATACTGTTGAAGTGATTCCGGATACATAAAATTAGTCTATTTCCAAAACAGAATCGTCAGGCTTCTAGATATATAATTATGGTTCGCTTAGCTCAAACTCGCGTTCGCCATGTGTATATAAATAGATGTCAAAACGTTAAATTACATAACTTGCGCGATCCCGGTAGGAAACACGACGACGGACATGCCTCTACAAATGTACACAAGTGCACTGTGTATGGTATGGTAAGGCACTCTAGATTAAGTAGAACATGCTATTAAGAAGAAGGTATTGCATCCCCATGGAACTCGGCTGGAAAGTTTAGAAGAACATTTTATCAGACCTGTTGTTATATGATTGTTAACATCAAAAGAGAAAGAAAGATACCAGTAACAGAAAAGTTGATACTAAACTAATACCTAAATTAGTTGCAAAATTAAAATAAAATGCAAGGGAGTTATTAATTTACACTAGATTTGTATTCTGGTCACTAGACATATAGTTTACAATATTTTTATCTCGACGTATCACACACTTTGCTCTTGTACTGAATGAATAAAATAAATAAGTCTATTAGGCTCCAAATACAATATAACGTTTTAGTATGATCTTGGCTCGATAACACAGAATAACAAGGACCAGAAGCATCACTCCGTAAAACCATTTCAATAAATAATCTACTCTAGTTAGGAAGCGATAAAGTGCACTTCAGCTTGCAAAGAACGGACTACCTAATATTTATATTCACCTACAAGGCATCTCTCTATAGAATATAATAGCCACACATAGCTTTGATCTCTTCTGACGCGCCACGCACCATAGAAGAATACCCGTCCGGACGCATACATTGATGTAACTGAAGTGCGCAGAGAGCCAGGCCTGACGAGAGTGTTACTCGTATACTCGATATACATACATATATTTTGAATTGAAACTACTCAGATCCATCGTACCTACAAAGTACAAAATACCGACCTTATTTACCGATCTTATTACAGAAGTGAATTGGCCGGTAATGTGCCGTCAGCGCGAGAGTTGTAGATGATACTTCAAGTACCTGGTCGTGTACATTCTGTTTCATCTGTTAGTAAAGTAAAGTTTTATTATGTATAAGATAATTGCACATTTGTTGTTCAAATTTGTTTGTGTCAAGAAATACTGACATTGTCATGACTATTATTAATGTTATCCCATCTTGAGCCAGAAAAGAAAACATTACTAAATTTGATATCGTTTATACATTGTATAGTAAAGTTTTATCATAAGAATTTCTTTGTCATTGTTTTCCTATAGACGTAAGATAACAGTATACTTTTGAATTTAATTGGTAATAAATACTTTATATTCATAATGTACATATACTCGTTTTACTTGCTACAAATCACCTTTTCCCAAATATACTTGGATATTTAATAATTATCGTCTTCGAGTTGAATCGAACTTCAATTAAGGCACATAAAGAATAGCCCAAAATAAGAGGCGTGTTGCAGCTGCGTGGAAAAGACTACAATGTAAGTAAGTATGTTTTTTGTTTCATATTATTACATCAGCTATTTTCTACGATAATTAATAAGTAACTACTGTCACATTAACACGCGGAAGATATAAAAAAAATCACTTCTCATGCTCGTAAAGTTTTTGTTTATGCCCGATTTGAGCGGCTAAAACGACTTTTTAAGCTCTATTGCATAAGCCTTTTAAGAACATATGCGTAAGAATGATGATATTTTTAATTGTTCTAAGAGGTGCCATTTTTAATATATACCAGCTCCAATGTCCAGCTAGTAAACGGAGTTATAACTTTGGGATCGCATTTGTTTAGAAGGCGCTGCTGCCCACCTTCTGGTATTTCTCTTGCACCCTTCTCGGTTGCAATCCAAATCCTAAGCCCGGTCACCCAAGCACCCTATGGGAGAACTGCTATTAAATTAGTAAAATAAAAATAATATTTTACATATACTTTATATCTGATAAATAAATGTTTAAAAGTTAAACATTTTAATAAATGTTCCGAAGTTGAGGTTATTTGGGACACTAATAGTATCCTAAATATCACAAGTTTTATGCGAATGGAATCACCAGTACAATATCTACCTATACCTAAAACTAGGGCAAAAATATAGGCGTATCACACCGGGCTATAAGAGAACCTTTCCTCACCCAAAACCCGGTGGAGCTGGACGTCCGCTTAGCGGTAGACAGCATCTATGTCCCCCTAAAAAAAAAGGGGTACCAAATGGGGTTATTTGATACGCCTATATTTTTCTCCAAGGTTATTTAAGACACCATATCGGTAAAACTGTGCGGTTGGAGTCAATAGTCTTCTTCTTCGTGTCGACGATTCACATTCTGATGGATGACTAGCAGTACTCGACGGTAGCCACCCCAAGAGTAGAGGCCTTGTACAGGTCACCCAAAGTGCAAGCATTGGGCCACTGACGGCAGG
Organism: Plagodis pulveraria; assembly: GCA_963890685.1. NCBI lineage: Eukaryota > Metazoa > Arthropoda > Insecta > Lepidoptera > Geometridae > Plagodis > Plagodis pulveraria. The sequence continues at coordinate 4,871,340 of OY982963.1, forward strand.
AGAGGAAGTGACGCATGTCCAGGTCAATTGAAACTAGAAAAAATAAGAACATAAAATAACTGAATGATAAAAAATTACAGTTATCATGCAGCGCGTTCTTAAGTTTTAACCGATGAATAGGCTAAATCGACGACTGTGAAACGTAAAAATAGTATTTTATTTATTAAATATTTTCTGGGTAGTATAACCGGAACTTACTGGAACATTCTGAAACAGGCCCTAAGTCTAATATAACAGTCAACATACATCCACTGCAAGGCTATAGTTTATTTCGCATACCTCCACAATGTTATGTCGTATGGTGTATTGCTGTGGGGAGCTGCTGCTGAGATAGAGACAACATTTGTGGGTGCTCGTGGCATTGGTAGGTATTTTATTAATTGTTTTTTTTCAACAAATGCAACGTCGCGCGCGGCCTTGAGTTGGATGGGTAACCGCTATTGACATTACTACTAAGCGCTTCCGTGCTTCGGAGGGCACGTTCAGCCGTCGGTCCCGGTTGTTGTCTTAGGATGGCAGTTGTTATAGCATGGTGGTAGGGCATTTTGTGAATGCCCGCCTGGCTAGCTACCACCCTCAAGTAGAAAATCTGTCGCCAAGCACCTACCAGGGTGTTCCGGCAGCTGTCCTTGAGAACCAGTAATTCTAGGTTAGCCTGAATAACATCTTCGACCACATCATCACTTACCATCAGGTGAGATGGTAGTCGAAGGCTAACTTAAGAAGTATAAAAAAAATTGGCTTTGTGGTGGCCATTGATTTATAATGAAATATTTTTTGGCTTACGAGAGTAAGCCAAAAATCATGTTCATGTTCATCATGTCAAATTTTCATGCGCACCTCATGTGCGCATGAAAACTTTTAGGATTGAGGAATCCTAAAAGTTTTCATGCGAACTTGAGGTATTTAGGAGTGGAAAAGCAGTAAAACTAGAATCATTTTATAGAGAATATATATTATTATTTTCAGGTCCATTGCTCAATCGAATGTTGAACTTTAAACGTATTAAACATTTTGAAAAAAATTATGACTGCGATTTCTAATTATAAAAAATAAGAAAAGGTCTATGTCTCCATTCATCATCTTTATAGAAACCATGCAGAAGGTGTACGTCATTGCAGTCAGAGTAGTTTGTACATTGTCAACAATTTCTAGGCGGTTACAATAAATCACAGATCACCCCCATCTGTACATTAAATACAAAAATATCCGGTCAAGTGCAAGTCGCCTCGCGTGGAGGACGGATACGTAGTAGTACCTTAAAAAATATCGTACTACTCAACTATTTCTTAAATCCAATATCAATTAGCCCCTTTTTATAGACTAGGTCTGAAAGTCAATGATGCTAAAATGTATTATGTGTTTTTGCCATAATAAATAAATGTTGCGGTTTTTCCTTTCGGTTTACTACAGTGCGAGGCGGCGTGGCGTGCCATTTGAACAGAAAATCGGCCAAAGACGAAGTGGGTCTCGCTCGCCCTGTCAGGGCTGTGCAATACAATAACCCGTAAAAGAAAAAACAGTTTATTAGTAGTATCCAATGTGATGTTAATAGAATTAGACAGGATAATATGTATATATATATATATATATATATTATTAATAGAAAATTAACAAAAAACTTGCGATCAAAAAAAACAAGTGCTGGCACTATCGTTATATGTACAGTCGCCTGCAATAAGAAGTATACTCACTGTAATTTTCAAAATTGTGGCAAAGAGTTCTGTTTTTCTCTATGTAGTCAGAAGTATCTTAAAATCAAAGTCATTTGAATATTATCACTCATGTTAATGTTAACTTCGATTATTAATAACTTAGCGACATCACATTATTTTTAAAATTACGAAGTGTATACTTCTTATTGCAGGCGACTATACAATGCGATTAAAATAAGAAAAGGACGTGCTCTCGGCTAACTTCACTCATATAAGTACGATCAGCAGAACAAACTTAAAAATAGAGCAGCGCCATTTATTTAGGTATACGTAATTTTAAATCATCAAAAAATATGGGTTTTCAACAGTAACGTTCTTGGAAGTTGCAAGATTTTAAAAGTTTGAACCTTGGTCGGAGACAAAAGCTACTATTTTGAAGCCAATGCGGAACATTTCCGAAGTCACATCGTCTAGCCATGTATTCAGTTCAGCATAGTTTTTGAATAAAAAAAGAATAGCCAAGTGGCTGTTTCCAGTATTGGAAAATGCCTTGACCCATAATTACAAAAGCTTGAGTTGCGATTTCTGTGGTTTGGAAACCAACCACTTCATCTATATTAATTTCATAAAATAGATGCCGTTTTAAATCAATTTCGTCAGCATAGATGATACAATAAGATTAAAATAAGAATAGGATCGACCTAGCGCCATGTTGTGACGTCAAAACTAGAACTTGATACAGTGTGCAAAAAAAGAAATGATAAAACATGCATAAATTAATAAAGAAAATAAAAAACCCGACTGCAAATAATTTATTTTCGTTAAGTGTTTTATCGATCAATTGAAATTAAAACTGCCAGTTAATATATTTATGGAATCTTTTTTCAAAGCCAATCATTTAGGTACCCAACACAATGGCTTTGGAAGAAAAAATAAATTGTTTTTCGCACTATAGGGCGTCTAAAATCCAACAGTTTGTTTTTTATTTTTTTGTGTACATAGTGTCACTTGAGCTATTAAGATAAATCTAACGGTAACGATATCTCGTACATCAAAATCGGTTAAGCCGTTTAGAAGTTATGGTGAAATAAAGAAACTCACAAACATACATATACATACATGACACCTGTAAACTTAACACACGTTTATGTCCTGAAAAAAATAAGTAGTCATAGGTAGGTAAACGAAGTTGTAGGTGACTGTAGGTACAGAAATAATATGAACTGATTTTATTTGTTAGCAATATTTTGTACTTAGGTATCTTAATTTGAATCGCTTAGCTTTTCGATGTCGCATGTCTTGAGTCAGACTCATCGTTATCATCGTAACGGGTAACAAAAACAAATATAACAATCACCAAAAACATATTAAACAGTCAACAAGAACAAATTAAACAGTAAAAAAAAATTAAACGAGAAGATCAATAAACACTCGGTAACGTGTCGCGTAGTAGTAGACACTGTCGGAGAAATAAGACCCTGACGCCCGCGTTTTCATCAAACCAAAATGGCGTCTGTGCTGTCAACCTTAAAAATATGAATTTATTTAAATTAACAATTTCGGGTCACTCATTTAAAATGACCTATAAATATATGGCACTGCTTTATTTTTAAGTTTGTTCTGCTGATCGTACTTATCAGAGTGAATATGAGTGAAGTTAGCCGAGAGCCCGTCCTATTCTTATTTTAATCGCATTGTACAGTATTTTCAGAATCTTTTAAATTCTTAAGTTTTGATTTGAGACAATTTACGACCTCTGGGGAAATTTTGGTGCCTGTATTCATACTGATTCTACGATTCGCTTTCGATTGCGATGACGGGTTCGCTCACTAGGAAAGCAAATTGTTTTATCTAAACCCTGTATGCCATAGGTCCAGCAAAAAATACACTTAAAGCGAATAACTTATATTCTTTGGTACGTCTGTTACCACGACTATGTGGATGTATATTTTTATGCAAGTCAATGATACTCTGTAGCTCTGATGTTAAACAAGCATCTTTTTTTAATTAAGTAGCTGTTGCGACTTCATCCAGTAATTTTTTTTAAAATTTTCGCCTTTTAACTTCAGTTGCGTATGCATGCAATAACCTTTTGCGAGGTGAATTTGATGATAACTTTGCTGTAGTTTGGGTCTCTTTTGGTGTGGGAGCACTTGATGTTTCGGAATTGTCACCACCATCACCATCAGTTTGAACATACTTATTACATGTATTCAAATTAATTGTTTGTGTTGATTTTGTTAGGAGTGAACCATATTGTGGCTCTGGCAACATAAGTGTCGGTATGGCGTTACATTTCAGTATTTTGCCAATGCAATTTGACTTTTCAAAATGTAAATCACATATAATGTAAGATTTGTAAAGATCTTCTTCGCTTTTATTTTCCAAATCTATCCGATAACTCGCTTTTATCCACTGCTTGCATCTAAAAAAAGAATTAAATATTTAGATTTACATGATGCTAAACAATTAGGGTGCGGGTCTAGATTTCGTGACATTCTAGACGACACCCACGGGTAGTGATGAGGCGTGCCTCATCACTACCCGTGGGTGTCGTAAGAGGCGACTAAGGATAAAACACCAGAATGTGGGCAGCACTTTCTAAGGAGCTGATATCTAACACTGCGATGCGCCGCCTGCCAAGCGTGAGGATTATGGCAACCCCCCCTATATTGGGGGCGGTTGTGTTCAGCAGTGGACTATCCGGCTGATACAGTAAACAATTATCAACAATATTACCAGCAATAATTTAAAGTGTAATTTGTACTCGGGCAATATCAGCATAAGAACATACTTTCTTGCACAGTAAAGAAATGTCGATCAAATCACCTTTCAAACATAAAAAAAACGGTTTAGCACATTAGGAGCTAGAACATCCCTTTTTTAGTTGGGGGCTAAAAACACTCAAAACTAACTTTACAAATTGAATAAAAGAAGCGGCAAAATTGTTTCAAAACCGGCGAACATAGGTACATAAAACAAACAAATAGATGATCATACAAATTGTAGAACGTAATTTCGATTCTTTCCGATTTTTCACCGATTCTTTTAGAAATCGGTGAAAAAAGACTTGCAAACTACTCGCTATGGTTTCAATAATAAAGAAAAACTATTTACTTTACGCGATACGCTGTTACAAAAACACTTGTTTCGCTGCGAACGAAGTCCGATCCCACGGATAAGCGTGCGAGTGAAATTGTTGCGAAATAGGTAGGTAAGAACCTACCCATTGTATAACTGAAGAACGACAAATAGGTAGGTAAGAACGTACTTAGTGTAGGTTACCCAGAATGACTTACCTCGTTTTATCCTTAGGAAATCTGTAAAAACTCCTATCCTTTTCTCGTTTCGTTGATAAGCAACCGTAAACAGCACAAGAGTACCCCATTCTCACTGAATACTCGTACAATCGTCACGCTACGTCGTCGTCGCACGTGCGCGAGTTGCGCGTCCCGTGCCCAAGTCAGCTCAGCGACAGCTCAGAATCTATGGCGGGGTGAGAACGGCCCGATTGGTGGGGGGAGACGAGTGTCCATTCTATAAGAAGTATTATTATAATATGTTTTATAACTTAATCCATCATCGTAAAAGTGAATACTTAAATGTTAGGCGCGAGTATTTGAATGTGTTATGTTTATCTACACTTCATGCACCATGGAGGTAATTTTCCTTTTTTATTTTGCATCTTACATTTACTTCACAAAGGTCATACCGAAGAAGTTGTTGTTATTAAGTCGCATTGTATTGACAGTTTGAAACACGCATATACGTATTTGTAATGCGCCGTCAAAGTTGAAAGTGCCATGCAGAATATCATTTCGCGCTCTTTTCACGGAGACAATGTAACACATATTAGAGCATGAATGAGATTGTTGCTTACTTTTGATTCACTACGAAGACATATTTGCATATTATTTTCCCAATATAGAGTATGCTGTTATATTTAAATATTATAAATTAAACCGACAAATATTATCAATTAAAACTCACGTTGGGGATCGAATACGAGCATATCAGTATTCAATCCCCATCCGTGAGTGTTTTTGCCGGTTTAATTTATAATATTTAAATATGTGTGAAACTCAAGATAATGTCATTTCAAACTACCTACTAAGATTTCAAAATAATATGCTGTTATAGTTTTTGCAGTTATGCTTTAAGCTTAGACTCACTTTATAAGGTTGAGGGATCAGTCACGAATTACTAATTAAAGGAGGTATGCTCAGCATTGTGCATAATAAATATTTAAGTAATAATATCAATACTACACATCATGGTAATACTTATGTGGGTTTTGAAGATATTCAAAAATGTTTTGCCCTACAATTTATCACCTCTATATGCTGAAAACACCAAAGCTCTGAACACCCATATTTCGAGGGAGATGTTTTACTACATTTTAATAGAGGGCCATCTTAACAGACACAATCTGTCTAGGTTGATACAGAAAATTCATATGTTAAGAAATGAATGCTGGGTCCGACCCGGTACTAAATTAAGGACGGAAGAAGGGTTTTTGAAGGAATGATAGCCGAGCGGTTATAGCTGGACTGCGGTGCCGCAGGTCCACGGTTCGATCCCCACTGCCGCGTTGCCGGCTATATACTTAAAGCTCAAAGCGCATGACCAGGGCATTTTGCGAATGCCCGCCTGGCTAGGTACCACCCTCAAGTAGAATATCTGTCGTCAAACATCTAACAGTGTGTTCCGGCAGCAGTCCAAGTCAAAATCATTTATTCAATTTAGGCGTCTACGACTCTCGTATGATCATATATCTATATCTCTTTTACTGGCTCTCAGTCCTTGAGAGCCAGTGAAATTACAGGCACATAAGACTCAGTAACTGTGTCTCAGGGTGACGGGCGCAGTGCAAATCGTCACTTAACGCGAAATACATCTATTGTTATAGGCAGTGGTTACGTCTTAACATCAGGTGGAACTCGTGCTTGTTCCATCACAATCATATAAAAAAGGTATCTAATGTGTCATTAGCATTACTCAATCAAAAGTGAGTATAACTGCCAACCAAGAAATTGCGGCTCTGATAATTGGCGTCCCAATAATGCACGACCGTCAGATAGTTCATGCACGTGTACTTTCATTAACAGGCCAGTATTTCACGGCCTGCGCTTTATTGAGTTTAGTTTTTCACCCCGACCGGTATATAGTATGACGCGTACGGCTTGATGGTGGTAAATAACTCGTTAACATATGTAATTGATTTAGCAGGTTGGTAATTGCGAAAAAAGTGCAAAAGCGGAGATATTTCTGCCGCTCCTCGCCCGACTTAAGAGAGAGAACTTAGTAATTGTACTAATTTTGGAAACGGATGAAGCTATAACGTAAAAAAAATATTTTAAGCTATAATTGATTTCTTTAGTGTTAATAAAACACTTTTTTATGCGCGTACATATTTACGCATATATTCAGGCCTGATTAAAACAGAGTAATATTTTTTGTTTTTTATTGCCACACTGGCGGGATCGTCGCCATTTTCCAGCTGACGCCACTTTTGCTTCTTCGTAATTCGTATTTAAATTTTTAGATTCGAATGCGTTTCTCGCCGATTGTTTTTCTTGTTATTGGTGAATTTCGTTGTTATTTTTTATTGTTTTTATCCTTTATAGTTATTGTTACAGATATAGGTATGTGTTCATTTTTTGGTTTATTGTTACGAAATGATTATTTTCGTAATATGGAGGCTAGAGACTCCAAACCAGAGGTCGAACCAGGGTCTTCAACAACGATAGACATTGTGTCTCCTGTTAAGAATCGTCCTCGCAAATCTTAGAGTGCTTCCGAAAAGTTGATGGTGAAGTACTATAAACACACATTTTTTGCGTGGCCGAAGGACAAGCATTGATCTTTAATGGAGTGTGCTAAAAAACCGCTGACATGGTGGGATATCGTCAGTTTCAGGCAGAAGGATTGTCAGCGAAAATAAGGGCAGCAATGATTCACTTCACCAAGTAAAACTGGAGCAAAGCAGACATTTGTGAACAAATTTGATGAATTTACTTTTCATTCTATACGGCAGATTATCAAACGTTTTGTTCAAGACAACAAAATTCCTACTTTAGTAAATATAAATACCTAATTGATACTTTTGTACTTATTCACCAATATAAGAAAAATTATGCCTACTCAAGCTCAAGTCACACAATCAAATCTGAAATGTCCACCATTGAACAAGGTTCCATTGGGGGGATTTGCGATAATCCCCATGCTTGGCAGGCGATCGCAGAAGACGTTGTCAGTTCACTAAAGAAGGCCATGCTTCCCACCTTCCGGTATTTTTGTGGACCAACGTCCAATGCCAGGTTATGTCACCCCCTTTCTTCCCGTGGGTGTCGTGTCTAAGGTAAATATATGTATTATATAGGTCTGGAATTACATATTTCAATGTAATAAAATATGTGAAACTTACCTGAGCAGGGTGCGCCTCTACAGATTACGTAAGAACATTTTTGAAGAAAAAATATTGAATACCCCTGAACTGTCAGTTTGATAATGACATAATATATTGACATTTATTTGTTAACATTTCTGATCTCGAATTAAAAACCAGAGTATAGACTGGTAGCTATAGACATAATCTAATTATTATATATACTATTGAGGTTGATATATTCATCATGCGCCCAATAATTGGTGTCATTTCGACAACGTGACACCAAAACGCATTCATTCTCTTCAAAGACGATCTTATACAGTCTCACGAGGACGATGACAGGCCAATTGAGGCGCTCATCCAGTGACTGACGTTCCAGTATAACTTTCGAGCGAGCGATCATCCGATCTTGCTTGGTAGATAACTTGTGAGCTAAATCGACTCGGTGACTGCGTAGATTCTTCCAAAAATCTCTCATTATGGCCGTCCCCAGCGTAGGGTATAGGTAATGTGTTAAACCTATTAAGACTTCAAACAGAGGTCGAAATGTTCCATGTGCCAAAATTAAGTCATGTGTGGTTACAGGTTATTCCTTAAAACCGTTGTCGGTACCTATATGTATATAATTTTTGATACTTACCTAATTAATGTCTCAATCTTGTTGGACACAAGCCAAATTGTGTTACATTGAATTAGTACCCCAGGTAAGAATACCTCGCGAGTTCTCGGTTTTTGACATACTAATAGTGCCTACATAATACATTTATTTAACTGCAAGGAACTATATTTCAAAGAACTTACCAAAACACACAAAACGTTTGCGTTGAAATCTTTTCTTCACAGAATCGCCACATGAGACAAAAGCACTGAAAATGTATGAATTACACCGTAACATTCACCTTGTTAATACAAATTCACTTTAACTGAAACAAAATAATTAAACACGTTTATGACGAAAATGCGGAATGCCGATAGCAATTGTTTTTTCTTGATTTAGAACATTATTTAAATTGCATACTTTTTAAATTAATTATCCAAGGAGTTTGAACAATGTAACCATGTAGGCTTGTTTACTTTGGAGTATTTTTTTAGATTTTAACATCGAATGGTTTGTACTTCTTCTTTCTCCAAGTACATGCAGCCTACAAAGCAAGATACGTTTGTGTTAAGGTTTAAACTTACGCATGTGGCGGAAAATTCAAAATTTTAGGTTTGATAATAATTCTACATGATTTGGTATGGCATTCACCTGTTATCACACAGTTCCTGTTATCTTGAAATGATGTTGATGATATTTATTAGTAACTCTGTCAACAATATTGAAAATTCCATTTACTCGTAATAAATGTGTTGTAATTTGTCTTATTAAGGAACTATTAAAACATAGATATCGTAAAAAAAAGGAACCAACTTCCAGCACTGAATTAAATAACTTGCTGAAGTCGGTACCATGCTGATTCAAAATACCAACCTTACATTAGCATGGTCCGACTTCTACAAGTTATTTTACTTTTCATTGTAACAAGTCCAGCAAAAAATGTTTTCTCTCTTTTTAATTTTTAATACAGCTTACAACACTCACTCGCTTAAAATAGTGTTCATCGTCGACAACAGCAAATATCAGGTAAGCGAATACATTTTTCAGTTTATTGACTATAACTTATAAACTACTTAACCGCTTTTGATATAATTTACATGGGACTAACTCGGAGGTATACCCTTTCTAATAAAAAAGAAATATCAAAATCGGACTACTTTGCAAAAAGCAAGGCGTGGCGTGGCATACATAAAAAAAATACGCCTCGAATTGAGTACTTCCTCCTTTTTTACAAGTCGGTTAAAATATTCTTATCTTGCGTATTTCGTGATCAAGTGTAATAGCAACAAAACCGAGAAAATGTTTTAAATGGTGAATTTCCCACCGTAGACATCAGTGTGAACCTTGATGTAGGTAAGTTCAAGTCTCAGTCATATAAAAGGTACGTCGTACGTAAGTCAAGTCGATAAGTCACCATCGCGTACAAATCTGTATAAAATGTTGCACTTACATAAACTATTTCAAAGGAAATATTTTTTATACAGGGTTATTGGTAAAATGCTAACAACCTCTTAGGGTTGACTTCTGCTAGTCCTATGAAATATCTTGAAATATTTTTTTCTTTGTTTTGAAAAAAAAAAACTTTTCATATTTTTTTTAGTATTCTTTTGTTTTTTTATATGTTTTTTGACTGAATAAGCACGAGGACCTCTTGATGTCAAAAGTCTCTTGTGCCTGTAAATGTATTATTTCATATTTTTTATTACTTTGCTCGATGTAAATATTCAAAGAGCATAGGTATATATATATATATATATTTCAGAACCAAAAAAAACATCTCAAAATGTTTTTAGGACTAGCAAAAGTCAACACTAACTTGTTAGCATTTTAGCAATAACCCTGTATAAGCTGTATTTTTTTTTACGTGAATCCATTTTGAAATTATTTTTGATAACGCCTGAATGATAAAGAAATCCGTTTTAGATTTCTTAACTTGACATTTTCTCCATCGAACCTGAGGATGCTTCGTTAAGAAACAAAATGCTACGAATATTCTTCCTGTTTGGTTACGTGGCGTTTATGCCGTCACGTCGGTTTTACAGGCAAATAAGGCGGAATCTTCACTAGATAGTGTTTTTCTAAAATATGAATTATTATTAAATATGGATTTCCATACAAATCCATAGTACCTAAGTTTTGAAGATTTTGAAATCGGACATTTAGATTTATTTCATATAATGTCTTAAACTTACCAAAATACATTTATTTATAATTCATGGAAAAAGTACACATGTTTTGGTGTTTCTCAAACTCAAACATCAAAGGGGAGAAAGGGGTAGCTAGTTTTCGATGGCAAATAATATCGTTCAAAAAAGCTTGGACGTTCGATATTTTTTTAATTATTTAGAGCAACTTTTTCAACATTAATTAAATCACTTTAACGATTACAATCTTGTTTGTTTTACATAATTTTAATCTCGGTGTTTCAAACACTTGGCACTTACAGATCACGCCTGTTGGCTGGCTGTGATGGACACGGGTAGATTTATTCGAGATAAAACGAACTTGCTCTTGGTAAGTTATTATAATTACTCCCGCGTCATCCCTTATCCGTACTGGTGTCACTGGTTGGGACAAGATGGTGAATGCTAACATACAATATTATATTTCAATACTTATACAATAGATAACATTTGCTACGGGTAAACGTATTTTTTATATGTTTGATAGTTTTTAGTGTAACTTACATGCTATTAATTTATTTTTTAATACAATATGTCGTTTTTATTCTGTGACAAATCGAGCAATATTATCTTAAATCCCTTAGTGTTTTCGTCCCATGATGGTTATCAAAACTAGCTACAAGCGCGATAAAGCTGTTCAAATTTTGGATTTTCAGCCAATGAATTGCGTTACTACCTATAAGCCGAAGGTTACACGTAAAGTCTGGCGTCAGTTCAGTTATCACGATGAAACTGATGCCAGATTGATAAAAGGGCGAACAGTATTACACGCTCGATTAGATTGACGTCAGCCCAAACGTGATCTCACTACAGATACCGCGCACTATAGATTTTAATTATATGATTTTAACAAAAAAAAAAACAGGTAAGTGCGATCCCTTGCTCTGTTAGGATTCCTCGTTGCAACAGGCAGTAAAAGAAACAATTGTTTCTTGGTTTTGATCAGAGCTTTAAAAATTATACTTTAATTCAGAGAGTTTAGTATTTGTTGGACAAATTTAAGTAAGTAACAAATTAAAACAAATTAAATTAAAAATAAACGAATAGAAGAAAATATAATATGTTACATAATATTCCGCACTTTCAGATTCGTAACTAGTGGCTCTCGGAGCTGTAAACCTCGCGAGTCTGCCCTTGCATAGCTTACAATGGAATAAAGGTTTTGAAGCAGTGATGGCTCAGTGGGAGTGGTTATGGACTGCCGCGCAGCAGGTCCATGGTTCGAATCCCGCCACGGGCTTGAGCTTCACCGCATGGTGGAAGGGCATTTTGCAAATGCCCGCCTGGCTAGCGACCACCCTCAAGTAGAAAATCTGTCACCAAGCACCTAATGGTATGTTCCGGCAGCAGTCCTTAAGAGCCAGTGAAATTACAGGCACATGAGACTTAAGAACTATGTCTCAAGGTTATGGGCGCTGTGCAATTCGTGACTTGTGACGAAATGCATCTGTTATAGGCAGAGGTTAGCCCGCTTAACATCAGGTGGGCCTCGAGCTTGTTCTGTCACAATAACATAAAAAAAACACAAACAATTTGCGTTTCTTCAATACACTCTGCTCACCTGGACCCACCCGCTCATGCTGTATGTATGTATGCGATATTATGTATTCATATATGAATATGAATACATAATATGACCCATTTTGGGTACAGCAACAGATAAAATAGTAGTAGAGAGACCGATCTTTTTCATTATCATCTAAATTTGTCACCAAGGAATTAATTTATTGTATAATAACATTTAATAATTCAAGTTTACATAGGACATAGGTCGAGTCTTTTTCTTCACTTTCTAATGTAGGGTAACGAGAGGTTATATCGTGATAAGTTTGACATTTCAAGTCAATTCTCGAATTGTATACAACCAGTTTGTAAATTTTGTAGATATGTGTTAGGGCGTACATTTTGCTATATTACGGTCTAAACAGATTCTGATAGGTAAGGGTGTGGATACTGAAAAAATAGTAAATTTTATATATGTATTGTATAATGGAGGTAAATTCGTGAGCCGAACAGGTGAAACGTAAGGAAGGTAATATCTAGACTTAAATAATTAAGGATATAATGAAAAAAAAAACCGATAATATAACACAGATATTTACTTTATTGATTAATTTCTGCACGAATATCACATTGATCATATACCTCATTCTCATCAGGAGCAATTTTCAAGCATAATTATATAATATGATAAGGATGAAAATAATACGAGCATTGGACTAATGTTTTACCTAATATAGGTAATATCGTGATACTATTATGTAATTACGTAATTAAAAAAAAAGTAATTCAAACATTTCCAAACATGTAAAGTATTCCCAAAGATGTATTCTTAATCATATAATCACAATAATCCCAAGAAGTCACCAATTAGATAGTCAAAATCGTTAACCAAAACAATTCACAAAAACACTCAAACAAAACACTCTAATAACATTAAAATACTGCTGCTCCCTAACTTAAGGATCTTTGAATAAACAGTACAGATATATAGTTAATCTTATATAGTTAATCTTATAACGTTATCTGTTCATTATTAATTATTCGAATGCGTCCTGCAAAAACGACATGACAGTTATCTTATTTTTCTATTTAAACTCTTTATTTTTGCGCCGGTTCGTATCCCGTCATTTTATGGTAATTCGTTCGCGCGCGCCAAAAAGTTCCACGTGATCAAGTTTGAAGCACTAGATGATTGAACTACATACTACTGTCTCTCTCACTCTTTAGAGTATTTCACGCGCTTTCACGGTGATTACGTCATAGGCAAAGCCATTAAAATAGTTTAGAAAACTATCGCGACATTACCTATATCGTGAAATAACCTCCCTTTGCCATATTTGGTAGTGTGTTAAATATTTTTATTGCCATTACATTCGGACCAGAACTGTGAATTTCTAGTTTTGAGCTTATGTCTAAATCTAATGGGATATCTTTTAGGTTGCTTTATTAAAGAACTGAGGGTATTTTCTTTACAAATTTACATGTTTCTAATATATATAAGAACACAAGTGTTGAAATGCCTATTATATTATTTAGGTATGTCTGTACTTAATCAAATACGTGTTTAAAATAGCAGTTCAAAATGAAACGAAGAATTTTATTTAGGTACTCTAACCTGCCCTACCCTACCTGGTTTAGGTACCCTAAACCCAAGCTTCCCACCCAAACTTTTCGTCAACCGTGGCGGGATGCACCCTCGAAGCACGGTAATATAAAGGCGTATTCCATTTGGCGCCAATTTCGTTATTTTCGATAATTTTGATCACATTTTGTGTCTATGGTTCATATTAAATGTGGAACCATAGACGGAAAATGTGGTCAAAACTATCGCAAATAACTCAAATAGAATAGGGCCTTATTATTACCGTGCTCGAAGTGTACGTCTGCTGCACGTAGCGGAAGTAACTTCCGGAGTCGCAAAAATATATATTTAAACGTTTTTTTTCAAGTTTGGTAAGGCGCCCATATTGCTTACAATGGTGGAAGTGCGCTGAAATAAGATTGATTGATAAGCTAAGAGTCATTTATCTTTCATCTTTACACGATTGTTTACAATTTTTTAGGAAATATCAATGTTGTTTTTATTATGATTTAAATTAATTATTATGATCTATTAACGTTATTAGAAAAGCCCGGAAATGAGCTTGATTTATAAGTTTAAATCATTATTTTATCGACTACGAGTATAAAAGATTTCAAACAATTAAAAAAAAGCGCTATTGCATTGGTTTTTTTTGTTGCTGATTTTATCTTAATCATATATAATAAAGAAACTATTTGATAGTAATTAAACAACTTTCAACGGTTTAAATCGCGTATATTTATCATTCGTGGTCACGGGGTGACCACGATCACTGCAAAGTGTTTGAAACGTCGGGACAAAAATAATGATAAATATACGCGATTTAAACCGTTGAAAGTTGTTTAATTACTATGTGTAATAATCGCGAAAACCTAAGACAAAACTATTTGATGTTTATTAATTTTATTTCAGTAATTGTAGTATAGTTTTTCCTTTGCACTAATATAAATTCTCTTTCGCAGTAAAGGGCGACTTACATCATGTGGTCAAAAGCGAACTAAAAATAATATAGTCTTCCGATAAAGCAAACTGAAACTAAAAGTTGTCCTCTTCTCTGTTTGCGCGCCTAACAACTGACTGCTCAAGGATGCGCGGGCTACGGCGCGTCTCAAACAAGGGGCCGCCAATACCATTATCATGAAGAAATTACCAGTATAGCCAATATAATAATAATATAATTTAATATTCTTTAATTTAATAGAGTAGTAACTATACAAGCTAAATGTAAAATTTATTAAATACATGATTGCACATAAAATATGTACAAAAGGAGGACTTAATGCTAAGGCATTATCTACCAGTCATTTAGCGATGGTGTATTGCCGTTATCTGCAGTATATAAAAAATCAGTAGGTAAGTATTCAAAATTAATCTTGACAGAGACGAAAACGTATGATAAAACCAATTTTTGTAGCTAAAAACACGAATACACTTAGTTACTACGAAATAGGCGTTATATTTATTTAAAAATCGTATACTTCGTCTTTTTTTTATGTTATTGTGGCGGAACAAGCCCGAGGCCCACCTGATGTTAAGTGGACTAATCTCTGCCTATAACATTGCACTTTGTCAACGACGAATCGCACTGTGCCCTTCACCTTGAGACATAGTTCATTAGTCTCATGTGCCTGTAATTTCATTGGCTCTCAAGGACTGCTGCCGGAACACACCGTTAGGTGCTTGACGACAGATTTTCTACTTGAGGGTGGTAGGTAGCCAGGCGGGCATTCGCAAAATGCACTTGCACCATGCGGTGAAGCTCAAGTCCGAGGTGGACCATGGATCTGCTGCACGGCAGTCCATAGCCAATGCCACTGAGCTATCACTGCATAAACAGATAATATACTGGTTTGCAGTCCACCTCTATAATAGTTATCGTGGTTTGCGGTTCACCTGTGGTGTGCGGTCACAGTCCACTGGATGGATGTTTATTGTAATAATGTATTTCATATTCAGCTAATTGATCTTGTTGGAACTCCTTAGTAGCCTAATAACCTATCTAACACTTACCTGTAAGCATTTAATGCCTTGTAATTTTAATGCCTTGCTTTTGCCACGAGAAAACGCAATAACCATTTTGAAAACATTAGCGTTACCTATATATTGTGGCAACACTGGTGGTCCTTTGAATTATACATACATATTTTTTTATTAATATGAATGTACATTGTTTTCAGCACTTCAGTATTGTCATACGATACGTTTTCTTCTAATTTCATAATCGTTAGTAATTTATTGGTCGTGCTTCCGCACTAAACAAATAATTTTATTTTTATTTAATTATTTACTATACAAACTTACAGCTATCATTACAGGTACTCAATCCAATGGGACAGTGTAGCGATGTATTTATACATTAACAACGTAACATAAAATTCTCAAAGCTACGTTTGTGAATTCACTCAGGTCATAGCTAAATAAATCTATTTCATCCGCAATGTCATTGAGAGTGTGAAATGCTCGCGTAAGAGGCAAAAGATAAAAAGATTAAAGCAAGTCTGAAGTACCTATACTTGATTATATGACATACGTAATTAATCTTTCAAAAATTCCATTGTGTCCATATTTTCACATCTAATAATCATTATCATTTCTCCATCTTCATGTGTACAATAGATCTTAAATAATTTAATATGTACTAACAGCATGAAACCCTAGTGGGCACTCTAGAGTTTATTGGACTCTGGGTAGGACTAAAGTTTTATAACTATAATCCTAATTAAAATTAGTTCAAAAGTGACTAAAATTAAATATTTTTAGCTACTGAGTCTTATATGTAAAAAAGTCTTGTAACAAGTAGTAGCATTTTTTAATCGACTGTCGAAAAAAATTAAATCCTTTTCAATATTTTTTAGATGTTTCGGGATATGATTATATATTTATAGTCATGATATTGGTGCCGGAACTGCACATTTTTAAGTTTGAATTTGGAAGGGCCCCTCTTTCTTTATGCCATAAATCATAAGGTCCGGTGTAGCAATCTTCAACTTTATCAAATAATTGAGAATATTTTCTGATGAACTTGAAAATTTCTAGGATATATATGGAAGCTAAGGTAGTGTAATAATATATAGTGTAATAATCGCGAAAACCTAAGACAACATTGTGGTTTACACTTTCAGTTGAAACATGTTTTTCTAATTAATTCTTGTTTATGCCCGATTTAAGGGAAAAAAATGATCTTTATACACAAGTGCCTAAAAGTTACCATTTTTAAATTGTTCAAAGAGGTTCATTTTGTAATACTTTTTACTTGAAGAAGTTAGCCTTCAAATAAATATGAATTGCGATTACAAAGACAATACTTTATTACATTTCGATTTCCTCTCAATTAAAGTGAAAGCTGGGTTTATAAAACCCATTTTAGTCTCGACTAACTACTCGACTAACTCGTCTAACTATTAGCTGTTATATCTTATATGTTAAATGTCTGGTCTAAAATTATTTTTTTAACTTGTTACTCAGTCTTTATTATATCCACTAAAACATGACAATCATACAATGATCTAAATATACAAGAGGAAAACTAAAATCGCCGTTTACAGTTAACTTTTCGTTCATACGTATCAATGGGGGACTTATTATGAAAACATAATCTTTTCTTGTTTCTGAACGACTTGTTGGCCGTTGTGACTTATGTTCGGGGTTAAATAACAAGATAGGATTATATATTAAAGAGTCTCTATATATTAAATAAACTCATTTTCAAGCGAAAATAGCTAATGTTTGTCAAGAACTGCGTGAAGAGATAAAATATGCATACTATTTTATTTATAGCGCTAGTACGATATCTATAATTGCAAGTGTTATATGCTAGCTTCCGGCCGTGCCTTTGCCTGCATAGAAATTGAGTCAGAATGACCATGCTGGCAATGTGGCATCTATAATCTAGTATAAACGTGTAACGTATGCAATATAAATCATACTAACGCTATAAATAACCTATTTTCACGCAAAATACGATCTATTTTTTATGATCAGTATCTAATATCAAGGAATCTTTTTTTACAAATAACAAATATTTTTAAAATATTTTAGGAAAACATTATATTAATATTTTAATAAAACACTTAAAAAATATATAAAATATATCTAGTGACGATTCCGCCCAATTTACCTGTTATGCCGACGTGACGTCAAGAGACTCTACGAGCTTAAAGCTCGCACTAGATATATTTTATATATTTTTAAGTGTGTTTTATTAAAATATAAATTTAATGTTTTCATAAAATATTGGTTATTCTTAATCATGGATTTCCGAAAAGTAACGCCTGAATCTATTCATTAAATAAGGTATTAATTTTACTAGAAACAACGCATAACTCCCAAAAGGTTTCAATATGCAGCATGTAGTTAAAAATCAATAATTAACCATTATTTTTTATTTAATTTTCACAACAAGCAACACTTTTCTATTTTCTACTGCAATACTTTTTCTTCTCGTCTACCCGGACTAAACAGATAAAAGCCAGTCAGATTTATACTAGATTAGCTTTGTAAATTGTATATGCACTTTAACCGTGTCGAAACTTTATTTATGTACTAAACATATTTTCCACATGACACGCTCGTAAAGTTCTTGTTTATGCCCCATGTAAGCGGACATAAACTGCTTTTTATGCACAAGTGCATATAATTGTTTGCGTATAATTTACAAATGAAATGGACGGAAAATGTTTAACTGTAAATGAAGATTTTAGTTTTCGTCCGCGTTATCGCAACGCTTTTCCATAAAAACGTCGTAGGGTGACCACTGCCTTGTTTGAGAATTTAGGTCGAAAATAAAGCATAATACCGATTGATCTCGTCATTATCTAGACTTGTATGATGCCGAAATTTTAATAAAATGATTAACTTAAAATTATGAGCCTCGAAAGATTCATATAAAGTTTTCGAGGCTCATAACTTACAACTTAATTCTCTTATAAAAATTTTGACATCATACAAGCCTAGATAATGATGATATCAATCGGTATTATGCTTAAGTCAGGACTTAAAATCTCAAATAAGGGAGTGATCACCCTACGACGTTTGTATGGAGAAGTGACCGGCCAGCTAAGTCAAGCGGAACTCATAATTATTATTTCTGTTTATAATTTACAATTGTGTCCCACCAGCTACTATTTATGCATTAATGCTTCTAAAAAAAATTAAGTAAGGCATCCTACTATAATATATTCTGTTAAAACGAAGTAGAGTTTTCTGTGTGAAGTTCATTTTTAATTTTGTTTTCTATTTTCATTCTTGTTTTTTTATTATTTGCATTACATTTAGACAGTCATTTTTGACCTAACAATCTTATTTTTTTAATAACTTTTATAAAATATGTCACAAAAAGTATAAAAACAATAATACATTGTACTTGGATGCTATTGTCCCATTTTAAATTTTCACGGATTAGTTTGATCGGACACATTTTAGCGAGTTAGATGTGAAAATTTGCTATCGTTAAGAAGGAAATAAAAAAAACCATTTTAAACAGCTGCGTTTCATATTTTTTTCTGACCACGTTATTAGGGAAGTGTGTACCTACCTTTGTGCATTTACCACAAGAACGTAGTTTCGTCATATTTATTAATTGTACAAGTAAGTCCCTTTTGAATTCACCTAAATCGGTCAAATGGTAAACGATAAAAACCATTACAAATGTACGAGAGGAAAAATTTAAGTCATGTCAAGTCGGCGGGATTCGAACCCGCGTCCACATCCACCCCTTGAGCCGGGGTATTATCTAACCAATTGAGCTAACATGACAATGATGTCATAACTCAAATCTTTCCTATCGTTCTTCATCCATCGTATTGGGATAAAACAATAAAAACCACTTAATGTTTTTTAAGTTACTGTCCATTCCCTGAAATATGAATTTGCAAATCTGGATAATTTAACGGTTATTTCATCTATTCTCGATAATGAACAGTATTTAAGGCGAGCGACAATGATCTTGTAGAATGCATCACAAAAAAAGGTTAAAACATAATAGTGAACTTCCAAGTCTGAAAAGTATGAAACTTGTAGAAGTCGGACCATGATGATGTGAAGTCAGTTTTTTCAATCAACATGATACCGACTTTGACAAACTACTTGTCGTTTCTTCTATGTAAATAATGGAACTTAAAAAAATAGTACAGACATTCTTATTATTGTCCTATTAATTATGCAGCTACGAAAAACTCTTCAGCACGGTTTAGAAAAAAAATTGGTATATTAAGATAATATGAATATATTTTACATGTGTATATTACGTTGTATTTATTTTGTTATAATGTATGTATTTTGTGTAAGTTTATTTTGTATTTATTATATGTTGATATTTTATTTCATTATTATATGTATATATTTATATATATTGTATGTATGTTAAATATATACATATAAAATTATAATTCATTTTCTGTACACAGTGGAAACCTACAAGAACATATCTCTCTACGCTAAGGTTTGCTGGAAGAGAACTATTTTAGGGTTACGCTTGCCTTTGTACATATTTTATACTAAAATTATTTTCTGTCTCTACTGTTTGTGTGCAATAAAGAATCTAAGAATCTAAAAATTAATTCACGTTGAAAATGACCTAAAACAGGGAATTAACCTCTTTACAATTATAATTATTGCGATGATAGTGTTGCATAAATAATAGATTACACCTGCACTACGTTACTCAATTTATTTATAAGTTGGAATTAAAGATATGAAGTTTGTATAACGACTGACTTTGTATTGAAGAAAATCCATGTCACTTAGCTTTGAAGGCTAATTGTGTTCTGTAATACATTTAGTCAAAAGAGTATTAGGAATGGATGATTTGTTTATGGTCAAATTTTTTTATTGTTGTCCTTTGAATGGCGCATTGGTACATTTTGGCGCGGGGTTTGAGTTGCATTTGCTATTCAGATTAAATTGTTAAAAACATAAAACAAACCGTTCTTCGCGTCTTAAAATTGCATCGCCACTGGAATTTCGTGTTCGGAGTCACTTAAAATCAAGGGTCTTAGGGTCAATCGACTTTAACAAATACACGTGATTATGCTTTCAACAAAGCTTTCAAAAGCGGTCGAGATATGACGGATCGAGATGTCATCAACGTCTGCGAGTGAAGTAACATCGCAAAAGTGAAGGAAATACGAGTAGTGACTGAAAATCCTCATCAAAGTTTAAGAGAGACAGCCGCCGAACTTTCTGTGTCTAAGGAGTCGATCCGTATTACTTTAAATGACCTCTTGGATATGAATTATGTTGCCGCTCAGCTAGTCTCAAAAGACCTGAATTTTCTCCAAAAGCTGAATCAGAATCATTTATTTGTCAATCTCATAAGAGTCGCTGATGACATGCTAAAACGATTAAATTCCGACCCAACGTTTAATTTAACGACCCAAATTCATGAAACGCATTGTGATGGTGACGAGACGTGGGTTTACAAATTTACAAGTAAACTATTCAATAAGCTTCGGAGTCGCGCCTTCCAATCCAACTGAAACGAAACCTAAATAATCAGAAAACCGGCCAAGTGCGAGTGGGACTCGCGCACGAAGGGTTCCGTAACTAAATATTCTGTGAATAGTTAAAACGTCTACCTGTCACCGTTATTAGTATTGAGCAAGAAACGGTAAAAAAATGTTGTTGTATGAGAGCCCCCCTTAAATATTTATTTTATTTTATTTTTACTATTTGTTGCTATAGCGGCAATAAAAATACATCATCTGTGAAAATTTCAACTGTCTAGCTAGAGACGGACGGACTGACGGACTGCGAAGTCTCAGTAATAGGGTCCCGTTTTTACCCTTTGGGTACAGAACGCTAAAAACCACGCCAAATTCGATCAAAACTCACATCATGTTGACTGTTTTCTGTGACTATCACGATGTTGTGCACTCGGAATTCTTGCCGGAATGTAAAACGGTACATAAAGAATATTATTTGAGCGTTATGCGGCGTTTAAGAGAGCAAATTCGATGTAAAAGACCAAATAACTAACATTTTCAGTATTATTAATCTTTCTCGGTATTTTCTCGAAAAAGTAGTATGCATAACACGAACTCATATTACAAAAAAAACACGAAGTTTTAATGCTACGAAAAAGAGTAAAGTTGTAAATATTAGTCATGTTTTTGATAATGGAAAATATTTTACGGATTACTTTTTAAAAACGTGTAGGTGAGGCAGATATATTATTTATACACAAGGTACGATTCGCATTTAGTCATAATATATGATGTAGCGCCAGAGTAAAATCCTCGGTAAATCCATTCCAATATACCTACATAAGTACGCGATGTCAGCTACAGTACAGCTAGCAGAAGGTACGCAAGTTCTAGAACTAGGTATGCTAGTTACTCAACTATTTCAGTACAATATTTGCTTCTGTAAAAAAAGTAAGTATTTTATGTCATACTAGCGGCCCGCCCCGGCTACGCACGGGTATGTTTTTATAAATATTTTTCACTCGTTATCAAAGTTTTCAAACGGATTGTATCGCCTATGTTCATCATCAACAATGTAGGATTCTAAAGAATTGTTCAAGTCAGTCCATTAGTTTCAGAGCCTATTCAATTCAAACAAACAATCAAATCTTTCCTTTAAATTTATCTACATCTACACTAATAATATTGTAAAGAGGAAAGATTTGTATTTTTGTATGCAACGAATAAACGTAAAACCTACGGGACCTTGGATGAAATTTGGTATGGAAATAGTCTGTGGGGAAGAACATAAGATAGTTTTTATCCAAGTGCGCAAAAAGAGGTAATGGTTTTACGTGATAGCCGACATACGCGCGGGCGGGGCAGGGGCCGGAAAGCTAGTATATTATAGATAGATTATAAAATCACTCATAGATATATGATAAGATTTGTTTCCTATCGTCGGGATGTCATACACTGATCTAAATCGGATGTCATCCCGCACATGACTTAAACATTTTTCCTATTGTATATTTGTGATTTTGTAATGTAATCCGCATAGCAGGCATTATAGCAAACCTGACAATATTAAAAAAAAATATATATTAGATAGGTCAGATAAATCATGTACCTATACTAGTAAGTATTGTTTCCAAAAACCAACAGTTTTATTCCTTTTTAGTTTTGAAGCGCTCCTAAGTATCAAATATTGCTTAGTCAACGTCCGCCGCGGTCAGGATGTGGATGGGTGACCGCTAGTGACATGCTGTCTGTGCACTTCCGTGCTTCGGAGAGCACGTTAAGCCGTCGGTCCCGGTTGTCGTCTTGGATGGCAGTAGTTACAGCATGGTGGCAGGGCATTTGGCTAGCCACTACCCTCAAAGAGAAAATCTATCGCCAAGCACCTGACCGTGTATTCCAGCAGCTGTCCTTGAGAGCTAGTAACTCTAGGTTTGCCTGAATAACTATAAATTCAGAACCCTCAGTCTGGATTATGAGGATAGCTGTAGACGCCAACATATCTTACCTCTTTCTCTAAGAAGGGAGGCGGCAGATCTCACTTTTATGCATTACATAATTCTAAACATTATTTACTCCCCGACACTACTCTCGGAGATAAAAGTAATAGCACCATACAGATCTGTAAGTCGTAGGAACTGCTAACAATTGTATACTCCTCCCTGTGACAGTAATTATCGTCAAAACTTTTACCTTCTGCGAACTGCTCATATTTTTAACACACAATATTCGATTACAGTAGACTTGTTTTCAACGAAGCAGAATATGTTTAAACATATAATCAACGATATTTTTTTTCTTGGTTAGTTCTTCTATTCTTACGTTACTTGTGTTTTGTATGGCATTGATTCGTTTATTTATATTACAATACATTTATAGTACTATTTTTCGTCACCTCATTGTTCAATTTGTCTTTGTTTTTGGTATTTGCAAGTAATCACCTGCCTTTGGCGTGCAGGCGGCATGGCACGGGTTTTGGAATGTATTAACTAAAGTCAGTAAATATTCTATTACTTAATTTAACTTGTTCTCTTGGACGTGCTGTGTTGCCTGTAGGTTGAAGAAGCTGAAATGTGTAACCATATCTTTATGATGGTGTGACTCAAATAGTAATGATCGAGCTTCACTTCTAGGTTAAATATCATACATCTATGAATATGATATATTATGGAATAAGATTGTAATAATTTATATCCAATATTTATTGATATATAATATTTATTCTGTTACCAATATGGATATATTTTTATCCGTTATTATAATATTCAGGACACTTACATAATATGGTTTCCATAAGTGAATACTATTAGGCTTTTGTGTACCAAAATTCTCCTAGCTATATCATTGTCTAAGCAGCTGTTTGTATTCCTTGTAAAATAAAAAAAAATAATAAAAAAAAAATAACATCTTCGACATTATCACTTTATACTATCAGGTGAGATAGTGGTAAAAGGCTAACCTATAAGATACTGTGAAATAATTTTAGTATTGCAAGATATTTAGTTTACTTTTATGTATTACCACAAGCTTACAGCTACTTCTATGCACAGTAAGTTTGTATAGGAATATATTTAATTTTTAAATAAATATTAATTTATTATTTATTTCAAAAAAACATTACCATCCACCCATTCATCCATCATCATCATAAATAATTTCTTAATAATTATAGTGTATTTAGTCTATACTTATTTATCGTATATTCCTTCACAGGGTCCCTCAAAATCCAGATTTGCAATGTTCGTCGTTCGTTACAACAAAAAAAATGATAATTAGTTTCCATGTTAATACGGTCGGAAAGAACTGCACTGCGCCCGTCACTCTCCCAAGGACTGCTGCCGGAACACACTGTTTGAAAGGGCATTTTGCCCGCCTGGCTAGCTTCCACCTTCAAGTGTAAATCTGTTGCCTACCACCTAGGCGACAGATTTACACTTGAGGGTGGAAGCTAGCCAGGCGGGCAAAATGCCCTTCCACCATGCTGTGAAGAAGCTCAGGCCGGCGGTGGGGATCGAACCATGGACCTGCGGCACGGCAGTACGTAGCTATTACCGCTCGGCCATCATTACTTCAAAATAAGCGTGTTCATTTTAAATTGTGCAATATAGCAATAAAAACAAATATTGTTTATTTAACTACTAGTCGTACCTGCAAACTAATTAGGTAATTTATTCACAT
This sequence comes from Plagodis pulveraria, assembly GCA_963890685.1. NCBI lineage: Eukaryota > Metazoa > Arthropoda > Insecta > Lepidoptera > Geometridae > Plagodis > Plagodis pulveraria. The sequence goes on from OY982963.1 coordinate 4,896,348, forward strand.
TTGAGCACTCTTTATCACATATTAAGCAACGCTGTGGTCTGCGGTAAAGCACTCCTAGTAAAGCATAGCTCATAAAGGAGCTTTTTACTTTTGGTTTGAAAACTCCCGGATTGTATTTTCCAGAAGACAATAGTTCATAGCGAAGTAACTAGGAGAGTTTCGCGGTCCGCATAAAAATTTTTGAAGCAAAGTACTTTGTCCGTTTCTTTGTAATTTCGATTATAAAACGGCATCTTTTTGCCGAGGTTCTCCTTGTTTGGCGGTACGAATGTTTGAACGAAAATATATTAGATTGTGCTCTTCCATTGCGCAGTCTCCAAAATGTATCGGGCAAAAGATTGTTAAAAAACTGTTTGTGGCGAATATTCCAGATTTTAGAGTTTTATCTTAACAAGCTTGCAAATCTAAATAAGGATGCCAGGCTGCCCGTGGGGTGCCGACCTTTCCGTGGGGTGACGGAAAGGCGCACTCGTGACTATTCTCACAAAAAAAAATAATTTAAATCGGACTACGCGTTAATAAATTACAACTAAGTGTACATTTTGACTTTCATACCCTTTCCCGAGGGAACCGTGCTGAATTTCGGGTTAAAAAGTATAAAATAACCTTCTTCGTAGTATGAACTCAAATCGTGTGAAGTTTCATTGAATTCCATTCAGTATTTTTGGAGTGATGCGCGGCTGGGATACAGACAGACAGACAAACATTTAAAAAAATACAGCTTTGGCATCAGTGTCAGTTACAGAGTGCTCTCAAATATATTTTTCACAGTGTCTGGCATGTACTGAATTGGATCTGTTACAGTTTTATTATAATTATAGATTTATTATTAACTGCTCACTCACACACACAAAATTTCGCAAATCAATCATAACGTATCCGACTCCCTCCCCTCCCCCCCCCCCTTGTTTTTTAAATAATTTTCGGAATTGATTTTCATAGGAAATAATCAACATGCGGAGCTCTCACTTCACTCTTTCAAAACTGTACAATTTAATGAAAATCTACAAACCTAAATATTAGGATCGTGATTACGTAAGTAAAAAAAATCTTTTGGTTTTATTCGCTATTATTAAAATGAGATCGGAACTACGTTTGTATGGGGCGCGTTCGTCTAAAATATACCCTGAAGTGTAACTAGAGCTAATCAACAGTTCGAAAACTGCATGCGAATTTGAACCTAGTAATTTTCAATATGCTTGCCGTTATTACATGGGACCTATGATATTAGACTTTGCTAGCCAAACTTATCTACAGACCATTCCTCGTTCTGGACTTATATGATTATGCAACAGGCATTAAGGTACTTTTTCGTATTGCTCAGTTATGAGCAAATAATTGTTCAGTGACCGTAAAGTCCCAAATTATTCCCGGTACGCTCGTAGGAGGAATAATTACTTCTACGCAGCGGAGCGTATCGCAAACAAACAATTAAAAGGCAAGCTACATTTCCAGTAGAAACTACATAGTATACTAGATAAATTATAGGTTTTACTGAGTTTCTATTTTTTACTTAACGATACACTGATTTCACAGTTGAAACTGAACGTGATATTCATGTACTTGTTTAACTTAACGTAACATCATTTGAAACATTAACATTTTCCTTTTTTTTTCAGCGGGCTGTTTGCCTTTACCGACAACATACTACGAACTATATACAACACTAAAACAATCAAATTCTAATCTCAATTCTATCTAAAGTCTTTTATGCAATTTAGGCGTCTATACGACGCTAGATAGCAAAAAAATGTATAGAGCTACTGCAAGAAGCACACGGGAAAGAAAGCAAACGGGAAAGAAAATTGGGTCCATTCTTTTAAACGTCTCTTAACAATGTGCCACATACTATACAATATTTGTTTAAATTACGTAGGTGACAGGCGATAGCTTGGCAGAGGCCGAATTGTCCAAGCATTTTTGTCGTTTAAGTAATCACAACACAAACTGTATAGTAGGATTTCTTAATCAATATGTTTTTCAATAATAGCATTTAGACAACCTAAAACTCATTTCAGACTCACTGGCTGTCCAAATTCTCTAGACCTCTACCAGTTGGAAGCGTGCCCAGCATGCTGGCAGCATTGCCCCGTTGAATTGCAATGCTTAGCGGCATATAGGTGCCAGCAATCTGATCACGCGTCGCATCTACCAAGCACGCCGTAGCGCGAGTGACACAGGACAACATCAACGAATTCCTAAAAATACTGACTCTTCCAGCTATTAACTCTTTCTAAACGGATGACGCAAATCATGGGCCTGACAGGATAACATCTCCTTGCCGAGGACGTAACCAGTGCCTAAAACCTATGTCTTAGACTGGAAAACATAAAATTTTGAACACATAATGTTGTGTTCCGGGCGGAAATCGAACCCGTATCCTCCGATTTCGCGATAGATGCCTCAACAGCGGCCATCTTTTTTTTTTTTTTTTTTTTTATGCCTGATAGTTTATCCTATGACCACTATCTCACCTGATGGTAAGTGATGATGTGGTCGAAGATGTTGTTCAGGCTAACCTAGAAGTACTGGCTCTCAAGGACAGCTGCCGGAACACACCGTTAGGTGCTTGGCGACAGACTTTCTACTTGAGGGTGGTAGCTAGCCAGGCGGGCATTCGCAAAATGCCCTACCACCATGCTATAACGACTGATATCCTAAGACGACAACCGGGACCGACGGCTTAACGTGCCCTCCGAAGCACGGAAACGCTCAGTAGTAATGTCACTAGCGGTCACCCATCCAACTCCTGACCGCGCGCGACGTTGCTTAACTTTGCTGATCGGTTGAGAACAGCTAAGTAAACTTCGCTACGAGCGCTTCAACCTGGACCATCTGGACACGTTGTTACGAGCCGAAACCTTGTGCTCTAGTTGAATTTATTTAACAGTCATAGGGCACTTTGCGCGGCCATCAACCAGACTACTAGACTTCATCTGACGGAAAGAAGTGCTTTTTCAAACACTTAAAGATGTCGCTACTCTTCTATATTTCAAAATATCATTATAAGCACTATATCATGAAATGAAATACTGAGACATACATTTTTATGCTCTTATAATTTGTAAAATATGATTTTCACTTAGCACGCGAACTATCAAGCACTAGCTTGTAATCATATTTAGATACAAGATTATTCAATTAAGTTTTATTGATGATATGTTGAAGCAGTGTGACTTCATTGTATGGATTATAATACATACCTACTATACATGTACCTGTATGTATGTCACTGAGTGTATTTGTACAATCATGTAGCCAATGACTAGTGTACAAAGTACTGACTCTTGTAATATTTCACTATAATAAAGAGATGTTGTGTGTACCTAATCAATCTTGTTTATATATCTCATTGCCCTTTATTATCTATCCCCAACGAGAAACAATATTGAAATGAAAAACATCTAAGTACGTCATACTGATTTACTTAAGGACTGATAGAATCATGATTATATCGATTTGGTTAACTCTTTATATTATAGATAAAAAATAATTTATTCAAAAATGATGCTTACTAGAATCTAGTTAACATTTTATTCGCTATAGGTATGCAAAGAAAGTCTTTTTTCTCCAGTCCAGGAATTTATTTAAATCATTTAATACATGGTGATTATTTTACAACTATTTTAACTGAAGCCATGCGCTGTACTATACTTTACACATATACTGTTTCTTCTATAATATTTAATTATGAAATTGTAACGTTCCGTTTCAGATTCAGCGCGAGGCCACCTGATGTTAAGCGGTAACCTCTGCCTATAGAGAGATTTCGTCATAAGTGACGAATTGCACCGCGCCCGTCGCCCTGAGACATACAGTTGTTAACGCACGTGGCACAGTAATTTCTCTCTCATTGACGGAACACACTTTAAGGTGCTTGGTGACAGATTGTATTCTTATTTAATTTTAATAAAATGTGTCAAAACACTACATATTAGTGTTTAGGTGTGAAGGGCTTTGGAGCAAGTGAAATAAATGGGTAAATAAAACATGAGAACTAAGTCAAGGTCTTGGAGGGACGAGGGCAGTGCAGGGTCGAGCAGAACAAGGACGGTTACCGTCAGTTAAGGGTGAACTGGCCGGTCAGTTCTCCATACAAACGTAGTAGGGTGATCACTCCCTTATTTAAGGATTTAGGTCCAAAACAAAGCATGATATCGATTGATCTCTTTATTATATAGGCTTGTATCGTAACATTTTTTAATAAGATAATTCACTTGAGAGTTCTGAGCCTCAAAATATTTTCATATAAAGTTTTCGAGGCTCATAACTTTCAACTTAATTATCATTTTAAAATTTCGTTAACATACAAGCATAGATATTGACGAGATCAATCGATATTATGCTTAATTAAGGACCTAAAATCTCAAATAAGAGAGTGATCACTCTACTACGTTTGTATGGAGAAGCGACCGGCCAGTTCAATCTTAAGCGACTTGATCCTACGACTTCTAACATAAATTAATACACATTATTAGGGCTAAACTCAAATACTACTCGTCTGATCTCATTAAATGGGACCACACGACAAGCACCAGCTTTAGAATATAAGAAAAATAAAATCGTTACATCCTCTAAAGTCTAAAGAGTTACGAGGTAGTTAATACACACAAACAAAATACAGACGAATTGTGAACTTCCTCCTTTTTTTAAAGTCCGTTATTCATTGTTGTCAGTGTTTTTTTACTTAATTTATTTTAATATAAGAGATGATTTTAACAACTATATCTATTGCACCAAGAATGTTGCAGCATCTTTCCATTCTGTACAAGGCCAAACTGCAAGGTTGTGACACTAATCGTGGATAGATTAGAAATCTTTTTGTTTACTAAGGCCATTCAATCTATATACAAATATACGACGTCAGTATGCATAAAACAGGAATTTAAGAAATTAAAATTCTTCTTTTGGCGAATCACTTGCCTTGCCACTGCCATGGCTTGTTCGTTTCGCTCGCTCAGTTCACGTATTTGGTCACCAATAAGCGCTCTGCTCGCTTCGTTTGTCGTCCCATCTAAATGACTTTGCTGTAGCAGTCTAGACATCAAACTTGAAGTAAAATTGGTAGACTTTCAATCCATTTGGGTAGACCCTACGATTCCCCATATAGGCAGGTATTAATCAATGATTTTATTCAATTCGATCTTACACATCTTGTCAAGCGTAAGTGATGTAATATAGTTCGGAACCTTACAAACTATACATGGACAGTACTCAAAATGTATACATACATTTAATTTTGTAATCACTGATTAAAAAAAAAAAGATTAACACCATTAATAATTGGAACAAGAATAAATTAAGTAAAAAGTTAATAACCCGACTGCTAGTTATTGATTTAAACATTTTATCGTTCCATGGAACATAAATCTGCAAAATATATATATTTATGTATCGTAATCGTATCAGTTTGATACGTCTAAAATCTACCAATTCCTTTTTTTATGTACCTAGTTTCACTTGAGCTGTCAAGTCAAATCTAAAGATATCTCTTACATTAAAATCGGTTAGACCGTTCAGAAGTTATGGTGGAATAAAGAAACTCACAAACATACATAAATGAACCCTGAAAACATAACTGTCCTTTTTTGGCAGTCACGTAAACATGCAAGGCTGCAATACATTTTTCCTATCATTATCCGGATGCAGTTCCACATCATTTTCTGAAGAGTATTGTTATATTACATAAGCATATTTGCACTTATAAATATGGCATGAGTTGTGTATATATTTTATTTTTATTTGGGGGGTTTACAGCTATTATTACAAACCAGGTTTAATAACTTTATTTTATTAAGAAAAGCCATTATCAAACCACCACAGACATTAGAAAAGTGTTTTTCATCACCCTTGTAATGTGAGCTTTATTATATCGTTCTTAGGGCCATAAACCGTACTATAACACCCTCGTGCATAATAATACTATACACTAGTGCGTAAAAGAACTATCCCTACAAAGTTAAGTTAGTACCAACTGCAAAATATATGCGAGTAAACAGAGCATTTTCAATTTAATCGGGTATTTTATCCCTACAAAATTAAGTTAGTACCTAACTGCAAATAAATTATATGCGAGTAAACAGAGCATTTTCAATTTAACCGGGTAATACAGATTTGTAACATCAAAGAGGTTTATATTAAATCAACCATATTACGCAAAAAAAAAAACTTGCGCGCTATTTTCCATAATTTTCGTATGTTGTTTGTATCGTATTTGTGCAATATATATTTTTTTTCCTCGCAAGGGTGTTGAAAAAGTGCGTATGAAACTCGTAAGCAACTTGCTCATTATACACTCGGCTGATTTACGCCCTCGCCTGCGGCTCGGGCTGCAACACACAGCCTCGTGTGTAATGAGCAACTTAACTCACTTGTATCATAATCTACTATTACACACGTAATAAAATTATACAAAGAAGTAGGTAAGTAAATGTTAATCTTACGTAGCCACTTGATTTCCAAACATGTGAAAATTTTACTAATTAAAAGTTACATAAGCAGGTTAACCTGAGATAATTTGCTAGAATAAAGGTCGATGGTGTGGCCTTCGTGTTCGATAAACTTATTAAAAGAGGTTAGTAAGAATGAGTAATTGCGATAGTTAGTAAGCGCGGGTGGTACGTGAAGCAACCTTCTGGGTCTAGCGCGTCTAGGTGGAACATATAAACTTGTTTACCCACTAAATCAGAACAATCAATTTTGGATTGTGCAATCTTCATGAGCAGCCGTATGTCAGAAATATTACGACGAGTTGCAAGTGGTAACAGATGGAAACGAGTACAGCGAATATAACACAGGTCTTCTTTTCTTTTCCTGTCAGAAAATCATAAAATTGTAACATATTTCTACTACCAATATATAAACTACCATGTACCATAATATAAACGTTCTCTCTGGAAAATGTGGAGTATATTCGGGATATGGGAATATCGCTAGATAGAGAGTTATACCGTATACTCATATCACTTATGAATGCTCGCGAGCCTACAAAACCTTGCGTTCTCTCATGACAAATCGCTCGATTCCGCAACAGACATACTATCATAACTTTATAAAACGCGCATGTCAGTATAACATATTAGAGTACTTCTCGACAGTTTGGGAACCACACGGAAAAAAAATAAGCTTATGATAGAGAAACTCCAGAAAATATAGTCGGTGTCTATGAAGATGTATGCATATTATCCGTAAATGTATCCTTTCCTTTTTGTAGCAGGTATGGTAGGATGAACATTAGACTAAATACGTAAGTGTGCTGTAATGATCTACAATTACCTGTTACTCAATAACAGGATAGATAATCCATCCACCTTGTCACACTGTTCCCTATTGACACCAGATCAAGTACGTTCTCGGCGTGCGGCAAGCGCGCGACCTTTGCTAACAACCCCACCTGGGGGCCAACTCTCACATCTTATAGTAATAATAACTTAATCTTACTTTAAAATTGTATACCTCCACGTCAATTAAGCAGGCTTACAATCGGTAATGGAATCGCTCAGCGTTTTGATGACGTCAGAACAAATTGTTCACTCTATTCGCTAACTCTGACGTTACATTTAATACGAAGTATTACTGTTCCAGTGACAAACCCGTCATGTTTATCCATCTTAAAAAACTTACTTTCTAGCAGCGGATTTAAACTTGATTTAGGGTATTATACGATTAAAATGTGTTTAATTAATGTGTAAATTACGTGCAATGTTTTTATTTCTATTATCCTTTAAAATAAATGCAGCAAAATTATTCAATGAGTAAAACGAAAATAGTTACAGATAGCTGTTGTGCAGCACACAATAAAATGTCGTAATACTATGGTAAATCCGTTCCATAACATCGTAGTTCGGAACAGTGCGAGCGGGATAACGGTATATGATAAAAAATTGTATCTCGCTTGCACATCCGTCATACATATTTCATTCGTTCTTTAAGTAGGATCAAACCAATATTGCTTGCCGCGATTGTGGGTCGTGACTACGAATGATTATTTTAAGCATGAAACAAAACGCTCCGTTTTTATGATGGTTTCGTAAAAGGTGGGAGTTGACCCCTGAGTAGTTGGCGCGCACGCAGACTGCTCATTATGCGCCTACGGCCCAAGTAGTAACATTACTGAACGCTTTGATTGCTCAGGAACTGGAGGTAGATATTTTCCACTCACATCTAATTGCATTTTTAAATTATCGTATTCGCTTTTAAAGTGTTTACACTTACTTGATATGTGTAAATGCATTATGGTGTGTCTTGGTAAGAATACTGAAAGCGCAATCAGCAATGCCTATATCCAGCAGTGGACTTCTTGCGGCTGAAATGATGAATGTTGAAAATTTCGACATTCTACCATTTGTTTACCCAGGGCGTTAGAAAAAGTTCAAGAAAAACGACCAAAAAGCCGCGTTCTCCTACATCATGACAACGCTTCTTCACACACGGCCAACAAAATAAAGTCATTTTTAGCTTCCGAAAAAGTACAACTCGTCACCCATCCTGCACATAGCCCCGACCTAGCACCCTGTGATTTCTGTATTTTCCTCAAAATGCAAGAGTAGATGAGAGGTTTCACTTTTACCAACTCCGAAGAGGCAGTGATAGCGTTCAATCAGTACGTAGAGAACCTGCCTTCAGATCTGTGGTACTCCTGTTTAAATTAAATTTTGTAATGTAAAAATGGTTCGATCGCTAAGCAATAAACCTAATATTTTGTTTATAGCATGTTGTGTTTTTAAGTTATGCAATACTTTTAGTATGACCTACGTATTAACGAAACGAAAGCATTCCAATTGAGAGTGAGCGTCCGGAAGATGGTAGGATGGAAGTGTGAAGCGCTCGTAGCGAAGTTTGCTTAGTCGTTCTTAACCGATCAGCAAAGTTAAGCAACGTCGCGCGCGGTCATGAGTTGGATGGGTGACCGCTAGTGACATTACTACTGAGCGTGCACGTGCTTCGGAGGGCACGTTAAGTCGTCGGTCCCGGTTGTCGTCTTAGCATGGCATTGCGCGAAGCGACGAGCACGGGCCTCAGCGCGTAATTGAGGCCTCAGTTACGCGCTGAGGCCCGTGCTCGTCGCTTCGCGCAATCGTGACTCCCAGACGAAGGACTTCAAAACAGTCCGAAACTGGTCGGAATCTTTCCGGTAAATATAACGCGGGTCCTAGCCGGTTCCTAATAAGTTAATTGTGTCATTGTTCATTCATAAAATTGGTAGAAAAAAATTATCTCCGTCTTTTAGGTTTACCGATCCTTGGCGAATAATTGTTGCCTTATGTCGAACAACAAATTCAAAATTTAGATTTGCCTCTAACAAATTTATTTTTATTTTATTTTTTTGTTTTTGTGACGGAATAAGCTCGAGGCCCACCTGATGTTAAACGGACTAACCTCTAACTATAACAGATGCATTTCGTCACAAGTCACGATTTGCACTGCGCCCGTCACCTTGAGACATAGTTATTAAGTCACATGTGATGTGATTCGAACTATGGACCTGCTGCGCGACAGTCCATAGCCAATGCCACTGAGCCCTCACTGCTTCATAATTTAGATTATTCAGAATTCATGTCCATTATGATTTTTGTAATTATAAGATTTTGCCTTTTTGCTCCTTAAATTACATCTAATTTGAGATATTGTTGGTGGTTAAAATACAGATAGCTTCTTTTATGCTTTGAAAACTTAGATAAAGACACGATAATGTCGGTTTTGAATGTTGAGATTACCGGTTTTTTCAACTTCAGTATACATACAAATTAATTCTTATTTTTTTTATGGGATATGAGGACAAACGAGCAAGCGGGTCACCTGGTGGTAAGTGATCACCGTCGCCCACGAACACCCGTAACACCAGAGGTGTCGAGAATGCATTGCCGGCCTTTGTGGAGGGAACATGCTCTCTTCTTGAATGCTCCTAAGTCGTATCTGTTCAGAAATACTTCACCAGGCAGCCAAATTGTGGCAGTACGAGGTAGGAAATGCCGTGAAAATCGCAAGGTTGTGGACTTCCAGACGTCGACATGAAATTGATGAAACATCATGCTTTGTCGGGACGTCCGATGGCGAAATTGAGCTGCAGGTAGTAAATCGAACAGTTCCTCGGAACGTTTCTGTTTTGACAAGCACCAGCTGTTGAATATAAATAAATCATCAAAATCTGTAAAGAGTTATTATTACACACACAAAAAAGTCAGTTCAGACACATAGTCGAATTTACATCCTCCTTCTTTTTTTGAAGTCGGTTAAAAAATAGACTTATTTCTTATAAGCCATCTTTTGAAGTATCTATAAACACATATAGATTTTTTTATCTATAAACACGTTTTGATATTTATTTTATATATCGTTTAGGTATAAAATAAGTATCTAAGCGTGTTTATAGATAAAACTAACGTTTTGTTCAATACATATAATATATTTAAGAATAATAATAGCTAAATGTTAAGTGTATAGGTATAGTTTAAGTACCTATTTCACTAAATATGTCAGGCTAAACTATATCTGGAAATAAATAAGTCAGCTAGGTTGTATGATATCTGTTTAAATTCTTCTTTATACTTACTAGAAGCAGTGATGGCCCAGTGCCAATAGCTATGGATTTCAACGCCGAAATTCCATAGTTCGAATCCAACTGCAGACTTATCAAATGTTCATAGGGCATATAAATCTGCCCGCCTGGCTAGCTACCACCCTCAAGTTGCAAAATCACACAAAAGTTGCCAGATTGACCGGAACGTCAATTTCACTCTCGAGGTTAGTATTTCGATGGGTAAGATATTTGAGCCGTTTAGTGTATACTCTTTAATGGGTCCATGGAGGCCGCGAGCTTATCTTGTTTTCCAAAACTTCTCAGAGCGCTTGGGAACCTATTTGGATCAACGAAGAAGCAGTACAATCCAGACATGACAGAACATGCTCGGCACGCTACCAGCTGGTATAGTATGCAACTGGTGCAGGCATTTGGACTGCCTGCAATCGCCTTTAGGTCACCGAAATACTTTTTTTTTGTTGTTGTATATATGTAGTTGTATTTTTTATTATTAAGGCATAGCGCGAGATAAAAAAGAAACACATAATAAACATGAAATATAATGAACGTTATACATGTTGCCACTGACCTCCAAAACGGCTGAACGGATTTAGATGAAATAAGTATATGTACCTACTAAGATTCATAGCCTTAGCAGTCATTGGAACATAATATAAGCAATGAGATCGTGGACAAAGGTACCGCGCAGGTGGAAGCTATGATATTTATATAAATTATTATATTTTATTATTAGTTTATTTATTATTAGCTACACCTAGTCCTAGCGAAACGTGAATATAAGCAACTCTTTGAAAACGCCTCTGTCGACTGTTAGAGAGTTCGAAGTCGTGTTTTTTTTTAAACGTTGATAGTTTAGCCTTTGACCACTATCTCACCTGATGGTAAGTAAGTGATGATGTGGTCGAAGAAGTTGTTCAGGCTAACCCAGAATTACTGGCTTTCTAGGACAGCTGCCAGAACACACCGTTAGGTGCTTGGCGACGGATTTTCTACTTGAAGGTGGTAGCTAACCAGGCGGGCATTCGCAAAATGCCCTACCACCTTGCTAACTATCTGCATCTGCCGTCGTAAGACTGCCATCCTAAGACAACAACCGGACCGACGGCTTAACGTGCCCTCCGAAGCACGGAAGCGCTCAGTAGTAATGTCACCTAGCGGTCACCCATCAAACTCATGACCGCGATGGACGTTGCTTAACTTTACTGAACGATTCAGAACGGCTAAGCAAACTTCGCTACGAGCGCTTCAAAAAGAACATGATGATATTATGTTATTAAGTATTTGAAACTTAGAACATAACTTGTAGGCGTACAATCATGTTAGAAGATCGTTTGTTTGATTATGTCCATTACGGTGGGAACATAAGCCTTAGTATAAATCATTAGATATAAATTTTTAGAGTAGAACGTTTTTTCCATCTTTAAAGTGTATCTTACCTTTGGTTTTGTATGCAGGGCGTCTAGACCCTTAAGTTTTAATGGATATGATTTGGTCCCATTTAATATATATGAATGTTGTCTTCTACCGGAAACAGTTCCAAACCCCGGACTGCTACTGTAAATTCTCAGTAGCGAAGCGTTTTCGAGAGCCAGTAATTCTAGGTTAAGCCCGTTAACACCTTAGACCACATCATCACTTACCATCAGGATATTGTGGCAAAAGGCTTACCTGTCAGCAATAAAAAAAAAACAGTCTCAATCTCAAAATTACCCAACGAATGGGATCGAACACAGGGCCTCGAGATTTTAAAGCAATGTTTTCGTCACTATTCAATGCTATAGGCTAGTTACTTATATAAAATATGTAGGATTCATGAAAAATGTAGTACCAGCTTGGCTACCGATTTCAGGCTTTGCTTGAATTTTTGGTACAGGAAATATTGCTGGTTCTGGTGGCAGCGCGTCGCATTGATGACCTCGCTCCTTGCGCAGGGACTAAATGTTACGACAAAGGGGTGGTTTATACACCAGCCTTAGAGATAAACTCTCCACAGTGGTAAACTCGGTCAATATAACTGTTGGCAAACTAGGCATTAAGTTAGACCAATTTTTCAGTTAGGATGACGTAATTGAACTTGTAAGTGAACTCCTAATTTTTTACACAATATTACTTCTTTTTCCCTTAACCCATTGGCATCGGCGATAATGATAACAATAGAATTTCATTCATAACTAGGACATAGTGGTAAGTAGTAGTAGGCAATTTTATAAGCTCACTCGTAATTGCTTAGCAGGCTTTATTCATGAATTAAAATGTTAGTGTAACATTCTATTTTATAGAATATAAGCACTTCATGTGATATAAGTATCGTTTATCTTATTATTCAATTCTGAGTTTATATTTAGGGCCGAGAGTTGTTAGAAGAAAATAAATAATATTAATTATTACATTTCTTCTAACAACTTACTTCTGGTTTTTAATTGGAGATCAAAAAGGTAAACAAAAAAATGTCAATATATGTCATTGTCAAACTGACTGGGTATTCAATATTTTTTCTTCTAAATGTTTTTACGTAATCCGTAACGGGCTCCCTGCTGCGCTAAGTTTCACACATTTTTATGAAATTGAAAAATTCCACACCTATATACCGTATATATATATTTACCTTAGTCGCCTCTTAAGACACCCACGGAACCTTGTTCAACGGTGGAAGTTTCGGATTTGATTGTGTTACTTGTGCTTGAGGAGGTATATGTTTTCTTATTTTGGTGAGAAAGTACAAAAGTATTAATTACCTTTACTAAATTATACTTATGAATTTTGCTGTCTTGAAAAAATGCAGAATAATCTGCCGTACCTATTGAAAAGTGATCTTGGCGAAGTGAACTCACCGCTTCTCTTATTTTGGCGAACTATCCGTTTGACTGAAACTGACGATATTCCCAACATGTCCGCAGTTTTTTTGGGACACTTGAAGCAGTGATACTGGCTTGTGATGATGGCTAAGTGGCATTGGCTATGGAATGTCGCGCAGCATGTCCATGGTTCAAATCCCACCGCGGGCTTGAGCTTCGCCACATGTTGGTAGGGTATTTTGCGAATGTCCGCCTGGCTAGCGACCACCCTCAAGTAGAAAATCTGTCGCCAAGCACCTAATGGTGTGTTCCGGCAGCAGTCCTTGAATTTATAGGCAGAGCCAGTGAAATTACAGGCACATGAGACTGTATAGACAGAGGTTAGTCCGCTTAACATCAGGTGGGCCTCGAGCTTGTTCTGTCACAATAACATAAAAAAGAGCAATACTCGTCTTTTGGCCACGCTATAGATGTGTGTTTATACACCTTCATCACCATCAACTCACTCTAAAATTTGCGAACACGTTTCTTAACAGGAGATACAATATCTTTCGTTGTTGAAGAGCTCGGTTAGAGCTCTGGCTCGGAGCCTCCATATTACGAAAATAAATAATTCGTAACAATAAACAAAAACTGAACACAAGTCTCTAAAAATAACTATAAACGATAAAATCAATAATAAATAAGGAAGTTCACAATAACAAGAAAAAATATCGGCGAGAAATACATTCGAATCTAAATACGATTTACGAACAAGCAAAATGGCATCAGCTGGAAAATGTCGACGATCCCACCAGTGTGGCAACTAAAAACAAAAAAATCTTACATCTTTTTATTTCAGGCTTGAATATATGCGTAAATATGTACGCGCATAAAAAAGTGTTTTATTGGTGAACACTAAAGTAATCAATTATTGCTTAAAATATTTCTTTTATGTTAAATGCTTCATCGGTTTCCAAAATTAGTATAATTACTAAGTACAGGTCATTTTTTTGCACGGTTAACTCCTTTGTTTACGTTTTTGATCTCGAATTAAAAACCAGAGTATAGGTAGGTACTGCAGTAGGAATAAGTACAAACAAAAGTTACCTACTACGTTAATTATTCACTTTCTTTTAACGACTTATTCGGCACTGCAGTTGTAACAAGGGTATATACATAGGTACCTACTATATTAATTATTTACTTTCTTCTAACAACTTACTAGGTACTTACTGCAGTTGTAACTAAGGAATACGTAGGTAGCTAACTATATACAGTGTTCACTTTCTTATAGCAACTAAATAGGCACTGCAGTAACAAGAGCATACACAGGTACCTACTATATTAATAATTCACTTTCTTTTAACAACTTACTAGGTACCTACTGCAGTTGTGACAAACTCTTTTTCTACCGACTTCAAAAAAGGAGGAGGTACTCAATTCGTATGTTTTTTTTTATGTTTGTTACCTCATATCTTCTGACTGGGTGAACTGATTTTAATAATTCTTTTTTTATTTGATAGCTGATGCTTGCCGTGTGATCCCATTTAAATTTCATCAAAATCGGTCAAGCCGTTTTTGAGTTACACCCCAATAACTGAAAAGTATTTTCCTATCATGATGAATCCTCACCGAAGCTCAAATTTGGTGGTAACACAGTAATATTTCCTCAACGGTATAAGATAGAAATATTTTTTTGGATAGGAAGATAAAACGTGTATTATGCTGCAAACAAAAAAGTCTTATTTTAATATTGTTAGGTTTGCAATAACGCCTGCGATGCGGATTACATTACAAAATCACAAATATACGATGGCAAAAATTTAAGTCATATGCGGGATTCGAACCCGCGTCCATCCACCCCTTGAGCCGGGGTATGGTCTAACCAATTGAGCTAACATGACATGATGTCATAACTCAAATCTTTCCTATCGTTCTTAAACCGTAAATGTCATTTACAGTAAATGACAATTGATCCCATAAGTAGGGGACTAAATATAATGATCACCATAAAATGCTTGGATACCCTTAGCTCTTTTCCCAAAAAATGTAATCGAACACCAAATGTAGTACCAGAAGAATTACAGCAAGTTTCATTATAATGATAATTTACTACTTTTGGTGATTGTTAAATATTTAAGGGATCCGGCTGTATTCGCTATATATGAAAGTCTTCAATAACTGACTTGATATTTGTATTTTGTATTGTCCTTTGAACATAGTTTTGGTTACACAGCACTTAAATTACTATTTTTATTAATTTATTTTGTAGGAAAACATATGGCATGTTGGTTGATGTGAGACGAGAGAGTGAGACAGCTTTACTTATTTAATATGGCAATATTAAACAGTGATCATTTACTACTTTTGGGTTAACAATGATTTACTAAGAGTAATTTTGCTTAAATAGGATAGCGAGATGTTAAAACTTTGGTTCTAAGTTTACATTAAATGGGTGTTAATTTTAGTCTGTTATATGTTACTATACCTGGTGGTAAGTTAAACATAAGCCCATAAGTAGCAAGGGTCACTAAAAAGGGCGAAATAAAAAAAAATATTAAAAAAATAGAACCTACTTCAACACTCAAATGTGTGAAATAACTTGTCGAAGTCGGTACCATGCGCACAATATTGTGATGATAGGTAATTTTGAACCGTCATGGTACCGACTTCGACAAGTTATTTCACACATTTGAGTGTTGAAGTCGGTTCTATTTTTTTGGTATTTTTTTTTATTTTTTATGTTCTTGATGGGCTAGCCTTTAACCTCTATCTCGCCTGATTGTAAGTGATGATGTGATCGTAGATGTTGTTTAGGCTAGACTAGAATTACTGGCTCTCAGTACAACTGCCGAAACACACCGTTAGGTGCTTGGCGACCGATTTTCTACTTGAGGGTAGCTAGCCAGGCGGGCATTCGCAAAATGCCTAACACCATGCTATAACGACTGCCATCCTAAGACAACAACCGGACCGACGGCTTAACGTGCCCTCCGAAACACGGAAGCGCTCAGTATTATTGTCACTAGCGGTCACCCATCCAACTAATGACCACGTTGGACTTTGCTTAAGTTAGCTGATCGGTTAAGAACAGCTAAGCAAACTTCGCTACGAGCGCTTCAGAAGTAGGTACCTACTATATTAATTATTCACTTTATTCTAACTGAATTACTAGGTTCCTATTGCAGTTGTAATAAGGGCAAACGTATTTACCTACTATAATAATTATTAACTACCTTCTAGCTACTTACTAGGCACTGCAGTTGTAACAAGGGCATACATAGGTACCTACTATATTAATTAATCATTTACTTCTAACAACTTACTAGGTAGCTACTGCAGTAGTAACAATGGCATGCATACCTACTACATATATGTCGAGGGATTGGTGGTATATTTTTTTAAGTTTAGCTTTAGACCACAATGTCAACTTATGGTAAATGATGATGTGGTTGGAGTTAATAACGGGCTTCACTTCACCTAGAATTAATAACTCTCCATGACAGCAGCAGAAGGGTGTGTACCGTTAGTATCTTGGCGACCTATTTTCTTGAGGGAGGTAGGTAGTCAAGGAGGCATTCGCAAAATGTCCTTCTGTCATGAATAACAAACACTGGCAAACCACGATTTTAATTTGTAAATCCAAACCTTTAATATAACTTTAGATAGTAATATAACTATTAGGCATATGGGAGATATATTAGAAGATTTGTAAATCCATTAGGTATATTAGGGGGTTTCCTAATATACCTAATGTGCCTCGTGTGGGGTGCCAAATTAGAATGTCATCGCCCATTTGTACTTGTGGGTGTAAGAGGTGAATAAAGGAAAAATACCGGAAGGTGGGCAGCAACGCCTTCTGAGGAACTGATATTTTAAACTGTGATCCCCAAGACGCCAAGCGTGGGGATTATGGCAAACCCCTTACATGGGGGAGGCTGTATTCAGCAGTGGACAATTTGGCAGATACAGTACAGTAGGTATATTAAGTATATAAGGGGAAAAAAATTTTTTACGTCACAGACGACATTTTTAATAGCGAGCTAGAAGTTTTTGAGTGCAACAAGGGATTGAAGTTCACCTAAGACGTAGGCATTATCTTCACGAAGAATATTCTACTTTTTACACCTTCTGCGAAACAATAAAAACAAGACTCATATGAGCTATCATGGCATAGCAGCAGTATAACCCCGTTTAAGGTGAAATGGTCTTAGAAGAAGACATTTTTCAAAGACCATTTCACTGAAGTAGTAAGTTTATTGAAGGCGTAGGATGGAGAGACCTCGCTTCACATACGAGTGAATGAAACAGAACTACGTAAAATTTAAAATGAGCGTTTTTTAAAATAAATTCGTATAAAAGAGTTTTCAAATACTATCAACAATAAGGTTTATTGTGCAAAATAACATTCGAAAATGTAAAGTCGGCAACTTTGCAGCTTATAAAGATGGTAATGAACCATGTTAGGCCTCTAATGTGCACCTACGGTCTACTTACTACAAAGGTTTTTTTTTATGCTAGTATGATTGGTTAGCCTTTGATCACTCTGATGGTAAGTGATGATGTGGTCGAAGATGTTGTTCAGGCTAACCTAGAATGACTAATTCTCAAGGACAGCTGCCAGAACACACCGTTAGGTGCTTAGCGACAGATTTGCTACTTGAGGATGGTAGCTAGCCAGGCGGGCATTCGCAAAATGTCCTACCACCATGCTATAACGACCGCTATCCAAAGACGACAACCGGGACCGACGGCTTTACGTGCCCTCCGAAGCACGGAAGCGCTCAGTAGTCATGTCACTAGCGGTCACCCATCCAACTCATGACCGCGGCGGACGTTGATCTGTTAAGAAAAGCTAAGCAAAATTCGCTACGAACGCTTCGAAATATAGGTACATAGAAGTGCATGCTGTTTGTTCGGCGCAGTTTATACTCATAGCAAAACAATCCTAATTCCAGCAGATATAATCAAAGTGCCGAAATCGATAGCAATACCTACAAACAAGGTAAATAGAAAGCTACCCAGTATAGTTACTATTAGATATTCTGTGAGTTTATATAGAGTTGCCGAGCGTTCCGCAGTAAATAATGTTTTGTTAGGTACTTATGTATTGGATCTAGGTTATCCGGCCAGGTCGCGGCCCCGCCCCAATGAAGGTCAGAGAGTTTACTAGGACGCATCTTTAGAAGTAAAGCAAGCAATGATAGTCTAATGAAAGTGTAACTGACTGTCGGGCAGGGAGTCATGGTTCCAGTCTTCTCTAATTAATCTTCCTTCAATTTGTAATACATCAAGGGGGATTTGTACATTAGAAAATTACAAATATACGAGAGGAAAAATTTTAAGTCATGTGCGGGATTCGATCCCGCCGCCATCCGACTATTTAGCTGTTATTTTATTTTACTGAGTGACTTTAGTCGAAGCAACAAGTGGACAAAATTGTGGCCTCTATTACGCCCAAAAATTACGCGTCGGCAAGTTTTAAGTTAATAGCATAAATTACAAATATGTGGGTGTCTGCTTTGGCATAACTTCTGCAATTGTATTATAAATATATAAGCAATAAAGAATTAAATTAGTAACACATATATATCTTTTACTTTTTTGGTTAGTCGTTCCGTATTAAAACGAGTCCTTTATAGTTGAGTTTGTATGCCAAAGTAAGCAGTGACTACAAGACCTAAAATGTTCATATTAGCTCATCACAATCAGTGGGGTCATTTCAATAAAATGCTGTATTTATTTCGTCTATAATTGCTTTTTATAAACTACTCCATATTACCCAAAGCTGCTGATATGAATTGCCAAATATCCCATCGGTTAAGAAAATTTTGTCAATTTTACATAAAAAACCTTTCACAGACAAATTTGTTCATCCCTCTTGTTTTGTTTTCATTTTATAATGACATAAAAGCCGCTGCCAGTAAAACGTCGTGCATCGCCAGCGACTACTTTTGAACTGGATTTGCTCTTTATTAATCCATTTTACTTCAAGTCCATCAATATGAGGTGGCGCTATATGTAGTAACGGCACTGGACCTACATCAGAATTACTTGGTGTGGTTGTGACGTCATAATTTACTAATATTGCCCAGAATTGTGCTATTTAAGTTGCCTCTGCAATATATAATGCCATGTAAAGCCTTTATACTTATAATCACTACACGAAAATATATGGGCATTGTAACAATAATTTGGTGATGGCTCATCTATATATATGGAAATATTTTTTCCTAAATAAAACATTTATAGAAAAACTAGGTAGGTATGATTAAATGTTTTTTTTTCTCCTCACCTTTCCATAGATGAGCAATTCCAAAATAGGTACTAGGAGAAAGACAGTACCGTTGAAAAGAGAATTAAAAATCATGATGAGATTGTTTTTCGAGATCAAGTCGTCTTGTTTTAGAAATGTAATATTCCCAAGAGACTATTTTATATCCTGTTCAACGTTAAATTACTGTCCGAAAAATTGCATTATTTAAAATACTAGCGTAAACTGAAATAACTCTTAAAAATGAACACGATCTTATAGATTCTATCAATTAAATTTTTTTATAGCAGAAAATTTTCGGATTCTGCCCCATGCTCTACGCACTAATGAATTTCTTGTGATAAGCTACTACCACATTACAACAAAAAAATTGGAAAAATTATTTTATTATTATAAGTAAAATAAATAAAATGTATTATAAAACAAATTAATAATTTATCATAAGAGAAGTTACATTAACATAATATATCTCACAGGGAGATAAATAATTTATTTCTCTTAGTGCTCTTAAAATTTGTAAATGTGATGTCCGCTTAGCATGCGATAGTTACAAAAAAAAATACTAATAGTTGTAGAGATAAATCTAACAAAATTCGTATTATAAGTATAACCAGTTTAACCGAACCTCTACCACGAACGAACATTTACCACGATACCAGAAGAATATTTACCTACCATGTTTTGAAATGATATAACAATCATTATTAAAGATATAATATAATAGATATATATAGTCAACTGTGAATAAAAAAAATTTAATACTTATGTACTAAAATAATTTAAGCACATAAGTATTCAAATATCAAATCATACCGCTTTTCTTTGATCTTATATTAATACAAGCGAGCTGAGAGCCAATACTTCTTACTATTTTTCAGTGAGATAGTGGTCAAAGGCTAACATATTGAGCATAAAAGTATATATATATAAATATAATTTTATAATATTTAAATTATATTCTTAGTATATAGTCAGTATTATAATTTAGGTTCTCAGTAGTCTATATAGACTACTGATCAAAGTCAGATATCTAAAAAAATGTACTCTCGTTTGAAACGGATGTAACGTCTATCAGCGAAAAAAATTGCAAAGAAAGAGGGTGAAATACAGAAAATTAGTTTCCAGCAATTTCGTTTAATATTTATTCACCTCGTGGTTAAAGTTGTTCATATATAATAACCCTGTATAAGTATGCAATACCCGTGAGGTGCCGAGCTACAATGTCACCCCCCCCCCTTATCTCTACCCGTGGGTGTCGTAAGAGGCGACTAAGAGTAACACACCAGAAAGTGGGCAGCAACACTTTCTGAGGAACTGATATCTCACACTGCGATCCCCAAGCCGCCTGCCAAGCGTGGGGATTATGGCAAACCCCCCCATATTGGCGAAGGCTGTGTTCAGCAGTGAACTATCCGGCTGATACAGTAAGTATGCGATTTCAGTAATGTGTCCGTATATTATGGCGATCTTACCTTTATTTACAGCTTTTGGAGTGGTCTGACTTTGACTTTGATCTTTAACCTATCTATTATGCCTGTACGGTAAAGTGCGAATGCCAGCTTAAGATGAGCCGTACATTCAAAGGTTCCTGTGCATTCCGGATTTCACGTTATTTGGAACGAAATATTTATGTTTTGATATCTGTTATTTCTGAACTACAAAACCGATGACTGAAATATTTACGGGACAACCTTTAAAGTACCACTATTCTAACAAAAATAATGTATGTGAAATCGGACTACGCGTTAATAAATTTCCACTAAGCGTTCACTCTGACTTTCCCTTATCCCCTCTCCCTAGGGAACCGTGCTGTATTTCGGGATAAAAAGTATGTAAAGTCCTACCTCGTAGTATGAACCTAAATCATGCTAAGTTTAATTGAAATTCATTCAGTAGTTTTGGCGTGATGCGCGGCAACGATACAGACAGACAAAAATAATAAGAAATACAGTTATGGCATCAGTATCAGCAACAGAATGCTCCTAATTATTTTTTCCTAATATCTTTAATGTGCAGAATTAGACCTGTTTTATTATAAGTATAAATAGATTATTTATACTCAGTAGGTTCGTAAAAGGAAAAAAATGCAATTGTGGAGTGTCATTTCAGCCCATAGGCGTAAATCAGGTTATGCGGCAATCTCATATCAGTCATCTATTTTTCCAGTGTCAGAATTATCCATTACATAAGTAGTTTGAAAACGAATCACTTTTCCTCACAATCGATACTTAAATGATATAACAATAACCAAAAAATTGCAAATATTAATTACTTGAATGATATGCCAGCTGTTATCTCTACCCACTTAATTACTTACAATATAAATAATTGTTTACGGTATATTGATTAGATTAATGAGTACTATTACGAAATGTGTATCTCTAAATGAAGATTTTTAGATTTCGTCTCATTAATTAGATATCGCTTAATTAGTCATCGATTCAAGGTACAAAAAAAATTAAAATCACTGTATACGGTAATTTTATAACTAATAAGTATCTACTCGTAGATAGCTGCTATATTATGCTAGACAAAATTACCGTTATGTTATTTTCCGAATACATAATTTGGAGGATAGAGTAAATGTACGCTTACACAGTATGGAAACGGTAATTGAGTATTCTTTTTAGGTATACTAAAACACCGGCCAAGTCGTGTTCTAAAACAGTATGTAACATAATACGTATTAACATTATGTATTTGTTATATAATTTGTTAATAACACAAAAAGCCGACTTCAAACAGAAAATATACTAAAACAAAAATGCACTAAATAATAAACAAACCAAACTATCGTATACAGTTTTTTTTGTTCATTTTACATCGACAATTGAAAACGAGAAAATTGACAATGCAGTCGAAGCCAATTAAATACGCATTATTAGAGATAACTCAAATACTACTCAGATCTCACTGAAAATTGAATGGGACCAATGATAAGCACCATCATTCGAATAAAAAAAATCATCAAATCGTTACATCCTGTAAAAAGTTATTAGATAGATAGATAACACTTTATGGTCAATTGCATCAAACGCTTTAATATTCTTTTTATTTTTTGCAATATCATCCCACAATGAAAACAAAGGTTTTCCGGGATATCATTTAATATTTAACACTAATGATTGACATCGAAAATATAGGAAAAGACATTGATGCAATGGGTTGTTCTTCAGCTCTTTCGTGTTTTGCAATCGATTGTGTGCAATATATTAAATTGAACCAAAGGTCGTTAAAATTACTACATCTCAATATACGGAGTCTAAACTGTAACTTTATTGAACTAGAAACTCTACTATCATCTATAAATTTCAATTGTGATGTGATTGCCTTATCAGAGTGTTGGCTTAAGCACGTAACTAATATCCCGGTGATTGAAGGATATACGTCATTCAAAACTAATAGAATATACAACCAAAATGATGGTGTTGTTCTTTACACAAAAGACTGCATTGAATGCTCTGTTATTGAACCAGATTTTCAGGACGGTAATTGCCTAGTGTGTTGCATTGGAAAACACACCGCTATTATAGCAATTTATAGGTCACCCTCCTTTTATTATATAGAAAATTTCATTGACAGTTTGAATTCAGTCTTACAATCCCTTGCTGGTTTTCGCAACATAGTTATCATCGGAGATGCAAACATTGACATAAAACCTGATAGTAAAGATAGAAACTCTGACGAGTACCTAGAATTAACAGCATCACACGGTTTACTGCCCAGCCACATTCTACCTACAAGGTTAGAAAACTGCCTTGATCACGTCATAATAAAAACTAAACAGAAATCAACAACATTGGTTATCCAGGCCAGTGTCACAGATCATTATCCGGTTCTTTTCTGCCTGTATACAAACCTAAGTCTACACGTAAACAAGTAAATTACAATGCTATACATAAAACTATTTGTAATATAGATTTTTCCACACTAATGTTACTTTCAGACGCTGGTACTGCCGCTTCTACTTTAGTATCAATTCTAAGTGACATTATTAAAAAGAATACTCAAACAATCATGATTCCAAATAGGAAAAAGATTATTAAACCATGGATTACACAGGGTTTGCTTCGTTGCATACGTAATCGCGATAGACTACACCAAAAACAAAAAAAGAACCCTAATAATCCTACAGTCCAGCTTACTTACAAAAGGTATCGCAATTTCCTTACTAATCTACTCAAGAGATTAAAACAAGTGTACGAGCAAAATGAGTTTCATAAGGCAAAAAATAACACCAAAAAAACCTGGAAGATTATAAAAAACATTACACATTTAGAACGTCATGTACTTCCACCCAAGGAACTACTCGCAATAACATCTGATTCTGTGCGGTCAATTAATGAAGTAAATCACTACTTTGCAAATATTGGTCGTACATTGGCATCTTATATAAAGCAACCACTTAATGGCTATAGCCCTCAAACCACTGCATGTAAACTGACAAATTCTATTGTGATATTTGAAACTGATGAATTTGAGGTTGGAAGTATCATCAATGGACTTCGAGATGATTGTGCAGTGGGGTGGGACGGCGTATCATCTAGGATTCTCAAACAATCATGCCATATATTAAATCCCTTAATAGTCCATATCATCAATCTCTCTTTGTGTACAGGCCAATTTCCGGAAGTTTTTAAAAAAGCGTTGGTACACCCAATACATAAGTCCGGAGACAGAGGCAGTGTCAATAACTATAGGCCTATATCAGTACTATCATCTTTATCAAAAATATTTGAAAAGATATTAAATGAAAGATTAATAAAATACTTGGAAACGAACAAAATTATAGCTGGTAATCAATTTGGATTTCGGAAAGGTAAATCGACTGAAGATGCAGTAAGCAGTTTTATTAATAAGACCGTTAAGAAAATGGATGATACGGAATCATGCTTGGCCATATTTTTAGATCTCTCCAAGGCATTTGACACTGTCTCTGTCCCCTTACTCCTCTCTAAAATGGAAAGTATTGGGGTTAGAGGAACCGCACTAAACATTTTTAAGGAATACTTAACAGCTCGTACACAGGTAGTAAAAATTGGTAGTTTGACAAGTGATGAAGAGGGGCTGGACTATGGCGTCCCACAGGGCAGTATTTTGGGTCCTACTTTATTCCAAATATACATAAATGATCTGTGTAGTATCTCACTGTATAACTATGATATTTTTTGTTATGCTGACGATACTGTTTTATTAGTACATGGGAATAGTTGGGCTGATGCCAAAAATCAAGCTGAGACAGCAATGAGGACGGTTATGTCCTGGCTAGCTAGCAATCTGCTCACATTGAACTTAGACAAAACAAAATATATTACTTTTTCTATTAAGCTATCGAAGCAACCACCACCACAATATGATATAAAGGCACACACTTGTTTAAGTTCTGTTCTTAACTGTTCCTGTACGTCTCTCGTGAGAACTCACAGTATTAAATATCTCGGTGTTCATATCGATAGCTTGATTAATTGGTATCCTCAAATCGATAATTTGACAGCAAGAACAAGAAAATTAATTTATATTTTTAAAACACTTAGATCGTCAGCCAGCTTTGATACACTAAAAATAGTCTATTACTCCTTATGTGAATCAATATTGAGATACTGTGTGTCAATTTGGGGTGGAGCTATAAAAACAAAAATGCTACAATTAGAAAGAGCACAAAGAGCAGTGTTGAAAGTTATGACTAAGAAACCATTCCGGTATCCAACAATACAACTGTACTCAGACTGTAAGGTGTTAACCGTTCGACAACTTTCATGCTTCAAATAACTCTACGCATGCACTCAACTCTTGCATTTGATCCACAACTCAAATATACAAAAAGGAGATTTGATATAGTTTGTACAACTGAAAGACATCGTACTACTTTTTATTCCCGATTTTACCCAATAATTTCTTCTCAACTCTATAACTATATAAATAAAATACTAAATATCTATCCTCTTGTTAAATTTAGTGTAAAAAAAGTTACTACTAATTGGTTATTAAATTTAGACTACACAGAAACTGAAAATATTTTGAACTTTAAGCTTCCTATCACACATATGCACACAACCTAATCATAGCATAACTCCTGCTCCATACACAATACAGCACACACCTTAAAAACTCTACACTTCTCATCACACATTATTTGCATCTACATACATCACACTCACTATACTAAAGCTGACACTTACTCTAATATTAATGTGATAGCTATACTATGTTATTCATACATATTATTTTGCTAGATTTAAAGCTTTATGTTTAAAAAAAAAAATTTTTTGTATATGTAAAGACAGTCTTTATTTACTATATTTATTTGCTTTTTAAATCAACAGAGCACGTCCGTCGCTTTGTAAATAACATTAAAATTCATAAGATGCCCTTTCTCAGGTTCTTTAAGAATCTTTCAAGGGTATTCACAAAAAGAAATAAAGGAAAGAAACAACCGTAATTATTTAAACTATTTGTAACTATTTGTTTGTTAGATAATTTCTTTGGCTAAATTAAAGAGCGCTACATTCCAGACCTATGTTGTTTGGGATTGGATCCTTCGTACCCTGAGATACAAGTTAACTCTTAGTTCGGGGATGGAGATCTTGCCCAGGTGATGTGGTTTTTGGATCGTACCTACCAGATATCAAAAATATCTACTAACAAAATGTTTCATACTTCACAAATGTTTTTATTTTATTTTTATAATGTGTATTCTTGTATTTTCTTTTCTATTTTCTACATTATTTTTGTATGTGTATTTGTTAATAAATGATTATTATTATTATTATTATTATTATTATTATTATTGTACACCAAAAGTAAGAAAAACATGGGCTTAATATTAGCTTAAATATAATGTTGTACAATGGGCGGTCTTATCGCTTAGAAGCGATCTCTTCCAGACAACCTTTGGATGGAGAGGAGTTAACATATTTTTATTAACGGTGGTGCGATTAAATAATATAAGTAAGTAAAAATGTTCCTACTCACAAACTCATAAAATATATAAATATATTACATATAATAAAATAAATACACACACTACATATAATATATAATTACAAATATATATACTATATACATACATATATATATATAAATATATATACAATAACATAACAGACTGATGTAAACAAAACTTTACATTCTCATTTGTAATAAATAATTCAAACAAGCATTATTAATTTGATGACCGAGACAGATAATACTTTTTTATTTGATCCTTGAAGACCTTCAGTGACGGTGCTCGTCGCACTGAGACTGGCAAAGCATTCCATAAGCGAGCAGCCTGTACAGAGAACGAACGGTCATAGAAAGTGCTTCTATGCACAGGGATCTGCAGGATGAGATTTTCTGATGACCAAAGTGAAAGGCTGTTACAGCTATGAAGGAATTCAAAACGTTCCCGTAGATATCACGGGGCAGAGGGACTAAACAGAATAGTGTAGAGAAGAGAAAGTATGTGTATATGTATTAGATGCTTATGCTGTGTGTATTCTCGTTTCTTAGTTTGCTACCTAAAAAAAAACATTGTAAATAACCCGGTTCTTATACGGGAACCTCGTCTTCGTTATTATGATTTTGGAGTAATCCACCGTACTTATAAAATTTCAATCAGCTACCCATAACGGCTCCAAAGATACAGCCTTTTATAGACCGGACAGACACGACAAACCTTATATATCTATATAAGGTAAGGCCTCATACCACCTTCGATCGCGCGTCGGGTGAAATTGCCTTCAAAGGAAAACCTTTCGATAGTGTATATAAGTAAAAAAAACTGAATAAATAGAATAGAATAACATAACCATTGAAATTATGTACTTTTAAAGCTACTTATTTTATTTGTAATACTTTCACGTCTGTTGCGGATAGTAGAAAATTAGAACAGTTATATTATTATTAAGTATTATTATTATTATAACAAAATTATTATTAAATACAATTCGCTAAATTTAAATGTGTCTCCGTAAAACGTCATCAACCAATGCACATGATTCCATGCATAAGTAATTATCCCCTTTATTTGTCAAAATTATTACACGACTGCCCAAAAAAGGAAAGTTATGTTTTCAAACTTCATGTATGTATGTTTGTGATAGTTTCTTTATTCCACCATAACTGTTAAACGGCTTAGCCAATTTTATTGTATGAGATATCGTTAGATTCGCTTTAAAAGCGCGAATGACACTAAGTACATAAAAAACTAACTGGCGGATTTTGGACGCCATATTGTGAGATAAAACATATTTTTTCTATTCCAAACCGCGTGGGGATTCAAAACGAAGGGCTTCAAAAAACGATTCCATAAATATGTATAACACACGGATTTAATATCAATGGAACGATAAAACATTTAAGGTAAATAAATAATTTGCAGTCGGGATGTTTTAACTTTTTAAATTAATTTATACTTTTAAAAATTACGTTTAGGTACCAATAACCCATAACTGTACTGTAACAGCCGACTCGTCCACTGCCGAACACAGCCTCCCCTATTAAGGTGGTGTTTGCCATAATCCCCACGCTTGGCAGGCGGCTTGGGGATCGCAGTGTAAGTTGGCAGTTCTTTAAAAGGTGCTGCTGCCCACCTTCCAGTATTTTTCCCTTAGTCGCCTCTTACGTCACCCACGGGATGATTTGGGGAGGTGTATTTCTAACCCGGCACCCCACGGGAATTTATTTGTATTTATTAAGATATCGTAAAAAATATTCTAGGAATATCGCGTGATAAATTTCAACAAGAACAAATAGTTCCAATGCGATAGCAAAAAAAAACTGCCATGGACGACGCGCTAGTGTTCTTCTGAAGCCAGTACGTAATCGCATTGTTACCTGGTGAAAATCAATAAGTGTCCACTGTGCAACACGCTTATCTAGGCGATACACTCTGTACTCGATAATACACTAAAGTGACGCACTAGTCACTTGTTGATAGAAATAGCTTTCGGATAATCAGAAGCCTTCTTGTCTCCAGGTCACTACATAGATAGGCGGGAGCGTCGGCAGGGGCAGCAGAAAGCTTCAAAAAGAAATATGAGACTCCCGTCGCGATGGATACTCAACAGGGACAAGGACGGTGGAGTTGCTCTAACCATAAATACATTTATTATAAATTAGGAGCCTACATTTATTATAAATTATTTAAACTGCAAATAATTAGTCTTGTAAAGTCAAGACTAATTATTTGGTAGATACATAATTATTTTACGTTACCTTACCTATCAATCGTGAAAACTAATTTTATTTTTATTTTAGATGTATCAGAATGTAAATTGCATGTATACGTAGCGTCTCTATTTATATAAAAATACAAAACATTGCTTAGTCCCGAACATAGATTAATTTGAATGCTATGTCAGTGACATTTTTTTATAACCTAGGTATATTATATAAAACGTAGGTATACTAGAAAATATGGATTTTCTAGAATAATTTCATACTGAAAACTGCTAAACGAGTACCTTCGCATAGGCTAGGGTATGCAAAGTTTCATTGTGATGAAGTACGACGAAGTTACGTTTGCATAGAGAATAAAAACATGCTTTAGTTTCATTCCTGGGCTGCCCATAGTACCCATCTGGGAAACTATAGCGTGGCCTAATTTTGTTGTAACTAATGCCGATGTGGGGAAATAGACCAATGTTTAAATTAATTTTATGGGGAACTATAGCTGTGGTATCTTTCTATCATCGTGGTCCAAGTACCACCGCATTCTTTGAGGTTTGCAATAAGGTGTTAAGACATTTGTGAATGCTCGTCTGGCAATATTCGTAATCTAGTTGAAAACCTGTTAATATGCATCTAACGGTAAGCTCCAGCAGCTGTTTTTGAGAGCCAGTTCTAATTCTTTGTTTAGCCTTCGTTGAGATAGTTTTTTTGTATTAGGTAGGAGGGAAAACGATCACGTTGCTCATCTGGTGATAAGTAGTCACCGTCGTCGCCCACGCGCATCCGCTACGCCAGAGGTCTCAAGGACGCGGTGCCGATTTTTGAGAAGGGAATATGCCCTCTTCTTAAAGGCTACAAAGTAGCATCGTTTCGGAAATACTTCACATGGCAGCTATATCAACATTGATCCAATGCGAGGCAGAAAATTCCTTAAGAAGCGCGTGGTGGAAGACTTCCAGATGTCGACATGAAATTGATGAAACATCATGCTCTGTTGGGACGTCCGATGGCGAAATTAAGCTGCAGGTATTAAACTGAACAGTTCCTCGGAACTTTCTGAAGCGCTCGTAGCGAAGTTTACTTAGCTGTTCTCAACCGATCAGCAAAGTTAAGCAACGTCGCGCGCGGTCATGAGTTGGATGGGTGACCGCTAGTGACATTACTACTGAGCGTTTCCGTGCTTCGGAGGGCACGTTAAGCCGTCGGTCCCGGTTGTTGTCTTAGGATGGCAGTCGTTATAGCATGGTGGTAGGGCATTTTGCGAATGCCCGCCTGGCTAGCTACCACCGTCAAGTAGAAAATCTGTCGCCAAGCACCTACTATGGTGTGTTCCGGCAGCTGTCCTTGAGAGCCAGTACTTCTAGGTTAGCCTGAACAACATCGTCGACCAAATCATCACTTACCATCAGGTGAGATAGTGGTCAAAGGATAACCTATCAGGAAATAAAAAAAAAAAAACACTTCCCGTGGTAGATGCGGTAAAAGATGCAGAGTAATCCAACATCTCTACATAGTGCCAAAGGGTCGAGCCGAACGGAGAGAACTTAATTTGGTTAAATAGTTAGAAGTTAAAGGATAGAATAGTTGGTCTTTAGGAAAAGCTTCCTTGAACTGGTTGTAGATTCAATGGGATCAAATAAAAGCATAGCTTTGGATTCCTGTGAAATATAAAATGCTGCCCGATTTTTATTATATGTAATAATAAATCTATAATTGACTAATAATATAAAGAGGAAAGATTTGTATGTAACTTAAAACCTACTGGACTGATTTGAAAAATTCAACTTAAATTTAACTTTCTTTCTAACGTAACTTCGTAACTTATAAACTACTGGTCCGATTTGAAAAATTCTTTCACAATTAATATCACTATCCCGGATGAACATAGGCTATAGAATATTTTCAAAAACTTATGGATCCCTATAAAAACTTATTATGTAACCCAACATGTGAAAAAAATACCAAACAAATCGTTATATCGCGTACGTTGTGGAAATTGTTGACAATAGAGCAAAGCAATTTTATAGAGGAAATCAATATCTACAAAAAGTTTGCAATACCTTAGGTCTAACTATAACGGTTATGTCACAATAACTACTTTTTATGTGTTTCAATTTATATTTTTTGGGGAACCCTTGCGAAACATGGGGCGGGCCGCTAGTAATTTATATAAATAAGCCTGCCAAGCGTGGATGTTATGGCAATCCCCTAAATGGGGGAGGCTGTGTTCAGCAGAGGAATCAGGCTGATACAGTATATATGTATCAAAGTTATTCTCAAAAAATCCTACCGGTACCCAACAGAGAGCATTCACGAAAAATTCACGCAACTTGTTTGCCAACTATTTATTTTGAGTGTCACTACCACATACCTATTTATAGCTCTTTGGCCACGACCAACGATGATTGTACAACTGTCCACGATCCCTGACTCGCATAATTTTCTACTTTCGCCGATACCCACGATGGACAATATGGATATTGATCAATTTAGGCCCTGTTTCAGAATGTTCGAGTAAGTTCCGGTTATAATACCCAGAACGTTAAATAACTGAATGATAAAAATTACCGTTAACATGCAACGCGTTTCAAGCTTTAACCGATGGATAGGCAAAATCGATGACTGTGAAACGCAAACATAAAGTTTTATTTCTTAAATATGTTCTGGGTAGTATAACCGGAACTTACTCAAACATTCTGAAACAGGCCCTAAGTATACAGGGTTATTGGAAAAATGCTAACAACCTCTTACAGAAGCCAACTCTTATGTTAGTCCTAACAAAAATTATGACATGAATGTTTTTTTGTGATGGAACAAGCACGAGCTCCAACTGATGTGAAAAGCTGAATTATTATGTCATATATTTTTACTATTTAGTCTACTTACATATTTTTTATTTAATATGCTACTTAAATATTCAAAACTCCACTCAAAGGGAGCAGGGTGCAGTCCAGTGTTGAAATGAAATGAAATGAAATAAAATGAAATGAAATGAAATGAAATGAAATGAAGTTTATTCCAGCACTACACAACATTACAATAGCTTCTACTGAAGCACAATTAAATACATATGTAATACAACTAATAATACAGCAATTGCAATGTTGCGCGATGCTAGGAACGAGTCCCGTCTCAGCATGTGCCAGGTTCAAAACTGAACCTAAGCGCTGGTTTTCAGACGGCACTCCCGACCAACATCACGAACGTGCATGACATTAACTAACAAAACAATTAAATAACAGAAACAGAACTATAAATAAAAATTATAAAATATTTAAATAATAAATAAGACATGCCACCGCGGGCGCTTTTGGCTCGGAGTGGCATTGACTTTTACCACGAGACACAGAACTTAAAAGTGTCAGACAGTACTAGAAAAACTTACTGTTTTTTTTTCTGCCAGATGTTTTAGGTTTTGAGTAAAGTCGTAGAACTAATGTTGTATGACTTGTTAAACGAAAGTAAACAAGCTCCCTTTTAATAGAGTTTTGAATATTTACATCGAGGAATTATGAAATAATAATTTACAGGCAAAAGAGACTTTCCGAATTTCGTTCAATTCCGCCTGGTAAACTGGGACGTGGACACACTCATATTTTAAAATTAAAAAATATCATTTCTTGAAAACTACACCAATACGTGGACAAACATACAAATATACTAACACAAAAAAATATGTGCACTTGTAAAATGTGCACACATGTTAAGAAGCTAGAGGGTGTTTTAAATATTTTTATGTTGTCATAACGCATGCTCTGCGGATGACTTAACAAAATTACAAATTTACGAAAGGAAAAATTATAGTCATGTGCGGGATTCAAACGCGCATCGTCCACCCCTATAGCCGGATTCGAACCCCGCACATGACCATAATTTTTTCTCTAGTAAATTTTTTGTAGGTTTATCACTCATACTATGTTGGTAATAAAAAGATCTCGCATACTTTATAATGCAAAAATTAGGTGTAGTAAGTAGATACTATAATAAAACCGACCTCAAAAAATAGTTCGTATACTTACCTAATTAGGTAGACGCCCAGGTTAATATTTTTTTTTAAATTACAATATTCTTTACTTGTTATTTCCACTATAAGATACAATAGCCTCTTAGATTTCTCTAGTAAACATACGCTTGTATAGTTAAAGTATATAAAGTTAACGCAAACCGACTTTTTTAAACTGCACACTTTTGGAAACAACTTAAAATGTATGTCTGGCAACACTTTATGATTGGACTGTTTTCATTTATTCGAAATTATAACCTAAATTACATTAAATTCTTACAATAATAAATACATACGTGTGCTTTAATACTCCAGTCAGCATTTTTAATTTATTATTCCGTTATATGTGCTATTCTATCGTGAATGAGGACAAAATTTGGATACGTTTGTGTGAGTGAGTTGTGTCTTTCATAAAATTAGCTGAATTTTATGCTTCACTTTTGATTTTTATTAGACTCCCTCTTTCTTACTTAATTGCTCTGAGGTTTGGAAGAAGTCAACTCTAAGAGGTTGTTAGCATTTTTCCAATAACTCGGCATAGTCAATAAATGTTTGTTTCGACTAGTCAACTCCGAATTTGTTTTCGAAAGAAGCACAACGAATTCAAATTATTGAAAAGAAACCCGAACCTAATGTATTGTTATATATCCTATCTATTGTTTTAAATTATCTAAATAATCCCTTAATGAGTTTCGACGGGAACATGTGACATGTCTTTTATTTTTCTAAATCTGTTTTTCTACTACTGTACCACCAGAGATGTGCGAAGAAAATTTGCGGTGTAAGAGGAAAAAATCCACCAATTGGATCGCTGCCATTTTCCTAGCCTCGCTTAACTCAGGTCTGGTAAAGTAACTAGGTCATTATAATTATAGTTGACTCATTGCACATCACTCATCAAGTTCCAAAAGCCAAATGACCTTTAAAAACAAACACCTCTAACTCGTTTATATGCAAAATTGAGACCTAAATTCATTACATTTTACATTGCAAAAAAAAGACACAACTTTAGCTTAAGTTCTTACAAAACGGTAGATATCAGCGCCGTTTTGGATTTATGCGTTTGTTTGCCAATCTTCAGTGCAAACCCGCCATTTTTCAATTGCTACACAAAATTATCATGTACAAAAATTCCAAATAAAGGAATATTATAATTTTGCATAAAAATATTTGTATGTATCATACTTACATCATCATCAGCTGGAAGACGTCCACTGTTGAACAAAGGCCTCTTAAAAACGGCTATTAGCCGCTTGTAACCATTGGCCACCCGCGACTTTAACAATGTCGTCAGTCCACCCAGTGGGGGCCTACCAACTCTACATCTTCCGGTGGAGTGTGGTAACCACTCGCAAAATCATTCCGCCTTGCGCCGCCACGCCGAGCGCACCTCTCCGCAGCTGCAAGTGACCCTCCAGTGAGACCGCAATAGTCCCCGCACTATTGCCGTCTCGCCTGGACCATCGTTCCGACGCTAGTTGCAACAGTGCGCATTGAAGAGCGTGATCCCGATTCAGCTTGTGTTTGTCTGTGCAGGAGCTGAGAGTTTCGTCGAACGCCGTGCGACGCGAGCTTCGTGCTTGCTGAGGCGGCGCTCCACCGTCGAGCAACCACCGCCCCGGACAAGCCCGGGTCGGTGTTGCTGCGTTAAACTGCACTGAAAAGTGCAGTTTATCCTTGTTTCGCATCTTTGTTTCTGCACGTACAACGCCACCCGCTCAACAACACACTTTGTGCTGTTAAGCGGCATCGTTCAGGCAGGTGGAGCCCTACCGGGTTAAGCTCGCTCGAACGATCAAATCCGCCATTTGCTGCGGTCGCAGAGTGATCCCTAACGGTGCCAACTACCTCTGTTGATTTTTGGTTTAACCTTGTACCGCGGCCTTTTCCCGCCTCACGGGATCAGCCGAAACAAGCAGGTCTCCGGGGCAACTGGCCTTGGGGTCGCCCCTAGTCAATCCCGGAGTCGTTAGGACACCCCTTCGCCGCCCCAGAAAAAAAGTGCGGATAGGGACACACACCTAGGGATACACAGTAGGTACTCACTCCCTCTCACACAGTGAGCTCACAGGTTGTGCGAGGGAGACACTACCCTGGTTAGGGCATCCTGAGTGCACCCCTCAGGATGCAGCCCCGCCCTACCAATAGTGAGGTAGAGGTCCTTCAGACCTTTGCCTTACGGTACCCCGAACTCTATGCTGCTCATCAAGCAGCCCTCACCTCAGACGCAGAGAGTGCCCGCCTCACGGACACTCCCATTGCTCCCTCCGGGACCTCCGTCCCCACCTACGATGACCCTCCGGCGCCATCCTACTTACAGGAGAGCCCGGACTCCCCCGCCCCCGGCCCTGATAACAGGCGCGCGGTAGTAGCCCAACCCCGTTCTCGCTCTCGCTCACCGATCGGTCGGTTTGCGAGCATCGAACCTGCCTATGTCGTTGTCGAGTCAGTTTCAGACTCGGAAACGGACATGGAGGTCGACCAACCCCGCGCCTCACGCACAGACTCCGAAGATTCCGACAACGACGGCTATACCGTCGTAGACCGCAAACGCAAGCGCGCCCCTAAGGCCGCTAACTCCGGGCCTTCCGCCCCGCCCGCTAAGGCAGCCGCCAAAGCACCTACCGCCGGCAATAGGCCGACCCCCGCCCCGCGCCCCGCGTCCCCGCCTTCCGCAACCGCTTCGGCTACAGCGCCCTCTCAGGACGCTAACGCACGCCGCGAAAAGCCGCCTCAGTAGTATATTATTGGGAATTCTGTCCCACCTTGTCGCTCGGCGAACAAGTTCGCCTTCACGACGGTGTGTCAGAAATTCCCAATAATATACGTTCGATTTCATTGAAAAAATGTAACTGAAACAGGATTCGCTGATAGACAGGGTGGGACAGAAATGCCCATTATTATACGTTCGATTTCATTCGCGACGAAGCTTCAGAATGTGTAAATTTACACGATCAGCTAGATTAAATTAATCTGTAAGTGTGGAAAAATTACTAGGTTTGTCTATTTAAATGTTTAAATAGACAAACCTAGTAATTTTTCCAAATATTTAAACTTTTACTTAAACATGCAAATTTAAGTAAAAGTTTAAATGTAAGTGCCTGCCTGTAAGTATAGTCAAGAACCTTGTATGATATATAAAATGTATATATGTATGGGTGTATATATAAATTCAATATAAAAACGATTAACGATTAGATACATTTATTATATTATGTACATATTTTTACTTATCAAAAAATCGCGGTGGATTTGGAAATAACAAGTCCGATGATAATACAAACTTCTGCAGTGCTCGCCACTGCGGAGACTCAGCGTTCGTCTGGACTTTGATGCGGACGAGCGCCTTCTTCCACAGCTCCAGGGAGTCGGCGGCACGCGCGTCCTCCGTCTTATAAACTTTACAGTCGACGTAGTAGTCGCCGTCTGTAGTCGTCGTACGCCGCTCGCACCTGTTGCCCACCCGATTGACGAAAAATGAAGGCAGCTGCTGGTTTCCATCTTCATTGTGCGTTGAGGCGGGATCGCGGTTTTGATTGACTCCGAATATATCGGAGACAGTATGAGGTTTTTTACTGAAACAAGCAAGAAAACCTTTGTTAATTAATGTTCTTTATATTATCCACCTGTTCATCGTTAGCATACAATATATATCAATAGAAAATTATGTTGAATGGTAGACCTATTATGTGCGCACTGTACAACTCGCTGTTTGATCATCTGTACTTTGGTTGATACAATCCCTAATCTCCAAGCCTTTGCATATCGAAAGTGAATCGGCTCGTTCATATCAAACGTGCTCTGTCTTGGATAGGGCCTAAACCCTATCTGTATCAGCCTTTTTAGCATCCCACTGCTGGGATATAGGCCTACCCTCAAAGGGCGATTAGGCCAAGTGCAGGTTGGTGGATTCACATGTGCTATTAAATTTCTTCTCAGGACACATGCAGGTTTCCTCACGATGTTTTCCTTCACCGAAAAGCTAGTGGTATGATCCGTACATAAGTTCCAAAGAACCTATTGGTACAGGCCGGAGTCCGGGTCTTCCCTATGTTAAGTAACGTTATTTTAGCTATCATAAGATAAGGTAATAAAAATAGTACAAATTTATAAGTCAAATTTACCTTGGTATAGTTGAATCCGTTGTTGATGAACGCGGCTTACGCTTCTTACTGTTGTCTGCAGCGGGTTTGCGAGTGGGTTTGGTGTTCCCTGCTGGCTCCACGCTCGAGCATGATTGATAGTATTCGCACTCAGATTCAGACCTGAAATAAAGAATTAAGATGTAATTATTTACGCAATTGATAAAGTTACTTAACATAAACGGGAGGTCCGTAGCTACTACGTAAGCCGGTTGTGGCGAGGAGCCGTTCTAATTCCTTGCCATCAGATATGTTGAAGCGTATAAAGCAATCATATTATGGTAAAAATAAATAATGTCAAAATAAACACTTTCACACTCATAGCTCATAGCCTGTTGCCTGAAAGAAATCGTTGCAAGTGATAAGGTCGCCCAATGAAATGAAATGTTACTACTTATATTTATATTACCATATTGTTTGATGTGCTATAAAGTTATATTGTATTGTAGCTCTCCACTAAGATTTTCGTGTGTTAGGGCTGTAGCATACAAATTCACGATTTGAAAGGTGAGCCTGGTCCACCCACCCACCAACCCAAGCCCTCTTACTCAGAACCTTAACTATTAAGGTTGGGTGAGCATCAAAAACAAAGTTAATCTGGTTTGTGACTTTGAAGTAAAAAAAAAAAAAAAAAAAAAAAAAAAAAAAAAAAAAAAAAACTAAGCAGGCTACGGTAATACGTCTGAAGGTACTTACATTTTCCAGTGAACTTGATAAGTAACTGATTGATGGATTGGTGGTGCAGCCTTCGGTGGGTGACAGCGGATCGTTCTTGAATGTTTGCTTGACGGGTCAGCTGGCAGCAGCGCAGGACTGTCGTTGAAGACTGATGGTCCCAATGGCAGCAGAGATAGCGCAGGAGGCAGGGATTCGTTCTTCAGGGCTGGTTCTGTTCTTCTATGATGACTTCTTGCAGATTACTGGATCACTTGCAGGCTTCGATTCGTTGACGAATACGTATTGAAGAAAATGAGCCGCTTATAAGGTGAAAACTCGCGATAATTCACTATATTAAAAATCATCGCTAATGTTTAGGTGATATTGTAAAAACCAACTCTTTTTTTTTGCCGTATTAAACTTAAACAAAATAATGACTAAGTAATTATTTCAACTGTCGATGCAGCGAAATAGTTAGGGTTGATATATTTATATTATTGCGTAAACTAAAGCAAAACAAATACCAAAGACAATGTGTATGTGAGTGCGCGACATCCTTACCTGAAACTGCTGACCGACGCTCGCGGATATTTCGACATCACGTTTGGCAAGGCAAGTATCAAGTGTCGGTTCGGTATAATTTATTGCTTATTTTGAAAGACAGTTGTCTGCACAGTTTTAAAAGTAATTTAAAGCTGTGCAGGCAGCTGTAAATAAAATAAATAATAAATTCAATTAATTAATAAAGTTCAAGAGCGACGCATAAATCAGCAGGTAATATTTAGCATTTTTTTTTTTTTTGTTACACATTTTTTTATTTGTATATATAAGCTATGTTATATAATTATTTTTTTTTTTAGATACAACCACTTAGACTACTTGATCACAAGATTAATTCTGTAACGTTCACGGCTGTGGTTTGAACCTTGAATAGGATCGTGCATCTATTAATTATCAGGTAATATATATTTTTAACACCATTGTAATAGATTAAATCATTTTAAATTTTTTTTATTTTTTTTTTTTTTTTTTTTCACCATTATATAGAAACTATAATTTTTTTGTTTTTAGGACAAAAATTTCACTACGATTGGGTGATGTGATTTGGTGACCAAAAAATCGGGATAATCCTAAATTGGAACTTGGATAAATTATCAGGTACCTATATTGTAATTTTTTTATTTAAAGTTATTGTTTATAGTAAATCTTTTTTTTAATTTTCGCTACAATTACATACGCATGCTAATTATTATTATTTTTTTACAATTTTAGGAAGAACATCACGGAGGATCTTCGATTACTTTGACCGAAAGTGTTAACCTACGGAAGACCGTAAAGCAGTCCTGGTTTGGTGATAAGAAATCCTAGTGCATTACTTAATTGTTTATGCTTAATTGTTTAAACTAATATTTCTGAAACAAGAAAAGGCACTCATAAAAATAGTAAGTATTAATAATCTATTTAAGGTTAAATTCAGTATAAAAGTAGTCGTAGGTCTTAGTTAAAGTAAAAATGCCGCATTGTTCAGTTTGTAAAGTAGATATAGATAATCGTCGGTGGTCCGGTCATTTACGTAGTAATGTTCATAAAAATAATAGCAAAACTCTGATGTATGACAATGTTGAAATAATTGATTCTTCTTTCAAAAGAAGAATTACAAGTTACCGGATCACTGCAACTAATGAACAAATAAATAATTTCCCTGAAATATTTCTTAATAACATCAGTAAACATGTAAAAAACCTTATAGATAGGTCGCTACAAAAGCATACAGGTGTTAAGATTAATTTAGAACTATTTTCTTATTTTCTTTTGTATAAAAATGATGAACAGGAATTGAAATCATTTTCTACAAAAAACTTTATCATACATGTACATTATGACTTTGATTTAATTTATAAACCAGCAATCGAGACCCTTTTAAAGAAAATCGAAGAGTTTCAGGAGAGAGATAGTGGCTGGACGTTTCTGTGCAATTCACATTTAGAAATAAATATTAGTAAGTATCAGCCTCTCAGCGGATCAAAATTTATTTCTTTACCAAAATATATAAGGAATAAAAAGGCATGTTTGAATATTCAAAACAGAGATAAGTATTGCTTTTTATGGAGTGTTGTAGCAGCTTTGTATCCTACAAATAGTCATCCTGAAAGAATTTCGTCATATCCACATTTTCGAGACGTTTTAAATATTAATGATTTGTCTTTTCCAATTACATTTTCTGATATAGCAGTGTTTGAAAAAAATAATCCTTTTTTAAATATTTTTGTTTATGGATTAAAAAATGACAAGATAGTAACTGGGCCTTTGTATAAAACATCAAATAATAAATCTAGAAGCATCCATCTACTATATTTAGAAAATAATACTGATTCTCATTACTGTTTAATTACCAACTTTTCTCGTTTAGTCAGATGTCAGATAAGCAAACATCATGGTAAATTATACTTTTGCGAAAACTGTTTGTTATTTTTCCCTGATTTGCATCAAATCGAAACACATTTGTGTGGAGGAGTTGCCACAGTTTTACCAGAACAGGGATCAATTTTAAAGTTTAATAACTATGAGCGAAAACAAAATATTCCATTCGTCATATATGCTGATTTCGAAACATTGCTTGTACCCAACGTTGACTCGACATTAGACACCGTCAATACGTCATACTTGCAACGACACGTGCCAGCCGCGTTTGCCTATAATGTTGTTTCATCATCAAATAACTTAGTCGATGGGTTTAGGAGCTATCGGGGGGAAGATTGTATTTCGAAATTTATACAATAT
Organism: Plagodis pulveraria; assembly: GCA_963890685.1. NCBI lineage: Eukaryota > Metazoa > Arthropoda > Insecta > Lepidoptera > Geometridae > Plagodis > Plagodis pulveraria. Next base: position 4,936,675 of record OY982963.1, read on the forward strand.
TTAATTGAAGATGTTAAAGCAATACATAGAACTCTGTCCAAAACCGAGAACATGATATTTACAGAAAAAGATGCTCTGCATTTCGAACATGCTATCACATGTCACATATGTGAAAATTTACTGTGGAACGATAGAGTTAGAGATCATTGTCATATAACTGGTCGATATCGAGGCGCAGCACATCGTCATTGTAATCTGCAGTATAAAACACCTAAATTTGTTCCAATATTTTTTCATAATTTATGCGGATATGATTGTCATTTATTCATTAAAAAGTTAGCTGAACTCCCTGGTCAAATTAAAATTATTCCTAAGACTAAGGAAAAATATATAACATTCTCAAAGTTCATCCCTATTAGTGCTAATGAGATTATACAGCTAAGATTTTTAGATTCCTTTAACTTTTTAGCATCAAGTTTAGATAAGCTGGCGAAAACCATGCAGACAGACGATTTTGTTTATCTACAGTCTCATTTTCCTGATAAAAAACAATTTAGTTTATTAACACGAAAAGGCGTATACCCGTATGACTTCATGTCACATTGGACAAGTTACGATGAAAAATCGTTACCGCCTAAGCACAGTTTTCATAACTCTTTGACTAACGAAAATATTTCGAATGATGACTATGAACATGCTCAAATTGTTTGGAGTGAATTCAACATTACAAATATGGGTGAATATACTGATTTATACCTAAAAACGGATGTACTTTTATTGACAGATATTTTTCAGAATTTCCGAAAAACATGCAAGCAACATTATAAACTCGACCCCGCGTTTTATGTAACTGCGCCTAGCCTATCTTTTGATGCAATGTTACTCAAAACAGGTGTACAATTAGAACTCATATCAGATTTAGCTATCGTGAGGATGATTCAAAGCGGTATTCGAGGGGGGTTGTGCATGTGTTCCCATCGATATGCAGAAGCCAATCATAAATACATGTTAGAATATGATGCTGCAAAGCCCTCCTGTTTTATATTCTATGCTGACTGTTGCAATTTATATGGTTTTTCGCTTTGTAAAGCTTTACCCTACTCTAGTTTTAGATTTCTTAGTCAAGATGAAATGGATAATTTATGTATTGAGAAAATTAAAAGCGATGCTGAATGGGGATTTATATTAGAAGTTGACCTTTTGTATCCTGAACATTTGCATAAGCTTCACAACGACTTACCATTTTGCCCTGAAAAATGTGTACCCCCTGGAGGTAAAACAAAAAAATTAATCGCAAATTTGTATAACAAATATAACTATGTGATTCACTATGTTCATTTAAAAAAGTGTCTAGAACACGGTCTAATTTTACGTAAAGTACACCGAGTTATTACATTTAGACAGAGTCCCTATTTAAAAAAGTATATAGAATTAAATACAAAGTTAAGACAAAACGCAAAAAATTCATTCGAACAAGACTTTTTCAAATTGTTAAATAACAGCGTCTTTGGTAAGACGTTAGAAAATACCGAAAATAGAGTATGTGTTCATTTGGTTAGTAAGTGGTGTGATAAATACAACAAGACAAAAAAATCTATATCCGCTGAGAGACTTATAGCTAATCCTTATTTCCATAGTGCATGTATCCTCACAGAAAATTTAGTTGCAATACAAATGAAACCAGATCGAATCATTTTAGATAAACCTATTTATATTGGATTCACTGTATTAGAGCTTTCTAAGTCACATATGTATGACTTTCATTACAATGTTGTCAAACCTTTTTACGGAGATCGAGTGCAGCTGTGTTACACAGATACCGATTCGTTTGTCTACAAAATTTATACCAATGATTTTTATCACGATCTGAAATACAATTTTTTGCAATATTTTGACACTAGTAACTACACCGATGAAAATGAATTTAACATACCTTTAAAAAACAAAAAAGTACCCGGGCTGTTCAAAGATGAAATGGGAGGACAGTATATTTCAAATTTTGTCGGGTTACGATCGAAACTTTATTCCATAAAGACTCATGATAAAATCATTAAAAAAGCAAAGGGAGTAAAATCGTGCGTAGTGAAAGATTTAAGCATCACAGACTATGAAAATATTTTATTTAATGGTGGTATAATCCGCAAAAAATATATGATGTTCAAATCAATTAAGCACGAGATATTCACTCAGAGTATAAACAAAATTGCTTTATCAAATAACGATGACAAACGTGCGATATCTGTAGATAAGGTATCCACACTTGCCTGGGGTCACTCGGCTATGCTAAAAGATGTGTAAATATTTTTAATAAACAATAATAGAATGTAAGCTATCCTTGTATTATATAACTTAGATATAATCTTAGAATAGGTAAAATTAACGAGGAATATGTGTAGGTGTTTAAATGTAATTGTATATATAAACCAATTGTAAATAAAGTGTCTGTGTAATTATAACAATATTGTCTTATTTATCTATCCGTGTTAAGTTATAACCGCTAGGTATGCTTCATTTGTTTAATAAAATTTAACCAATCTTATATCAAGTTTCAACAAACATACCTACGAATAGCAGGATTTTTATTACTTAAATTGCAGTTAGAAAGTGCTGACGATAATGTTGATAATAAATAGTCTACATACTTTCTTACAGGTTCTTTTATTTCTCTACCGAATTCGATCATGATCATTTTAACTGATTATTCGTGATGATGCAACCAACAGACAGAGAATCTTACAAATTTATAATACTAAGTACGATAAACCAGTATACTGGTAGTAAAGTCATTCTTTTATAAGACGTTTATTTTACAGTACCATGTAATAGATAGAGAGAGCATAATATACATCGTATCTATATTTAAGTAGGTCAGTTCATTGTCCTCCGGCTTTGAGACATAAATGCTTAGTTAGCTTTTTCATAGGTAGTGCCAACGATTAATAATAAATAGATATGACATGCGTTAAAAAATGCATGACCGATCTACTATATTACCGATGATTGATCACTAGAAGATGAATTATAACTATATAAAATTACACTTTTATAGGCTGCCTAAAACTAAAAATCGCATATGATTTTTGCAATATTTTAGTCTCTCATTTCAATCATGAATTTGAGTATATATGCGGTATCTATTTTTTATTGATCTATGGTTATCAAGTCAAGGCAGGGCCAATAATCACTGTAATTGTATTTTTTTGTTATTTCGTAAATATCACTGGCTTCGAGTAGTTGATTAGCACATCATAATCATGACATCGGTAAGTTAATTAATAATAATAAAGTTATTTATTTAATTCGAATTAACACTATGATTGTAACGAAGTGTATATAACAATACTGCTTAGTACATTACAATACATTTATAAATTTATTAACTCTTTGTTTCAGATTACTCAAGGATCAGACAATATAATATTCAGTCAATATGCCCAGGATCAGGATTATTTAAATGAAGCTGAGTTTAACGAGATGCGTTGCCATGAAGCTGAGTGCAGTACGAAATTAAAATTGGGGACGAAAGATAAGAGCCTGAAACAACGACGTCGAGAAAAACAAAAAAAACCAAATTCGTTAAAATCTTTCGTTATGAGTCGGCTCCATCAGCGAGGACTTAAGCTAATAAAAATTCAGGTCATAGACCTGTGTAATAACGTTCAAGCCAGTGACAGTGACAGTGACAGTGAAAATGTTTTGATAAAGGCACAATACATTGTTAAAGATGTTGTTGATAGCGTTATGGATGAAACAGAGTGTTTAGTTAAGAAAATATCTAAGTCTTTAATTGACAACGATTTCTACAACCTGTAGTTATATAGGTTTAGTATTACATTGCATTGTATTTTATAAAATACCTTACATAATGAAGTATGTAAAATAAATGAAAAACTATTTACTTAAAAATTGTTTTATTCATTATCTAAAACTAGCAAGATAGGTACACATTTATTTTTGCTCTATATGTTTTCTCAAACATAATACATTTTTAAGCGCACATTGATTTGAATGCATAATACAATTTAAATTACTTCTTCCACAGTATTTCTTATGCAGTTCAGCTAAATTAGGACATTGATTTTCATCAAGTTCTGATATATTACAATTATGCACGCCTAGGTTATTTATCCATTTTACTTTCTCCAAACCCTTAACTAAAATTTTTTTATTTTCTAGGTATGGAACAATTAAACGTAGGAATTCTCTGTAGTCAATATATCCTTCGCTCCAGTAAATACCTCTATTTCTTTCCAACCATTTAACTTGCTTCTTTTCATCTCTTGTCAAATACTTAAACAGATATGGAGGTTTTATCAAAAACGTTTGTGTATAGTCATGAGTGGCGAAAGCTAATTCTTTAATTATAAAATTATTATGTAAATCTTTAAAGCCTTGAACATCCAATATAATAGTATCAGGATTCATGATAGTTTTTTCACAGTATTGCTCAACGGCTTATACTCAATTATGCAGTCATTCAAAATAAGGCAATATGCAGAAGTTTGATTGGGTATATCCGTATTGCTTTCAATTTCCACTCTCACATCCACAACAGGACCAGCCTTTAGATTATCTATTTGTCTCGAACAGTCTACTACAAACAATGGCGCTATGTCTTTAAATTGTTTTTCACTTAGTAAAGGCTCCGAACGACGTCCATAGTACGACTGTTGAAATCTTGTGTACTGCTCGTATAATAAAGCAAACCTGTTATGTGCAAAATTTGCATTTAGATTTTCATATGGAAAGTAGGATGAATTTAGGTAGACTCTAATATTGCGAATATTACAGTGGTCAAACTGAGACATATCAGCAGTCGGATGGTTTTTTCTATTTGTCTGTAAACCAATGACTACATATCTTGGTTTTTCTATTTGCGATGAAGTTTTGATAGACCACGTATGTTTTGTAGTTTTAGGTAATACAGGGTTTTCGTACAAATTCCAGTTTCTAAAAATCATCTGAAGTGGTCGATCTTTTTCCAAGACTTTAAGTAAGCCTATTTTTTCTTTGTCTGACACTTTAACATGCGGTACACGCCATATGATTTTATTAATCTGAACGTCCTCTACTACTTCACCAGTGTTAAGTTTTACAGAGTTCAAGTTAGTATTACTTCGCAACAATATTAATTCATGTCTACAATTTATTACGACCTTTTTAAAATCTTCAGCAAAGCCTAAAATATTACAAAGAGGGATGGAAGCAGAAAAATTACCACCATGAATATTTTTTATACCATCTATATTCCAACCCCAAGCATGAGATATTTTTGACTCACTCTCGTTCATCGATATTAACGATTTTATCGTAGTTGTAACACCTGCATTTTTTACATTATCAATTTCCACTCCGTTTAGTTCATACCTTATATCTTGAAATAAGTAGAGTAGAGAATTATTCGTGAATTGCACGCTACTTGCGATATCCTTTGAATCATTTTTCTTAACGATCACAGTTCCTTCTAAATAAAGAGTGCTTGCTGACGGTAGTATGTATAGATCTTGTTGGTTGATAGGTATCCGAATTTCATCATTCCTGTTGAAACTTGTTACATATGGCTTGTACGAATGAAATTCAATTCCTTCGACGGTGTTGTCATAGGTTGGAGCGGATAATACATCTAAAATATTCATTTTAGCAAACCGATTGCCTTAAGAAACGCCTTATTGTCTTTTGTCAATTTTATTTTCTTTTTAGAGCGATCTCTTCTTTGCTTGATAGCTTGAGTAGCACTGATATTTTTAGATTGTTGGTGCTCATATTTATTGTAGTCAATCATTTTTTCTTCTCAGATGTAGATACAGCTGTACTTCTTCACCGCGTAGATTTATTAAACTATTGTTTATGTCAAGCAACCTGATATGTATACAGCTTATGTTGTTCTGATTGATTGGAAAGTATATTGCGTTTTTCGGGATTTCTATAATACGGTATCCGGGAGGTACGTTGAGAGCAAATTCGTGCACAATGTGGCTGGGTTCTCCGTTTATGTATGAGCCGCTAACAATATCACATTCAATCCTGATCACGGTCGTAGGCAAAATGTTGACTGGAAACTCTGACACATGCCATTTATTTGCTTTCAAGATCTGCTTATTAAAGCCTAATAAACCTCTAAAAGTATCATCTTTAGTAAAATTAATATTTTTAGAACAGTACAAGGTAGTTTTCAAAGTATTGTTATTGCACTGTAGTTTAATTGTAGCATCTTTTATTTCAGATTTTAAATAATCACCAATATCTTGTAACTCGTAGCTGCCTTCTGGTATTTCAATTAATTCACTGGAACCATAATACAGCTTATTGTTTCTTGTGTCAATGTTTGGAATAGAATTAAATGTTGAGAAATGTAACAAGGCGCACTCATACTGTCCGTATAACTGCAACGAGTTAGGATAGTAAGTAGTTAAATCTGACGAATTTCCTGTTATCGACAATGTGAGAGACATTTTGCTAATGATTGAAATAAAAGAAATCATAAGATTTATACGTTTTTATTCCAAAAATTCTGTAAGTATTTTAAACATAAGTGACCACAATTTATAGTATCGAATTTCTGAAATCTTATGTAATTATAATAAACATTACAATTTTTAAAATACCGCATCAATTCCATTGGAGGTTTCAAATCACCATAACTATCAAAATATTCACAATACTTATTAACTTTAACATAAGCTACCCAATGCGTTCCTTCATTTTTTGAATCATCTAGGTTAACGATACCACATTCTCTTCGTTTTGGCGTCCTTGGTAACTGATCTTTCATGTAGACTCCTCGAAAGTAGGGGATGTCGCTAGCGTGCATTTGGATATCTACATTAGTTAAGGCACGACTGGGTAGCTTTGTATTCAGTTTTTTTGAGATTTTATAAACAAACCTTTACCATTTTTATATGATTTAATATATAAACCCTTGCCTACGGCTAAAGCCTCCATAGTCTTATTATGTCGTTCTGTTTCTTTCAAACTTTCTTGAGCTGCTTTGTAATCGTTCACGGTTTTTGCTATGCCAGCTGCACCACCAGCTAAAGTTCCTAAAGCCGATAAGCCTGCAAAAATTGGGATTAACGGCAGAATTCCTCCAGTTTTCGGTATCGGTATTACTCGAGGTACTCGAATTTTAGGAATGCGTTGGATTCTTTTTGCAATTGAGTAAGCTGCGTTTACTAAAGTTTTATTACCCTTAGGCTTCATTTTTTTAATTTTTGATCTTATTTTTGACACAAAACTGTTAAAAGTTTTAACACCGGCACCTGACTTTAACTTGGCTTTCATAATTTTACTCACTAACCATGAGCTAAGTTTTTCACCTTTCCCAGCGTTTTTTGATTTAAGTCTTTGTTTGGCCATGTTTAATAGTTGTGAATCTGCTTTATGACGATTTATTAAGTCAGGATGGCTTGCGTAGGCAATGTCGTGATGCATACAAGCTTCGTCTAATTTATTCACGCCTCGATCACCTCGCAGTAATCGTTTTCGAAGTTTTGTACCCGGCCCGCAATAGTTGTAACCAGGTAAATGTAATTCAAACGGTAGATTATTAATTAAACTATTAACTAGTCCACCACCTTGCATTGCTTGAAGTATAATGAAAGAAATTTGTCAAAAATATTAATTATATTACTAGCCTACTATTGCTGATCTGTTAATCCAACTATTTTCTTCGTTGCTCAAACCCAACCACTTGATATACAGTTTCTGGCCTCTTTTTTTTAAAACCTTTTCTATCAAATAGATATTTGGACAGTAAGATTTTTGAAGTTCTTGTTCGTAAAAAGTTCCTAATATTGGTTGCTTTTGCTGATCTTCTATAAGATAGGTCACTGGTATAGTCTTATTGATCTTTTTAATTCTAAATAGTTCAGTTGACCAGTTAGGAGTATAGCCTTTCTCGAAAATATGTTTGTATTTACTGACTCGAACATTATCACCAACTTTGAACTTAGGTTTGCATTGAACGGATACATGTTTGTGTGATTTTTTAATATTGGCTTTTATTATAGACTCGTTAAATTTTTTAACATCGATTGGTTTAAAGTTTATTGTACGATGTTTTGTGTTATTATAGGTATCCAGCGTATCTTTCAATTCTCTGCCTAACCACGTATAGTTTCCATTAAGGCTAAAACATTTAAAGAGTTTATTTTTAATAGTTTTAATTACTCGCTCTACAATTGAAGCTTTCTTAGTAGAAAAAGAGGAGTAGTGATTTATGTTATATTTTTTCATAAGCGTTTGGAATTCCGCGTTATAAAATTCGGTTCCTAAATCAGTTTGTAAGTGAACTGGGTTACGCTGGCTTATAGCCAGTATTCGCTCAAATGCTTGAGTAACACTGTGTTTATTTTTTAGTTTTAATGGTTCGGTCCAAGCGTACTTTGAGAAACAATCGATTACCACTAAAATGTAATTATAGCCTTTATTATAACTTTTTAAGTTTTGCATGTCTATAAGATCAGCTTGCCACAAGTCATCGATCCCTTTTAGTATAACAGAACGTCTAAGAAAATTTTTCCTTGCTGATTTGTGAATTTCATTTATAATTTCTTGTTTTGCCATTGCGCTGAATGTTTTGTTTCAAACAATTGTTCTACTTCTGCTTTGGTGTAGAATTTTTCTTCCAAATGAGTTAAAATCTCAGATGTCTTCGCTTTTAAATAATTTTCAGTAGTACTTCGAGCATCTGATATAATTCTTGAGCGTAATGAGCCAATCAGTTTATTAACGTCTTGTATTATTGTATCTCTAACTTGATCTACATATTCCTTGCTAACAGCATCATCTGCTTCTAGAGGCAGTCTGATTCCTCTCAACCTAGACGTTTTCAAATCGAAATCTCCGTTTTCTGATTTTAACAAAGCGTTATCACTAAACTCAAATAATTCTGATAAACGCATTCTTTTATGGATATAGTGTCCGAATTTATCTACATTCATATTTAAGATGTATTGTATTGAAAGGTTGATAATTAAATGAACAGTGCACATAATATATCATTTATTTATTAATAATTTTACTCTCACGTAACTCTTCAATGATAGATATGATTTCATTATCTAAGCCAGTGTTTCCAGCATCTCGAGATGCAATCAATAACTTTAATCGATCTACTAGTTCATTCGGATCATCCCAATATATAAAATCTACATTTTTCTTCCACATTTTAGTCAAAGGTAGGCCTTCTCCCTTATATTGATCATCTTGTTTCTTATTTTGTGAGGTGAAAAGAGGTTTGATAATTTGCATATACTTTTGTCCTTTATTACTTTTGATTGGTTTAGTAGGGTCAAAATCTCGACGATGTGCATTCGTATCAAGTAGCATGGACTTATAATATCGCAAATCACTTTCAGTAACCAAATTTAAGTCTACTTCCTTTTTCAGCAACAACTGTTTTAAACCAGGAGTGTTTTGGTATTTGCGTTCCGCTACTATGATATAATCGTTGCTGATTGTAATACAAGCAGAGCCTAACATGAGTTTCTTGCGCTCGGTTCGGACACCAAATGGAATATCTATCGGTGCATCTTGAGAAACTAACCCGGATGATGTATCGTCGTCTTCAATAGCATCAGCTGATTCATATGAAATATTACTCGTACTATCAGATTCATTTTCATCTGACTCGTTATCGTCAACAATGTTTCTTTTGCTATCACAGTTTTCGTCCTGTTTTTTTTTTTTCAATATGAGGAATTTCAGGTTCTGTTGGATAACGAGGAAAAGCAGTTTGCTTACTGATGTTAGCTATTACGTTGAGAGGTTCTGTTACAGGTTTGAAAACTGATTCCAGCGCTTGATTATTTTCGATTTCAAAGTCTCTCATTTTTCGAACTTTTCTTTTTACAGCTTCTGCAGCATCAACGATCTGTTTTTTCAACATTTTTTCCATAATAGTAAAAAGATTGTAATCGATTAAGAGTCGTCTGAAGAATAAAGATATTGAGAAGGTAGTATTCCTTAAATATATATTATTGATCAAAGACTACAAAAGTGTCCAATTTATTTCTATAGCATCCGTTATTTTTGGAACAATCTTTATTAATTACAACATAGTTAAAAGGCTCACTCCATATCGTTGAGCACATTTCACGAAAATCAAGCCAACTCATGTCAGTATTAACGTGTTCTTCATAAACATGTTTCAAATTAATTTCGTCCTGTTTAAAAAGTATGATTAGGTTGGCATTATCTCTCACTAATTGTTTAGGGACCTTACTGTAAGTTTGATTTAGGTAAAAACAGTCAATGCCTTTATGTCTTCCCATAGCAAAGTAATCACGCATGTTATTCTGATTTTCGCAGGCAACATCGTCAAATATTATTACTGAGTTGGGTTGGGCATCTTGAACTTTTAATACTTCTTCACTTCCTTGATATTTCTGAAGTGAAACACCGGGCACTTGTTGTAAAACTTTTTCTAAAAATATATACTTAGGTTGGTACAGAGTTTTTGAATAAACATAAATATTTTGAAATTTTAAACCATTTTCGTGTAAGAGAAGTCCAATCAGTAAATTTGTTTTTCCACAATTTGACGGTCCACAAATAATGCACCGAACTGTGTTTGGTAATAATTCTCCATGCCGAAAATCAAACTTAGGAAAATCATCGCAGATTGTGTTTATCTGCAATGAATGGGGTTGTTTGACAAATCTCATGTTTGATGCGTGTTGCGGTTTGATTGGTAATGAGCAAGCACTATAATAACATAATCATTTATGAAAGAAGAAACTGATGACTTCCTGTTTCATAATTCAATGAAATCGAACGTATATTATTGGGAATTTCTGACACACCGTCGTGAAGGCGAACTTGTTCGCCGAGCGACAAGGTGGGACAGAATTCCCAATAATATACTACTCGCCTCCGCCTTTGTTCATACAGGACAAAGGCAAATGGGATATGCTATCCCGCCTCCTCACGGATCGTAAGATCAATTATACGAACGCCCGCTCCACGCAGCAGGGCATTAAAGTCCAAGTCTCCTCAGTTAACGACCACAGAGCGTTAACCAAACTCCTCCGTAAAGAGAGCATAAGCTTCCACACTTATGCGCTCGAAGAGGAGAAAGTCCTACGCGTCGTCATACGCGGTGTCCCGAAGGAAGTCTGTACAGACGCTGTACTTGACGACCTTAAAAGACAGGACTTCCCTGTCCTTGCCGTACACCGCATGTACAGTGGCAAAGACAAAAGCCCATACGACCTAGTACTCGTAGTACTAGACCGATCCCCGGAGGGCAAGACCATCTTCAACCTGAAGACGGTCTGCGGCCTCTCCGGACTAGATGTTCAGCCCCCATTCAGGAATGGCTCTCCTTCACAGTGCCATAACTGCCAACTATACGGGCACGCTGCCCGCTACTGCTTCGCTCGTCCTAGGTGCGTTAAGTGCCTAGGCGATCATGCCACAGAGAATTGTTCTCGCACGAGGGACTCACCCGACCCACCCAGCTGCGTTCTGTGCGGCACCCAGGGGCACACCGCCAACTACCGCGGTTGCCCGAGGGCGCCACGCACAAACCGCAGGGTGGCAACGGAAAGGAGACCTCCGCCACCTCCTCGTCCCACCTATGATAGATACCAGCGGGTCAGCCCTAAGCTGACAGTAGCACCTGCCTCACAGGTGACTCCCGCTCCTCTCCCAGCTAGGAACGCGTGGTCAAAGCCACCGAGCATGGTTAAAACCATCGCTCCCACCCGCGCCCCGGCCCGCGCACCCGTCCCCGCCCGTACCGCGGCCCCTGCCCGCGCACCGGCCCCGGTCCGCGCGGCACCCCCGGCACCTCCTGCCCTCATTCCACGCGCCGCACCTCGCGTCGCCCGGCCCGTGGCCCCACCTCCTATGCCACTGATGGACTCCTCTCTTCAAGAGGATATAGCGCTAGTCAGCGACCTTGCTATGTCCATCAATATAGATGAGGTCCGTGCTCTAGCACGCAAGATGCACTCCGCACAATCACCTGCGGAAGTCATCCAGTACACGCTGGAACATGCCAGCCTTCTTAGCGCTCTAAAGCGCTTCGCCCCGCAAACTCCCCCCCAGTACACCCACTATGGGTAGTACAACCTTAAGGACTAAACCGCGCTCAGTTTCGTTAGCGTCCTTCAACGCTAACGGCTTCTTCAGACAACGTGACCTTGTCCATGACTTTTGCAGTACCCACCTGATCGATATTATATGCGTGCAGGAAACCTTTTTAAAACCGGGAAGGGCGAATCCCAGGTTTGCTAATTACCGATGTGTACGTAATGATAGGTTGACTTCCGCTAAGGGAGGCACTCTTATCTATTACAAAAGGGCCCTGCACTGCATCCCCTTAGATACCCCGACTCTGAGTACTATGGAAGCATCTTGTTGCTTACTAGCTATGACGGGTCATCAACCCATAGTCATAGCATCCTGCTACCAATCTGGTTTAAAGCGCGTCGCCCGCGCAGACTTAGAAGCTCTCTTCTCTCTTGGAAGCGCCGTCCTTCTGATCGGCGACTTCAACAGTAAACATATCCTATGGAATTGTAATTCTAACAATCCTAACGGTATTATTCTTGACAACCTAGTCGCTGACTTGAACTTTGACGTAATTACACCTATCGAGCCAACGCACTACCCCGAGAACGTCCGCTACCGACCTGACGTCTTAGACATGGCACTGTTTAGAGGCGTAACCCTTCAGTTACGCTCTATAACAGTTTGTCACGAACTACATTCTGACCACCGACCCATTATACTGCGACTAGGCCCCGACCCTACAGCAGACTTACCCCGCCCCACCAAGACGATGGTGAACTGGAAGCAATTAGGCAATTCCCTAAAGGCTATCAGTTCACCCGACCTCGACAAAATCCCTGACGACATTCTGACCAAAGATGACGTATCCCTAGCGATCGATTCGTTCACCAATCACCTCTCCACCGTAGTAGGTGCATCCTCAAAGGAAGTCATTGTGCCGGACGACCGGCGCCTTGTCATTCCAGTGGATGTGAGGCGATTAGTGACGAAGAGTAAAGCAGTGACCAGACATTACGACTCCTACCCAAGCGAAGTAAACAAAACTCGGAAACGCCACTTTGAACGCATGGTTGAAAGTCGCATGTCCGAGTTGCGTGACCACAGCTGGGGCGACAAGCTTTCAAACCTCGTGCCTAGCCAGCGGGCTTATTGGGATCTCGCACGAGGTATGAAAGGTGTCGGACAGAGCGACATACCTCCGCTATACCCACCAGTCCCACGCGCCCCGGCGTTCTTTGACGAAGACAAAGCTGAGTGCCTAGCTGATAGCCTAGAGGCTCAGTGCTCCCCCAACGTAGATCACGTAGACCAAGCCCACCTCGATTCGGTGGACGCTGAAGTCGAACGTAAAAGCTCTGTGGTCATCTCTGAACTCCCCCCGCACACCCCAGTATCTTACGCTGAGGTGACGAGACTGATCAAGGACCTCAAACAACGTAAAGCCCCCGGTGCCGACGGCATCTCCAACAAGGTACTTAAACACCTTTCTCCCCCCCTGATTCATCTACTAGTAAGCATCTTCAATGCGGCCATGAGCCACTGTTTATTTCCCGACGTCTGGAAATGTGCAAATGTCATTGGCATTCACAAACCAGGCAAAAACTCCGCTGACCCTACCAGCTACCGTCCCATCAGCCTTCTCAGCGCCCTAGGCAAGCTATACGAACGGCTCCTTTCGAACCGTCTCTCGGCTCATGCGCAGGAACACCACCTTATTCCCGATGAGCAGTTTGGCTTTAGGCCCAAGCACTCATGCGTCCAACAGGTGCACCGCCTCACGGAGCACATCCTTGAAGGTTTCAATAAGAAACCCAAACCCCAAACGACGGTAGCAGTCTTCCTCGACGTAGCGAAAGCTTTTGATAAAGTCTGGCACAATGGCTTGATTTACAAGTTATACCACTTTGGCGTGCCAGTACGTCTTGTGCTCACCTTACAAGACTTCCTAAGGGACAGAAGCTTTCGCTACCGCGTGGAAGGCACCCTCTCCACCCCCCACCCAGTCAGTGCCGGAGTCCCTCAGGGCTCCGTACTATCTCCCATTCTCTTCGCGCTGTATACCAGCGACATCCCACGCTCACAGCCCAAGGTTTTCATAGCCCAATATGCGGACGATACCGCCATTTATTCCACTGGCTGGCATATTAATAGACAGACCTATTTTCTCCTTCAACGGGCCATCACCGAGATCGGTGACTGGTTCCGTAAATGGCGCATTGCAGTCAACCCGACTAAAAGTGCAGCTATATACTTCAATGAGAATACTCACTCGAACCCCCGCTATCCTAAACCTTTAACTCTGTTTGACGAACCCATTCCCTGGGTTGGTAAAACAAAGTATCTTGGAGTCACCCTTGATCGGCATCTCACCTTTGCCGCTCACATCACTGATGTTCGTAACAGGGCGGCCTTTGTTATGGGTCGCCTAGGTCCCTTAATTCGTACAGAGAGTAAAATGTCTCTTAAAAATAAGAAGACACTTTATACTACTTGCATCCGCCCCATCATGACATACGCTTCAGTAGTGTTTAGTCATGCTAGCGAGGCCCACCTACGTAAACTTCAAATCATTCAAAACAGGTTCCTCCGCCAGGCAACCGGTGCTCCGTGGTATGTACGGAACGCCGAGTTGCACTGCGACCTAAACCTTCCCTCTTTAGCGCAGTTCAATAAGGACTGCGCCCGCCGATACTTTGATCGAGCGCCCCACCACTCGAACCCTCTAGTTGTCCAGGCATCGAACTACTCGACTGCCTCATCCGACCCATGGTTTAAACCCCCCCGTCGCCGACCACGGCAGGTATTGGACGACCCGGATGACCCCATCGCAGCCATTACGTTGGCAGCTTTAGCGTTGTCCGCAAGTCGTCCTGGTAACATCCCCAGGTGTGCGGTAATCAGAGGTTACACAATCAAACACCGAGCTCGCCGGCGAGCTCGAGACAAAAATAAAATCCCGATTAGTGTCTCTCCAAATAGTCACAGAGTAATATTCAATAGGGCCCATTCTCAACGGTACAACACTGCAGTTGTACCGGGGCATTTAGTTCCGATTCCCCCTTTGTCTCTCGGCAGCGAGACAAGCCGAGGTCCGAACCACAGTGGTGCCCTTGAGCTCGCTGTCACCCCTCCCGATAGTAGCGTGGCGTTTTCGGCGCCCGCAGGAGACGGAGGTATAAGGCGCTTTTCGCCTTATACGCCCGTCTCAGAAGAAGTGCCCTCAGCGCTTCTTCCTCCTGGGCTATAAGAGGGCCTCCCCTCGCCCAAAGTCCGGTGGAGCTGTACGTCCGCTTAGCGGTAGACAGCATCTATGTCCTCCCTAAAAAAAAAAAAAAAAAAAGTAACCACTCGAGACATACTAATATTTACATAACACTGCCATATTAAGATTTTTTTCCGTTATTGTTATAGAATTAAACGAGAGTAATGTAATATTTATTTTATGCTTGTGAGCTGCTTTAGATTCGCGTTTATTGTTGTATAAAGTTTATTTAGAAATGTATAATTATGTTATGTATATGGAAATGCTAGTTTATATATAAACCTATTTTCCGTTTTCATAATAATTGTGTTTTTAATAATTGATACCACGCTTCTATCTTGAAAATCTCAAAATCATGCCAGTGAATTAAAACCATGTTTCTGAAAAACGGTGAAAAACTATACACAACTATGCCTGTTACATTTCGTGCCTTAGTAATGGAACCCGTATGTCAAGGCAAATGCAAACTAAAATGTTAGACTAATTACAAAATCACAAATATACGATAGGAACAATTTAAGTCATGTGCGGGATTCGAACCCGCGTCCATCCACTCCTTGAGCCGGAGTATGCTCTATCTAACCCATAGTGTGTATGGATGGACGCGGGTACGAATCCCGCACATGACTTAAATTTTTCCTATCGTATATTTGTGATTTTGTAATGCAATCCGCATAGCAGGCGTTATTGCAAACCTAACAATATTAAAATGTTAAACTAATTTTCATCTGAGCAAAGTATGTTATATATTTTACCCCAAATTAGTTATATACTCGGATGTGACAGTCTACAGTATGCACGAAAGTATTTATTAATACACTCACCAATTCTGATACAACTTAATAATACATAGATGTGAGTAAGAATTCTACTTTTACAGTAATTCAAATGACACATTGCCGAGCACGGTAATCAAGACAAGTTGGAGCCAAGTATAGAAATTACAAGCCGTAAGCAAGCCTTGCCTTCAAGCTGAAGTATACAGTTTATGTATTGTAATTTAAAACATTGTGTAAACAAAACTGCTAATCAGATATAAAAATTGTTCTAATATTTTGTAGATTTTCAGATGAGATTTTTAGATCTTGATCAATGATACTGATAATGATTTCAAATAATTAATGTTTTCATCAGATATTGTGATGTTCGTTTAAAGTAATGTATAATACGTTACAAATAATACTATATTCAACATGTTATTAAGTTTGATAATATTCTGATAATAACTGTATGTAAAGTATGCTCCCACAAGATGTAATGTTTCCTAAATATCGTAATATAAAGTTTCGAGGGTAGGTATTGCACTCCTTATTTTTTCCTTACATAAATTGAGTTAGGTTCCGGTGAGAAACTAAACGTTTTGTTGGTATTCTGATTGCTTTATTACAATGTTACTGTCACTCATTAAAAGGCTCATAATATTTAAGCGATTGTGATATTATAAGAAAAGTTATTACATTTATAATAGCAGTATAAAAATATCGGATCTATTGATGCTTAAACTAAACATGTCATCGGACAACTAAATGAAGAATGTAAATTTGAGTTATATCAATATTTACTTTAAATAGGTATCAATAGATGCGATATTTTTGTACTAAATAATCATATATTTTTTATGCTTTATAGATTAGCCTTTGACCACTATCTCACCTGATGGTATAGTACCACCAACTAAACTGTGCAGTTCGCGAGGGCGCTGCTGGTGAAGGAAATCAACTACAAACTGTCACAATTTGAAGGAATGTTGTAGTTCTTTTTTCTGCCGCCTGAACAGATAAGTTGGTGGGACTGTAAGTGATGATGTGGTCGAAGATGTTGTTGTTATACATTAAAAAAAAAATTTTTTTTTATGCCTCATAGGTTAGCCTTTGACCACTATCTCACCTGATGGTAAGTGATGATGTGGTCGAAGATGTTGTTCAGGATAACCTAGAATTACTGGCTCTCAAGGAGAGCTGCCGGAACACACCGATAGGTGCTTGGCGACAGATTTTCTACTTGAGGGTGGTAGCTAGCCAGGCGGGCATTCGCAAAATGCCCTACCACCATGCTATAACGACTGCCATCCTAAGACAACAACCGGGACCGACGGCTTAACGTGCCCTCCGAAGCACGGAAACGCTCAGTAGTAATGTCACTAGCGGTCACCCATCCAAGTCATGAACCGCGGGCGACGTTGCTTAACTTTGCTGATCGGTTGAGAACAGCTAAGTAAACTTCGCTACGAGCGCTTCGAAACGTTGTTCAGGCTAACCTAGAAGTACAGGCTCTCAAGGACAGCTGCCGGAACACACTCAGCTATAATAAGAGCTGCACGGTGTGAGGATGCGTAGCGGGGTCTTTTCAGCTGTGCGAGTAAGCGCTACATCGCCTCGTAGACATCCTCGCTCACTTCCCTCGCACACATTCCTCGCATACATCTCTCATATTTTTAAGTACTGTATCAGCCGGATCATCCACTGCTAAACAAAGCCTTCCCTATAAAGGGGGTATTTGCCATAATCCCCACGCTTGGCAGGCGGCTTGGGGATCGCAGAGTAAGATAGCAGATCTTTAGGAGCTGCTTTCCAGTATTTTTCCCTTAGTCCCTTAGTTAGGGTGTCGTAAGAACACCCACGTGATGATATGGGGAGGTGCAATTCTAACCCGGCACCCCACGGGCAATTTTTTTAAGTATATCAGTTATATTAACTTCTTGGCATCGGCGATGATATAACAATAGAATTTCATTCATAACTAGGACGTAGTGGTCCTGACGATGCCAACTTATACAATGTCACAATTTTGAAGCGCTCGTAGCGAAGTTTGCTTAGCCGTTCTGAACCGATCAGCAAAGTTAAGCAACGTCCGCCGAGGTTCATGACTTGGATGGGTGACCGCTAGTGACATTACTACTGAGCGTTTCCGTGCTTCGGAGGGCACGTTAAGCCGTTGGTCCCGGTTGTTGTATTAGGATGGCAGTCGTTATAGCATGGTGGTAAGGCATTTTGCGAATGCCCGCCTGGCTAGCTACCACCCTCAAATAGAAAATCTGTCGCCAAGCACCTAACGGTGGGTTCCGGCAGCTGTCCTTGAGAGCCAGTAATTCTAGATTAACCTGAACAACATCTTCGACCACATCATCACTTACCATCAGGTGAGATTTTGGTCAAAGGCTAATTTAACCCATCAGGCATAAAAAAAATTATACACGATCCACTAAAACATGGTTTGGAATTACTGTAAAACTGACAAAAATATTCACATGATTTAACAATATTCCAGTATTCTTACATAAGTTTTTATGCAAATTGTATTTTTATGCAAACAATTACCTTAATTACCAATACCTACGGTAAGCATTTGTTGATTAAATCTATTGAAGTTGTTATATATTTTAATTAAAATTGCTTCGGAAACTTTTTACATAAGAGATAATTTACATTCTGACCAATTTATACACTACTGCATAAAAGCAGCATTTAGCATGTGAAGTAAAAAGTATAACACACTTGCCCATAAAAGCTCTTTTACATAGGCGTTACCTGAATCAAAATATATTTCTTTAACTTTACTGAATCTATAGCTTCTCAGCCAAGAAAATAACTATTTTATTTATTTTCTTTAGATAAACAAACCAAAGAGTTTATTTCTTTAGGAGAAAGGTTCGAATCAGGGGCATTACAGCCTTGGTAATTTGTTATAGATTAAGAATTCTGATACATATTTTTTGTTTTGTTTCTTTCTAGATTGCCTAACCATTTCATTTGATCTCGTAATAATACAAGTTTTAATTCTGTGATAAGTTTTAACAATAACCTAAAAAATTTTTGCAGATTTGATTTGAGATGCATGTTCATAATTTATTTTTTGTAGCTGAATTGATTTAATTAATTATTATTATTATTAAGCCTTTATTGCCAACATAATTGTATACAATTCATTGTTAAGTTTTTAGCATGCAATTCAATATATTAACATTGTTAGTATTTCCTTAATTTTATTACTATTTTCAATTATTTCCATCTAGTTTGATGTGGGCGTGTGTGACACAAAGGCCTCCTCCAGCTTTTTCCATTCTACTCTTGTGTGTGCTAATCTATGCCACAGTGTACCCGCATTCCTTATTATGTCGTCAGACCAACGTTTTCTTTGTCTTCCTCGTTTCCTTTTTGTTTGAAATCTAGGGGTCCATTCTGTAATATCTTTCGTCCATTTGTTCTTACTCTCTCTCATCATATGGTCTGTCCATCTCCACTTAAGTTTTTTGGTTTTGACTAGGACATCTTCTAGTTTCGTGATGGCTCACTCCTCTGTGTATTGGGAAAAAATTTCCTTCTGTTTCTAATTTTATTCGTGCTTTGCTGTTTGAATATACATTTTTTATTATCCTTATATATTTGTTTTCTATCCCTTGGTTTTTCAGGGCTTCCCAAATGTAATGATGTTCCAGGAAGTCGAAAGCTTTCGTATAGTCCACAAATGCCATGTACACTGGATAATCATATTCCTGACATTTTTCAACAAGCTGATTTACCACATGTATATGGTCTATTGTTGCGAACCCCGATCGAAATCCAGCTTGTTCTCTTGGCTGTTGTTCGTCAAGTTTTTTCGTGATGCGTTACAGTATTATTTTAGAGAACACTTTGTATAAGTTCGACATGAGACTTATTGGGCGATAATTTTCTATTTCTAATCTGTCTCCTTTCTTATAGATGAGTATTATAGAGCTTATTGTCCATTGTGAAGGTATGTACTCCGTATTTAGGATAAGATTAAACAAGTTGGTCAGTTTTGATGTTGTTTCTGACAATGTCGCTTTCATCATCTCGTTAGTTATATGATCAGGTCCGGGAGCTTTATCATTCTTCTGGGTTTCAATCGCATGTTGGACTTCTCTTTCAAGAATCGGAGGGATATCTTCCGTTTCGTCTTCGAGGTTTATGTTACATTTTAAGGTGTTTCCGGTAGAGTATAGCTTCTGGTAATAGTCAGTTGCTATCTTTAGAATTGGCTGTCTTCTTGTTTCTTCCTTGTTGTTTTTGTTTTTTATTTTCGGGACCCATAACGTGGCTTCTCTTAATTCCTTGAGTGCTTTATTAGTACCACCAGTTTTAGTAATGTGGTTTTGGATGCATTTGATTATTTTATTCGACTTGTCTTGTTTTAGATTGCGGGCTATTTCTTTGCTTAGTTCAGTAATTTCCTTCAATGTTGTTTTACTTTTTCTATTTTTGAGTAGTTCTTTCCTTTTTTGAATGAGATCTATTGTTTTGGAGCTTAGTGTATTTTTGTTTATCTTTGTCTTGATTATTTTACTGTAGTACATATTGTTTATTTCCATGTTGTACATTTCTTGTGTTTTATCTGTTTCTTTGGATGTCGTGATGTTCTGAGACGTTATATTGTCTGCCCAAGCATTTTTCCCATGATAGAATTGTTTCCTTTGTTTCTTTTGCTGTTTGTGAGATAATTTAGCTCTGACCATGCGATGGTTACTATTAAAGTTAAAGTTATTTATTACGCTAACATCTTGAAAGGAATTGGGTCGATTACTAGTTATGAAGTCTATTTCGTTTAATTAAGTAACATTTAAAAAAATCTATATCTTTATAAATTAATTATATTATCATAAATGTATTATTTTATAAATTAATTGCGGCAATGTTGTGTGCTGTTATATTTATATTTGTTTTTGAATTATGGTTTTAATAAGTGTAAGCGGTAACTGTCTTGCTTATTATTGATTATTTTACATTTATCACGGGTAAACGTAATTTTTAATATTGGTGATGGTTTTAGGGGTAACTTATATAATGTGCAGTGGGGTCAAATAACTTTTCAAAGTAACACGAGTAATATTAACCTAAACTCGCGAATACAATGATTTTGTTAAATGGTTACGAAGCCTAGTACAATCGTGAAAAAACTGTTGAAATTTTGAACTTCTACGAGTATGTGGCGAGAGTGACATGAGTTTTAATCTTAAACAATCTTCTTGCTGCTTGCGTTGCGTTGCTACGACTGCGTTGCTGCTGCGACTGCGTTGCAAAATTGCGATGTTACTATAGGCCTTCTAATATAATATGCATCCCGACTATAGTCATCATACGGCACCCCGTAGGGTGCCATGCGGGAGTCGTAAGAGGCAACAAAGGGAAAAATACTACCAAAACTACCAGCAGCGCCTTCTGAAGAACTGCCATCTTAGACTGATCACAAGACGCCTGCCAAGCATGGGGATTATACGAACTCCCCATAATGGAGATGGCATTTGTTCAACGATGGATGACTTTTGATGTAATGTGATACCTATATCGTATCGTAGCAGCTACGTTATTGTAAGTACGAGCCATGTTGAGGGCTTTCTATGTAGACTTTTGTGGTCGAGCCGTAGGTGTAGCTGGAATTAGAACAATTGAGTGTCATACGACTATTTTGATTCATCGTTTGAAAATTTAACTTTCCTAAGTCTTAGCAGTCGTAGCATAATGTGGTGACGTTCCAGCCCACATCAGCATTCAAAGGTACCAGTAAATATGATGTGCCCAACAACTGAAACAGTTTATATTTTTGTCGAGAAACAAAGAGCTCTACCGACAGCAGTGTATGGGTGGGATAACAGTTAGAAGATGATTTATCTCTGCTTTACGCAAATTATATTGTTTTTCCTTATAATAATGCAAAGTGTTTTGTGTTAGGAGGAAATACTTTATTATCAATATTTACCCTTTATACAATATTTGCACATGTTCGTGTAAACATTGTTCATGGTAACATGTCATAACTTGAAATGCAAAGTTTGACTGCACTTGCTATTTGGAATTATATAAGTATACCCTACCTATATAAGTACCACCTACTTACCTAAGACTCAAATTCCGTTAGGTTCAAAACTAAGCAAGTGCAGTTCGTCATTTCGTAATGTTACAGGCGTATCTGTTACAGGCAGAGGTTATCGCGTAGGTATTTAGGTAGGCCTCGTGCTTGTTGCGATACAATCCCATAAAAAACTGCTCTCTGGATTCTGAGCTCCGACCGAGACATTTTTTTTCGAGACCGAGTCCAAGAATAATAATAAAATTTCACTAGAATAAAATATTCGTAGATCAAGACAGACTAAACCAAAAATATATTACAAAAACGTGAATCCTATGAGGAGATAACGGCCGCTTCCAATCAGCCTCGAAATATTTTTTTATCTAACTTGTCTACAGACGGTTGCAGTAATTGTTTCGATTTTACGGAAATCCTAGCTACAACTTCACATATCCACATTCAGCTAACATGTCACAACTATCAGAGCGAAACGTAGATATCAACAATTTAATCACAAATTCGCAACAATTTATTTTACTTTACATCCATTTTGGTGCTACAGATCTTAAATTATGTAGGTACTTAACCTACATAGTAAAAAGAGGCAAGTATTTTGGCAATTACATAATGCACAATTTATATGTATGTTTCTCTCAAACTTACCCATCAAATCGATAGTTATTTTACTGTGATACCATATTATTATATGTTCTATGGTGATACGATTATGATTATTGATTACTGTATCAGCCGGATTGTCCACTGCTGAAAACAGCTTCCCCATTAAGGGTGAACTGGCCGGCCCGTTTTAAAAATACGAATTGTTAATTATTTGCTTTGACTGGCTGATCTTGGATTCTTGCTTTATTGGATCTGGGCTTTAGGCAATATTATCGAGCTCAGAACGAGCGCGCATATCTAAAATATTAAATTTTGCGGGGTTTTAGATTTTCAGAATGTATTAATCTTGGCCATGGCCGATAGTTGCCCAAAAGTTAGGTCGACTCGGGTAGATTGTTATACAAGGATCGAAACGAATCAATTACCAGACGAAGTATTTAGACGACTATATTCCGAGTAGGAATTGATAACTTTCGCCCGTGTTAAGCACTCTACTTTTCATTTCAATAATAAAGAAAGTAAATATGGTAGTTTTTCTAAAATCTTTAGTAATAACATGAGTAGTATATTATATAAATAATATTTTTTAAATATGGAACACACTATTTTTTAATATACACTGGCTCTCTAGCTCATATACATTAATTCTGTTATAAATTAGTTCATTTAGCTTTTACTAAAACAGAAACGTAGTTATAGTTATTTGTTTTATTACATCACAGTCTGTTAAAACGAAAAAACTTTTTTTGCTCCCTATGTCGGGATATGGTCTCGCAAGACTTGTGCACTTGCCAGTGTAATGTATTAATCTTCGTTAGTGCGAACAAAACTTAGACATCTTATTTTGTTTACAGCAATGGTTACAACGGTTACAAATACTTCCAATACATATTTTGTTGCCAGTGTGTAGTTCATTACAAACCAAACTCCAACACATTCCCGCCCTAGAGAAGGAAGCAATTAATATGAGTTTTTCCCACCCTAAGGCCGGGAGCCGCGTCTTCCACAGCTACTGGGATCAAACAGAGTACGAAAACTTAAAAATATTTTTACCCTACAATGGCCGAGACTGCGATCTAAGTCTTATTAGGATTCATTATACTAAGTGCTTCGTTTCACAGTCCCTCCTCTCACTTGCTACATGAATAAGGCACTCCACAGTTATTCAAACGTATTAACATAATGTTTGCCTATGTATCACTCTTCACTGCAGCTTTCCACGATCTTATTTCACGTGACCTCACCAAATACTAACAACTCAGGAGGTATTTAGGTACTCTTAATAATATAATCTCGAGTGTAGGTAAACTAAAACAAAACGAGTCTTACCTGAAATTATTCAACGTCAAAATCATTTATTCACCTAATACGCGAACTCTTATGAAGGTCAATTACAGATGTTATGAAATGATGAATGTCATGAAATATGAATGATGATGATATTGAAATATTCTACAATGACGTCAAGCAAAAAAATATTATAGGGCCACTGTGAGAAGAACGGGCAAGAAACTCAAGGCCTTTATTTTTCATGTAGAAATGTGCTTCAAACTATATAAGGTATAACATTTTTATATTAAAGTTTGTAATATATTTATGTATGTTTCATTTATTTGTTAAAATTACGTAGGTAAATTGTGATTTCAACGTTGTTAATATGGGTTTCCGGATAAGAAACCCAATAACAAGATTTTTGGTGACCTTCCTGGGAGAATAACAAGTTACCGGAGTCAAGCATAACGGTGTCCTGTCCCTGCCTTCTTCTTCTTGATGACTTTGTCTTCTTCTTCTTGACTTCCGATAATCCCATGACATCCCAGCGTAACTTGTTCAGTTCTTCCTCCAGCTCGACAATCTTGTGTAATCCCTGAGCGTGTGTACATTATGTGTTTACAGGGCCAAGGCTACCTGGTTTTCACATTAATATGCAGATCTTTACTTGCATTCTTTTGCTACACATTTACTAGGTACATATAAAATCCAATTTATTCACCATTAGTCATGTTTTATTTTTTTCTGAAAAATACAGTTTTTTTATATAACTACGAATGCCTTACGTATGTATACTAAATATCTGACACACGGGATGTGTCATCCTTAAGAAACAGGCAGGAAACACGTGTGTCGACGCGCAAGGCCATATTGCATCATGGCAATGTTTGCATTTCCAGTGTAACCTTCAGGTACGTATAACCTTCTTGGTTTTTATATAAACTTTGAAGTTCTAAATCCAAATGTAAATAATGACCCACTTGTCATTTGCTAATCTTTAACCGGTGGGATATATTTTAATAAAATCCAGTCTAACATTATGTAGAGCTTGCCT
This sequence comes from Plagodis pulveraria, assembly GCA_963890685.1. NCBI lineage: Eukaryota > Metazoa > Arthropoda > Insecta > Lepidoptera > Geometridae > Plagodis > Plagodis pulveraria. The sequence continues at coordinate 4,961,649 of OY982963.1, forward strand.
AAGCGCAAGAAGCTCTACGTATGGGTTGAGTTAAACTTAATATTTTTATGTATAATGACTTATTTAACCGTTTGTATAACAAGCTCAATGTGACATAAACAGTAGGTGATATGAAATAGTAGATTATGCGCAATGGTTATAAAGCAGTACAGCAGTCAATTACCAATGTCACGAGCGGCATTATGAATCGCAAACGTAAGGATGCGTTCTAAAATTAACTCCTAAGCGTTGAAAGCGGGAGTTAAAAATCCGAGCGTAGCGCGGTATTGGTCAATTTTATCTTTTGTGGTGTTAGTATTTTAAGCTCTCTCAAGACGAAAGCAGCTTCATTGCTGAGAAGAAAACTCTATTTATTACATCTTCTGCGAGAAAATAAAAGCCAGCTACTTGGACTCGTACATCGAAGGTTGAGTACCAACACGGATGGAACAAAAAACTGGCTCTAAAAGAAAGCTACCTCAAGGTGTTTGGGGACAGATTTTCTACTTGGGAGTAGTAGCTATTCAGGCGGGCGTTCGTGAAATGGATTATTTACAAAATAATCCATGTTCGCCCGCCGGTTGAATAAAGAAACAAATCTAAACTGGCGCGTACAATAATTACCTCTCATTTGCACACTACTGCGATCTATAGTGTGCAAGTGAGAGGCAATGATTATCAGCGCCATTTTAGATTCGTTTCTTTACTTAAACGGGTTATAAAGTTAAACCACATTTAACCACAGTTAAAACCTTTTCCACCCTAGCGGATAATAAACACTTTTCCAGGCAGATTTCGAATGATAAATACTCCTTTCGGAGCTTGTTCGGTGAAAAAGCTTTATGTTATGCATGGCTGAAAAGTGCTTTTATTGAAACCTAGACCTCTTGCCGAGCACACCACACAATTGTTCACCTCACTCCAGCGAGAAAATGCTCGGTGCTATAAGATAAATTAGAGTTAATTAATACAAGACCTGTTACCAAGTTAGGGCGGCCGTTAGTGTGGTTATGCGTAGACACTTTAGCCCCGTCACATTTTTCTGAAACCAACGTGAAGGGTAGTGCCACGGCTACTTCGGCGGAGCAACACAAGCAAAGCAAATATTGCGCTAACATCGTTAGTGGTTACATATTTGAATCGTTTGGTTTAGAAACATTAGGTCCATCCAAATAAGTTACATCAACCACACGAAAGTATACTGTGTCAGCCGGATAGTCCACTGCTGAACACAGCTTCCCCCAATATGGGGGGGTTTGGCATAATCCCCACGCTTGGGTGTGAGATATAAGTTTCTCAGAAACTGCTGCTGGTGCTTAGTCGCTTCTTACGACACCCACGGGTCAGAGAGATTCTATCCTGGCACCCCCACGAAAGTATACTCTTCGGTAATGATGCTTCAAGCAAACAGTGTTTCTCGCTTTACTTACGACAAGTTCTTGAGCGAAGCTACACCCATACAATAGTATTGGGTATCATCTGCCGAGCACGCAGGTCTTGATTGAATTCGTACCGCGGTCTGGAGCCTCACAGCGTGATTGGCATGAATTATTATTATTATATATTCTAACGTGATGGAACTAGCAGAAGCTTACCTGGTGTTAAGCGGTAATCTGTGCTTATAACAGTAGTAGCTCGTCACAAGTGGCTAACTGCATTGCACCCATCCCCTTGAGACAAAATTGTAAGTCTCATGTCAAGACGTTGCTTCGTACCAAATTTCAAGATTTTGAGTTAACGGGAAGTACCCTGTAGGTTTTGATTCCCTTGCGAGTGTAACAAAAATTTGCGGCATAAACGGCTGTATCTTTTGATTACGTTGGCTTAGAAGTTTGATTTTTTCACAGCTAAAGGGACAGTAGACTTGAGTATTTGATATGAATTTCAGGTTGATACATTCTATACGCGTTCTTGAGAAAAAGGGTCTTGACAGACATACGGACAACAAAACAACCCTTGTGTAGAATCTACAAACGGTATGTTTCGACAGCCGTAGTTGGGAACTAGTTCACATTGAAGGGTCTAAGCTAAGGTCTACTAACATTTTCGATCACATTATCACTTACTTACAGGTCAAAGGTTAGCCTTTTTTTTAATATTGTTATATTTGCAATAACGCATGCTCGGCGGATTACAGCGTTAGTTATATGCGGGATTTGAACCCACGTCCATCCACCCCGATGCTCTGACCGACTGAGCTTATATGACAATGACTCATAACTCCAACTTTTCCTCTCGTTCTTTATATAACCATCTTATTGGGATGGAGCGACACCTATAGTTCGACTTACGTTGTACTACAAACAAGACCAATTTTGAAATTGTTATTTTTACTTGTAGATGATGACGCAACCTTATAATTTGAATATTTTTATGTTTGCAATAATGCCTGCTCGGCGAATTACATAACAAAATTACAAATTAACGAGAGAAAAAATTATAGTCATATGCGGGATTCGAACCCGCGTCCGTCCACCCCTATAGCCGGGGTATGCTCTGACCGACTGAGCTTATGACAATGACTCATAACTCTAATTTTTCCTCTTGTTCTTTATTTAACCATAGTATCGAATTCCACATATGGCTATATTTTTATCTTTCGTAAATTTGTAACAGAGGGTAGCCTATCGACATATTATAAAATTTCCCTCCTAGGTGAGAAAGCTGGGTGGGATAAGTAAAGTCTAAAAAATCTTATTTGTGTGTGTGACAAGTATTTTGACTTCCCGCCCAATCCCAGCTTGCAGCTTGCTCCCCACGTATGCGGCCTGGTGTATCCAGACTAGAGTAGGCATTTTATATCATATGGGCCTCATGTCATAATACTTCTTAACCGACTTCCAAAAAAGGAGGAGGTTCTGAATTCGACGCGTTTATATTTGTTTATGGAAGTCCACACATAACTTTTTACAGAGTTGTCCGATTTTTATTACAAATGGTATACATCCGAGGTAGTCCCATATAAATTTCATCATCATCGGTTGAGTAGTTTATAAGTTGTACTCAATTAACTGAAAAATGTATTTGCTGCCTGGATTATTTAATGGGATTTGCTGTAGTCAGTGATGAACACTATTTAGGCGAGTGAATAATCTTGTGAGCAGTCTTTATCATTATTTTTGTTTAAATGGAACCGACTTTGAACTCTGTAAAGTATGAAATAACTAAGGTGGGTGGGGTTGTCTTAGAATGGCGGTCATTATAGCAAATTATTGGTAGGATATTTTGCTAATGGCTGCCTGGCTAGCTACCACCGTCAAGTAGAAGATCTGTCGCCAAGCACCTAACGGTGTGCTCTAGCAGCTGTCTTTAGAGCCAATAATTCTAGATGAACAACATCTTCAACCACATCATAACTTACCACCAGGTGATATAGTGGTCAAAGGCTAGCTTAAGTGGGTGTTAGGCGACTAAGGGAAAAATACCAAAAGAAAAATATACCAGAAAATGGGAAGCAGTACCTTCTGAAGAACTACCGATTCCTAAGACACCTACCAAGCGGGGGATTATATAAACTTTTCGGACTTACTACCTATGGACGTGAAACCATTGTTTGTCGTGTAATGTGGTTTTAACTTTGATAACTTCCAAATATATTTGAATCGATGAGTCTTTAGTAAGGCTACTTTATGCTGCTATTTTATTTGATTTATATTCTACAGAATCAAAAGAATATGAAATGTTATGCCAAAAGAGTGATTCTAAATGTTTACTTCCCAAGTTCATTAAATAACAATTGTTCCTCTGAAACACCTACATTAAAATATAGGCATAATATATTATATACACCTTATATTATTTAAAAAATAGGTATAAACATATGTTATAATGAATAGGTTTCAATCATGTTGATTTGTGAAGTATCTAGTTATTAGGTTACACTATATAGTTGTACTATACTCTGGTTTTTAATTCGAGATCAAAAATGTAAACAAAGGTGTTAACCGTGCAAAAAAATTACAAGTACTTGGTAATTTTTCTAATTTTGGGAACGGATGGAGCATTTAATGTAAAAAATATATTTAATGCTATAATTTATAGCATTATTATGAAACAATAAAACACTTTTATATGCGCGTACATATTTACGCTTATATTCAAGCCTGAAAAAATGAGTGTAAGATTTTTTTGTTTTTAATAGCCACACTTGTGAGAATATTTTTGAAGAAAAACTATTGAACACCCTGACCTATCAGTTTGACAATGACATATATTGACATTTCTTTGTTTACATTTTTGATCTCGAATTAAAAACCAGAGTATAGTAGTCCATCCAGCCAAATAATGTAAGTAATTTTAAAATGTGTATAATTTTGCAGTACGATAAGTATAATTCTTTAAAATATTTATAACACTACTCAAAAAATAAAAAATCAATTATACATAATTTTTTTTAATTATTTATAATCATTATTATAATTATATAATACAATTTTATGATTCTTAATTTATTTTATAAATAAATAATTACCAACAGAATGAATTAATTGTATTTTATTTATTTTTACGACGACAGATTGGAATAGCTGTACATTGCACCAGGCTCTCTTTTCTGTAAGTGAGTTTTGTTCTTGTTGAGCTTTTATATGAATAGGTTTTATATGAATATCTTAATGTATATATAATGGAAAATATCAATTATCCTGTTTTTTCAGTATTTCACTGATGAAATTCGAAGCATAGTTTATTCGAGTTTCTTTCATTCATAAGAGGTTCTTGTGGGTATCTCGTTGCATATACTAAGGAAAATCTTACGTTATCGTTAGTTTTGTTTGTATTTCAGTGGAGTTTCAGTTCTAAATAGGTACAGAAGTTCTTATCTAGGTACGGGGTTAATAATACTTTGAAGAACAACGATATCTTGCTTCAATTCTGCAGTTTCATTAACACTTCCATATAGCTGAGACTTCTTCCAGTCAAAACTAGTGTTTTGATTGGAAGAAGTCTCAGTTATATAATATAAATAAATATAATAGTTTATTGAACTAAGATAGTTAATATGTTTAACAATATATATAGAGTTATAATCTGAGTTAATATACCTGAGCTCCGTATAAAACAATTCATGAGTTGAACCAAGAACTGAGACTTCTTATAGTAAAATGCACCATCATTAAAGCAAGGCAATTGATATTTTTCACAAAATACTACCTATAACGAATAAAAAAAAAAAAAAAAACCTAGATAATGGATATTCTTTAAAATATATTTTATGATTTCCGTATGTAACATGGAATGACTAGAACCAAGTAATAAGACTTCTTACAATAAAACGCGCTATTATTTAATATCTAGCCAAGATCTATACCTATACTTATATATCTATACCAAGATAATTAAAATCTTAATGTAAAACACATAATTATTTTGAACAAGAACTGAGGTTTCTTCCAGTGAAATTCCATTGTCGAGTCAAGAAATCTGATATTCTGTCGATCTTCGTGCAAAATACAACAACTACTTCGGGTAAAACACCCATTTGAATACTAAGATCTAAAACTACTTACAGTTAATACACTGAAAACTGAAAATGGTTCAATGAAAAACATTAATTATTCGTTTTATATAAACTGATATCTGAATGAAAACATGTACGATTTGATGTCAGTGTTATGGTTTCTTAACTTAAATAAGTCACAATATTCAGATAAGAAGATTTTTAGTTCTACCTATAAGTAATTTTCTTGTTTGTAGAAAACTCTGTTGTTGGTCTTTTTATAAAAAATATTCAGAAAAATACATTATTATAGATTCTTAGATTTTCAACAACACCTTTCCAAAATCTTGAGCCATTTTTTTTCTAAAGTAATGGTTCGCATGCAATGTTGTGTTGTGGTGTATGTATAGCTCATAATTCAATAACTATTTTAATGTATTTTAAAATAGAGAAAATGAGTTTTCTGAATAACATCTACTTTCTTTTTAATAAACTATTATCGTCGGCTTACTATGAAAACCAATTAACTGCATCTATTGTCGTTTCGAGTAAATCGCGTTTGAAATTTTAAGCTAAGATCGACTTTTTAAAACTTAAGAGCTCGGAAATTACTTATGCATATTCATGCAATATTTATCGGTTTATAAGAATTTCTTATTATTTTTATATTTGTGATTTTGTAGTTTCTTATTATGTTATACCTCGTTGCAGTAAAAACTCTATAAACTTTTACTTTATATCCTAAAGGGTGTGCAGTTAATTGGTTTCACCTGTAATTAGAAAATGGACTCTAACTTCTGTTTCAGTGACTTCAGAAAACTGATTTTCTCAAAATCAGATAATGAAGCAAAATCTGAAATGAAACTTATAATTTTCGCAATATTTACTTCAAAAATGCCAATTTTCTTTATCTATTACCTGAAGAATTTTTCGTCAGAGTGTCATTTATTACTATAATAACATATAAAATTATGAATGAATTTATGATACAGTTAACTATGGTTAATTTTTTTCTGAAAAAGTTTCTTCAGATTATATTAGACTTATTACACCAGATTATTTATTTATTTATTTATTATTCTGTTTTACCAGACGATAGAGGGGGAACAATTACACATTGCAGATAATTGGTTTTAGCAGTAGGGCAACATTAGGTATGGTCAAGGGTAGGTACTGCTTACATTTTTTTTTATATTATTGTGACAGAACCAGCTCGAGGCCCACCTGATGTGTAAGCGGACTAACCTCTGCCTATAACAGATGCATTTCAAGTCACGAATTGCACTGCGCCCGTCACCTTGAGACATAGTTCTTAAGTCTCATGTGCCTGTAACTTACAATCCTTTATGCATGCAACCAAACTTCTCTTTTTTTTTTATTCCTTTTAAAACACACTTGGGATTATATTATAATTTAAATTTAAATAAGCATTGCAATTCAACGGAGCAATGCTGCCAGCATGCTGGAGATGCTTCCAACTAGTATTGGGCTGGAGCATTTGGACTGCCTGTGAGTCTGCAATGACTTTTAGCTTGTCGAAATGCTTTTATTGTAGTAGCTGTAGTGTTGTATATAGTGGGTAGTATTTTGTTAATAAAGGAATACCACTATTATGTTAATATATAATTTGCATATTTTATTTTTATGTTATTTTGACGTAACAAGCTCGAGGCCAACCTGATGTTAAGAGACATAGTTGTTAAGTCTCATGTGCCTGTATTTTCGCTGGCTCTCAAGGACTGCCGGAGCACACTGTTAAGTGCTTGGTGACAGATTTTCTACTTGAGAGTGGTCGCTAGCCAGGTGAAATGCCCTTCCACTATGCGGTGAAGGTCAAGCCCGCGGCGGGATTCGAACCACGGACCTGCTGCGCGGCAGTCCATAGCCAATGCCAATGAGCCATCACTGCTTCATAAATAGGTATTGTTTATCATTGTTGTCAATGTGGCAAATTTACAAATCCCAATCCCAAGTCAACTCTCTTTCTGAACAAACTATACGTACTGTATAAGCCCGATCATCCACATCTTCCCCCATTAAGGGGGGTTTTCCATAATACCCACGCTTGGCAGGCATCCCAGGGTGAACTTTTGGTACATATTTATATTTAAATATGTACTTTTTTAATATGAATAATTATTTTCTGCTCTTTCACCGTGTATGTGTTACTTACTTACTGAGTTATTCCGATGCCATAACAATGCGTCTGGGGGTTTAGCAAAAATCACTAAATCGCACAAGGGGGAGGGGGTTTAGTAATTATTATTTGGTCAAATGCGCGATTTCTAAGCGAAATATTGGAGACGAGAGAAAAAGAGGAAATATTGGAGTTATGAGTCATTGTCATGTAAGCACAGTCGGTCAGAGCATACCCCGGCTATGGGGTGGATGGACGCGGGTTCGAATCCCGAACATGACTATAATTATTTCTCTCGTAAATTTGTAATTTTGTAATAAAACCGCAGAGCAGGCGTTGTTGCAAACATAACATAAAAATACTCTTTATTAACACATTTGCTCGTAAAGGGTCTATTATTTCACCAATTTCATTATCGTACTGTATCTCATTATGTACTTGTGCGTTATTGTAATGTAAAACGCGCGAGTTTCTTTTTAATAAGGAAAAACGCACGGTTTATCAACGCTCCGTCTAAAACGAACTGTATGTTTTTAAATAATAGCAAAGAGTTTTTTTTGTTAGAAAAGTGGTCAACATTTTATGAATAATAATAACTTTGCGAGATAAAATATAATAAATTAATATTTAATTCTTTAATTTAATTCATTTTGACCATAATTTACAACTATTAATCTGTAAATGAATAAATAAGTAACACTGGCTGATTTTGTGCCTTTGCCTTAAAAAAAAGCGCTGATGTGCGCGCATCGCTAATAATTTGTGAACAAGTAAAAATTATTCCGCGTGCTTTTTCTTTTCACTGTAATGTTTTTATTTGGAAATGTCGTCAAGTAATGATGAATTTATTAATTCTACACCGCCAGAAGTTTCACAGACGGCGAAAAAAATTTTAGATAAAATTGTAAATTAAAAAATTAAATAAATACTTACCTTACTCTAAATTGTTTAATTTTTTCTAACTGCTTTAACAAGTGATTATATATTTATTCTGTCGCCAAGCACCAAACAGTGTGTTTCGGCAGCAGTCCTTGAGAGCCAGTGAAGTTACAGGCACATGAGACTTAACAACTATGTCTCAAGGTGACGAACGCAGTTGCAATTCTTGACTTGTGAGACGGGTGAGAGGCACCGATTCCTACTCGGACTTTAGCAGGAATAGATAACTTTCTCCACTCTACTTTTCATTTAAAAAATACTAATTTTACATTATTGAAGTTCTTAATTGTAAAATATTGATAGTAGTACCTCTATTTGAAATTAATTCGGCTCTTTCTCCAGTGTTAATTTCAAGAAAGTAACTTTTTCTTCTTCAACTAATATGAACTTCAAGAAAGTAAAAACTACTAATTTTACTTTCTTGAGGTTGGAAATGAAAATAGAGTGGTGAAAGTTATCAATTCCTACCTATACCCATATTAATTTTATATACGAGTACGTACAACTCACATTATTATTTACAATAAATATTTTAGAAATACTACAATATTTTCCTTTTATTATATTCGGAATGATCAGTAGACTGTTTGTCACAGGTGGTCAAAGGATAGCTTATCAGCTTTGAAACAATATGAAATATCCTTGTTGCACCTCGCATTTTCACCCGCATGTTCAACACACAATTTACCGAACATTTTAATGAAACGTAAGTATTCTTTAACATGCATTGTACATTCTATTCTTTGAATTCTATGATGGTTTATCACCTACGGTTAACCATATTTGTACAGACAGGCTGATTCCCGAAATCTTCATTCTCTAGTATTTTTGTATTTCCATTCGCCTTTTCCCAATCTTTCTTTAAACTATTCGAACACTTTCCTTACAGATTTCTTCTACACACTCATGAATTCCTAGTAGCTTTTCATATTAACCGATATTTTAACCAATCGAACATTTAACCACTGTATTAATTTGCCAGTAATTTTTAACAAACTAAAACAGATCTAAAATTAAAATTGCAACCAAAAATAAAACCATAATATATAATATAGACGAAGGATATTTACACTTTTGTTGAAATAAATAGTTACTGTCTACTGTATTTGAAAGTATCGACGTAAACATGACTCACACAGCATAACTATGCGTATAATTAATTGATCGAACGAGCGCGAAACGTCTCCGTTTCAGCGTGGGCATAAATGCTTTCGTGCCTATGTCTGTCCGCCGGGTGTCCGGCTGTTTTCCTCTACAGGTCAATAATATATTTTGACAAAGATATGTACTATAAATAAAAAGATTTGTGTTTGTAGGTGCGCAAATACAATTCACTAAATGTAGATTATCTCAAATTTACTCCGATTGAGTAAGAGTTTGATTGAACACTCTCCCATTTACCAGGGTAATACAGCTTAGAAAAATTACGTAGTTCTTCTAAGACCTATACAGCCTTATTTATAAAAAAAAAGCTAGAATCGTTTGTACATCCCTTCTTACGACAGAACTCTAGAAGTAGTTAGTCTTAGACTATCTCAGTATGGACTTAGTTTTATAAATGGGTTCATAAACGTGGATTTTTTGCATTAACGCCTGCTAAGCTTACAATATTACAACGAAAGGAAAAATTTGAACCACGAGCGGGATTCGAACCTGCAACCGCCATCCCTATAGCCGGCACATGCTCTGCCAATTATAACTGAAAGGGGATATAACTTCTCTGGCATATCTACCCGCCGCCATATTGTGTTTTTTTTTTAGTTTCGGTGGAATTGCTATATATGGGTATAGAATACTTATATAAAACAAAAAAATTAAGTAACATATTACCCTAGAGTGTCACATTGCAAAATATGACACTCTAGGGTAATATAAAATATTTGGAGATAAAGATCGCGATAAGCGAACAATGTCAATGAATATCAATGTAGTAATTACGTTGTACAGTGAAACCTGGTTAATTGGGATCTCAAGGGACCAAGACATATGTATCAATTATTGAAAGATAAAATTCCGGAATTATACCCTTATCTTTGGCAATGTTACGGCAAACCATCAAAATTAACATACCAAAAGAACGTTATATTATCTTCCGTAGGAAGTCAACAGGGTGAACCTCTGGGACTGAATCCTCTGAACTTTTTGTTTGTGATACTTGTCCGGATAAAATTTCGATTATTGAAAAATTCAGATTACTTGCGCCTAATATAAAATTAGTAGAAAAAAGTTCGCTCCGTCTTTTGGGTTCACCTATTCTTGACGAATCTTTGTCACCATTTGTCGAAGAACAAATTCAAAAGTTTAGAAATGCTTCTAGCAGATTATTCAAAATTAACGCCCTATGGCTATTACTGTTATTAGATTTTGCCTTTTCGTTCCTAAATTTACATACTTTTTGAGATGTTGTCAGCTTTGGAAACACAGTGAGCTTCTTTTAAGCTTAGACAATTTATTAAAAGATACGTTAATTTCGGTTTTGAGTGTGGCTATTGTGGCAGCTTTTTTGTCTTCTGTACACAGTACACACAAATTAGTAGAAAAAAATCTTGCACCATCTTTAGGCTCTTTTGATGTAGCATATCTGGCTGAGGCCAAAACCACATGGGGACTGGCTTGTCCAAATACTGATTTCCCAAAAATGTTGTCATCTCAGAAACAGTGGGATCGGCCCCTATGCGAGCTAGCACGGAAAGATCTTTTAAATACGTGCCCTAGTATCGCAGATCGTGCTTGTATTCTCGCTGTTTCTGTGTGGGAATCAGGTCTTTGGTTACAAGCCATTCCTTCTTACAAAACTGGTAGCCTTATAGATCCTTCCGCTTTTCGTCTCGCTATTAGCTTACGCTTGGGTGCAAGGTGTTGTGTTGCACATCACTGCCAGTGTGGTACTGCAGTTGACCAACTCAGTCACTATGGCCTCTCCTGCTCTCGAAGTGCTGGTCGAATTTCCCGCCACGCCAGCCTTAACGATATCATTCGCCGGGCTTTTACCAGCGCCAATGTTCCAGCTGTTCTCGAACCGAACGGTCTGATGCGTGACGATGGTAAAAGATCTGACGGCATGACTCTGGTTCCATGGAAGTTAGGACGGCCCTTAGTGTGGGACGCTACATGCGTAGACGCTTTAGCGCCGTCACATCTTTCTGAAACCCACGTGAGGGCTGGCGCCGCGGCTACTTCGGCAGAAGAACTCAAGCGGCGCAAGTATGCTAACCTCGGTATGGGTTACATATTTGAGCCGTTTGGTGTAGAGACGTTGGGTCCATGGGGACCGGGAGCTCATCGTATTTTCCAAAATTTATCAGAGCGCTTGGTCGATGCGACGCGTGATCAAAATGCTGGCACCTATTTGGCTCAAAGAATAAGCATTGCAATTCAACGGGGCAATGCTGCCAGCATGCTGGGCACGCTGCCAACTGATAGTGGGCTAGAGCATTTGGACTGCCTATGAGTCCAAATGCTTTTATTGTACTTAGTAGCTGTAGTGTTGTATATAGTTTATAGTATTTGGTTAATAATGGCCAGGCATACGGCCAGAAAAAAAATCAATTATTGAGGGTTTCCAATAATCCAGTTTTCCAATTAAGCAAGTTTAAAATTATAGTTCTCATTTACAGAGGCTTACTAAGGTCGAAATGTGCCGTTATTCCATTTTTAGAGGTGGAAATGTTAATAAAAATGCGTATTTCTGGTGTTATGAATTTAATGTAGGTATGAATGTACATACATAATGACATATATGATATATAACCTGATTAATTTGTCTCACTTATACAGGTAATTGAGCTACAGAGTCTCAATTATAGAGGTAAACATCGAAAGTATTAGAATTCAAATCTCATTTATCCAGGTTCTAAATGTCCCATTATCAGAGGTAATTTAATGAAAAAGAACCGGGATCTCATTGCAACTCAATAATAGAAGTTTCTTCCTTATCCAGCTCCCACTTAACCAGGTTCCACTGTTTATATAAAAAATTGAAATAACATTTATTGGAACAAATATTTACTTACTTCACATTTTTCGATTCATAGAGGCCGCTTCCGGCGGGTTCAACAGGATGTCAATCGAACTTGGTGATTTGGTAGACAAGCAAACAACCGTGGTTTGAATTACCTCCATACCTTCCCGTACTTTGATAAAACAGCCTTTCTTGGCCATGTGATGCGATTTAGAAACTTAAGACGGCGTAACTATGACTTTCCTCCTCCGATTACTGCGAGCCGGGAGGAAAGCACCAACAACAAGATTAGACTAGGAATGCACAGAAGATGCACAAACCCAGCTTACATCAAAACTGTGGCATGATGTTATGCGAAATTCTTCTGAGAAGAATGAAAAACGTTGAAAAACAAACAAGAAGAAGAACAATATTCGAACAAATATAAAGACAAAGCACATGAAGTGCAGAAAAAATTGCGCAGTCCGGTCTAAATCAAGTGAAGCCTTGAGCAGTGATGAGACATCGTGGGGTAGAGGCCCCACGAGGTACAGCAGAGGCCATGAGCTCAGGTTCAATGCCTCCACCAGCCCCGCCAAAGGCTTACGAGACAGCGTGTGTCCTCCGATTAGCCTGGAATACCAACATAGTAATAGTAATTGTTACTTTTACGTCTTATCTGTATGAAGTTTATTTAATGTAATCTTTTTGAACATTTTCATGTTCGCTGCGCCGAGGTAGGAGGAAAAGTTTTTATATAGGTATTTTAAATTTTCACCCATTTAATTTTTAGGTTTTTTACAATAGCTTAACCACTTGTTTACAAGGTAGGTAACTGATGATATGATCAAAGATGATTAACAGACTCAACCTAGAATCCTCGTAATCAAGATCTGGCTCAAGGACAGCTGACAGAACTTACCGTTAGATGCTTGGCGACATATTTTCTACTTGAGGGAGGTTGCTAGCTAGGCGGGCATTTGCAATAGCCAAAACGCGATGAAGCTCATGCCCGTGACTTCTTAATTTGACTGAAATCTTGTCTATGTATTCATTACATGCGAATATAATATCTCTTGGTACACCGCGGTGCCGTATATAATATCATAGTAATTTTTGTAACAAACGCAAGGCAGGCACACAGGCTGAAGGTCTTGGCAGATTACCAGCTCCTTGTTATATTTTAGTGATTTGCTGAGGCATAATGCTGAGCCGAGACCTCTTTCTTAATGTAGCACACAAATAGATGCATATACCGACCATTTATTTGCATTATAGAAATCTATATTTGTTTCAATGCTATGTCTAGTAGTTATGCCTACGTAGCTATTTTATACATCTCTTTTTCATATTGCATTGTTGTTTTGTCATATAGCCGAACTACTTTTTGTATTTGTATCTTCTGTTTTTGCACTTTCTCATTCATATTTGTGTAGTTTAAATGTATGTGTACTAATGAAACAAATAAATGCCTGTAATTATGTAATAAAATAAATGTCTGTCTATGTCTAACATTGGTTATTATTTGTTTGTAAAGAAAATGGAAACGAAAACTAAAAAATATCGTAACTGAACCCTAAAATGGAATCATTTACTAGTAACCTAATTTCTATTTAGTGTTCTGATTGTACAGTTCAGACCAAAAGCGAAAAACAAGTTAATTTATATTGGAAAAATGACAAGAAGAAAAACAAGGGTTTCCACACTAAACGGCATTAATATTTGTTGAATGCGGCCAATTAACGTGTACGGAGGGTTTGAATTAGTAAGTACGGCACTGACTTAATCAAATTATTTTACCTCACAAGCTCGGAAAGGTTTATTCTACTTGTAAAAGTGCTTTAAAGCACTCTTGCATATTTTAATATTGTTCCTTTGCAACAGAATATTAGCTATTGTAATTAGCTTTGCTTTTAATTTAAATAAACTAATTTTCATTCTTGTATAAACTGTTTTTTATTGCACCTATAGCATTTTCCTCCCTGTAGGAGGAAAATTGAGTGTTTCAAAATAACAACTTTACAGCCTTGCAGTTCAAATAACTATTAGGGGCAATTTTTTAAGTAGGTATTTGAATAAGTACTTTTTATAATATTTTTGAAAGCAGTTCCAGTTACAAACTAACGGCCAAGCAAAAGTTTCATTTTTCAAATCCTGCCAAGGCTTGCGTTACACTGCATGGAATGGGCATGGCATCTTACTTTAATCCGATAATAGGCCGCCTAACAGAGTATTTTCTTGGAGAACTTATTCTCATACTAGGTCTTTTTTATAGCTAATACACAACTGTCCACTATGTCACCTGATGGTAAGAAGATGATTTTCAGGCTACCCTAAAACTACTGGCTCTCAAGGTGGCTGCCGGACCATACCGTTAGGTGCTTTGCGAAAGATTTTCTATTTGAGGGTGGTAGATAGCTTAGAACACTGTTATTTTGCCACTCACCATGCAATGTTTAAGCCACCTTCGTTTTTATTCAATGCGATCGTGATGGAACAAACTTGGGGGTCACCTGGGGGTAACCTCTACCAAAAATAGATCCAGTTCGTCGTGTGGAAAACTGCTCTGCTCCCATACATAAAACATCTCTGAAACATAGAGTTGTTAAGTCTCGTGTGCCTGTAATTTCACCTTTCAAACTGGAACACAGTACACACAAGGTCCATGGTTCGATCCCAACGGCCGGCTTGAGCTTCACCGCATGAAGGAAGGGGATTTTTCGAATGTTCGCCTGGTTAGCTACCACCTTCAATTAGAAAATATGTCGCGAAGCACCTAACAGTATGTTTCGCGCCAACTGGTAGTGGGCTAGAGCATTTGGACTGTGCGTCTGCAATGACTTACAGGGATCTAAATGTTTTTATTGTAGTAGCTGTAGTGCTGTATATAGTTCGTAGTATTTTTTTAATAAAGCCATACCGCCGGTAAAAAATAAATACAAACATATATATATTATATATACAAACTATATATAAACAGATTAAATATGGATATTGACAACTAATGAGATTGAACGTCTCTAGTCTAGTTTCACTGCAATATGTCGTCGAAAATGAAACGCAACAGGATGACTTTGTTTTTTTTTAATATTAATGTGACGGATCAAGCCAGAGGCCCACCTGATGTTAAGCGGACTAACCTCTGCCTATAACAGATGCATTTCGTCACAAGTCACAAAGTGCACTGCGCCCGTCACCTTGAGAAATGGTTGATAAGTCTCATGTGCCTGTAATTTCACTTGCTCTCAAGGTCTGCTGCCGGAACACACCGTTAGGTGATTGGCGACAGATTTTCTACTTGAGGCAGGATTTGAAAGAAACGTGAAGTGATAAGGTATTTTGGAAAAGTTGATTTGAATTTTGGGATAAAATAGGGATTAGGATCGAAGGATCAAGGAATGGTTAGCAAAAATAGAACAATAGGAAGGCTACCTGATTCGAAGCTCGCCCCGCGTGCTGTATGTATTCCGACGCGTCTACTACGTTCTTTCTTCGTTCTCCAAATGATGATTTTCTTTTGGTGATGATTTCGGTTGATTTCTGTGCGCGAGGATCGCGGCTGATTATTAAAACGTCGGGTTTTACGATATTTTTCGAGGAGTTATACGGAGCTCGTGTGCGTGTGGACTGAGTGACCACATTTTTATTTTGTTTATTTTTGTTAAGTTAGTTACTTCAAGATTTAGTAAAAGTCATAATATAATTTGTAAAATGTGAATTGTAATTTGTAATGAATTAATAATAAAGTTATGACTCTTAAACTATGGTCTCTCAGTTCACACACTCAAAATTGCGAATCTTGAGCATGCAATAAAAAACAAATCTGCGTAAATACATAACTTATAGTCACATATTGTATACAGATATTTAGTAAAACATATTTTAAAGTGTTTAGAAGATAACAAACCACAACGTGGAAACTAAAATTGCAAATTACAAAATTCTTCCTGGTGTCACTGAGAGACCACTTATAAAACACATATACTTTATTAATTATGCCACAAAAACTATATATTTTAACTGCTAACTTTAGTAAAAGTTACATGTAAATTTGTAAAAGTAAAATAAGAGCACCGTTTTTGGCTACTTTAGTAAAATTTACATTTAATTGTGGTCACTCAGTTCACACATGGTGAATATGTAAATTAATTGAAAGTTCTTGAATAATAAGTAATAGATTAAAATTAAATATATCAGTATTTAGTAAATCTTTTTTACTACAGGGATGTGTATTTTTATCATGTATTGATTGCTCTTAAGATCAAATAATTGCTATTTAATATTTTCAATACAATTTATGTAGTAGGGTGACCACACAATGAAAATTCATTTGAGTTATTAAGCTTATTTACGCTAAGTATTTCATTACTCATAACCGCCAGGTTCCAGTAATGAAATACGTTGATGACGTTTTTAATAATGGCATAAATTAATTTCACCACGTGACATCACACACACTAATACCTGTTATAAATCTGATGAAATTCACGATTATGGGTATGTATATACATGTGTATATTTAGCCAGTGTCATGTTTTAGAAATAACAGTTTTACAGATATTCTCAAGTACAAAGTAGGTTAAGTCAAAATCAGAGCTTAGTAAAATATTGTGGTCAAGACAAAGGTGAGTCATTCATGCCTTCTTGAAGTGGTGGAAATTTTACAGGAATTTTTCATGGAGCTCAGAATAAATCACCAAAAGTTATGTTTTCTACGTTGTAGTACTTGCTTACACTTGTGCACGATAATGAACACTCAATGAATCATTCTAAATCATAATTGTACATATCAAAACTCAAAGGAACACTAGTTTCAGTAAAAAATACAAAGTCCCCAAAATTGACTTTTCCTCTCGTACTCTTTCCCGCCTAAATCTTCCACTAGATGTTTTGGAGGGCAGTAATGAGATTTGAATTTGGAACATGTAATATAGTGCCTTTATGCACTCTACGAGATTATTCGAAAATATAGTATGAAAAACTTACTGACAATTTTGAATACTGTAGGTACCGTCGTCGCTGCGTCGGTATGTGTAGTAAAAAAAAAACAAATCAAACGCGCGAGCACCGAATACCTATGAAAAACAAATTAATAACGCGAAACTTTCGTTCTCAAGTTTAA
Source organism: Plagodis pulveraria (assembly GCA_963890685.1). Lineage (NCBI taxonomy): Eukaryota > Metazoa > Arthropoda > Insecta > Lepidoptera > Geometridae > Plagodis > Plagodis pulveraria. The sequence continues at coordinate 4,979,203 of OY982963.1, forward strand.
TAAGAAAAATTATAACGACAAAGCAAATATAACCGAATTAGACTCTAATGTAAAAAAGTTGTTTAAATTAGATTTTCGCGATTATTACACATTGTAATTAAACAACTTTAAACGGTTTAAATCGCGTATACTTATCATTATTTTTATCAAATTAGTCACCCCGTGACCACGATCACTGCTAAGTGTTTGAAACGTCGGGACAAATATAATGATAAATATACGCGATTTAAACCATTGAAAGTTTTTACAATACTACGAATTATACTCACTGAATTTAATATTACGATAAAATGATATATGGAATAAAATATAAAATAAAACTGGCTTCTTATACTAAAAAGCGTAAAATTACTCGTGAAAGTCGGTATCATATCGCTACAAAGGTGGATCTCAATATTCTGTTCGATACTGAACCGATTTTAATGAAACTTGCACAGTTCCCTAAAAGTGAATACCATTAAAAATCGTCACATAGTTGTGGAGAAATGCATGAACAAACATACATACAAAAATTTGAATACACCTATAAATTCTCGTAGACAGGTAGGTACTAATATTTGTATGGAGGCCCTAATAGATCACTATAATAATGTGAATAAGTAGTTTCTATAATTTTACAAAAATATATGTCTAACTATTACCCTAATTTCCCAAGTCTGTTGAAAATGTCAAGGATGTAAAAAAGCAACTATTAGACAACGGCAGTAAGAATACGAACACAAAAGCCATAAAAAAAAAACCTGAAATTTGGCGCCATTAGGAAAATAGCACAAAAATCTTAAAACTTACAAAGAAGTGTTAAAATACGAATAATTATTGCTAATAGCATTGGTTTAACACATTGTAAAACAGTAAAGTGATGCAAAATATTATCACGGGTTAAGAAAAACCCAAATTGTATTACTAAATCACTTGCATAGTAAATTGTCAGTGTGGTCACCCTACTTCATACATTTTATAGAACATATTGAATAGCAGTTATCTTGTCTTAAGAGCAATCAATACATGATAAAAACACACATCCTTGCAGTAAAAAATATTTACTAAATACTGATATATTTAATTTTAATCTACTACTTATAATTCATGAACTTTCAATTAATTTATATATTCACCATGTGTGAACTGAGTGACCACAATTAAATGTTAATTTTACTAAAGTAGCCAAAAACGGTGCTCTTATTTTACTTTTACAAATGTACATGTAACTTTTACTAAAGTTAGCAGTTAAAATATATAGTTTTTGTGGCATAATTAATAAAGTATATGTGTTTTATAAGTGGTCTCTCAGTGACACCGGGAAGAATTTTATAATTTGTAATTTTAGTTTCCACATTGTGGTTTGTTATCTTCTAAACACTTTAAAATATGTTTTACTAAATATCTGTATACAATACGTGACTATAAGTTATGTATTTACGCAGATTTGAAATTTTGAGTGTGTGAACTGAGAGACCATAGTTTATGATTCATAACTTTATTATTAATTCATTACAAATTACAGTTCGCATTTTACAAATTATATTATAACTTTTACTAAATCTTGAAGTTACTAACTTAACAAAAATAAACAAAAAAAAATGTGGTCACTCAGTCCACACGCACACCGGAGCTCGACTCGTTCTTATGCACGCCAGACGTCCACTGCAAGATTTTTCTACCCCCAAGATAGCTAAGGAAATGTAAAGGATGTGTTGAGTAGGTGTTGCGTTAGAAAGATTGCGTACAGTCGCCTGCAATAAATAGTGTGATGGTGCTAAGTTATTAATAATCGAAGATAAGATTAACATGAGTAAAAATATTCAAATTATTCTTTGAATAATATTGTGAATTTTTTCCAAAGCACGTTCTAATATTTTTTGAACATAATATTTATTTATTTACATAACTAATACGGTACAATCAATTACATTAGCTAGTGCATGCAAGTTTAAATATAGATATTCAAATAACAAAATAAAACATAGTAATAAAAAACCAAAAAGACGAACGAAGAAAAAATAACAATAATAATACATTTGAAAATAAAGTATAGCCTAAATACAATATCAATTTCAATATCATAATAGTTAGGTATATTCTTCTAAGCCTACCTCGCTACGAATAAATAATGTATTTATTCGTAGCTACCTCATAATAAAACGCTTACAATTCTCAAGGTCCTGGGTTTTGATTCTTGTTATTGGTTTTATTGGCAAAAACAATTAACAATAAATCAGTAGAGTCTGAATCCCCCAATTCTATAGGAAAAGAGAGAAGAAAAGCGATCTAGAGAGAAAGCCTATTAATGGGTCTGTTCCCGTCTAGAATGTCCTCTTTTTTAGACGTTGCTTTGGTTGAAAATGATCTGTTGTCAGTATTAAATTTACCTGTACTATTATGTTTTGTTTCAATATTTTATAGTTATGATACAATCAAGAGGCCCAGCTGATACTAAGCGGCAATCTCTGCCTACAACTGATATATTTTGTGACAAGTGATGATTTGCACTGCGCTCATAACCCTGAGACATAAGGTTGACATAAAGTTAAGTCTCATGTGCCTGAAATTTCACCGGCACTCCTACCCTCCAAACCTGAAGACAGTAACGCGAGCATTACTAATTGGCGGTGGAAGTAGGTATGGTGACAGTACTTTCGCGGATGAACTCTACACAAAGAGTTCTACTGATGAGTTCTACTATCAAACAGACTAACGTAGTGACAGCATGTCCTGCTGGAAGATTACCACAGGTCCTGCTGGCGCGATGACCTTGAACGCACTCCCATCAGAAGTTGTATACTTCGATCAGCCTTCAAACGATTCAAACATTTAACTATCACTAACATTATTTAAGAATAAATTAGGATTAAGCATGTTATGAACTAAGCAACTAAACTAAGTATAACATAATAAGGGACAGTTTTGTTTACAAATACATACATAAAAAATATATACATAATATATATATATACAGCGTGTCCCAAAATTCAACGATAAGCCGGCATCGGAGCATGGCAAAAAAAATTATAACTGTTTTTTTTTATTAATTACAGAGACTTTTATAAATTTCATCGATATTCGATACCCATTATGCTATTTTCAACTACCATGACCACAATTTTTGACATATTTTTGATATTTTTTGTGCATTAGCAACCTAAGAAGGACGGCTATCTACCACAATCCTTTAAAATTACAGAAAGTCTGTAGTTATTTTACAAAAATCAGTAAATATATATAATGGTCACTTACTTATTAAGATATAACTTACACTAACCACCATCTAAGTGTAAATAGTGAATGATGATTGGAGAATGATATTGTAAAACTAGTTAATATAATAAAATAAAAATAAATCTAAAAAGAGTACGGACCACGAGTCTGTAGTGCGATATATTTAATTATAAAAAAAAAACTATCAGCACCCCGCACATACATCATATAGCACCCCGCAGAAAGTACCAAAAACGTTATTTTTTCGTACAGTTAGAGATAGTCTGACCCGCACTTGGCTAGTTTTATTATATACATATATAGCTAATTTATAATATACAGTAGATATTGGACTATAACCAAACTAAGTACTTGTATACCTAATATACCGTTTTTACGAAAGAGCAGTAAAAAAAAAAAGTTTGAAAATACGTTTCTTGTATGTTATTGTTAACTGTTGGGTACCTGACCGTTATATATATTAAGTGAAAATTTAAATATAATATTTCGAATAATGGAAGTAACTGCTTAAATAGCTTCCCGCCCGCCCGGGCCCGAATATTAATTATATATATACCCGTATAAATATGATGTAGTTATGGTTGATTTACATATACCTACTTAGGAGTCTACCGATCAAACAGTAGCACCAGTAGTAATAAGTTCTTCAGCGTCATAAGCTAAAGCTGAAACTGTTTCCAGCAAGGTGAAGTGGGGAAAAAGAGATGCTGAACAGGTTAGTAAATATAGTGAAATATGTCATAAACAATTAAGAAATATGACTTTCCAGTGGAATTACAGTCATGTGCTCGTCATCATGCATCGTATTGTTATCGACAGATTGTATGCAAATATTGAAAAGTGCTAAGGGAGGCGGCTACGGTTACCTGTCGCTTACAGAAGCATCTTAAACGAAAACATGTTACTGGTTGGAATAGGTATGTCGGAGAGGCCCATCAAATGGCACGATGCAGTTATCTAGTGTGGTTGTCTCATGGTAAACCTTCATGTGGTGAGCTATACAATTAAATGCAAGATACGAGAAGGCTTTTTAAATCCAAGTTGAAGTGGTGCCAAGGTAACGAAAAGCAAATTAAAATGGATATCTTGGCAACACCCCATTGAAAAAAGGACTTCAGAGGCTTCTGGAAGCGCACAAAAAAACTGGACTCTGGTGCTTGCATGCCTGCTTGTGTCGATGGTCAGTCTGAGCCAGCTCAAATTTCCGAATTGTTTATGAAGCATTTTCATGTTAAATCACCTCTAGGACTGGTGAAACAGACGCTTGTTACTGCGAGCAAAAGTAGTGACATTGTTAGATTTACTGCTAAAGAAATCGAGCTGGTAATAAGAAATATGACGCGGGGTAAGTCACCAGGTCAAGATGAACTTAGTATCGAACATTTGCAATGTGCGGGTTCTCATCTACCTAGGTTGTTGGCGATGCTTTTCAACTTTTCTATTAGTCATGCATACCTTCTGTAAGAGCTCATGAAAACCATTGCTGTACCAATACTAAAAAATAGACCAGGCGATGCCTCCGACAGTTCCAATTATAGACCGATATCGTTAGCTAATGTGATAGCAAAAGTGTTGGATAGTCTGCTTGAGCATCAACTGAGTAAGCACATGGTTCTAAACGAGGCCCAGTTTGGTTTTAGACCGGGACTATCAACTGAAACTGCTATTTTCAGACTCAATCACACTGTAGAGTACTACACAACACGAAATTATGATGTTGTGGATTTTGTTTTTTGCCCATTTCTATGAATTTAATTTATGTTGACATTGTAATTTACATGAGTATTTTTAATATATTTTTGACATGTTTTTATTTGAGTTTTTCGCATTTATTTGTTAGCAGATGATGGTAAAATGTATGAATGTAATATACCTATAACATTTTAATTTTTATGTAACGAATATATGACTTGTAATCAAATTATTACCAATAAATGAATATGAATATTAAAAACACCAGTGTATGCATGTTTTTTGGATCTGTCGAAGGCATTCGACCTGGTCTCGTACAATGTCCTATGAGATAAGTTGCAGAGTGAAACCAGTACACCTGCCGAAATCATAAATGTATTTAAGTATTGGTACTATAACCAATCCAACATGGTAAGATGGGCTGACTCATACTCAGCGGAGTATGGGCTGGAGTGTGGAGTGAGGCAGGGAGGCCTAACCTCACCTCAACTTTTAACCTTTACATGAATGGGCTGATCGATGAGCTTAGCAGAGCCGGCATCGGCTGTTCTATAGATGGGAAGTTTGTCAACAATATCAGCTACGCCGACGATATGGTTCTGCTGAGCCCATCGATCAGGGCACTTGAGGTTCTTCTGGGTATTTTTGAGAGGTATGCAGTGAACCACGGCCCCAGGTATAACTCTAAAAAGAGTGAAATACTAATATTTAAGGCAGGGAACAAAAAACCCAAGTCGTTCCCTTCAGTGAGGCTTGGAGAAGTACCGCTAAGTAGAGTCACGAAAGTTAAATACCTGGGGCATTGGGTCACTGAGGATCTCACTGATGACCTAGATATAGAGCGGGAGCGTAGGGCATTGGCTGTGAGATGTAATATGCTGGCTCGTAGGTTTGCAAGGTGCACAAGAGCGGTTAAAATAACCCTATTTAAGGCGTACTGTCAAACATTTTATACCTGCAACCTATGGGTCAACTACACTAAAAAATCGTTCAATGCCCTGCGCGTCCAGTATAATAATGGGTTTAGGATGCTGTTGGGTCTGCCGCGCTACTGTAGTGCATCGGGGATGTTTATAGAAACGAACACAGATTGCTTCCGAGTAATAGTAAGGAAAAGAGTGGCCTCCCTGATGCAACGCGTGCGAGACAGCACCAACACTCTCCTAAATACAATTGTAGATAAAATACAATGTCCTGTGGCGTCACTGGAACATAGTACATAATATGAGGTCGATCGTGGAGAAATGTTAAATTTAATATTAAGGAACTTTTAGTATGACAAAATTTATTTTATTATAATAATTATTCAATTAAGAATTAAGTATTCGATTGACATGAACAAAATATGGATATTTCTGAAATAAAAATGATTGATTGATTGATTGATAAGCTTGTGAACATGTTTTCCCTCTTTTGATCAGAATATAGATATTATTTTAAAAAGTAATGAGCTATTTACAAGAAACAGTATTTTTTTCAATAAAATAATTAAATATATCTGTATAATTTCTAAATACAATTACAAGCACTATCGCGTGCTATTAAAAAATCACATTTTACAAATGATTCGAACACATTTTTTTTGCCGACCTGGACAATTTATTTTCTCTAATAATTTGCAAAATGTGAACATCTAAATAAAGCGTAACCTGTTAAATAGGTGCAAGTAACATTTCGTGCTTCTTTTTTCTTCAATAATTTATAATACAATAATTATATAATTCAATAATTTAAATACATATTTGTATTTTCTTAAAATAATTACCTGTTCCTTAGATTTATTATAAATTGCTAACTTAAAATGCAGCCCGTAACTTGATACTTGAGACTCTATAATATGTTATAATGTTTGAATCTTAGATACATCCACGAAAAATCAAAACGAAAGGAAAAATCGCTGCGGTTCGTGAGCTGTGCCTGAATATCTTAGAAACTACGAATCTTAGAAACAACTAATCAGATTTTGATCCAACAAGGCTAAGAACCATAGCGCTATTTTAATACTATTTTATGAATAAAAAAAAAACTGTACGATCTTATATACGTTGTGAAATTTTACTAGCAGAAGCACCTCACTATTGAATATCAGTGACTTGATCTAATTTTGGGCATACGTCTGAGCATTGGTGTAGTTTTTTTTTATTGCTGATAGTTAAGCCTTTGGCCACTATCTCACCTGATGGTAAGTGATGATGTGGTAAAAGGTGTTACCAGACTTAACATAGAATTATTGGCTCTCAAGGACAGCTGCCGGAACACACCGTTAGGTGCTTGACGACAGATTTTCTACTTGGTCGCTAGCCAGGCGAGCATTGGCAAAATGCCCTTCCACCATGCGGTGAAGCTAGCATCGTTTGACTGTTTATTGTTTCCTATGTTATTTTTGTTCCGAAATAATGGTTATTATTATTATAAAAAAGAATATTCAGATTTTATTTCCTTCCGAGAGTCATATTTCGTGAACTCACAATTTAAATACGACAGTAAAAGTCTCACAAGGCTTTGTAGATCGCAATAGGAGAATACACAACACAATTTGCAAATCATCAATCAAAAATCATCATTTCAAATCATTTATTTACTAGAATGTAGTATAAAGCACAGCTGGTGGTAAATGAATATAGGTTCAAACAATATACCATAACAATGGCGTGTAAATACAATTTACTAAATTAGTTTTATTAATAATAATTTATTTCCCAAAAAATACACACATTCAGTACACATGTAAAAGATATATACATCTTATGCTTAATTTTATAAGCTAAATAATAAAATAAATCTATATATTAATATAAGGTGATAATATAATTCTTAATGCAAACAATAAACAATTTCAGCCTCATGCCTTTGTAGCTACTAACTAATGGTATAAATTATGTAGGCATATCTAATTTGATATACTGAACAATGTTACAATTTACCTATTGGGACTTTGGCAGCTGTGCTGACCTAGACCTGTGTTACAGCTGTAACGATAATAATTAACGTAGGTATTCCAATGTTCTAATAAATAAAACTAATTCACAGAAATGTATTATCAATAGTTTTTGTTTATAATGTAAATTGAGTTTAAAAAACAAAATAATTTAAATGTTACAAACCTATACTAATTTTGTTATTTAGTAAATAAAATCATAAATTATTTCGTTATTTAGTTTTATATGTCACAAATTCCTTTGTTATAAAAAATCTAATAGCCACATGTTAGTTTCCTTTTGAACACAGGTAAAGATAATTCTTTTAATTTTTCAGGTACCTTATTATAAACATTAATGGCATTTATATATGATCTAATATTTAGTAGGTCTCATGTGTCAAATTTATGATTTGACATTTTGCAGTATTTATAGGTTTTATGACTTCTTCGTGTCCCTATATGGATGGATCTATATGTAATTGTTTAAAAAAACGAAAAAATACTATTCAGAGCTCAGCAATGGTAATAGAGAACCGCATTTTATCAGCTAAAATATATTCTTCCGAGCTCAAAAATTGCTATACTATATCGTTAACTTTACACGATTTATTTGTAGGTAATGTTCATAGTCTTGATATTTACATGCAAAATTATTAGTGGTAACGACACCCTTTACTTCGTATATTTTCTCAACATCATCTACGTACAGAAACTTTTTAATTTACCTAAACATTAACGTGATTATGTTAACGTAGTAACTATTTCTATGAGCATTGAATTTGTATGATTTTAATTCAATCATTTTGAACCTGCCCATCGTTTAAATCTTTCTTATTATGATACGTTTCCCATTACAAGCATTAAACAAAACGAATAAATAACAGGATGACCAGGTTCATCTGGTCTTATTCACGCGTATAGGTGAACACCATAAGGGTAGATTTATATTAGAGCGGGCCGTGCCCGTGGCGTGCCGTGCACGTGGCCCGTACGGGGCACGGATTTGAAACGTTACATACATTTTGTATGAAGCAATTTATATTAGACCGTGCCTGATCCGTGTCCCGTCCGGGTCCGCCTACTAACGTACGGACGGGCTTCGCCCCGGGCCCGCCCCGTCCACGGCCCGGCCCGGACACGGCCCGGTCTAATATAAATCATCCCTAAGTGATCTTATTAATGTTCGACATTTTTTGCGTCGCTACAATGAAAGTATGCTATTTTGCTATTGCCGTATGGTGTATTGCTGTGGGGAGCTGCTGCTGAGATAGAGACAATTCTTTTTTTACAAAAGCTTTATCTTACAAAAGCGTGCAATTCAATATATGAAATGGATCCCAGGGAAGGTTCCCTAGGGAATTTCATAAATAAATTGATATTTTAACTTTCGCTACTCTGTACTTATTTGAAAATACTAAATATGTTCGTAAAAAATTTAATAAATTTAAATTACGCAGTGAAAATCACGATCTCAACACTAGGAATAAAAATAAAATAGCTGTGGCAGGTTTTTAAGACAAATAAAAGGCACTGCTTAGGTAATTGTGTGCGGTTTTACATAAGAAGATATTGCCACGCTCACAGAAGTAAAATTCAAGTCGCACGTGAAAAACATATAAACAAATATTGTAGTAAGTTTATTTTAAAACACTTTTAAAAAGAAAAGCAAATGTAGAATTTTTCAATATTAAAGGGCTATAAAAAGAAACGTCCCCACCATCCAATAGATTTGAAATAAGTGTCTTGATTTTCAGTTTGAGAACCAAATACTTTTTTTTTTTATTAAATCCTCCTTGCTTACGTGAAAAATCCGTTTTTATTTAAGAAAAAAAAATGAGTTTTGTTTAAATATAAAACCATTTTTCCGAGAAGTTATTTTTTTATTATAAACTAGCATTCCGGCTCCGACTGCGGGTATATCGGCTATAGCGCATAACCATTAACCTCTTTTTGGGCAGTTGGATAAAAACTATCCTATGTCCTTCCCCTTGTCTCAAACTATCCATGCCAAATTTCATCCTAATCGGTCCAGTAGTTTCAGAGCCTTTTTTTTTATGTTATTGTGACGGAACAAGCCCGAGGCCCACCTGATTTTAAGTGGACTAACCTCTGCCTATAACAGACGCATTTCGTCAACGACGAATTGCACTGTGCCCGTTACACTGAGACGTCCAGTTGTTAGGTCTCATTAGCCTGTAATTTTTCTGGCTCTCAAGGACTGCTGCCGGAACACACCGTTAGGTGCTTGGCGACAGATTTTCTACTTGAGGGTGGTCGCTAGCCAGGCGGGCATTCGCAAAATGCCCTTCCACCATGCGGTGAAGCTCAAGCTCTGGGCGGGATTCGAACCATGGACCTGCTGCGCGGCAGTCCATAGCCAATGCCACTGAGCCATCACTGCTTCAAAATTCAATGCAAACAAACAAACAATCAAATCATTCCACTTTATTGTTTTAGTTTAGATAAACCCAATAGTTTTTGCAACTATAAGGTACTTAAGTCTGTTTTGAGTCACATTTTTTTTATACAGAATTGGGTAGCTCTTGACCACTATCTCACCTGATGGTAAGTGATGATGCGATCGATGTTTTTTTTTTTTTTTTTTTTTTTTTTTTTTTTTTTTTTTTTTTTTTTTTATGGTATTGTGACGGAACTAGCCTGAGGTCCACCTGATGTTAAGTGGACTAACCTCTGCCTATAACAGACGCATTTCGTCAGCGACGAATTGCACTGTGCCCGTCACACTGAGACGTCCAGTTGTTAGGTCTTATTCGCCTGTAATTTTTCTGGCTCTCAAGGACTGCTGCACGGAAAAAAAAGATTGTGTCAAATCAAGAATATATCTATTGGTCAAGACATTCCGTGTTTCATATATGGGGAAAACAATATATTCTTGTGATTAGTAAATATTTGTCTTGTTAATAATTTTTCGTGCAAGTATTTATATACTTTGACAAAGATTATTATTTTCTTATTAAAAAAAAGTAGTTATGTCTCTGTCTAAGAAAATCATTGTTCTAATTTAGAGAATCTGAAATTCTCAAATTTAAAACAATCCTTACTTGAATAAATGAACTCATACGTTCACTCATTCATTAGATTCTAATAAGAAAAAAATATATTTTACTATTAAGTACATAAATAGTTCAGTTAAGATATTATTCTTACTTCTAGTAAAATATATTCTTCTGAGTATATATTTTAATTAGACAAACAAAAGAGTTTTCTTCGTACAAGAAAATTACTTTTAGGTAAACAAAAAATCTTCTTATCTGAATATTGTAACTTATTTAAGTTAAGAAACCATAATTCTGGCTTCAACACGTACATGTTTTCATACGGAGATCAGTTTATATAGAACGAATAATTAATGTTCTCCAGTAAAGAATTTTCAGTTCTCATTTCATTATTAAGGGTTTTACTGTAAGTAGTATTGATCTTAGTATTCTAATGGGTGTTTTACCCGAAAAAGTTGTATTGATTGGTTCAAAAGAATTTGTATTTTGCTCGAAGATCGAATTGTCTACGGATAGAATATCAGATTTCTTGACTCGACAATGGAATTTCACTGGAAGAAACCTCAGTTCTTGTTCAAAATAATTACATGTTTTACATTTAAATTTTAGTCGTCTTGGTAAAATAATAGTGCGTTTTATTGTAAGAAGTCTCATTACTTGGTTCAAGACATTATATGTTTCATACGGAAATCAGATAATTTATTGATAAGACTATCCATTTTCTAGCTTCAACAATAGCGTATTTTAGTAGAAGGCGTCTTAGTTCTTGGTTCAACTCTCTAATTGTTTCATACGGAGATCAGATTATATAGTATGAAAAATATAAATTATCTTGGTTCAATAATAGAGCGTTTTACTGGAAGGAGTCTCAGTTCTTGGTTCAACTCATAAAAGTGTTTCATATGAAGATCAAATAGTATTTTGTGAATAATATCAATTATCTTGGTTCAATGATAGTGCATTTTACTATAAGAAGTCTCAGTTCTAGGTTCAAATCATGAATTGTTTCATACGGAGCTCAGTTTTGTTTCATCTGAACTCCATATATATTGTACAACATATTAATTATTTTAGTTCAATTATAGTGTTTTGATTGGAAGAAGTCTCAGTTAATAAATATATTATAAATTACAGCAAACTATGAAATTGCTAATGAAGCACGCAGATTTCAAGAAGATATCGTTGTACTTCAAAGTATTATTAATACCGTACTACCTAGATAAGAACTTCTTTATTTGAAACTGAAACTTCACTGAAATACAAATAAAACTAACAATTACGTAAGATTTTCCTTAGTATGCAATGACATATACCTACTACACAAAAACCTTTTATGAATAAAAAAAACTCGAATAAACTATGCTTCGAATTTCATCATTGAAATACTGAATAAGAACAAGATAATTGATATTAGCTACTATATACAATAAGATATTCATATAAAACTTTTAGTTAGTCAACAAGAACAAAAACTCACTTACAGAAAATAAAGCCTGGTGCACTGTCCAGATCTTCCAATCTGATCGCCGCCTTTCAAGTCTGCAAATAACGTAGGTTAATAGTTAAGTGTAGTTCTAAAAGGGATCAACTAAAAAACATCTATCATCGTAAAAATAAATAAAATACAATACATATTTTCAGTTGAAAATTATTTATTTATAAAATAAATTAAGAAGCATACAATTTTATATTATCATTATCAAAAATATTATACATAATTGTAACAATTATGTACTGCCCCCGCGGTTACACCCCGCGTGGTGTTGAATGATGATAAAAAGTATCGTATGTGTTAATCCAGTGCTTCATCTACCTCCATACCAAATTATATCAAAGTTGGTCCTACCATTTGAGCGTGAAGAAGTAATAAACATACAAACAAACTTTCATCTGTATCTAGCACCAAATAATATTATTTTTTTCTCATTATAATCAGCACCACATTTTATGTTACGTTATAATATAAAGTATGGTTGAACACTTTGCTTGTTGAGTCGAGCCTTTTCTTCACCTCCTCCAGTTCAGTTTGGATATCTCCAGGATCCTAAAAAAAAAGAGCTACAGTGAACATATTGCACAATCTATAAACTTTTTATAGATGATAGGCATATTTTGACCACAATCACATATTGTTGAGTAAGTGGTAAAATATAGCAAACAGGTTAAACCTAATAGTAATTAAACAACTTTAAACGGTTTAAAACTGTCTTTCAAAGTCAGCTTCCAGAAGGCCCCGTTAGATGATAATCACACAAAATCATCTAAACTGCAAGTTAGCGGTTAATCAGCGGTTAATCATTATTATAATCTATACAGAATCATGAAATATGATTAGGCACACTTTTAAAAGTTATGTATACTAACTACTATATTACTATAAAATACTGACTGTGTATATATATATTATATTATAGTATGTTAACAGATAATTTGATGAGATATCCTAACATCATAACAAAAAGATATAATATAATATTTTTTAAATTGTTTAAATATGTGTTTTATACTTGATGAAATTACCTGATTAACAATAACAAAGTTCACAATCTGCTCCAACGTGGAAAAAAATCAACTCTTGTTTAGTCTTCTTCTTGGGGGTATTGAGTAGTGTAACACTTGTGTTTCATTGGTTAATTTTTGATCTGGAATGGAAAAAATCACATGTATATTCTTGAATATAGGTTTATCTAACAAAAAAATCTATGTGTATACAGTGTAGAGAGGATAGGTATATATATATATATATACATCGAAATTCATTCTGAATAACTAACGAGGAACAGACACATAAACAAACACAAACATACATTCGCATTTATAAAAAATATAATATTTAAGGATAATTTACCAACATCAGCCTGCTGTTGCTCTCTATCATAAAGAGTTATCTTTAATTCTAGATATAAGTAGGTATGTAATACAATAATAATTATGTATTACGAACCTACCGTTTGGCTGTACCAACTTAGTGTAACCACACAGCACGTTCCAGGCAAAGAAAATCTAGCAGCCTCTATGATGGATATTTTTGACTATCTACAGTTATTTATATAGTAAGGAACAAACTTACCTAAATTAACACTAGTTGGTTGCTATCTCAAGCACAACTTGAACAAATATTCACTTTATAACACTATATTAAACAAAATTTACGAAAATGCCATTGGCCATGCCAAGGCGCGTGTACCTTTAGCTCGCAACGGAAATTGTGTTGTGTGTTGCCAACATCGCCCTTACAAAGTCCCGACATATATTCGTATCGTGATTATTACCAAATGAGCACATTCGAATAACTTTTCATTTAGGTTGACGATTTGTGTTAAATACAGCTAGTATTTGTAAGAAATAGATGATTACCTATGGCTGTATTATTAGAGAGTCTGTACATATTTGAAATTATTATGAAAGATCGTAAAAAAAAACAGTGACAATCACGATTACAACACAAGAAGTAAAGATAAAATCGCGGTACCAGGTTTTAGTTAGCAAAGACAAAAGTAAAAAGGTTAATGGTGTACATTCCCTAACATATTACAACGCTCACAGAAGGAAAGTTCAAGTTGCACGTGGAAAATAATTTTGATTAAGAAATCCTATTCCAGTTTGTGATTACATAAACGACAAAAATGCTTGAACAATTCCTCTCTTCCACTCCTCTGCCAAGCTATCACCTGTCACCTACGTAATTAAAAGAAATATTGAAATTATTTAATTATACAGTATGTAAAATACTGTTAAAAGACATTTAAATTAATAGTCCCGAGTTTCTTGCCCGTTGTTCTTGCAGTGGCTCTGTAAATTTTTTTGCTGAACGTGGCTGTACATTGTAGAATATTTAAATATTAAAATTTGTAAATGACCTTTATAAGAGCGTCGTAGATCCCTAAATTGAATCAATGATTTTGACTTTGACTTTGATTAAATATCATAACTTAACGAAATTTCTGATTCATCACAAGTTTAGTTTTTGAGATAGACCTCGTGAGTATTGTGTAGGCACCCAAACCTAACAAATAGGTCCTCTAGGCCTTGGCCTTCGCCACTTATGGCGGTGAGTATGAACTGTCACGTGGGGGGTCCATGGGTTCCTGCAGCGGGTTTAAGATTCAGTGCATGGTGATAGGGCATTTTACTAATGTTCACCTGGCTAGCTTTCAAACCACTTTTAGGAAATGAGAAACCGAGACCTAAAGGTAATAATCGGACAGTTTTAAAACATTTTTTACTTCAGATACGAATCAATATATTGGGGCACTAGCGGGGTTCAAACCCTGCCGCTTTGCCGTTGTACTATGAGTATATTAGACTCCCAGCTATTATCTGACTATTAGCTGAGTAACCTTATATTTTTCAAATTATAATTTACATATTTTATTCTTAATATGAATTGAAACAAGCTTATTCAGCATGCAATATTGCTTATAATGAATAGTATTCTTAGGTTCAGTAGTTTCCCCACATCAAGGAAGAACTAGACAAAACTAAAATATTGCAACACTAAATAAAATTGGTAACAGAGAAAACCATCTCAAACTAAAAACTGAGTACTTGGTCTGAAAATACACATTTTTATTGGAGAAATAGTTATTCTTGACTGGAAATTTGTCTTTTTACTTTAAAATTCATGGTTTTGATTGAAGAGCCAGTGAAGAAAACTGTTTTTTTTAATCATGTTTGTTTTTTTTATTCCTGATATGGTATGGTGGGGTGCCGGGCTAAAATGTCACCCCCATCTCTACCCGTGGATGTCGTAAAAGGCGACAAAAGGTAACACACCAGAAGGTGGGCAGCAGCGCCTTCTGAGGAATATATACCTTAAACTGCAATCCCCAAGCCGCCTGTCCAGCGTGGGGATTATGGCAAATCCTTTTTTTTTTTTTTTTATACCTGATATGTTAGCCTTTGACCACTATCTCACCTGATGGTAAGTGATGATGTGGTCAAAGATGTTGTGCAGGCTAACCTAGAAGTATTTATTATTGACTCTTAATGGGGGAAGCTCTGTTCAGCGGACAATCCGGCTGATACAGTGTGATGTGTATCATTTACTAGTATGTAGATATATATTTGTTTGACTTCTACATTTAATGGTTTAAAACTCTATTCAAAAGGTGGGGAAAAAACAGAAGAAAAAAATACATTTCGAAATGTTTGTTAGGACTAGCAAAAGTCAACCCTAAGAGGTTGTTAGCATTTTACCAATAATCCTATTATTTGTAGACTAAAAAAAACATGTTAAGCCAAGATTGCTTTTCTTTATTGAAGATGAGTAACTAATGTTACAATCTATCACTTTGCATTGAAAACTTTAATATTCTTCATGTAAGATACCTAAGTCACTCTCTACAGTAGAGTTATATTTTCTTGGTTTAACGTGGGATATAGTTTGATCTCTTAACCTAAGAATGTCGTATCAAATATCAATCAAGAACATGGTACACTTAAGTTCAGTATTCGTTTTCTGAAGTGAAGATGAATAACTTCAACAATTAACAATATATCATTATTGACTCAAAAACTTAAAATTCTTCATGTAATATGAGTCATTCTCTGCAATTGAAATTTATTTTCTTGGTTAAATAAAGAGTACAGTTTTGCTGTGATGCTGATGCCTCTTAACCTAAGAACAACGTATCAGTAATCAATCAAGGATGATTTTGCTTTACTGAAAATTATTTACGTTAGCAATTGAGAATTATTCATTATTGACTTGAAAACTTTGAAATTCTTCATTTAATATAAATCACCCTTTGCAATCGAGATTTAGTTTTTTAGTTATAAAATAAAATTGTTTTGCCTTAACACTAATGTCTCTTTACCTAATAATACCGTAACAAATATTAATCAAGAATAAAGGTTTAAGATCAAGATTTGTTTTCTTTACTGAAGATAAATTACTATAACAATTAAGAATATATGATTATTGGCTTGAAAACTTTAAAATTCTTTTAGTTAGATAAGTTTCTGTCTATAATGAACATGTATTTTCTTGGTTCAATAAAAGATATTGTTTTCCTGTTAATCAAAGATTCTTAACTAAAGAATACAATATCAAATAAATATTAAGAACAATCAAACACACATCAAGATTTGATTTCTTCACTAAAGATGAATAAATACAACAACTAACAATCAATTACTTTTGCTTTGACAACTTTAAAATTCTCTATCTAATATAACTCACTTCTGCAGTTGAGATATTTGTCTTGGTTATATCAAGTATATAGTTTTGTTGTAAATCCAAAGTATCTTAGCATGACAATACAAATTCATAAATTAATAAAACAATATATGTCTCAGATTTAGAAAACTGACATTTTTAAGAGGAGAATAATTTTCTTGCTCGGACATATGTATATCCTTGTCATTTCCTTCTCTCAATTATTTTAAATGAACAAAAGAAATATCTTGTATTAAGCCCATTGTTGTTGAAAGAATGGAAATATTTTCTTAATCCAATAAAACGTTTATTATTCTTGTATGAAATTTCAGATTTCTTACGCTAACTCCGTACGTAATTAGAATGAGAATTCATAAAATATTTCATTCAAAAAGATACTATTTTCTATAGTTGAGACCAAAAATATCTCTGACCAATAGTTATACTCTTGATGTAAAAATATATGGTGAGAATAATATTATTTATCTTAGAGAAAATGACCTTACTTCACTCAAGAAAATATTTTCATTTTAAGTAAATATATACTTGAGATTAAACAACACTCCTGAGAATAATATTATTCTTGGATTGACACTTTGTCAGGACCCATTTTTTTCCGTGTGCCGGAACACACTGTCAGGTGCTTGGCGACAGATTTTCTACTTGAGGGTGGTCGCTAGCCAGGCGGGCATTCATAAAATGCCCTTCCACCATGCGATGAAGCTCAAGCTCTGGGCGGGATTCGAACCATGGACCTGCTGCACGGCAGTCCATAGCCAATGCCACTGAGCTATCACTGCTTCTGACTGATGGAGCGCTAAGCGCGCCCAGAAGGAATATTGTACTTAACCGGAAACACAGACTCAGGCAGGGTGTTCCATTCCCTGGCGGTTCGTATGATGAACGAGGACGCAAATCGTTTCGTTCGGGAAAATGGAACATCAACCATATAGCGGTGGCGCTTCTGAGTGTCCCTGGATGTCCGGTTATAGAATGGGGATGGCGGAATCAAGTCATGCAGTTCCGTTGCACACTCCCCGAAATGCATCCGATAGAAAATCGATAAACAGGCGACTTTGCGGCGATGCTCGAGACTTTGGAGTCTCGTGCTTACAATTTGGTTGTCGTTAATTAGTCTCTTGGCTCTCCTCTCAATAGCTTCCAGTGTCTCCAGCTGGTATTTGGGAGAACCATCCCAAAGGTGAGAACAGTACTCCACACACGTCCGGACTTGAGCTTGATAAAGATTAAGCATCTGTCCCGGTGTGAAGTAATGTCTCACCTTGGCCAAAACACCAAGCTTTTTTGAGGCTAGCTGGGCTTTAGACTCAATATAGGAGCCGAAATTGAGAGTCGGTGTTAATGAGATGCCAAGAAGCTCAAGGTATATAGATCAACAATGAACAAATTGACACGTATCCCATGACTGTTGTAGGGTGGGGACGGGGTTCACACAAAATCTATGGTCCCATGGTCATTTGTCGTGGACGCCTAATTTGACTAAATGATTTTGACATTGTAGTCTCATTAGTTCATACATATGTAACACATCTTACATAAGAATAATAACAATAAGTATAATTTATTATCAAAAACACAATTAATGACAGTTACACTAAATTATGAAATGCTTACAGTTAAAAGTTGGTTGTATGCCTATTTTATCATGATATTCACTACCACTACTATAGTAAGCAAGACGAATCATTTCGTTGCTGGCGGGACTGCTCGCGGTCGACGATAATAGATGAGCTAATTAGCCTTTTTTATATTTTGAAATTCACTATATTTAGAATACGAACGTTTTCTACACATCTTAAGTTTAGAACCACAAATGATTATTTACTTGTACGGCGTGATACTGGAGACACAAGAACACCTAATGACATTTTGCAGGTGCCCTACTCTGGCCATATAGAGCGGGCAGGAAATGATGTTTAGCGTTTTAGTAGTTGAATATCTAAAAATTTGATAAGGACAGTCCAATCCTTGTATTGCTGCAAGTAAATATGTAAATATGCAGTACAATTTGATGATGACATATTTCAAAGTAATACTTCTCTATGTTATATGTTAACGAGCGAAGTATTCGTAGAAAAGGAAAGTTCGATGAATTAAGGTCCGTTTTGAACGCTATAAAAATCATGAATGAAACTGAAGCAAACAACTTTAGAATACCAGAATACACATGTTTACAGCTACAGGAAAGAAAAAAGAGGTGGAAGGATTTCCGTTATATGTATATACATAACAGTTTAAAATATGAATTTATTGAAGATTTTTACACTAAAGTTATTCATTAGTTGTGTATATATATACAACGATTCGCTTTAAATATAGATGCTATCGATAAGTCCGACAAAAATAAAATACAATATTTTATAAAACCTTCTCACATCGGCTAGAAAAATATAACAGATGCATTGTCTTACGCGATTTTAACATTGACCTTTAATCCAGTGGACGTGTAACACAAGTAGCTATTGTACTTCATTACAAGAAGCTGACTTTAAGATCTTAAATAAAATACATGAAGATTATCGCACACGTGAAACAAGTACGACAACATCACTTTTGCACGACTTTTGTATGAATTTGCGTTAAATTTCCTTTTTTCATATCTTACCACAATTTAAAAAAGCAAATTACATTTGCAGAAATTCTGCAGAATATAAAGGGCATAAATAACTGTTCCTCTAAGATATGCACCATCATCGAAATATAAAACAAAACATTAAGGATCAAGCTATAGACTACACAAAACTTTACAAAATTATATCTGAAAATGATTTCTTCAGTGATTCATACAGTCTGTTAGAAAAATTAATACAAAATCGATTGAACTAAATAAAATCAATACAAATCCAAATATCAAATATCCTAAAAGGTGACTGGATAAATAAATCAGTCATAGAGTCATAAATGGAATAAACAAAAGCAATGTTCTATGGCAGCTTCTAAAAAAGACATAGAAATTAAAAAGCTTCAAAATGATTCTGCAGCGGAATGTAACAAGATAGGATTGCTCATAAAAAATCTGAAATAGATATTACACAAAACAATTTTATCAATGCATAAGTAAAAATATGTGGAAAATAATAAATAACAAACTAAAGAAAGCATTATACCTTCGAAATTGATTATAGATAATTCAAAGTCCCATAAACGAACCAACTGAAATTTGTGACATTTTAAATATTTTTTTTATCTAGACAAAATTAGCTAATGACATACCAAATCCTTATCAAATTAATACATTCTGTACTATCACCTAGGTTATTAATAAACCACCCAGGGAAACAACATATTTTAGGCCATGCACTTCGTGAAAAGAGCAAATATACAAAATCTTAACACAAATATCAGCACTGCCAGTGTTTTTTTTACTTTATGGCATAAGCACTAAGTGTCTGGCAGATTCATATCACACAATCTAAAAGTCTGTATAAATAAGTGCGTCAGCCTAGGAGTATTTCCAGATACCTTAAAAATGGCTACGGGGATCCCAATTTTTTCTTCAGATACTAGGACCGATACAGGACACTATAAGCATATATAGGTTCTACCAGTTGTATCTTTTTTTTAAGAATTATTTCTCTTGAACTTCAATACGCCTTCCGTCCAAGATCAAGCACATTACCAATCAGCAAATATAGACTTACTCCTGTTGTAAACAACGACATGTTAAATACGTAAGCAGAAAACTTATGTACATCTATTTTTCAATTACTCAGCATAGCTTTTGGTCATATAAATGATTATGTTGTTTTAAACCATAGTTAAAACTAATTTAGACGAGTGTTTTTGCTTAGATTTTTTTATTGATTTAAAATAACATTATATACAAGTCACAAACGACTAATTTTTGAATCATATTTAACTAACAGGTAGCAAGTAGTAAAAATGGGGAGCTACGAAAATGGTCCTCAGCAAATAAAATGTGGCGTACCCCAAGGATCGGTGTTAGGAAGTTTACTTTTCTTGATGTACATAAATAATATCAGTAAATTAAGCAGATCGGGGCATACAACCCTATACGGCAATGACATTTGTCTGTTTTTATATCAGTCGGAACCTATCAGGATTTTTTATAAAGCACAAACTGATTTAAGAAAAGGACGCATTTGGTGTCAAAGTAACCTGCTGACTGTTAACTCAAAAAAAACCAGCACATATGATATTTACGTTTAACTATAAATAATATAGCAATTCATCGATCTTATCAGGAAAAATATCTTGGTCTCCAGCTAGATGATAAATTGAATTGGAGAGCTCGCATAGATTATGTTAGAGGCCGTTCATTAATCATTTGATGTTTTTTTTAGCATTTTTTAACTCCTTTAACTGAAGGTGGTGAGGTTTAAGAGCCTCACCTAAGAGCAAAACTTGCATCCGTCACCTGAGCATTATGCAGAGTAGTCATATGTATACCGCGCATAGTTCGTATGACCATATAGGGACAATACATTAGTGCTATCACATTTAGGGTATATCATTGAATGGGGCTGTGCTGCACACAGTCACATAAAATACCTTCAAATATATCACCAAACAAATTAATCATAACTCTTTTTCAATGTAACTATTTCACAAAAACTGGTATTTTCACTAAAAATTTAATTACAATACATTTTAAATAAAAAAATGCTGTGACATCAAATAAAATTAACAAAAAGAACATTCAAATAAAATGTATATACAAATAAACTAAAATGAACACCACCAAGAACTATTAAGTACGGCATACGAAATATATTGTATAAGGGTGCACGACTCTTTTCCTAGCTACCTAAGGTTCTCAAGGACTGCGAAATGCTTAATTATAAAAAAAAAACATGAAACATAAGATCTCTGGAACATAACATTAACAGCTTTGCTAATTAAATTAATTAGTTATAAGATCTCATTATAAGTGAATTATATGCTTTATGAGAAATAAATACGTAAAACCTAAAAATATTATTTGTTTTTTTACAACTGTTATTTAAACATTAAGGAAGTCATTATCATCAGTTAAAAAATAACGGGCAGTCCTTTTATTTTTCGGCTGTTGGTAAATTCGTGTGACGTTATGTAACATCATATGGACAGTACTAAAAGGAAAATTGGAGGAAAATTTCGGTTGTTTAATCCTACAATATCAGTAAAAAATACTTAAGTCATGTAATAAATTTTAATATTGTTAGGTTTGCAATAACGCCTGCTATGCGGATTACATTACAAAATCACAAATATACGATTGTTTTTTTTTTCCGCACATGACTTAAATTTTTCCTATCGTATATTTGTGATTGTGTAATAAATGAATGGGCAGTAAAAAATTTAGACTGGGCCCTTGCGTAAATAGTTCGGCTGTTCACGGATTTCTCTATTTTTGTTATGGTAAGTACTTACTGATCAATATTTATTTAATTACCCACTTCAATGTTTTTTCACTCATTTTAGTTTACTTTGCTGCTAAGTTTTAACTGCAGAACTAGTTAATTAATATACATTTTGTAATAAAACTACCATACAACTGCCGCTTAAAATGCTAATAAAAGCTTTGTGATATTTAGTTGGTATAACAGCCTGTGGTTGGGCAACGTGCAGCCCCATCCCCCAGGATCTGTTGAAGCTGCCCTCGTGAGTAATGTGATATTTATAATTCGAACTTTACCCTCTCATTCAATTTTGGCAGTTTACTTTGTGTGCTCGGAAAGGCATGACGGTAATTCACCACAGAATATAAAAAGGAAGAAGAATCACTACGCAAAACAAAACAAATAAATAAGTAATAATAATAATAATAAAATAATTTATTTGGCAAAACAAGGCATATTGTAATAATAATAATAATAAAATAATTTATTTGGCAAAACAAGGCATATTGTAATAATAATAATAATAAAATAATTTATTTGGCAAAACCAGGCATATTGTACATACAATATAAAGGAGCACATGGTTCCTAAACTAGACTCAAGATTCATAGAACTCATAGGTTCCAGGTCTTTTTCGTCGGACTAATACAGAAATTATGCCTTAAGTTTTGATACAAAAGAATACTAAGCATATAACTCTAGCTGCGACGCAATAAAGAGCACTTCAGCTCGCGTTACTGATTATTCTCCTGTTGTGAACAATGACATGTCAAATATTTTCTGACTTATTTCATTGGTAGCAGAAAACTTATTCATATATTTACAACTATTTTTCAATCACTGGGCACAGCTCTCGGTCATATAAATGATTATGCTGTACAAAAATGGGAAAAAAATATTAAAAGTACGTTAATATACTCGAAGCGGAAACTCACATTTGTCTATGTGTGCTTTTTTTCGCTTGTGCTGATTGACTATCATTTCATAAACAGTGAACTTGATTCCAGCATCATTTGTTGAGATACCTACCTATGAAAAATTGTTTTAGATGTTATTAAAAAAAACTGTGGCGTCCTCAGTATTAGGGAACACATGCATACCTAGCGACCACATGTTAAGTGGAACCAGAGTAAGAAGATGATAGTGAGGGCATTCATTTGTATTTTTTTTCTATTCCCAAATCTTTATCTGTGATGATAACACGTAAGTAGTTAAACATTTGAATAATTTGAATATGCATGAAAATTCTAACCTCAAGCACATTGCTTCAAAAAAAGTTGGCCCTTTGTCAAAAATATAAATATGGGATGGTTTTTTACATACTTTTATAGGACAAACGGGCTAATGATAATGCAAAGACAAAGATTTTTCATGTCAGGTCCACATCAGTAAGAAAGTGAACAACATTCTTTCATCTACCCGTAACAAATTAAATCAATACTTATATCTATTAAAAACATTAAACCGTTGAACAATTCTCAGAATCTTGCGTATTACGTATGCACATTAAAATGGATTTTTCCGTCATTGAGGTCATTGTTCACGACAGTATGCTTAGCCTAAGTAATATAACTGGGTTGGTACATAATAAGTAATAAAAAAATTTTGCACATGGGAAAGTCAAAGTAGAAAACGAGAGAAGCGCTAGTAGCTAAGTTTGCTTAGCTGTCCGCCGCGGTCATGAGTTGGATGGGTGACCGCTAGTGACATTGCTACTGAGCGCTTCCGTGCTTCGGAGGGCACGTTAAGCCATCGGTCCCGGATGTTGTCTTAGGATGGCAGTCGTTACAGCATGGTGGTAGGGCATATTGCAAATGCCCGCCTGGCTAGCTACCACCCTCAAGTAGAAAATCTGTCGACAAGCACCTATCGGTGTGTTCCGGCAGCTGTCCTTGAGAGACAGTAATTCTAGGTTAGCTTGAACATCAGCGTCGACCACATCATCACTTAGAGATGATTGGTGAGATAGTGGTCAAAGGCTAACCTATATATCAGCAATAAAAAAAATGGTTATATAAAATGCTTCAGACACATAATCTATATTATAAGTTTGTGGTATATGTTTAGAAAGAAATGGTTAATATTATTATTATTATATACTAACCACGTAGATGTAATAATAAAAAATCGAGAGATGATTCGGTCCGCAGTAAAATGTGGATGTGCGTTTCAGGGCGGACGGCGCGGGGATGGGAGGCTGCACGATGTCCAAGACAGGTTGTTATACCAACTGGATATAACAAAGGCACCCATGCGTGGGGATTATGGAAAACCCCCCATAATGAGGGAGGCTGTGTTCAGACGTGGACAATCCGACTGATACAGTACAGTAATACGCATACAGCCAACTAAAATTACTACGTACATCAGTGGTTGTTTGGGTCTCATTTGCCGTAATACTTCAATTCACATACAACTCTGTTTTGCTTCTAAGGTAAATCCATTATTTAACAATTTATACTCCTTCGAGGCTTTAATTTTTTCTATATCGAATATTTCATTTTATTCCTTAACTAGGTATTTTTTTTATATTAAAATGGACGCTGATGTTTAAGGCGGGAACGTTGAGGTAGGCTCATGTCGTTAGTGAGATTTACTACCTAGGCTTTTCCTTGAGAGTTAGTAAGTAATTCTAGGTTAAGCCTGTTAACACCTTCGACCACATCATAACTTGCCATCAGGTGAGATAGTGGTCAAAGGCTTACCTATCTCCGATAAAAAAATAGATATCTAATTTTAATATTTTTATTTTTGTACTTTTGACTCATGCTCTGCGGATTACATTACAAATAACTAGAGGAAAAATTATAGACATGTGCGGGATTCGAACCCGCCCCATCCCATACGGTAGTTAAAAGAACGATAGGAAAAATTAGGGTTATGAGCCAGAATGTCATGTTAGCTTAAATGGACAGAGCATGCCCCGGCTATAGGGGTGAATAGGTGGCGCGAGTTCAAATTCCGCACATGGCTATAATTTTTCCTCTCGTAAATTTGTAATTTTATATGTCACTGTACTGGTAGACGTTTATAATTTGTTCTAAAAGTGTTAGTAAAATTATTGATGTAGGTATACTTCTTAGTTTTATTTATTGATCATGTAAAGAAAATATTCTTAGGTTCGGGTTTTGAGATTTAATATGAAATAGCTTAAAAGATATCTTTCGTTTGCGTTGGGCCTGGATCGCAGATGACCAAACTTCATTTATAATATAAATACTGTTTTGGTTTTGTTGCTAGATCGTCTATGACGTCCATTGTACTCGATGACGTACATCGGAGGAACGGTAGAACGAGATACGGAGCATGTTTGTTACGGTACCATAGAACATATAATAATACTACGGTACGTATAAAATACTTTTTTCTTACAGTTTCTGCTAGCGTGGAAATGGTTTTGAAATTTGAACCTCTATAAAAGTTCCATTAAATTAATTTAGTTTCAATTTGCTACCAATTAAAGCGATCATCATTATTTTGTACAACTCTTTTCACTTACTACTCATTTTGCTATACTCGTAAATAACGTCACCATGTAGAATGGTTTTAGTAGATTGTATCATAACATAAGAAAGCAAAATTATAATTTGAATTCAGAGCGAAGTGAGGGATTCTTTAGTAGAATCCTGAACGTAGTGAGAGATCCAAAGTACGTCGCCCGAGAGATACACTCTACTTTTCATCACCCACAATGAGAAAATAAAAGACGCCTCATATTTTATTGATATATTATTGATATATTATAATATTGATATATTATTATTGCATAAAACATAGAGTAACAACTAAATTGAAATTAAATAGTATCTAATATTAAAACTAAACACTTATATTTACATTTGAGACCTTTTCGCAATTATGAAAATGTATATTTACAGTTTTATCAGGATTAGAGATTGTTGTAGATTTTATAATCTACTTGTTTGAAATAATTACCGCATCTGGCTCATTTTGAGGAAAATGTGACGGAGAATCTGGTTGTTGGGGTGTAGATGGGCGCGGCGACAGTGACATGGATGGATTAACTGAAGGTTGCAATTTTATGTCTTCCACGATGCGTTCACATGTTTTCGCCTTGTTCTCAATGGAATCTTATATATACCCCTTTGCCACAGCACTCGCCTTCCATACTCCATGTCACTTGAGAACAGTTAAGTCCGCTCCAAAATCTGCCAAAAGGGTAGCAGAAGTACGACGAAAGCAATGTCCTGTATACAGCTTGATATCTGGTAACTTCAAATAAGTAGCGATTTCTCGTGGCATGTTGGAAATTTTGTTTTTCCCCATAACTTGTTGGAAGCACTTGCCATTTTGTTAACGGATGAAAAACCGATTGCTCTTCATATCAGTAGGAAGCAGGTCAAGGTATTTCTGTATTCTTCCTGCCACCGTATCATTATTTTCTTGTATGGTTTGTTCCTACTCTAGATTATGTTGGATTACATTTTTTAAGTACCGAACTAGTATCGAAAGCTGCACTAGATGGATCGTATTATATTTGTCTGGGAAGAAGAGGAAGTTCGATCCGTGAAAGGGAGCGTTATGATTAATGATAAAAAAGGACTTCTTAGCCTTGCTCCTTGCTAGCCCAATACACTCTTTTCATTCCCTGCAACGTCACGGACCTGGCCCTCTGTGGCCGCACGGACGAGGCCTCTAAGCCTCGGCTTTCCGTCCGTCCATTTAACCTCTTTGGAACGGTAATAGGTAGCGGGTTAAAATTTTCACTGTTAATGTGTTTGTATGGCACATAGCCGGAGCAGAATAACAACACAAAGTTAAGAATAAAAGGGAGTATACAAGAATCGGATTTTTGTTAACGTTTTTTTTCTCTTTACACTTTCGTAAAAAACGATAATACAAATAAGCGTCAAACTAAATATAATTATTATTCGATACCTAACGTAAACCAACCAATACTGAAAACCGGTCAAGAGGAGGTAAGTAAGACTTAGAAGGATCTCGATCTCTATGAAAACCATTTTTTTTTGTTGGTACAATCTATGTTGCTACGGAGCCCTCGGTGTGGGGAGTCCAACTGGCACTTGACTGGTTCATTTTGTATATTTAACACGAAATTTGTTATTGGTCTTAATTTGATTATATTTTTAAATTGATATTATGAACTCTTTGGTTTCTGATCTCTTTCATACTGATTTTCGTGTTCCTAATTTGAAAAGTACTGGCCATAATTAATTGGTTGTTTTTCTACTGTTTAGCTTCGATTGTCTTCTTAGCTTGTATCGCTTGTATTTTGTAGCGCTCGTAGCGAAGTTAACTTAGCTGTTCTCAACCGATCAGCAAAGTTAAGCAACGTCGCCCGCGGTCATGAGTTGGATGGGTGACTGCTAGTGCCATTACTACTGAGCGTTTCCGTGCTTCCGATGGCACGTTAAGCCGTCGGTCCCGGTTGTCGTCTTAGGATGGCAGTCGTTACAGCATGGTGGTAGGGCATTTTGCGAATGCCCGCCTGGCTAGCTACCACCCTCAAGTAGAAAATCTGTCGCCAAGCACCTAACAGTGTGTTAGCCTGAACAACATCTTCGACCACATCATCACTTACCATCTTGTGAGATAGTGGTCAAAGGCTAACCTAACAGGCATAAAAAAAAAAAGCGAAAGTGTTACTTTTAAAATAGAAATAAAAAAACCGTAACAACGCGCACGAGGGTCGGTACGGTAGGTACTCGTCCAGTGAAGTGGTCGTCGGAGCTCGTAAGTAACATTTTTTAATGATGATCGGCGTATTAAGGTGTTGTGTGACGCGGCGAGCGGTTTTCGGAGTCCTGCATCCACGAAGTTGGACGTTTCAGTGGTCCCAACGTAATGCTTTGGGGTGGAATTAGCTTACACGGTAAAACTGAGCTCGTACATAGACGCAATCATCAAGCGTCAAGTGATATCATTTCTGCAGTGGGTTTCATCCTGATGCAAGACAATGCCCTTGCACACACGGCCAGGGCGACCCAAGCTTAAATAAAAGAGTCTCATATTGAGGTATTACCATGGTCAGCTAACAGTCCGGATTTAAATGCAATCGAGCATATGTGGGACCAATAAGTGAATGAGCGAGGGGTCTACAACCAACAGCAGCTGATAGCTTTAAAACGTGGGAGGAGATTCCAGATGAAAACGTGAGGAATTTGATCCAGAGTATGCATGCGAGGCTTCAAGAGTGCATTGCTAAGAGAGGAGGACATAATATTTGTTACCTACTAAAAAGAAGAAACAAAAGTGACAAGAACAGTTCAAGACAAAGTTACAAGTTCATGTTTTCTATCCAAAATGGCCAATATCATTATGAACTTAAAAAGCAATTCATGATCATGATTTTAAACAATTGTTAGCCTACATTGTAAGCAATAACATTATTTGTAGTTACATAAGTTAAACAACGTAATGTGTTTAGTGTTTTAGTGGTACAACAACAAATCTTAGTGGTAAGGTAAGTAACAGTATTTTGTTTTGAGTAGTATTTATTAAGGATATTTTTGGTTTACAAAAGCACATCCAGAAGTTTTCAAAATGGGTAGCGAGGATCTTTCTAGACAAAATAGATCACAGTTCGATAACCTATTATACCAACCTTGCACTAAGTGATTTTTATGAAACATTTAAGCAAAATATATAATTCTTTTTAATTGTAGATTATGATACAAGTGAGCTAAGTTGCTCACGAGTTTCATACGAACTTTTTCAACACTCTTGCGAGGAAAAAAAAAATATTGCACAAATGCGATACAAACAACATACGAAAATTATGGAAAATAGCGCCCAAGTTTTTTATTTTTTTGCGCGCGGCAAATGTATGGTTGTTGGTTACAATAAACCTCTTTGATGTTACAAATCTGTATTACCCGGTTAAAATGAAAATGCTCTGTTTACTCGCATATAATTTGCAGTTAAGTAGGTACTAACTTTACTTTGTAGGGATAATTATATTACTCACAAGTGTATCATATTACTATGCACGAGGGTGTTATAGTTCGGTTTATGGCCCTAAAAACGATATAATAAAGCTCACTTTACGAGCTGTTTGACGAGGGTGTTGAAAAATAATTTACCTTATTTAAGTGTTAAAATTTTATAAGGAAAATGACTTTTATGATAAAATTCAGTGACTGGTTATTGTCATTTTTTATAGTAGGTACTTAGCCATATTTATAAAAATAATGTTTAATCATTACTTAGACGGATTGTCCCAATTATAAATTATTTAGTACTATAGACTAATAATAATAAAAATTTGCACGCCTATTTTTTTTTTTAAACCAAACAGGTTAGCATTTGACCACTATCTCACCTGATGTTAAGTGATGATGCGATCTGCAGAAGGTACGAATTCACTCGCGTTTTTAAGATTTAGTGTATTGTACTTAACCGGAAACACAGACTCAGACAGGGAGTTCCATTCCCTGGCGGTTCGTATGATGAACGAAGAATGTTCTCAGCGGTCATGACTTGGATGGGTGACCCCTAGTGACATTACTACTGAGGGTTTCCGTGCTTCGGAGGGCACGTGAAGCCGCCGGTCCCAGTTGTTGAATTAGGATGGCAGTTGTTATAGCATGGTGGTAGGGCATTTTGCGAATGCCCGCCTGGCTAGCTACCACTCTCAAGTAGAAAATCTGTCGCCAATCACCTAACGGTATGTTACGGCAGCTGTCCTTGAGATCCAGTACTTCCAGGTTAGCCTGAACAACATCTTCGACTACATCATCACTTACCATCAGGTAAGATAGTGGTCAAAGGCTAACCTATCAGGAATAAAAAAAATCGCTTGCAGGATTAATGCTGTACTTAACTTATCCATGTATATGATCTTGATATGTTAATAATTGTATTGTATTCTTGCAAATAAACAATTGATTTGATTTCGAATAATAAAAGTTCATACATTTATTATCCACTTCCACAAAAATAAAAAAACATTTTGATTCCCATTACTTACATGGCATTACGTAGCATGGTAAGCAAGAAAAACTTCTAGTGATTTTTTAGGGTACAGTACACAAACGGTAAAAACGGGACCCTATTACTGAGACTTCGCTGTCCTACCGTCACCAGGCTGTATCTCAAGAATGGTGATAGCTAGACAGTTAGAATTTTCACAGATGATGTATTTCTATTGGCGCTATAACAACAAATACTAAATATAAAATAAAATAAATATTTAAGGTGGGCTCCCATACAACAAACTTGATTTTTTTACCGTTTCTTGCTCGATACTAATAACGGTGATAGGTAGACGCTTTAACTATTCACAGAATATTTAGTTAGGGAACCCTTCGTGCGCGAGTCCCACTCCCACTTGGACGGTTTTTTAAATATCCATTTTTCTTTTATGTTTTAGGCTCATTGAACTATTTACGTTGATTTAATGAAAGATAATGCGAGTATAGAGTAATTAATAATAACATGTACCACTTAATTACATTATTTGCTATTATAACATAATCAGATTCCGACAATCACATATAATGGAAACATAAACAAAACGCACTTAAATTAATTATAGTTATCTATTATTGTCCCTGAACCATGTATTTTTTTATTTTGATAACAATTATTATATTTAAAGGTAATGATTATTTAATTATGTTAATGAAATTAGTAGTTCCTTAACAGATACTGGTTTTAAAATTTGCTTAAATTAAAAATGTTATTGCATTGAATACATTTGTGTTGGTATATTTTTAAGCATTACCACCTGCTGTATCTCAACTATATTCTAGTAAATAAATGAATTTGAATTTGAATAAGGTTGAACTGGCCTGTCACTTCTCTAATCTATGAAATATATAATTTCGAAGGGCGAGGCGAGTTGATGTATAGGTTGTCTTAGGTTTTCGCGATTATTACACATATTTTTTTTTGGAACAATCCCGAGGCCCACCTAAGTTAAGCGGACTAACCTCTGCCTATAACAGATGCATTTTGTCTCAAGTCACGAGTTGCACTGCGCCCGTCACCTTGAAACAGTTATTAAGTCTGGTTTTTTTTTTATGTTATTGTGACGAGACAAGCTCGAGGCCCACCTGATTTTAAGTGGACTAACCTCTGCCTATAACAGTTGCAATTCATGACAACTCACGAATTGCACTGCGCCCGTCACATCGAGATATAGTTGTTAAGTCTCATTGTGCCTGTAATTTCACTGGCTCTCAAGGACTACTGCCGGAACACACCTTTCGGTGCTTGGCGACAGACTTTCTACTTGAGGGTGGTCGCTAGCCAGGCGGGCATACGCAAAATGCCCTTCCACCATGCGGTGAAGCTCAAGCTCTGGGCGGGATTCGAACCATGGACCTGCTGCGCGGCAGTCCATAGCCAATGCCACTGAGCCATCACGGCTTCGTACTAATATACCACATAGTAATTAAAAAACTTACGGTTTAAATCGCGTATATTTATCATTATTTTTGTCCAGAGCGACGTTTCAAACACTTTGCAGTGATCGTTTTCACGGGGTTTCAACGTCGGTGTTCGAGTGATCATCTTCCGATGTTTGTATGTGGAAGCGACCGGCCAGCTCAACTTACATAATTATTTAAGCCAGTTGAGGATTCTTTTATAATCTCCGTTAAGGTCTTACCATGTCTTGATTAAATTAATGGTGTGATATTGTTCACCGTGTCAATTCAGAACGCTGTAAACGCTGTACGTATAACGCATGAAGGTTGTATAAGCATGTATCGTCAAAGTAATTCTTAAACTGTGTTTTTTGCGTATAGATAAGCGTTTGACCGCAGTCTCACGTGATGGTAAAGCGATGACGTGGTCGATGGTGGAGCATGCTTGCCTAGAAGATACCTATTCATTCTAGACTTTAAACTTCCAAATTATAGCTCTCATGCAGGAATCAAAGACGCCTTGGTGTTATTTTCGTGCTATAACTTAACTATATGACCCTATTACTTAGCTTACGCCATTCATCTATCCCACTATAGAGCTTGCCTGAGCTCTGCTTTCTACTTATGATTGCCTTCTGGTAGAAAATGGAGCTCACAATTATTATTTTTTGTTTTTACATACCATTTTTCGGTAATATATAGACTTAGTTACATTTTTTATTATTTTTGTGTCATAGTTAATTAAAGATTGATTCCCACTATACATTTGTCCTACCCTTAATGTGTCTTTTGAACCGTAATAGGTAGACACTATTATTTTTCAGCAGTTATCATAACAAGTATAATAAAGAACTACACATATAGTAGGTATCCCTTAATGGGACCCTTAAAAAGGAAAAAAATAATTGTTTCTTGTTGTTGTTGCTATCATTAAACCAATAATACAAGCGTCTCACTTGTGATTATAGTAGCACCAACTTAACTGTGCAGTTTATCGAGGGCGCTATTGGTCAAGGAAATCAACTACAAACTGTCACAATTTGAGGGAATTTTGTAGTTCTTTTTTCTGCCGCCTGAACAGATAAGTTGGTCGAACTGTATAGTGCAAACAACAAAGTTCATCAACAAATAACAGGAATAGTCCAAGTATAAGTGGGACACACGTTAAAGATCCCCGACTGAGTGAAATAAAACATATTTGTCATTTTGTTCACTTATTATCAATGGTCATAGCGTCCAACGTTGAACAAAAGCCTCCCCCTGTGGAGGGATTAGCCATAATCTCTAAGCCTGGCAGGTGTCTTAGGGATCGCTGTGTAAGAGACAGTTCTTCAAGATACGCTGCTGCCCATCTTCTAGTATTTTCCCCTTCATTGCTTCTTTCGACCCCCACAGGAAGATATGGGGTATGCAATTCTT
The DNA here is from genome assembly GCA_963890685.1 of Plagodis pulveraria. NCBI lineage: Eukaryota > Metazoa > Arthropoda > Insecta > Lepidoptera > Geometridae > Plagodis > Plagodis pulveraria. Next base: position 5,012,343 of record OY982963.1, read on the forward strand.
GCCTGGCACCCCACTAGCATTTTTTTTAGTTATTATGAATTTCAATGGTATAATAATATAATGTGTGTTTATAAAAGCTCAACATATACTCTATAAAGTTCACAAAAAATATATACGGGCTTACATTAATAACCTCCCTTTTTTTCAAAGTGTATTAAGAGTTTAGTTCTATACTAGAATTTCTATGTTTTTCCATAGTTACACTAGGCCCAGCGACAGCTCCATTAAGTTAAACATATCACTTATTTAAACAATTAGCATAAAATATTAAATTAAGTTTGCATACTGCAAAAACTGCAATTCCTATAGGTAGTCAATTACTGGATAATGCACTTGGTTATAATGTTAAAATACAGAGACAGATTGCTATATTATACACAATTGCTCTCTAATTGGTAAATGCATACTCTGTCTCCCCATAACCGTTTAAGGTTGAACCGAATGTTATATATAAAGTGATCTTTAAATTAAATTACTCGCATCGTCACTTTCCATCAGGTGAGATAGCGGCCAAATGCTTGCCAATAATTCATAAAAAAAAAAAAAAAAAAATGTATCAGGCATGTAACATTATAATATATAGTGACTTAGTGACATATTCAGTATTAATTAAATACTAGTTACATTAAAATATAACTATTAATGCAAAATTATAAATTAATTAGATTGTCCTCTAGCTATCGCAGTAGGATTCCCTGTGTTTGGATAACTAGACACTTCCAAGGATTCAAAACAATAATTTAATTAGACACATAAAACTTTGTAAGTACTTTGTTTTTTTGTCATTATTTTTAATATGTGTAATGTGGTGAATGAGAATTTATTATTTTTGTGAAAAAAAAAAAACTTGAATAATATAATAATTTTACTTTACTTGACCGACTTTGAGATAATTTTCTGACTTGTTAAGACTCTAAGTAGTTATGATTTGTTCATGTGTACTTTTTCTATTTTTCTCTTCATTTAATTCTAATAGGGTCGTCCTAAATCTTCCTAGAATTTAGGTACTCGTATAAGTAAGATCTCAACGGAATATTATCTTCTCAGTACGTTTTTAATTATTAAACTATATATAAATTAAATATAACTTATTTAGTAATGACTTATATAAAGTTTTAGGTACTTGTATAATAGAGGTTAATAGTTTAGAGGAAATTGCCATTTATTGTAATAGCTACTTCGAATTGACATAGAACCTTCACGGTTTGAGATTTTTGAGTGGAACTTTTTTCACATGGAACCTATGAGGTTCTTTTTTTTTAAATGTGTATCAATGAATATTGACTTTCAAATGTTTTTTTTTATTCAGCATAGACAAGAAAGATGTACACTTCGAAAATTCGAGTGATTTTTGAATACGAGTTCCGACGTGGAACTTCTGTGGCAGAAACAGTTCGCAATATTAATGTTGCGTTAGGAGAGGGGACTGCTAATGAACGCACCGTGCGATTTTGGTTTAAATGTTTGTGCGATGGAAACTTTGATTTGAAGAACGAATCACGTGGAAGACCGCCCACACAGGTGAATAACAGTGAATTGAAAGAGATGGTGGAAGCCGATCCGAACCAAACTACCCAGGAATTAGCGGCATGCCAACAATATTTGACTCATTTCATTTACGTCAAATCAATATGAAAAATAGGTGCCTCATGATTTGACTGATCTGCAGAAAGAAACGCGTGTTGAAACTTGTGTTGCCTTGTAGAATCGATATAGAAATGAAGCAATATTGGATCGAATTGTGACATGTGATGAAAAGTGGATTCTTTACGATAACCGTAAGCGAAAAATGCAATGGCTAACCCCAGGTCAAACGCCGCAACAGTGTCCTAAAGCAAAGCTTACCAATAAAAAGGTAATGGTAACTGTTGGTGGTCTCAGCATTATTCACTATAGCTTTCTCCGATCTGGTAAAGTAATAATGGCAGATATCTACTGTGCCGAACTCCGAACAATCATAGCAAAACTAGCAGTGAAACAGCTCCAACTCATTAATCGATCTTCACCATTATTGCTCTATGATAACGCGAGACCTCATACAGCACGAGAAACCGTTTTAACTCTACAGGAACTGCAATTAAGAAATCATTTGGCATCCTCTCTCGTATTCGCCAGACCTTGCTCAAACTACCATTTTTGTCGTGATTTGGACAATTTTCTACGTGTCTAAAAGTTTTCTGCATGGAAGTTTTAAAGAAAACTATATGACTGTCATGTCATTTTATGTTTACAATAGTATTTTGGAGATACACCAAGAAGTTGATAGTATGCCTAAAAAAGAAGATGTACATAGTTTTATTTTCCGAAATAAATAAAAAATTAGTAAGCCGACAATTGGACTATAATAAAGGTAAAAAACAAGGAGTCCAATATAAAATATCTATGTTTAATAACTACCTTTGACTATAACGAAATTAAACAAACTTGAGTTTAAAAAGAAGATTAAATCTTTTTTTGAGATTCATCCATTTTATTCTTTGGAAGAATTCATGGACATGCGTCTAACAGAAAATTCAGTCTTTTAAAAATAATTAGATAATATTACCTATCCATATGGATAGGTAATACTATCTGCTTAGGTGCTTATAAATATTATTATAATGAGATCGACTTAATAACCAAATACGGATTTTAAATGTATATTTTGTAATTATTTAAGTATCACAATTTCCTGACATTTATTTTTATTTATATTGCAAATCATTTTTCCGTGATCAATTTAGATTAGCTTATGATCATGATAATATTTTTAACCTAGATTTGTATAACTGTAAATTTAACTTACTCGTACCTAATATAATTAACAATGTATAAGCTGACCATCAATCAATAAATGAAATATGAAATAATATGAGCATTCCGACGACGATGAATAGGGAGCCACTTGAGCTTAATACGAAAATCGGATACATACATACATAAAATCACGCCTCTTTCCCGTAGGGGTAGGCAGAGACCACGGATTTCCACTTACTACGATCCTTACATATCTCTTTCGCTTCATCTATACTCATCAATCCTTTCATACATAAACGTCGGTTTAGGGTACTTTTGACCTGGCCTTTTTTCAGAACGTCTTCAATCTGATTTCGGAACGTTCGCCTATAGGTCTTCCCCTTCCAACACTTCTGTTTACTTGTCCCATGTATACCTGTTTAGTCATTCTCATTTGATTCATTCTCTCCACATGCCCAAACCATCTTAACATACCTTTCTCGATTTTTGTCACTACATCCTCATTCACATCACTACATCGTTCCCTTATCACACTATTCCTTATCATGTCACTCCGTTTCACTCCAATAATGCTCCTCAATGCTCTCATCATCGGATACATGATCATATTTGCGAAAGCCTATTGTGTATATAAATCTTATACAAAAATGGCACTGGATTAACACATCATACTTTTTATCATCATCATCCATCACCACGCGGGTGTAACCGCAGGGTCCAGCTACACGGAAAAAAAAGATTGTGTCAAATCAAGAATATATCTATTGGTCAAGACATTCCGTGTTTCATATATGGGGAAAACAATATATTCTTGTGATTAGTAAATATTTGTCTTGTTAATAATTTTTCGTGCAAGTATTTATATACTTTGACAAAGATTATTATTTTCTTATTAAAAAAAAGTAGTTATGTCTCTGTCTAAGAAAATCATTGTTCTAATTTAGAGAATCTGAAATTCTCAAATTTAAAACAATCCTTACTTGAATAAATGAACTCATACGTTCACTCATTCATTAGATTCTAATAAGAAAAAAATATATTTTACTATTAAGTACATAAATAGTTCAGTTAAGATATTATTCTTACTTCTAGTAAAATATATTCTTCTGAGTATATATTTTAATTAGACAAACAAAAGAGTTTTCTTCGTACAAGAAAATTACTTTTAGGTAAACAAAAAATCTTCTTATCTGAATATTGTAACTTATTTAAGTTAAGAAACCATAATTCTGGCTTCAACACGTACATGTTTTCATACGGAGATCAGTTTATATAGAACGAATAATTAATGTTCTCCAGTAAAGAATTTTCAGTTCTCATTTCATTATTAAGGGTTTTACTGTAAGTAGTATTGATCTTAGTATTCTAATGGGTGTTTTACCCGAAAAAGTTGTATTGATTGGTTCAAAAGAATTTGTATTTTGCTCGAAGATCGAATTGTCTACGGATAGAATATCAGATTTCTTGACTCGACAATGGAATTTCACTGGAAGAAACCTCAGTTCTTGTTCAAAATAATTACATGTTTTACATTTAAATTTTAGTCGTCTTGGTAAAATAATAGTGCGTTTTATTGTAAGAAGTCTCATTACTTGGTTCAAGACATTATATGTTTCATACGGAAATCAGATAATTTATTGATAAGACTATCCATTTTCTAGCTTCAACAATAGCGTATTTTAGTAGAAGGCGTCTTAGTTCTTGGTTCAACTCTCTAATTGTTTCATACGGAGATCAGATTATATAGTATGAAAAATATAAATTATCTTGGTTCAATAATAGAGCGTTTTACTGGAAGGAGTCTCAGTTCTTGGTTCAACTCATAAAAGTGTTTCATATGAAGATCAAATAGTATTTTGTGAATAATATCAATTATCTTGGTTCAATGATAGTGCATTTTACTATAAGAAGTCTCAGTTCTAGGTTCAAATCATGAATTGTTTCATACGGAGCTCAGTTTTGTTTCATCTGAACTCCATATATATTGTACAACATATTAATTATTTTAGTTCAATTATAGTGTTTTGATTGGAAGAAGTCTCAGTTAATAAATATATTATAAATTACAGCAAACTATGAAATTGCTAATGAAGCACGCAGATTTCAAGAAGATATCGTTGTACTTCAAAGTATTATTAATACCGTACTACCTAGATAAGAACTTCTTTATTTGAAACTGAAACTTCACTGAAATACAAATAAAACTAACAATTACGTAAGATTTTCCTTAGTATGCAATGACATATACCTACTACACAAAAACCTTTTATGAATAAAAAAAACTCGAATAAACTATGCTTCGAATTTCATCATTGAAATACTGAATAAGAACAAGATAATTGATATTAGCTACTATATACAATAAGATATTCATATAAAACTTTTAGTTAGTCAACAAGAACAAAAACTCACTTACAGAAAATAAAGCCTGGTGCACTGTCCAGATCTTCCAATCTGATCGCCGCCTTTCAAGTCTGCAAATAACGTAGGTTAATAGTTAAGTGTAGTTCTAAAAGGGATCAACTAAAAAACATCTATCATCGTAAAAATAAATAAAATACAATACATATTTTCAGTTGAAAATTATTTATTTATAAAATAAATTAAGAAGCATACAATTTTATATTATCATTATCAAAAATATTATACATAATTGTAACAATTATGTACTGCCCCCGCGGTTACACCCCGCGTGGTGTTGGATGATGATAAAAAGTATCGTATGTGTTAATCCAGTGCTTCATCTACCTCCATACCAAATTATATCAAAGTTGGTCCTACCATTTGAGCGTGAAGAAGTAATAAACATACAAACAAACTTTCATCTGTATCTAGCACCAAATAATATTATTTTTTTCTCATTATAATCAGCACCACATTTTATGTTACGTTATAATATAAAGTATGGTTGAACACTTTGCTTGTTGAGTCGAGCCTTTTCTTCACCTCCTCCAGTTCAGTTTGGATATCTCCAGGATCCTAAAAAAAAAGAGCTACAGTGAACATATTGCACAATCTATAAACTTTTTATAGATGATAGGCATATTTTGACCACAATCACATATTGTTGAGTAAGTGGTAAAATATAGCAAACAGGTTAAACCTAATAGTAATTAAACAACTTTAAACGGTTTAAAACTGTCTTTCAAAGTCAGCTTCCAGAAGGCCCCGTTAGATGATAATCACACAAAATCATCTAAACTGCAAGTTAGCGGTTAATCAGCGGTTAATCATTATTATAATCTATACAGAATCATGAAATATGATTAGGCACACTTTTAAAAGTTATGTATACTAACTACTATATTACTATAAAATACTGACTGTGTATATATATATTATATTATAGTATGTTAACAGATAATTTGATGAGATATCCTAACATCATAACAAAAAGATATAATATAATATTTTTTAAATTGTTTAAATATGTGTTTTATACTTGATGAAATTACCTGATTAACAATAACAAAGTTCACAATCTGCTCCAACGTGGAAAAAAATCAACTCTTGTTTAGTCTTCTTCTTGGGGGTATTGAGTAGTGTAACACTTGTGTTTCATTGGTTAATTTTTGATCTGGAATGGAAAAAATCACATGTATATTCTTGAATATAGGTTTATCTAACAAAAAAATCTATGTGTATACAGTGTAGAGAGGATAGGTATATATATATATATACATCGAAATTCATTCTGAATAACTAACGAGGAACAGACACATAAACAAACACAAACATACATTCGCATTTATAAAAAATATAATATTTAAGGATAATTTACCAACATCAGCCTGCTGTTGCTCTCTATCATAAAGAGTTATCTTTAATTCTAGATATAAGTAGGTATGTAATACAATAATAATTATGTATTACGAACCTACCGTTTGGCTGTACCAACTTAGTGTAACCACACAGCACGTTCCAGGCAAAGAAAATCTAGCAGCCTCTATGATGGATATTTTTGACTATCTACAGTTATTTATATAGTAAGGAACAAACTTACCTAAATTAACACTAGTTGGTTGCTATCTCAAGCACAACTTGAACAAATATTCACTTTATAACACTATATTAAACAAAATTTACGAAAATGCCATTGGCCATGCCAAGGCGCGTGTACCTTTAGCTCGCAACGGAAATTGTGTTGTGTGTTGCCAACATCGCCCTTACAAAGTCCCGACATATATTCGTATCGTGATTATTACCAAATGAGCACATTCGAATAACTTTTCATTTAGGTTGACGATTTGTGTTAAATACAGCTAGTATTTGTAAGAAATAGATGATTACCTATGGCTGTATTATTAGAGAGTCTGTACATATTTGAAATTATTATGAAAGATCGTAAAAAAAAACAGTGACAATCACGATTACAACACAAGAAGTAAAGATAAAATCGCGGTACCAGGTTTTAGTTAGCAAAGACAAAAGTAAAAAGGTTAATGGTGTACATTCCCTAACATATTACAACGCTCACAGAAGGAAAGTTCAAGTTGCACGTGGAAAATAATTTTGATTAAGAAATCCTATTCCAGTTTGTGATTACATAAACGACAAAAATGCTTGAACAATTCCTCTCTTCCACTCCTCTGCCAAGCTATCACCTGTCACCTACGTAATTAAAAGAAATATTGAAATTATTTAATTATACAGTATGTAAAATACTGTTAAAAGACATTTAAATTAATAGTCCCGAGTTTCTTGCCCGTTGTTCTTGCAGTGGCTCTGTAAATTTTTTTGCTGAACGTGGCTGTACATTGTAGAATATTTAAATATTAAAATTTGTAAATGACCTTTATAAGAGCGTCGTAGATCCCTAAATTGAATCAATGATTTTGACTTTGACTTTGATTAAATATCATAACTTAACGAAATTTCTGATTCATCACAAGTTTAGTTTTTGAGATAGACCTCGTGAGTATTGTGTAGGCACCCAAACCTAACAAATAGGTCCTCTAGGCCTTGGCCTTCGCCACTTATGGCGGTGAGTATGAACTGTCACGTGGGGGGTCCATGGGTTCCTGCAGCGGGTTTAAGATTCAGTGCATGGTGATAGGGCATTTTACTAATGTTCACCTGGCTAGCTTTCAAACCACTTTTAGGAAATGAGAAACCGAGACCTAAAGGTAATAATCGGACAGTTTTAAAACATTTTTTACTTCAGATACGAATCAATATATTGGGGCACTAGCGGGGTTCAAACCCTGCCGCTTTGCCGTTGTACTATGAGTATATTAGACTCCCAGCTATTATCTGACTATTAGCTGAGTAACCTTATATTTTTCAAATTATAATTTACATATTTTATTCTTAATATGAATTGAAACAAGCTTATTCAGCATGCAATATTGCTTATAATGAATAGTATTCTTAGGTTCAGTAGTTTCCCCACATCAAGGAAGAACTAGACAAAACTAAAATATTGCAACACTAAATAAAATTGGTAACAGAGAAAACCATCTCAAACTAAAAACTGAGTACTTGGTCTGAAAATACACATTTTTATTGGAGAAATAGTTATTCTTGACTGGAAATTTGTCTTTTTACTTTAAAATTCATGGTTTTGATTGAAGAGCCAGTGAAGAAAACTGTTTTTTTTAATCATGTTTGTTTTTTTTATTCCTGATATGGTATGGTGGGGTGCCGGGCTAAAATGTCACCCCCATCTCTACCCGTGGATGTCGTAAAAGGCGACAAAAGGTAACACACCAGAAGGTGGGCAGCAGCGCCTTCTGAGGAATATATACCTTAAACTGCAATCCCCAAGCCGCCTGTCCAGCGTGGGGATTATGGCAAATCCTTTTTTTTTTTTTTTTATACCTGATATGTTAGCCTTTGACCACTATCTCACCTGATGGTAAGTGATGATGTGGTCAAAGATGTTGTGCAGGCTAACCTAGAAGTATTTATTATTGACTCTTAATGGGGGAAGCTCTGTTCAGCGGACAATCCGGCTGATACAGTGTGATGTGTATCATTTACTAGTATGTAGATATATATTTGTTTGACTTCTACATTTAATGGTTTAAAACTCTATTCAAAAGGTGGGGAAAAAACAGAAGAAAAAAATACATTTCGAAATGTTTGTTAGGACTAGCAAAAGTCAACCCTAAGAGGTTGTTAGCATTTTACCAATAATCCTATTATTTGTAGACTAAAAAAAACATGTTAAGCCAAGATTGCTTTTCTTTATTGAAGATGAGTAACTAATGTTACAATCTATCACTTTGCATTGAAAACTTTAATATTCTTCATGTAAGATACCTAAGTCACTCTCTACAGTAGAGTTATATTTTCTTGGTTTAACGTGGGATATAGTTTGATCTCTTAACCTAAGAATGTCGTATCAAATATCAATCAAGAACATGGTACACTTAAGTTCAGTATTCGTTTTCTGAAGTGAAGATGAATAACTTCAACAATTAACAATATATCATTATTGACTCAAAAACTTAAAATTCTTCATGTAATATGAGTCATTCTCTGCAATTGAAATTTATTTTCTTGGTTAAATAAAGAGTACAGTTTTGCTGTGATGCTGATGCCTCTTAACCTAAGAACAACGTATCAGTAATCAATCAAGGATGATTTTGCTTTACTGAAAATTATTTACGTTAGCAATTGAGAATTATTCATTATTGACTTGAAAACTTTGAAATTCTTCATTTAATATAAATCACCCTTTGCAATCGAGATTTAGTTTTTTAGTTATAAAATAAAATTGTTTTGCCTTAACACTAATGTCTCTTTACCTAATAATACCGTAACAAATATTAATCAAGAATAAAGGTTTAAGATCAAGATTTGTTTTCTTTACTGAAGATAAATTACTATAACAATTAAGAATATATGATTATTGGCTTGAAAACTTTAAAATTCTTTTAGTTAGATAAGTTTCTGTCTATAATGAACATGTATTTTCTTGGTTCAATAAAAGATATTGTTTTCCTGTTAATCAAAGATTCTTAACTAAAGAATACAATATCAAATAAATATTAAGAACAATCAAACACACATCAAGATTTGATTTCTTCACTAAAGATGAATAAATACAACAACTAACAATCAATTACTTTTGCTTTGACAACTTTAAAATTCTCTATCTAATATAACTCACTTCTGCAGTTGAGATATTTGTCTTGGTTATATCAAGTATATAGTTTTGTTGTAAATCCAAAGTATCTTAGCATGACAATACAAATTCATAAATTAATAAAACAATATATGTCTCAGATTTAGAAAACTGACATTTTTAAGAGGAGAATAATTTTCTTGCTCGGACATATGTATATCCTTGTCATTTCCTTCTCTCAATTATTTTAAATGAACAAAAGAAATATCTTGTATTAAGCCCATTGTTGTTGAAAGAATGGAAATATTTTCTTAATCCAATAAAACGTTTATTATTCTTGTATGAAATTTCAGATTTCTTACGCTAACTCCGTACGTAATTAGAATGAGAATTCATAAAATATTTCATTCAAAAAGATACTATTTTCTATAGTTGAGACCAAAAATATCTCTGACCAATAGTTATACTCTTGATGTAAAAATATATGGTGAGAATAATATTATTTATCTTAGAGAAAATGACCTTACTTCACTCAAGAAAATATTTTCATTTTAAGTAAATATATACTTGAGATTAAACAACACTCCTGAGAATAATATTATTCTTGGATTGACACTTTGTCAGGACCCATTTTTTTCCGTGTAGTCTCAATATATAAAGGTCTTTTAAATAACATAATACCTACATATTAGTTACCTAAGTGCATTTACCCTGTAAGGGTGCCGCAAATTAATTACTCGTATTAAATTGTATACTGTATCATGTTGTGATTGTCCACTGTTGATCACAGCCTCCCCTATTAAAGAGGGATTTGACATAATCCCCACGCTTGGCAGCCGTCTTGGAGAACGCAGTTTAAGATATCAGTTCCTCAGAAGGTGCTGCTGCCCATCTTCCCATTTTACCTTTAGTCGCCTCTTACGACACAAACAGGTAGCAATGGGGGGGAGCGGGGGTTACATTCTAACCCTACACCCCGCGGGGTAAATTGTATACATAAACCTAATCATAAACAGGTAATTAATTCAAACATAACATACAAAAATAAGAATTAAATACTGTCTAAATCTTCATATTAACAATCCATTAAGTACCTACCTATAATTGATACATAAATTACACTTCAATTAATATTAAAGTGAATGTCAAGGTTATTACTTGTGTTTAAAAATTACACACATTAAATAAAGATAACTTTTATTTGACGTCTTTTTCAAAATGTTTTACAGAATAATACACCTTTTATACTAGGAATTTTGTTTTTTACACGACTGCCAATAGTTCATTTTCTTAGTTAGATTCAAAGGCACTAGATGCATAAAACTTTGCTCTCGTGTAACACACATAATTTTTCACTTCAGCAGCGAGAACACTTTGAGACATAAAATAATAAACAGGAATAGATTGAAATAACTTTTAACCATTTACGCCAGGCACGAAATTTTATTCCCGCTCTTTTATTTAAATTAAGGCGTGTTCGGAAATAGCATGATATTTTATTATTCAAAATATATTACGTAACATTTTTGAAACATGAATTAAATATTGGGGCCAAGTCTGCTAATTACATGATCATATTCAGCATAGATTCATACAAGACAGAATCAGTAGTCTGCTGATCCATAATGAATATATGAATCTATGATGAATCTTGGCTGGTTTGACAATATTGCCAACAAAAAATAAAAAGAGAATAGTAAGATAAATTCAGAAAACAATTTCGTTATAATTTATTATTATTTTATTATATCGTTTCGTTTTCATATGAAACCGAGATTGAATCAATATTGACTCAATATGAACGAAATTAGTAGACTACCAAAACTGACGAAATTGACCAGGCCAGATTAATGGATTCGCCATTATAGATTCATATTGATTAGCAGACTTGACGCCTATGGTTAAATATCAGTTTTATTTGCAGTAAATACTTATTTTCGTTTAAATACAACAATAAGTTAAAAATTCAATAATAGTAGATTATGATACAAGTGAGCTAAGTTGCTCACGAGTTTCATACGTACTTTTTCAACACCCTGGCGAGGATAAAAATATATATTGCACAAATTCGATACAAACAACATACGAAAATCATGGAAAATAGTGCGTTTTTTTTTTTTGCGCGCGGCTAATGTTTGATTACATATAAACCTTTTTGATGTTACAAATCTGTATTACCCGGTTAAATTGAGAATGCTCTGTTTACTCGCATAAAATTTTGCAGTTAGGTACTAACTTAACTTTGTATTACCTAACTCACCGATTCTATATTATTATGCACGAGGGTGTTATAATTCGGTTTATGGCCCAAACGATATAATAAAGCTCACTTTACGAGCAAGGGTGTTGAAAATTAAATTAAAAGACATAATTATCATTTTTGCAATTGCAATTTCGTAGACAGTACGCAATTCCGAACGTGTTTGTCTTTGAGGTCGAATTAAAAATCGGATCTTCGAAAGGGCCGGTCTTTGTCTCTCTCTCTCTCTCTCTTTCTAATGGCGGGAAAGAGATAGAGTGTGAGTATGATTAACTCAAGACTGAATAAGATATTCGCGGCTCTCTGAAAATAAATAATTATAAGTTACTTTGACTCACTCAGTGAGCAAAATGCGATTTTGTTGCTCACTGATTTCAGGCAGCAAAACCTACATGTTTGAGCTTCTGAAGTGAAAAACAAGGGTTCATAAATGTATGTTTGTTTGTGAGTTTCTTTATTCCACGATAACTTCTAAACGGCTTAACCGACTTTAATGTATGAGATATCTTTATATGCGTCTTGATAGAGCAAGAGACACTAAGTACTTACATAAATTTGTACACCACATTGAGATATTTTTTTTCAATACCATATCAAAGTGAAGGGTTTTAAAAATGTTTCCATAAATGTATACTTATAACTAGCAGTTTTATTTTCAATAGAACGATAAAACTTAATAATAATAAATAATTTGTAGTCGGGTTTTTTACTTTTTTATTAATGAATGAAATTTCTTCTTGTTTAATAATTTTCGGTATTTTATTATAAATATCTAATGACATTTATAATATGATGATAAGGCTATATCGGCTATTTCCTATAATTTTAAATTTATTGTTTGATCATGAAACTCATTGCCCTCCACTGTTCTAATGTTATAGTTTTGGTTAATTTCAATATTTGACTTGTACAAACTTCCATTATTATTATTATGCATAAATATAGCAATCAGTAGAATATAAATTAATGGTAATGTCAGAAGTTTTCTTTATTTAAAGTGGGGCTTGCAAATACATCGCTTTTATGTTTACCAATAGGTATCCTTATATATATATACCTATTATGTAAGATGAACAAGCTATATTCGATATAATATATCGAATTCTACGCTCTCGCCCCGTAAGATACCATAATTAAAGCGTGAACAGACGGACGCGTACCTAGTACCTAAGCTGTTGGTGCAGTTTTGTAATTAGTGTCTAAATTGACTTACTTTGTATTTTAATTATTGTTGTGTTTTTTTCGGTTAAACATAAATCAAGCGTTGGTCTTAAGAGATTAAAATTGTCTACTTATTTCTTCAATTTTATTTTATTTATAATCACTTACCGTCATGTGAGACTATGCTCAGTCTAAGCTATTGCCAACAATAAAAACTTTATTAAAATGTCTAGATACATTAGGTGAGCCATTGGCCTTTAGGTATCAATTATGTAGGTACCTACTACCACCTATGTACCTCCTACCTACCAACCTATTCGTTTGAACGACAAACTTTATAATAAGAACTAATACCTGCCTACCTTATTACCTCTCTATATTAAAATGTTATGGAACAAAGCAACCCTCACATTCCTACCCACGTAGCCACTGTATTATTATTGATTAGTGCAATTATAATGCCTCGAATGTACACGTGTCCGTTGACTGAAAGCGCCTGACCTTGAAAATCATTATGTAGTTTATACATACCTACCTCATTCATACCTACATACATAGACCTAAAAGTTACGTAACCAGTCCGTAAACTATCGATCATTGATTAGACCATCCGAGCTAACTTTATTCTCTTAAGTTTACAAGTAATATGCCCATTTGATCTTCTTCTATACAAAACAATGCAATAGCCATTATTCACAATTTCGTAATGGCATTTCGACATGATTTATTTTAACCTAAAATAAAAAAAATATAGTCCCTAAGAGGTGAAAAACGTGGTATAGCGTTTAATGAACACATATACGAAGCAGAAAAGTAGTTTTTAACAAAGACAGAGCGCTATCGGGTCGAAAATATAAATCGTGGAGACTTGGAGAGGCCCACAAACTCGGGCGGATGTTATATAGCTACGTAGATAAAACCTTCCGCCGTCGCCAGCGCCCCTGGCGGCGGCTGAACAAATCAAACTTCATGCCGCGTACACCTCGCCGCGCAAGTTGCGATCGCGTGCTTCGTTATTTTATTATGGGAATAAAAAAAATGTTAAGCAATTTTACCACAGCAGGCTTAATTTGTACGTCCATGGTTAGAATCCCACCGTGGTTTTGGGTTTCACCACAATGTGTTAGGGAATGCTTAAATTGCTTGCTCCACCCCATCAAGTAAAATCTGATGCCAAGCTGTTAACAGTGCATTCCGACAGCAGTCATTTTGGGCTAGTAAATAGCTTTAGCCTATTGATACCGTCGACATAATTTTTACTTACCATCAGGTGAGATTATGGTCACTAGAAAAAAAACTTAATTCATCGTGTATTTTTGTTACGCAGAGCGCTGCATGAAGTATTTTCTGTAACGCGTGAGACTAGAGTTTAAAAAGTAATACATTATGAATATTGAAATCATTCTTAGTATTTATTATACACTAGAAGGGAAAGGTTGTTGTGAGTGTGTTAATAACAAGAGTGTTCAAAGGCATTTAGTAAAACAAAATTCTAGGCGAGCGAAGCCATGGGCACACATGGTGGTTATAATAAAGAATTATTATTAAAATTGGTCATATGGTTTTTACCCTTTCCAATAAAAAAAAGAATAATCAAAATCGGTTATTCGTAATCCTTAGAACGCAGAAATGTTATAATAATAAATTTAGCTCAACCGACCTTTTCGTACGCACGAAAGGTGTATTAAAACAAAAGTTAGCAACATAATAATTGATGCATAATGTAAATAATGTATGTTTTCAGCTGTTATTAATCCCTACTTATTATATATATATATATATATATATATATATATTAAAACACTACTTACTTTTCTCTTTAATTATGTATGAATTTATTTACCTGTTGAAAATGTTTGTGTAACTTTTATGAATAGTGCATATTTTATACTTTTTATAACTAAGAGAGCACTCTAACTTAGTTACAAAATTACATAATTAGAAAGTAAATCCGTCATTGGATGTAAGAATTAATAATTATATAAAATATTGTACATTAGGTTAAGATCAATGTATTTTGTACCAATAAATAATAAATAAAACTAGTTTAGGAATCAAAGGAGAAATGTTTTATTAATTAATAATATTGAAACTAATGACCTAAATGCAATCAGACTATTACCTAAAATCCCTTAGAAATAGCCCATTCCTTTAAAACATAAACATGGTCTCCTTTGGCTTCTATGTTTCTTGCCACTTCATGTACCCTGGTTTCTACGTAACGATTGTTGTTTTTCTTTTTCAAGTAAGCCTTAATTTCATCATTCATGAGCCAAATATCTCCGTCAATATTCCTTATTTTAGTAATTTTTCGCATTCCGCGATATGTGATGTCTAAATATATGGGCAATTCTAAGTTTTTAGTCCTTTGGATGAAATATGGCTGGTTTACAGCTTCCTCTTTAGGCGGAACCCAACCTGAAGGATATTCTGCTTTCGGTATTAATTTGGGTATGGTTTCAAACGGAAGTAATCGTTCCACGTACTTCCATTCAGGTGGGTTTTTCACAATCTCATAATCATATTGCTCTTTAATTCTTCTAACAAATGGAGAGTTCCCATAATTGGAGTACTCACGGAGAAGAATCTGTAACAATGAAATATAAAAGTTAAAC
This sequence comes from Plagodis pulveraria, assembly GCA_963890685.1. Classification (NCBI taxonomy): domain Eukaryota; kingdom Metazoa; phylum Arthropoda; class Insecta; order Lepidoptera; family Geometridae; genus Plagodis; species Plagodis pulveraria. The sequence continues at coordinate 5,028,187 of OY982963.1, forward strand.
ATTTTGTTTGAGCCACAATTACAAGGAAACTGTTTGAAATATGTAACTATACAATATCGCAATTCGAAAAACATGTGACCTTGAGCAAGAACCCCGAATCGCAAACCAATGATGTAATGCAGGAACCGATTTTTTAAGCGTATTTATCCCTACCACGAGGTTACCACTTCGTGGATAGCTTACGATTATATATGACTCTGTTTAATGCTGCATTCCATCACTTATACATGCGTAATTTAGAGGCAACTTTGCAATTTTATGCCATTGAGTTAATTTTACGGAAACGTGTTTCGGAAACTTAGCATTAAGGAATATGTTCAAGATTAACTGCTGCATTCATTTTTACTGCTATAATTTAAATATATTTCGCTAAAAATATGTTCAAGTGAAGCTATTTAGCACTTATCAACTTCTTAACTGCAGTTGTTACCGATGTGATAAAATATTATATCCATGCCAGTCTTTTCTTTGAAAAAACTTGGTTAGAAATATAAATTTTAGAAATAAATCAAATAATGAAATGATCGTTCAAAATTAAATCAGTCATAGTATGACTGAAAGAAAATTAATATTATGGTAGACAAGTTTAGTAATTTTTTTTTTACCCTGGCAAGTATCGCCTTCGTTAATATTTTATATCTAAAATGATCAAGATTAACATACATTTTTTTTAATGCTACCAACTAAATATATTTTGCTATGAATATGTTCAAGTAAAGCTATTTAACACTTGACAGCGTAACTGCAGTGGATACCAATGTGATAAAATATTATAACCATGCTGTCTTCAAAACCCTAACATGAAACATAAATTTTTGAAATGAAACAAAGAATTAAATGATTGCACATAATCAAATTAAAATCATAGTGTGACTGAAATAAATTAATATTAGTAAATACATATTTTACGCTGGTAAGTATCCCCTTTGTTTATGTTTTGTATCTCAAAAACAGAATCTTTAAAGTTTTTTTTTCAGTTATGTTTGCTAAATCCCCATTTGAATGACAACTCAAACAAAAACATTAATATTTATAAGCATATTTGTGAAAGAAACTTGCGCGGAGGGGTGTACAACCATCGCATTGTCACATGTCGCGGTCAAAGAGACATTACTGCGCGAAACACGTAAAATTATAATAAAATAATTACCGATTGTGATCCCGGAACAAGTTTTCTACCCGAATCAATCGCGTTGTTCAGGATTTGACCAGTTTTTCCACAAAAAAGACGCAAAAATGCGCACTGTGATCGCAGCACCGTCGCCATTTTGAATAGCGAATAGAATTGCTACAAGAGCAATAAGAACTATATTATTCGTTTCGAAGGAAACATTATGGCGGACGCCTGCATACATTCGGGCTTTTCAAAAATCGTTTTCTAAGTTTAATCGCGAGTTTATATTGAACTATTTCGCATATTATGGTGCATTGTGTATTTAATTTACTGTTTATTGTGGTTTTTGAGGTTTCCTTTGGATATATGGTGAGTATTTTGTGAGGACATAGCAGAGGTGCGCCACGGCTAGGGAAATGATTTGGTGCTTTCGTTCGTCGACGCACACGCATTCGCTCAGCTGGTAGGTGGCGTTAGGTGTCACTTGCGACCTCATAATATCAAAACATCGAGTTTTTCATGAGTTTTCCGGCGCGATTTTCTGCGTACTGTGCGATGTAAACAAATAAAATTGTTCATATATACTTGCACTACCGTATCCTAATGCTAGATAAAGTGAAATACGCCGTAATAGTTCCGAATTTATAGCTGTATTATTGCGCGAACTTGTTGATTATAGCGCGCCCGCTTTTGTTTACTAAGATATTTAGTTACGATTTTATTATGAATTAGGTTGAATTGAATGATAATTTATGTACTCATATGCTCTATTAGTATCTTTTCTTTATGTCTATAAATAAAAATGTTGGGTTTTAGCATACATTTCTAAGTTATTAATCTAAGTTTAAGATACTGTCTGTTTTTACCACGTTGCTGATTAAGGAGTAACTTACGTTATTTATATCACATTCCAGGTTCAAATGGCACATTTTGGAGACGTGTTATGGAGTATCGTTGTCCTAGCACAAATCCCAAGAAGTAATTGAAATTAAACCTGGTTTCATTACAGCAAGTAGATAGTGGTTGTAAGTTTAGCATATAAGGAGAGCTTAAGAAAGAAGGACAAAAAGCAAAGAATCAGATAGTTTCAACCAGGTGGCAAACCTAAGAGACTTCCCTCAATACCACACGGGTGGCTCACCGCAGATCATTCTCATATAAAGATCAAGCTGACCGGCAGCCTTTGCCTAATGTCGAAAAAACGGGGGCATTTCCCACCACACATTCCATCATGAAAACCAAACAAATAAAAGAGGAGCATGATAAAAGCATCGATGAAGACAGTGTCATAGAACCCAAGACTCGAGCTCGCAAGAAGGCTTCGGACATCAACGAAGAAGACAAAAGTAAACCAAGCCAAGATGAGCCTAGAACATCCAAAGATACAAAGAAACCCCAAACTAAACCTAAAGCAATAGTTAAGAAACGTCCGTTGGGCATCAGGAAGGCTCTGAGGAGTAAGAAACCTGCCATAGTTAAAGAAAAAGTAAAACATGTCATAAAACAGACAGCAAAGCGTGGCAGAAAACCTGCCATTAAAACTGAACCAGGAACTCAAGAGAAGGAAACCGTCCCGTTGATACCTGCCTCAGAAATAAAGACAGAGCCTATTGACGATACTACTCCCAATTCAAGGTCTTCCAGTCCGAAGACAGCTGGTCGGAGACAACGAGTTAGTTCTGACATGGCCATGATGAAAACATTGCTCAGTGACTCACCTAGCAACCTGGTTTTGGGTCCCCGGACCAGTCCATATTCCATGCGTTCAGAGAGAAGTAATAGTCCATCACTTTTTGAAGGCAAGAACCTTCGGAGTGGGAAACCTAGGAAGGTTAAAAACTTACTGAATGAAGTTGTCAAGAAAGAACAAAAGAAGAGACGCAGATTACTTTCAGATTCCAAGAATTCTGAAACTGCAGAGGGTGAGGATTGTAAAAAATTAAAAAGGGGACGCTCATGCTCCCGGGACGGCAGTGAAATTTCGAAATGCTCAGATAACACTGAATCAGACCTGAGTATGAGCGAAACGCTTAATGACTCCGATAGTAGGGAGCTCAACAAAAAACTAGATAAATCTAAGACTGACCTAGATGTAGATATTGAAAATAATATTCAGATCTCGACTTTTGAAAAAGTGCCTTCTCTTAATGTTGACTCTAAATTAGCTGAAACAAAACTGGATGCAGAGACCAGTTCCATTGTAAATGAAAAGAAAAAGAAACTGAGCTTAACTCGAAGTACTTCATTAGACTCTGACAACAATAATAGTAATAGGGTAAAGTTAGAAACTTTAAATACACCCAACATAGAAGACAAACAAATGTTGAAGACTGAAAATGATACGCTTTTTCAAGCTCGTAGTAGTATATTGACTAAAATGTCAGAGACATTTAATTCAAAGGCTTTAGCCAAGAATATTAGGCGTGCAAGACGCGGGAAGAAAGCGGCAGCAGAAGCACGGACACCTACCCCGAAAGAGACTCCTAAAAGTGCACCTCCCACCATTACAAATGACACACTAGATGACAAACATGAAACAATAGAGACTTTGTCTAAAGACATTGATGACTTAATTAAAAACTTGGACCAGACCATTGACCGAGACCATGAGATTGTCACTGGAACTCCTGTTGCAGAAAGCTTGCCTGACCAAATGGAGACAAAATCTGTTTCTAAGTTCTATGGTTTAAACAAGCCTCTGAGCCATGTAGATGACAACACTGGCTTTACTCCAGAAACACCTGTTAAGGATAGAGAATCTGTCACTTCCATAATGAATGAGATTACACCTTCAAAGATTGATGAAAGTGAGAATATTAGATTGCATTATGAGGAGGATTCAGCTGAAAAAGGAGATGGTAACAGACATGAAATAACTTACAAGTGCAGTACTGTTGCTAGCATAGACAAGCTCATGGACAGACTTAAGGAATTTGAAGAGTTTGACAAGAAAAGACAGAGGCAGGAATCTGAATCAAAGTCGAGTGATATCAAGCCAATGATGGTGACTAATGACGTGGTACTGATTACTAAATCTGGCGCCGATATCAAACCCCTTAAAGACATTCAATCTGTGCGCTCACCAGAACGACCGTTCGAAAAAGAGAATGTTCTGAGCTGCTTCGAAAATAACTCTGCAATTTCGATTTTAAAGAGAGACCATGTAAGGAAATCGATAGATGTCGATCTTCAGTCTAATTCAGTAACTCTAATAAAGAGAAAGAACAGCGTCGGCAATCGTAAAGAGTCAACAAGCTCTAACCATTCCCGAGAATCTGACGCTATCAGCATTTTTGAGAAGTCTCTAGGAAAGGACGTTACTTTGACTGAGATCAGGAAATCGTCCGATAAGTCTGGAACACCTGCGTCAGTCGACTTACATCAGTTTGCTACTCTGCATCCTAATACGAGTCAAATTGGCGGAGTAATGTTGGATTCCAGTCAGATTTCTATTACTCCACGCATAACTGAAGCCAAAATCGCCGGTAATGACGTACAGATAATAACTAAACGTAAATCGAGAGAGTCATTGTCTACTACTACGATTCAGAAGTCATTGGAATCGACTAATGAAACAGAAGACAAATTGGCGACATTAGCAACCATCGAAAAAATTAAGTCGCCTACTCATCAGTCGCCGGCGATTTCAATAACTCCCGCTCCTGTAGCAATCAAAAGCCCCGAAACGGTGCCCGTAGAGACAGAAGCTTTACCGCCACCAGTAGAGACCATCAAAGCTATTCTTGACGATATACCCGTCGTCGCTTCCGAACCTCCCAAATTAGAAGTTAAAATAGACGCAAAACCGGAAGAAAAAGTTGAAGAAATCACTAAAATAGACAAACCAATTGATAAAGTTATTGAAGAAAAATCAGAAATTCCAAAAGTCGAGGAAAAGATGGAAATTGATATACCTAAAAAGAAACAAATTGAAATCGCTGAGAAGGCAATCGAAATCGCTGAGAAGCCAATTGAAATCGCTGAAAAGCCAATCGAAATTGCTGAGAAACCCATCGACATTGCCAAAAAGCACATCGAAATTGCTGAACAACCAATCAAAGTACCTGAAAAGTTGGAAGTGGAAAAGATTCCTATCATTGAAGAAACTTCTGAGCAAAAACCGGAAGCTACTGCAGCCCAAGTAGAAGAAATCAAAGAGCAAGTAAAAGATATCACAGAACTAGATGTGGAAGTCAAGGAATTATCGAAAGTAGTCAAAGAAGAAGATTCAGCCAAACAAAAGATTGAAATCCAAGAAACAAAGCCTCAAATCGAGAGCAAACCTGAAACAAAGCCAGACGAAAAACCCGCAAAATGCGGTCCAGGTCGGCCGCCTAAATCCGCGCGGAACTCTATCGAAAGCCTGGCCGGGCCCAGCACTGCTCTCAACGAAACTCCAGAAAGGCAGAAACATAAAGAAACCATTCTAAGAACACTGGGTTTGCTCACGCACAAGGCTGCAAAGGAAGCAAAGATAGAGAAGCTTCGTGAAAAAGAAAGAATCCGTTGTGGTATGCTATCCAATAAGGGTAAAGCGCCGAAATCATCCGGAGACTACACTGGGACTCTAAAAACTGTGATAAAGCTAAATAGAAGCGGAGGCGAGAGGGAGAAGAAGAAGCACAACCGGAGCTCGTTGAAGATGACCTTCCAGAAGAGCAAGTACAGGAGCGGCAAGCAGATCACGGACGTAGGAGAGGCGGCTGACGAAGACGACACCTTCTACACCATCGAGAGGCGCGAGGTGAGTTGATTCATTTATAATTTTTCAGGTGGTAGGCCTCTTGGCCTCCAAGCTATATTGAGCAAAGTCTTAAAGGCGACTGTAACAAATAAAGTGGCCATATTCCTTGCAGCCGAAGTCGCGCTCGCGGGTGGTTCAGCTAGTAGTCTTCAAAGCTCATTACTATTATTATTATGTTATATTGACTATATGTTAGAAGCAGTGATAGTGGAGCGGTAATAGCTATGGACTGCCTTACCACAGTTCCATGGTTCGATCCCCACCGCCGGCTTGTGATACACCGCATCGTGGAAGGGTCATTGTGCGAGTGCTCGCCTGTCAGACTACCACCCTCAAGTAGAAAATCTGTCGCCAAGACAGAGTGTTCCGGCAGCGATCCTTGAGAGCCAGTAAAATTACAGGCACATGAGTCTTAACAACTGTGTGTCTCAGGGTGACGGGCGCGGTAAGGCTCGTTACTTGTGACGAAATGCATCTGTTATAGGCCGAAGTTATCGCTTAACATCAGCTGGGCTTAATGCTTGTTCTGTCACAATACATGAAAATAATAGTAGTAAATTATCGTCGAATTCACCTCAAAATCTTTAAACCTTGTGTATGCTTGAATCAAGTATATTTTATATTCTTGTTTAGATTATTATTACTGTGTGTTTATTATTCCACCTTGCAAATTATTTATAGTTTTTCTGAGAAAGCCCTTTTGCCTCTGAGATTTCTCGGAAAATACAGCTAACTGTACCTTTCCTGTTGAAACAAACTCTTGAAGCTGGCAATAAAACCCAGGTAGAAAGAAATACATGTATAATATATAATAGCAATTTTGAAGCAGTGATGGCTCAGTGGCAATGGCTACCGACTGCCGCGCAGCAGGTCCATGGTTCGAATCCCGCCGCGAGCCTGAGCTTCACCGCATGGTGGTAGGGCATTTTGCGAATGCTCGCCTGGCTTGCGACCAACCTCAAGCAAAAAACTGTCGCCAAAGCACCTAACGGTGTTTTCCGGCAGCTGTCCTTGAAAGCCAGTAATTCTAGGTTTAAGCCTGTTAACACCTTCGACCTCATCATCACTTACCATATATATATATATGTATACACCGTGTCCCAAAATTCAACGATAAGCCGGCATCGGTGCATGGACCTACTCATGACTCTTCGGAAAAAAAAAAAATTATAACTGTTTTTTTTTATTAATTACAGAGACTTTTATAAATTTCATCGATATTCGATACCCATTATGCTATTTTCAACTACCATGACCACAATTTTTGACATATTTTTGATATTTTTTGTGCATTAGCAACCTAAGAAGGACGGCTATCTACCACAATCCTTTAACCCGGCGAGGATGTGGTAGGGTCAATTTGACCCTGCTCATTTTGTTTGATGTACAGTTTTTTTACCTGCAGTCGCATGCTGTCGAGTTTATCAGTAGCTGTAGTCAATAAAATGCCCTCCCTTTTTCCCACCTCCACTTAGTCGGGTACAACACGTGCAAGCAGGTAAACGTGCGCAAACTCAAATAGGGCAATTATGACCCATATGTAGAGATGATTAGTAGCCTAAAAGACTGGATAATTACTGATTTTGTGATAAAACATGATATATCATATAAATTCCTAACAAAAATTACCAATTACTTGTAATAATATTTGTTTGTGTTGTTTTTTTTAATGTATGGCACAGTCCTGCTAAATTTAATCAAAATAAGACTTTTTGTAAAATTGAAATAATGAAACATTTTATACGCATAATAGTGTTTCTTTTCATGAAAATCCTTATATAAATAACTAATGCGTAAGTTAACTTCCTATCCTATGTTAAAAAATTGCAATGAATACTTTTAAAATATGAATTAAATACAGGGTCATCAAGACCCTCCACATCCTCGATGTACCCTTTTTGTACCACATCCTCGCCGGGTTAAAATTACAGAAAGTCTGTAGTTATTTTACAAAAATCAGTAAAAAAATATTTTTTTCTTATAATTTTCATAGATTTTAACATTCTATGCACTTTCTATAGTCTGGGTTAAAAAAAAAAGTATGGACACTACCATGGCAAGTTTTATTAAAAGTTGGCGCAACTTTATAAAAGTCTCTTTAATAAAAAAAAAAATAGTTATATTTTTTTTTTATTTTTTCCCGAGTAGTCATGAGTAGGTCCATGCACCGATGCCGGCTTATCGTTGAATTTTGGGACACGGTGTGTATATATATATATATATATATATATATATAATAATAATAAATCCATTTAATTTATTATTATTATATATAAAGGCACACATTGGAAACATTTTTACATTAAAAAATAATAATAAAATTATAATTAAATAAATACAATTACATCACACATATAGGTGTAGCTGCTTCAAAATTATTCTTCTTTAACCGAAAGCCTTTTTATTTAATATTCTCTAATATCCTCAACATGATCAGGGGCTCCAGCCCATGATCATAGGCTCCAGTCCCTTCAGAAAGCTAGCCTTTGACCACTATCATCACTTACCAACACTTGAGGTGCACCTGTTGGTAACTGATGATGTGGTAGAAGATAGTAGAAGAGGGTGCTTACTACTCAGGCGAGCATGCAAAATGCCTTACCACGTATACTTGCAAAGCTTAAGACTGGTAACGTTAGCATACTGATCCCCACGACATCGCCACGGCTTACCCTTATCCCGCTCGTGTGGCGTCGGTAACACATGAAACCCAAATCTCGAAAATACAGAACAAATGATAAATTGATATAGAAATAGTATGTGATCTACTCAATTAATTTCATGATAATAAATAAACACGCGTTTCAGATGTCCAGACCGCTTTTAACTGTTTGTTAATGAATGATATGTTAAAGCTAACATAGCTAGATGGGAAATAAACTAAATGTTCTGTTTGCTGCATATTGTTTACTAACGGCCCGCTCCGGCTACGCACGGGTATAAAATATATAGCCTATGTCATTCACTGAAAAAATGTTAAAAATCGATCCAGTATGTAGTTTTGATTTATTTTATTATTTAAGATCAAAATTAAGAAGAGATTTAGTTTTAGTTAGATTAGAAGGTATTTAATTAGGTAAGGATTCATGCTGTATTGATTAAAATCGTTTCTAAAATTAGCCATTATTTGTCGTAAAAAGTAAATGACAATTTTTTTTTTATTGTGGGATATCCATAAGAGATAGACATACACCATAGCGGAGTTTTCTGAAAACCTTTTCAATGTGTATTTTCCTCAGGACATTATTTTGATAAATCTCGTAGGGTTCAGCCTGCGTTTGCAATGTAAGCGAAAAAAAATTAATTATTTACGACATCGCATTAGAAACCTCAAAAATAACAGTATTTCTCCACTATTTAATGGATGTTATTATACATATAAACCTTCCTCGTGAATCACTCTTACTATTAAAAAAAACGCAACAAAATCTGTTGCGTAGTGTAAAAGATTTAAGCATACATAGGGATATAGGGACAGAGAAAGCGACTTTGTTTTATACTATGTAGGGAGTAGTGACGAGGGTCGGCCGTGTTACATAGGGTTTTTAAACATTGAGTAATGAATTTAATTATGGCTGAAATTACTAATATGCTATAAAAATACAAAAAATATATAATAATATTAAAAAATCAATATTGAAAAACACTATCGCGCGTTTGAAGCGTTTACACCTCACGATGATGCTTCGTGTAGAGGCGAAAAAAGTCGAAACCTTTTCTTGGGTAATATTTTTTTTTCTGCTGTTACTAGCACAGTATTTTATTAATATATGAACGGAATACTACGGAAGTTTTTTCAATAAGCTTCGATAAATGTATCCAAAGCAGGAATAAACCCTAAAAATATTATTATAGCTTATTCCAAAAATAAAAACGTTAAAAAAAACAAAAATAAACACATCTAGGAAAATACGTAATAAAGGTAAAATTGGATATTTATATCACAATAATTCAGTCTGAACTTACCTAATATAAGGTATATTCTGTTATTACTTTTACGAACAACAACCGTGGAAAAGGTACCTTATATTTTCCCCATAAACGAGTGAGTTAGAAGTACAATCCATCAATTAGGATGTGCTACAAGTATGCTTGTTCTACGAAAACCTGTTTACCAGGTAGAATAGAATAGAAATAGTTTTATTACCAAAAATAATACAAACTTAACCTTAATAAATAAAGTAAACAAATTGTAACAAGTCTTAAAAATACTTATTTAGGAAGGTTAACAGAGTGCTTGAGAGTCCTGCACTAGGCGAACCTGTATCGCAGGGCCCGCGATGGTTGCGTTAAATAGTGTTAGGTGGTAGAAATCATAAGCAATAAGGCCGTATTTACAGCGTGCCTGATATTCCGCATCAAAGTGTGAAAGCATTGTTGTATTTAGAGCACAGTGGAAAATTTAATTACTGGACAATGCTACTTTGGGACTAGCGTGTCTGGGTGAAGAGCGCAGTACTGTACAACACAGAACTTTCGATCAAAGCTCTGATTGACATTGCAACTGTTGTGGACAGGCGTCACACTTGTCAATAAGCGCCTCGTTGACCTCGTCGACTTGTTCCTCTCGTCACTTCATTTATCATAAAAAAATACGTAGAATAGGTAAAAACCTAGGGCTTTGTTTTGGCCGTGTGTTCTTACCATACTCCATTTAATATTAGCTGACCCGCTCGTGACTTCAAGCGCTTGGGATTCAGTTGTATCGCGCTACCTCGGGTACTGCGCATCAACTTGACATAAAACGTATTATATGTCATAACCTGTTGAAATGTTATATAAAGATGGCTGCCTCTATACAAAATTTTAACAATATCCCTTATTTTTGTGTGATGAAGTACAAACACCCATCCTTTTCTCAACAGAGTGAAAAGTCCATATAGATAAATAGATCTTTCCGTGCTTCGGAGGGCACGTTAAGCGGTCGGTCCCGGTTGTTGTCTTAGGATGGCAGTCGTTATAGCATGGTGGTAGGGCATAATGCGAATGCCCGCCTGGCTAGCTACCACCCTCAAGTAGAAAATCTGTCGCCAAGCACTTAATGGTGTGTTCCGGCAGCTGTCCTTGAGAGCCAGTACTTCTAGGTTAGCCTGAACAACATCTTCGACCACATCATCACTTACCATCAGGTGAGATAGTGGTCAAAGGCTAACCTATCAGGCATAAAAAAAAAAGATAAATAGATAGATCGCTAAATTCATTATTGAAAACTGAACAAACAGAAATTTAAAATATTAAGCTTTCAATAGTCAAAACGAATGATGAGTCGTATAACACTGTATATAAAGACAGTTCCATATGTTAAGTAAATAATAAAATTCTCCTCATCGTTGTCGTAAAAGACGACTAAGGGAAACAAAATTAGCAGCATCCTACTCACGACGTTAGTAGGGTGTTGATGCATGAAACGCGAAAAAGTTGTATTCCTTACTCTCGTTAACCGAAAGTTAGCGAATATACTCAGATCAGGAAGGCAGTCGACCATAAATCCTAAGCCAGTATTTTCGACAGTAATTTTGTTCGTTTGTCATCCGTCCTTTTTATATATTTTACTTACTTTCTCTTCTATTTCGGTTGGATTTTTCACTTTTTTCCTATCGTTGGTGTTCAATCTAAATGTAATACTATAAGATCAAACTTACAAAAGCCTAGTGCATAAAACAAATGCAATCTTTATCTAATAAACAAGTGCTATAAAAACATTATTCTTCCTAGAAATAAGACAAATTATTAAATACAGCACCCTAGTTTGATAAATATACTTACGGTTGATTTTTTTTCTCAATTAAATGTACTGTAGTTAGATGCGTTGAACCGTCCCCGTTAAAGTTTGTTTGAAAACTACTGCGATAACGCGAATAAGTAAAAAGCAACATGTTTTGGCCATAAAAATAAAGCCATTTTTAAGGAAGTTTTAGTCCAAAATATATAAGCCATTGGCAATAACGATTCAAGCGTGCTCGAAGGAGGAACGCATTATTATTCGCTGTGATTTTGCTGGTAGTTATGAAGCAAAGGCTTTGAAGGCTGACTGTGGATCGGGCGGCCGCAACTTCAAATTCTAATGCGGCGTGAGCTTTCCTACTTAAGCTTTCCATGGTTAAGTTGTGCATTATGCCAAAGCTCGCCTGACTAGTAGAAAAGCACCTTTCACGTATAAAATCAGGCGCCAAGCAAAAAATAGTCCTTGAAAATCAGTTCCCTTTCTAAACTTCGATTAACAGGTTATATAAGGGCTATAGGCTAGCCCACCAGCACAAAAGTTACTTTTTTTTTTTATGCCTGTAAGTTGGCCTTTGACCATGATCTCACCTGATGGTAAGTGATGATGTGGTCGAAGATGTTGTTCAGGCTAACCTAGAAGTACTGGCTCTCAAGGACAGCTGCCAGAACACACCGTTAGGTGCTTGGCGACAGATTTTCTACTTGAGGGTGGTAGCTCGCCAGGCGGGCATTCGCAAAATGCCCTACCACCATGCAAAACTTGGTACTTTGGTAAACTCTGTATTTATACGATGATTTTAAAGCGCTGCTCGTAGCGTATCGAAGCTTGCCTATTCGTTTTGAACCGCTAAGTTATGTAATGTTCACTCCGGTCACTACTCAATTACGAGTAATACTAAGCGCTTGCTAAGACGTCGGTCCTGCTAGTTATCGAATGGCAGTCGTTAGGCTATGTCGGAGGTCTGAAAACTTCAACACTTTGTATGGTACCACCTACAAATTATAATAGCATTTTGAAAATTCCTTCCTGACAACTGTAGAGTTCCCTAACCCCGAAACAAAATGTCCTAAGTAGACTTAAGCAGTGGTCTTAAAGAAGCCCGTATTAGGCTGTATTTATAAAGTGTTTATTTTTGTTCACAGGCAGCCGGCGGCGTGAGCGCTATAGACGGTGGGCAAAGAAAGTCTCATTACAGTAACCGACTCACCCATGGTGTGTGGAACCTCACCCCGCCCTAACCTTTACCTATGTGCAAACGTCGCTACCAATTACTGCTAACTTTTTTCGAGATTGTGTAAACAATATTATCGAGTTGTGGTTACGTGTTGAAATATAGGTCTACAAATCGAAAAAATCTAGACAATTATCAGAGATTCAGTTCTTCTGAAACAGCATTAATAAGTTATCTGGTTTTGATTCATAATATAATACAAGAATCTTAAACTTTCGAAACTAGAAAAGTTTTAATTAGCTGTTGTTAATAGATAATCTTTTCTTCTTAAAACAAATATATGAAGATATAATCTGTTTTTTTTTTTAAGGAAAGTGATTTATTCTACGTATTATTGCTTACTACTCTGCTTTTTCTTTTTTTTATTACTTTGGTGAAATCATCTTCTAAAATTTTCATAAACTTAGTATGATTGATACATACAATACCTATAAATGAGAACTCTGCTCTTCAGAATCTTAAAGATCATTCATAATAACTTGACATAAATACAATAGGAAAATAATGTCGGTGGCGGGAAATTCAATATGCTAACTGTATTTTTAATATTCAAACACTTGGAACAGTTATATCGCGCTTCTGGCTACAAGCGCGATATAACTGTTTAGAATTTTTATGTCCAAGTGTTTGAATATTAAAATACAGTTAGCATATTGAATTTCCCGCCACCGACATTCCGTTTGGTATTTATTTCACAATATAATGCTATTCGCGGGGTTGAAATAATATTCCTCATATTATCTTGTAAAGTTATATTAAGAATATCAATGCAAATGATTAAATACATTAGCCATAAAACCGTCAAACATATATAAAATACTTTTAGATATAACGAACGTAATGTATTCAACATGTATTCTTATTAAATATATATCGTATAAAATATTCTCCGAGTCTCGTGTATTACGTGATTAAGTACAACATTTAGACAACCTAACAACAAAAGCAGCAAAAGTTGGAAGTTTAAATTTCAGCCCTTTCAACCGTGTACGTAATCGTTTTTGGTAACTAGTTACAAAAATTAATATTTCTTTTAACAAGTTAAAACATAATTTGAATTTTGTTGTCTTACTTCGTAACCATGCAGCTACGACGTATTACAATTATGTAACTAAAAGCCCCATGTCCCGATGTTTGCACATAGGTTATTTTATCAGAATGATCAGAGCTTACATTAAAAAAGTTATGCGTTTATCTCCAAGATAAGAAGTAATAACACCTAAGTGATACCAAATACGTAAAATTGCTGTGATAACCAATCTTTGATAATTCTGATAAGCTGTAAACTCAATGGTTGCATGTTTATGTTTTATTTTAGTTTAATAACTTAAGTTTTTAGCTAAAGGGTGGTTTCCACAAGGACTTACAGGATATTTGCAGTACCGTGTTTAAATTTAACGAAGAAGAGATATTTATAAAACGTGACTGCCTCTATAAATTTGCCATGCCATAAGCTCTTATTATTAAATTGCGAGAAAGTTGTCAGTTGGCTGTTGTACCATATTCGTTTTGTTTAAAGCTGTACAAACCATCTCGTACAACTATAACACAGATGAACTGATAGTTTGTTCTGGACTTTTAATTTGCTGTTTGATTAAGTTTACAACTAAGTAAGTGGAAACTGTCTTTAGCTGCTTTTAGAGTAGAGCTATGAAAGGAGGCGCTGACGTCACCTTTGACCGTTGACTGAATCGAAAGTAGACTAGGGCTGAGTACCCATCAGATGTGGGAGGAAGATAAGTGGTGTAAGAGGAAAAATCCTCCAATGGGATCGCTTAATTTACCTAAGCTCGCTGAGCGCAGCGTTCCTATTGGTTGGTTTTTTCCTCTTGCACCACTCATTTTCCTTCCACATATGTAGTGGATACATTGGCCTAGTCTACTTTCGATTCTTGCATGCTAAACGCGGTAGAAGATGAGTTCTTGTCTAATTTGTCTCGTGTGGTTAAATCGAAGGATTATGGTTGGTTTATATTTGGCATCCATTTTACAAAGGTAAAAAATTGTGTTTGTATCAAAATTGTAGCAAATCGTTTAGCATGGCATTACTGCATGATTTAGATTTAAATTTGCATGAAACAATATTAACAGTATTAATAATTATTAAAATCTTAAACAATAGTAACATTAATTTTAGGTAGAAATATAATTTATATATTATCTTAAGTACTGGTCGCTCGCGACTTCGTTCGTGTGGAATTAGATTTTATCGGGCACCCTCGAAAACTGCGTTTGTGATCGGTAAAAAGAGGATCATGTCACCACACTATCTCTGTGCCCCAAATTTTATTAAATTCTATATAGTAATTTTAACATGTTTCAGTAACATACATCCAGTCACACTATCACTGCAAATATTAGTGAATTATTGTAATTTTGTAATGTAATCCGCCGAACAGGCGTTATTGCAAACATAACAATATTAAAATTGTTTATGCTTGGGCTTGAAACAAAATGCGAATAGTGCGAACCCGTGGGGTACTGTACTGTATCAGCCGAATTGTCCTAAGCACAGCCTCCCCCTTTAAGGAGGGATTTCCCATAATCCCCACGCTTGACAAGCGTCTTGGGGATCGCAGTTTAAGATATCACTTCCCCAAAAGGTGCTGCTGCCCACCTGGTATTTTACCTATAGTCGGCTCTTACGACACCCACATCTAGCAATGGGGGGTGACAATCTAGTCCGGCATTCCATGAGTTAGCCAGCACCGCACGGACTTTAAAAAAACCCGTGGGGGGCCGAGCCAGAATTGCACCCCCCATGTCTTCCATTGGGAGTCATAAGTGCCGACGACAGGAAAAATACGAGAAGTTGGGCAGCAGTGCCTTCTGAAGAACTCCCATATTACACTGCGATCTCCAAGTCGCCTGCCAAGCGTAGAGGTTATGCAAACCTTAGAGGGGGAGTTTTTTTTCAACAGCAAACGACCTGGTTGATACAGTATCTGGAACATTTCCTACTTCCGAAAAAGGGATATTGTCATTTTTTATTATAAAAACTAACGTGGTTTTCATTCATTTTAGTAAATAATACAGATAACTCATAAGTCAGATAGCTCCGACTATAGTTTCAAACCACATTCGGTGGTCTCTTTCAAGGAGAGCTCGGGACGCCCGCGTTGACGTCGCTAGAAACTATAGTCGGAGCTCTCTGACTTATTCACGTGAGTTATCCCGTATTATTTACCAAAATGGGATATAGTTAATTCCTCACAAGTTTTGTAGTAGATAACATGTGTAATATGATATCCGTCGGAACCATCCTCCCGTTTCCACCTGTTGCTTAGATGTGGAAGTACCCTCGTTCCCCAACCTATACAGCAGTAAGCTTCACTCGCGCTGTTGGTTCACAGAAGCTGAAGAGGTGCCGGAAGCGACCGAACCCAAAGAGATCCTGAATCTGGTTATCCCGGAGAAAGCGTCTTCCTTCAGCATCCATCCGGGGCGGCTGTGCCAGGACCAGTGCTTCTACTGTGGGGGCAAGTTCGGCCTGTTTGACACTCCGTGCCACATCGCACAGATTAAAAGCAGTGAGCGGCAGAAGAAGGTTTTGGACAGTGAGTACCACATATTCCAATAACTTATTTTTTCTCAAATGAAGTGCCTTCATTTCTTATATGTTTGACTATATAAAGATAATAAAAGTAGGGTTTTGTTTGAAAGTGTCATTAACTTATTCAGTTAACTAGCTGCGCCCCGCGGATTCACCCGCGTAAACCATGTGTTAATCCAAGGCCTAAACTATCTATATTCCAAGTTTTATCCAAATCTGTACAGCCGTCTCAGCGTGATGGAGTAACAAACAAACAGTCACATCCTCACACTCACAAACTTTCGCATTTATAATATTAGTGCAATTTTCATGTTCATAAAGGATAATATTTTAGTAAAATGTGGAGCTCAACTATATAAAATTGAGATTTTTATTGAGCAAGATAAATAACAATGTAGGCAGGAAGTATTAACATTTATAACAACATATATCCTAAATATTTGTAGGGATATTTTTTTATTGTCTCCTATTCTATGAAATAAGTTTACTTAAGACGAAGTGGTCTTTGAAAAATGTCAGACTGTGGGTAGGACGGAGAACTCGTTTCGCATGCGAGTGAACGAAACACAACTACGCAATATTTGAATAGTAAGCAAGTTTTTCTAAATAAATTCATGTAAAATCGAGCTTTTCAAATACGGAAAATATCACATGGTTGCTACTTAATAATTATGAACAACATTTGTTTTGATATGACACAAAACTTGATAAAGGAAAATTTTAGAGCTGTATTCATGATTTTTTTTTCTATGGAGAGAAATTTATGGTATCGTGTTTTAAGATTAAGCATAGTATTTGTCATATCCTCTAGAGTATTATATATTTTAATCATATCCGTAAGGCTTACACTCTTTATAAAAACATATTCACTATTACACAAATTAATTGTAATTTTTTTAATTAATTTTTTTTTTTGTATAATTGTATACAAAAAATACATTGCTTAAACACTAATTATAAATATATTTTTTGGATAATAACTGATTGAGAAATTAAGTAGGTAACTAACTATGTACATTTAATTAAATCAGACGAACATACTTTTACTTACCTTATATAGTGCTCAAGGGAATTTAAATCTATTTTACAAAGCAAATAATAATGCTTCATATTAGCTTGTATGTCAAAGTCAAAGACCAAATCATTTATTAAATTTAGGCGTCTACGACGCTCTTATGAAGGTCAATTACAAATTTCGGTATTGAAATATACTACATTGTACTGCCACGTTCAGCAAATAAATTGTATAGAGCCACTGCGAGAAGAACGGGCAAGAAGTCCCGAGTTTCTTTTTGTTGTTCATTGTTCATTCTTTTAAACGTCTTTTAACAATGTGTTACATACTTACTATAAAATAAAGTTATTA
The DNA here is from genome assembly GCA_963890685.1 of Plagodis pulveraria. Classification (NCBI taxonomy): domain Eukaryota; kingdom Metazoa; phylum Arthropoda; class Insecta; order Lepidoptera; family Geometridae; genus Plagodis; species Plagodis pulveraria. The sequence continues at coordinate 5,045,920 of OY982963.1, forward strand.
CAATATTTGTTTAAATTATGTAGGTGACAGGCGATAGCTTGGAAGAGCCGGAATTGTCCAGGCGTTTTTGTCGCTAAGTAATCAGAAACTGTGTAGTAGGATTTTTTAATCAATATGTTTTTTACGTGCAACTTGAATTTCCCTTCTGTGAGCGTTGTAATATGTTTGGGAACTTTATTATAAAACTGTACACAATTACCTAAAAAGGACCTTTTATTTGTCTTTGCTAATCTAAAACCTGGCACCGCTATTTTATCTTTATACCTAGTATTGTTATCGTGATTTACACTGTTTAATTTTAATTTACTCAAATTTTTATGAACATACATAATATTTCCAAATATATACAACGACTTGGTAAAGTTAAAATATCAATTTCTTTAAAAAGATCCCTCACAGATTCCCTAGGACCCATTTTATATATGGCTCGAATTGCACGCTTTTGTATGATAAAGATTGTCTCTATCTCAGCAGCAGTTCTCCACAGCAATACACCATACGACATAATACTGTAGAAGTACGCGAAATAAACTAGGCGAGCAGTAGCTACATCTGTTAACTGTCTTATCCTTAGAACTGCATATGCAGCAGAACTAAGTCTTCCGGAGAGATCGTGTATATGTGGATCCATTTTGATTCCCTGTAGATGTAATGAGTGAAGCTCTTACTGGTTTCAATAACACTGGCCTACAAAAAAAGAAAATTGATTTGGTGCAGCTCTGTTTGCATCTGTAGTCGGTAAAGTAGGTAGTATGAACTACATTACTGCTACTAGATGTCAGCTGACAGCTCTGGTTTACCTACAATTCTTATATTAACTTTTTTACGGTTTTTTTTTCAAAATCAGTCCATGTTATAATTACTTTTATGACATTAATCGTATAAATTTATGATGGTTGCGTAAGTCAAGAAGTTGCATTAACGATCCTGATATGTTTTGTTACATATGCGGTGAGTATATAATGAAAGATCAACGGAAACCGATTAATGACACGGTAATTAGCTTGTATTCTGTATATCGGTATTGAAATTGGCAAGCTTCTTTCTCATCAACAAGAGCTGATATGAAAAATGTGACTAGTTTTCTCGTGTCAGCTCACAAAATATACGCAAAATCAGGTCTAAAATCTTAGGCACCAAAATGAGTGTAGGCTAGTGTAATGTAAATGTATGTGTTGCGTTGCAGACGAGGAGAAGCTGACGATCGACAGTTGCCTGTGCGACGCGTGCTACCGGCACGTGGACCGGCGCGCTAACTGCCCCTCCTACCGCAAGCGGCCGCTGCCCAAGCTCGGCGCGCCGCTGCCGCCGCCGCAGCCGCAGCCGCAGCCACACAACAAGTAAACAACGCACTACATTAATGCCATAGGATTACTTTACACAAAATATGTTTTAATATTGTTATGTTCGCAATCCCCGTGAAGTGCCGGGTTAGAATTGCACCTCCCCATTGATATGGGGAGGTGCAATTCTAACCCGGCACTTCACGGGGATTCCCGTGGGATGATTCCCGTGGGTGTCGTAAGAGGCGACTAAGGGAAAAATACTGGAACGTGGGCAGCAGCGCCCATTGATATGGGGAGGTGCAATTCTAACCCGGCACTTCACGGGGATTCCCGTGGGATGATTCCCGTGGGTGTCGTAAGAGGCGACTAAGGGAAAAATACTGGAACGTGGGCAGCAGCGCCCATTGATATGGGGAGGTGCAATTCTAACCCGGCACTTCACGGGGATTCCCGTGGGTGTCGTAAGAGGCGACTAAGGGAAAAATACTGGAAGGTGGGCAGCAGCGCCCATTGATATGGGGAGGTGCAATTCTAACCCGGCACTTCACGGGGATTCCCGTGGGATGATTCCCGTGGGTGTCGTAAGAGGCGACTAAGGGAAAAATACTGGAACGTGGGCAGCAGCGCCCATTGATATGGGGAGGTGCAATTCTAACCCGGCACTTCACGGGGATTCCCGTGGGATGATTCCCGTGGGTGTCGTAAGAGGCGACTAAGGGAAAAATACTGGAACGTGGGCAGCAGCGCCCATTGATATGGGGAGGTGCAATTCTAACCCGGCACTTCACGGGGATTCCCGTGGGTGTCGTAAGAGGCGACTAAGGGAAAAATACTGGAAGGTGGGCAGCAGCGCCCATTGATATGGGGAGGTGCAATTCTAACCCGGCACTTCACGGGGATTCCCGTGGGATGATTCCCGTGGGTGTCGTAAGAGGCGACTAAGGGAAAAATACTGGAAGGTGGGCAGCAGCGCCCATTGATATGGGGAGGTGCAATTCTAACCCGGCACTTCACGGGGATTCCCGTGGGATGATTCCCGTGGGTGTCGTAAGAGGCGACTAAGGGAAAAATACTGGAAGGTGGGCAGCAGCGCCTTCTAAATAACTGCCATCTTACACTGCGATCCCCAAGCCGCCTGCCAAGCGTGGGGATTATGGCAAATACCCCTTAATAGGGGAGGCTGTGTTCAGCAGTGGACGATCCGGCTGATACAGTACAGTATGTCCGCAATAACGACTGCTTGGCGAATTACATTACAAAATTACAAAGCACAACGCAAGTTGAACTGTAGGAGTCGCTCCATCCCGATGGTTGAGAGAACGAGAGCAAATATTAGAGTTATGAGTCATTGTGTTATGTTAGCTCAATTGGTTATAGCATACCCCGGCTAACGCGGGTTCGAATCTCGCACACGGAGTGAAATTCATTTAACTGAATAACTCACACTGTGATCCCCAAGACGCTTGCAGCCAACAGCCTTATAGGCCTTATTAGGGGTACTTGTTAGGGGTACCCCCATAAGGCTGTGTTCAGCATTGAACAACCCGGCTGATGATAAAGTAGGGCAAGAGTGACGCTCTAAAGAAGTTAATTACAAATTTTATTATCGAAATATTCTGTATTCTACTGCCACATTCAACAAAAAAGTGTTATAGAGGCACTTCGAGAAGAAGGGCAAGAAACTCATGACCATTATTTTAAAACATTGTTTAACAATGTATTAGTATATAATAAAATTTATACAATATTTGTATAAATTTATATTAAATTAAATCTCTATCCGTGGGGGTCGTAAAAGGCGACTAAGGGAAATAATACACCAGAAAGTGGTCAGCAGCGCTTTCTGAGGAACTGATATCTCACACTGCGTATCCCAAGACGCCTGCCAAGCGTGGGGATTATGGCAACTAAGGCTGAATCTCCAAGCATTTTTATCCTTCGATTAATCACAAACTATGTAGGCTTTAGTTTTTCCTGCATTTCTCATTACTGACCCACTGGTTATGTCTTCTCCAGCCAAACAGAGAAGCCTCCCAGTCCGCCGATGGAAGACGAGAGTGAGGAGGAGCCGACAGTGTCAGTGCTGACGGGGCGCATCGCCACCTGCCACACTGAGGGGTGCATGGTCGCGGCGGAGAACTCCATCCGGCGGAAGTGGCTCATCAAAATGAGGAGCAGTGTCAATAAAGTGGTCAGTATTTGTACCTGATGGGAAGTTTCCTCTATTTCTTTCAATTTTGTTTTTACACAATTATTACTAAAAATCAATATCAAAGCAAAACAGCGCGACCTTTTCAAGTCAAGAGAATCAGTGTAAAGTATACACCTGCTAGTTATATTTTCTGTTAAAGTTTGAATCTCACGTCTGTGGCGAGAACTTCAATATTTTTACAGTTTTATCGCGCTTGTTTGGTAAATATGAAAACTCATGAATATTTATTCTACGTGATCATGGTATTCGCGAATTTAACATCATATTAGTCGTATAATCTTGATGAAACCAATGCAAATGATTCCATAAATTACCCTTAAAATCGACAAAAATATTAAAAATTACGTTTACCACTTACCCACTAGTTATAACAACATGATACAAGCAATGTTATTTTATAAACTTGCGAATATCATGATCGCGTAGAATGATTACCAAAGCTGGTAGTTACATGCGCGATAAAACAATATACATGTAAACAGATAACCGATTAAAATGTAAAGTTCCAACCATAGACGTGATTTTAAGAAGCTGGCAAATGATGTAGGAATATATTATATAGTATATAATATAAAGATGTCTCTATCTCAGCAGTCGCCCCTACAGCAATACACCATACGACATAATACTTGGACTTCCAAGTATTATATCTAATAATTATATTCTGTTGATTCACGCGAAATAAACTAGTCTAGCAGTAGCTACATCTGTCAACTGTCATATCTTACGAAATGCAGAACTAAGTCTTCCGGATCGATCATGTATATGTGGATCCCACTGTAAAGTTGAATCCATTTTGATTCCCAGGAAGACTGTCGCGTTGTCAATAGAGTATATCTAAGGCGAGCTTTATCATTGGTTCAACATAAGTAACATTTGAAAAAGAAAACTTTACACATATATTCTTTTTTGAATTTAAGGGTATATTATTAGCGGTGAACCATTTAGAGATCATAGATAACACATTATTTTTTTTTTATTAGTTCACCATCTTTTCTATATACATTAAAAATGAGAGAGGCATCATCTGCGAATAAATCATTATCGCAAAAATCTTGGACCATTTAAGGCAGGTACTTAATATATGCTAAGAACAGATACAGTCCTTGATCCTTACAGTACTCCTATTTTTATCAAATACCTGGAAGAACTGTTGCTATTTATTCCGACCTTATGTAGCCTGTCTGACAGCTGTGACTATGCTATGAGATTCAGAGCTTTTCCACGAATACCATAGTGTGAAAGTTTACAAATCAGAGTATACTGCTCTACACAGTTTATTGGCTTGGAAAGATCTCAAAATACGCCAATAGGACCATGTGAAATACAAAAGAAAGCTTATTAACACAAAACCACAAAACAACTTAAAAAATGTGAATTAACTTGTCACACTTGATAAGGTTTTATATATTTTTTACAAATACATATCATAAATAAGTAAAATACTTTCGTTAGAAGCTCAATTTAGAGACGAATTTACTTAGCATTCCATGTTTTCACCGTGCGGGTGCCGGGTCCATAGCGTTGCAGAGGAAGAGGCTCCAGTCAAGGTGCCTGGGACTTGCAACCCAGTGAGTAAGGTTAAGAGGCCCCTTTATGATGCATCAATGCTCCCTTTCACCGCTCGAGCCTCCTCCCCTGCCTAACCAAATTTGGTAAGATCCTACTAATGCCGCCTTGGATACACGTTCTAGGATGGAGTTACGGTTGTTCTTGACAGGCCAAGGTCTTTTAGTAGGTTGTATAGGGATTTTGCTGGTATACCCCTTGCTCCGACTTCTACAGCATATAAATTAACCACATAACCGTTTTTGATTAATTCATTTATTAGGTCATAATATTTGTCAGTTTTTATTGTGTGGTCTTTAGGTATGTTTGTTTCCCACGGCACAGTAAGTTCTATAAGTACTATGCGTTTTAGATTCTTTGAGTATAGAAAATTATCTGGTCTAGGATGGAAGTTACGGTTGTTCTTGACAGGCCAAGGTCCTTTAGTAGGTTGTATAGGGATTTTGCTGGTATCCCCCTTGCTCCGACTTCTACAGCATATAAATTAACCACATAACCGTTTTTGATTAATTCATTTATTAGGTCATAATATTTGTCAGTTTTTATTGTGTGGTCTTTAGGTATGTTTGTTTCCCACGGCACAGTAAGTTCTATAAGTACTATGCGTTTTAGATTCTTTGAGTATAGAAAATTATCTGGTCTGGATGACGAAACACCAACATCCTCAGAGATTTTGTAATGTTTTTCATAAGTGTCCATCAAAAGAGTCCAATCGGGAGCTGCGCCTAAGATGGAGTAAGGCTTGGATTTAGATTTTGTAGATGACCCTTCTTTTACAAAAGCGACGTGTCGTTTGTTCGTGGTCAAAACTTTTTTTGCTCTAGCTACCGAGAGACTCGCCGCTTCACGTATGATTTCGAGGACTCTATCGTGGCGACGGGAATGATGACCCCTGTCAAGGAGCACCTTGCATCCTACCAATAAGTGCCTTGCTGTACCTATGGCCTCCCGACAAATACCGCAAGACTTTTCGGTGGCTTTCCCCCATCTTACTAAATTACTTTGGTCTGGGAGGGTCATCTGAAAGGCGTTAAGATAGAATTTTAATAAGGCAGGTGACCAATCGTATATCAAGGTGCGCCACTTTAATGCCAGAGGGATACAAAATTCACCTATGGTTAGCCACTCACTTTGCATTTCCAAGCTCATTGGATGCACTTTATAGCTATCATTTTCGTCTTGTTGTAGAAAAGATTTTACAACGTCTTTATCCTCACTTTTCTTCCTCGACCCAAAACCCGCTTTTTCAAAGAAATTTTATTCACACGTAAATTAAAAAAAATATGTGTTTGCATTTATTGTCTTAGTGAATATGATCAAGATGAATATATATATTTCTTAGGTTTACGAACGAAATATATTTTGAACAATGTAATGTAACAAATGAATTAACCAAAATCTGGTTAATTTATATGCTGTACAAGTTGGAGCACGGGGTATGCCAGCGAAATCCCTATATAACCTACTTAAAGACCTTGGCCTACCAAGAACAACCGTAACTTCCATCCCAGAACGTGTATCTAAGGCGGCATTAGTAGGATATTACCAAATTTGGTTAGGCAGGGGAGGAGGCTCGAGCGGTGAAGGGGAGCATTGATATATCATAAAGGGGCCCCTTAACCCTACTCCTGGGTTGCAAGTCTCAGGCCCCTCTAGCCTCTTCCTCTGCAACGCTATGGACCCGGAACCCTCTCGGTGAATCCATGGAATGCTAAGTAATTCGTCTCGTCTCTAATAACCGTTTCAAGTATAGCCATTAAGCACTTGTCAGGCATTATATTAATAAACGTTATGTATGTTGGTGTTATATATGTATGTAATTGTGTTTAGATGAAGCTGAAGGGCGACTACCCCGGGCTGCACACGATCCCCCTGTGCAGCGAACACTACCGCGCGCTGTCGCCCCTCATGGCCTGCGTGCTGTGCCGCCGCCGCCTCACCAAGCATCACAACCTGCACTTCATCAACCACGTGAGTCGCTTACCGACTTGTACTGCCCACTTGTATATACGTACCGAACCGACTACAGCTGTGTCGCCGCCGCCTCACCAAGCATCACAACCTGCACTTCATCAACCACGTGAGTCGCTTACCGACTTGTACTGCCCACTTGTATATACGTACCGAACCGACTACAGCTGTGTCGCCGCCGCTTCACCAAGCATCACAACCTGCACTTAATCAACCACGTGAGTCGCTTACCGACTTGTACTGCCCACTTGTATATACGTACCGAACCGACTACAGCTGTGTCGCCGCCGCCTCACCAAGCATCACAACCTGCACTTCATCAACCACGTGAGTCGCTTACCGACTTGTACTGCCCACTTGTATATACGTACCGAACCGACTACAGCTGTGTCGCCGCCGCCTCACCAAGCATCACAACCTGCACTTCATCAACCACGTGAGTCGCTTACCGACTTGTACTGCCCACTTGTATATACGTACCGAACCGACTACAGCTGTGTCGCCGCCGCCTCACCAAGCATCACAACCTGCACTTCATCAACCACGTGAGTCGCTTACCGACTTGTACTGCCCACTTGTATATACGTACCGAACCGACTACAGCTGTGTCGCCGCCGCTTCACCAAGCATCACAACCTGCACTTAATCAACCACGTGAGTCGCTTACCGACTTGTACTGCCCACTTGTATATACGTACCGAACCGACTACAGCTGTGTCGCCGCCGCCTCACCAAGCATCACAACCTGCACTTCATCAACCACGTGAGTCGCTTACCGACTTGTACTGCCCACTTGTATATACGTACCGAACCGACTACAGCTGTGTCGCCGCCGCCTCACCAAGCATCACAACCTGCACTTCATCAACCACGTGAGTCGCTTACCGACTTGTACTGCCCACTTGTATATACGTACCGAACCGACTACAGCTGTGTCGCCGCCGCCTCACCAAGCATCACAACCTGCACTTCATCAACCACGTGAGTCGCTTACCGACTTGTACTGCCCACTTGTATATACGTACCGAACCGACTACAGCTGTGTCGCCGCCGCCTCACCAAGCATCACAACCTGCACTTCATCAACCACGTGAGTCGCTTACCGACTTGTACTGCCCACTTGTATATACGTACCGAACCGACTACAGCTGTGTCGCCGTCGCCTCACCAAGCATCACAACCTGCACTTCATCAACCACGTGAGTCGCTTACCGACTTGTACTGCCCACTTGTATATACGTACCGAACCGACTACAGCTGTGTCGCCGCCGCCTCACCAAGCATCACAACCTGCACTCCATCAACCACGTGAGTCGCTTACCGACTTGTACTGCCCACTTGTATATACGTACCGAACCGACTACAGCTGTGTCGCCGCCGCCTCACCAAGCATCACAACCTGCACTTCAACAACCACGTGAGTCGCTTACCGACTTGTACTGCCCACTTGTATATACGTACCGAACCGACTACAGCTGTGTCGCCGCCGCCTCACCAAGCATCACAACCTGCACTTCATCAACCACGTGAGTCGCTTACCGACTTGTACTGCCCACTTGTATATACGTACCGAACCGACTACAGCTGTGTCGCCGCCGCCTCACCAAGCATCACAACCTGCACTTCATCAACCACGTGAGTCGCTTACCGACTTGTACTGCCCACTTGTATATACGTACCGAACCGACTACAGCTGTGCCGTGGAGCCACTTTGTACACGGTAATGTTGACGTCATATTCGGGCTCTAATCATGTCCAGGGCCGCTACTACAATTCAACGAAAGTTTCGTTTTTCGTGTTTCGAGCAACACTTTAGACAACGGAAATTGAATTTGCGGTACGAAGTTCATTGTTAGATATAGTCTATGGTCGGACCGCAACGTACAACACAAATCTTGCCCGCTATGGAATCTCCCATACTACTCTGCGAACGCTATTATGCCTCAATCAGTTTTAAGTCTTAATTCAAAGAAATTAAAGAACATTTTCACATGGTAAGAGTCTGAGAGTCCTAGTTATGGCGAGAGGTGTCGCTACTGTTCTAGAAATACAGGTAGATATTTAGAATTTTCGTTAATGTCTCAAGTATTTATATCCTCATTAGTATATGTGTTCTTTCTGCATATTTAGAATTCGACTGACTACTTATAAGCAAAGGAATAAATTATAATTTCATATTTGGAAAATGTACAAACCATACGAATCCGATAAAAAAGAGTTATATTCAGAATCTACACAGGCAAATGCGTCTATGCTACTAAAGAAGTTAAACAAAAGTAAGCCAATACATGTTTTGCGGATACCTTTCTTTCGGACCCGAAGTTCGATACTTCGACGAATTAGAATAGCGGCCCAGTGCACGAATACGGAGGGCGATGTTTCCATTGTTAGTTTGTTCGTTGGGTTCGGTTACTATTTCAATCAGAAATTGTTACTAACAAAACTACATGATCACCATCCAGGACTACATGATTTGGCTCTCTTTCAAGATTTTAACACAAATTTTATAAAAATATTTAGGTGTATGATCCATGGGCACACGAGTATAAGTTCTGTTCTCCAAACGAACAACGAGTTTTGTGTGTGCATTCCTTAACGTGTTCTGCCTTCTCCGAATGGTGGGAATATTATTAATACACTTACTCGTAAAAGCTCTTATTGCTGTGAAAAGTGCATTGAAAAGTCATTAATTTTACGCACAAATATAATTGAAATAGTAATATGATACTAGTGGTAGTACTAATCCTCACGCTTGGCAGGCGTCTTGGGGATTGCAGTTTAAGATGGCAGCACTTCGGACGTTGTAGTGTGGTATTTTTTCTTCCGACACCCATAATAGGGATTGAAATTGTAACCCGGCATCCTACAGGGAGGTCAAATGTCACAATGTGTGATAGTATAATGTTGTGTATATGTATCCAGGGCTACAGTGAGCTGAACCCGGCGCTGGCTGCGAGCCTGGTCCCGGTGCAGTTCTCGGAGCGGCCGGTGCTGTGCAAGGCGTGCCGCTACTACTGCACGCTGCTGCAGCGCCGCCAGGAACACCATCCCTATGCACATCACTACCGCAGGAAGTACGTACTAACACAATACACTATATTATTTCATTTCGGTTACTTATATGATATGGTTACTTTCGAACTAAAATTCATTTAGAGCTAAGTTGAAAACATTTATTTATGAGCATCAGAAGGGTGAAGAACCTATGAGAAATGACACTAGCGCAATTTAGTTGTTATTATATAATATATGCTTACTCTCTTGTTTATATCTGCTCCGAATTATTATTGTTGTTATATATTTTCTTTTTTGCACTTTTATCTATTATTGAAACTGTATTTGTTGTCTGTTTTCTTTAGTAGAATTCGTAACCGTAAGATGTATTTTATTTTGTTTTTATCATTTGTTTTTGTTAGTTAAAAATAATATTTTTAGTATTAAATTTTTAGTATGCTGATCTGTGTTCAGATTAAGACGTGCGTGACGTCACCTGCCGGTCCCTACGGAAGATCAGCGCTGGTTGTTAACAGCCAGCATTATGCTGAGTTGGGGCCGGTTTGTGGCGGGAAACTATTGCTTTTGTTTTCTATTTTTAATTTTTAACTGTTATTTTTGTATGTGCTTAGTTTTAGTTTTCTGTTGCAAATAAATTATACTCTATTCTATTCTAAATTTTCAGCCTTACAATTTTTAAGCTTATCCAAAAATTTCAACTAGTTTAAATGTACTGAAATATGAAGATTGCAGCTCTCAATGTGACACGTGTCACATATGACTGTGACATTTGTCGCAATATAAAATATAATGTGAACCAGTACCTATTTTTTAAATAAAATATTCTATTGATTCTAGGGCATGCTATCCGGATAGGAAATTTGTTGTGTTTTGTTACAAGTTTTGGTATTTTGTTTTCTTTTAAAGTCCACCTTTTAGTAACAAAAGGGCAAATTGACATTTGATTTGCGTTTGATTTTGAAATGTTGTGACTAAAATGGCTCGATAAATATTTAAAACTGTTAAGTATATTTTGGAGCGTTTAATAGTGATTTAAGAAGATTTGTTAATTATTTTGGATACAATTCTTACTTGCAAAATTAAACTAGCTGAGTACAAAATGTACTCACACCCAACAGCATAATACTGTTTTTACTTCAAAATAACAGTCGGTTTTAGATTTTTTGTGTTACTTTGTTGTTTTTTAGAATGTTTCCGTCCTTTTTATTTTGATAATTGAGTACACCGATTGCAGGCATCAATAATAGAACATTCGATGTTGGTTCTATGGTGGTAGGGCATTTTGCGAGTGCCCGCCTGGCTAGCTCAAGTAGAAAATCTGTCGCCAAGCACCTAACGGTGTGTTCCGGCTGCTGTCCTTGAGAGCCAGTAATTCTAGGTTAGCCTGAACAACATCTTCGACCATATCATCACTTACCATCAGGTGAACTAATAAGGCTAACCTATCAAGCAAAAAAGAAAGGCTGGCAACGATACCATGCGTTCTGTCTGTATGTACTATAATGACAGACACCAGAACAGCCCGCATACTCATTTCTCCACAATAACTGTGACCTGATGATAAACAAAGGTAGAACATCTCAGTTTTAAGTTACATACTACTGTATATATGGAAGTTTTACACAATGTTTTTATAATTGCATACAATTTATTCTATATATAGTTATACTGTAACAATACCAGTATGATTGCAGTACTTTTTCTCTCATTTTGCATTAATTGTTGACATCTGCATCATTCAGTCGATACTTATGTCTTTAAACAATAGTAATATTTATATTTGTCCTATTACAGACTTCTACAAGTATATAACATCGAGGTGCCGCCTGAACAAGACGGCGATAACCCAGAAGCGACTGCATTGGAAGACGCCCTAAACAAATCTAAAAAGAAACAGCGGAACAAATCCAAACAACGCAAGTCAACAGACCCCGACAGCAACGGCAGCGAAACCTCAGAGAAAACTAACGATAGCACGCCAGAGAAGAAGGAAGAAGATGGAGACATGGATAATAAACAACAACCATTAGAAGAGGACATAGAAAGTCTGATATCTTCAAATAAGATCTTAGTGCCCGGAGCAGTGAAGACAAGTGAAACAACGCCGAGCGATGGATCCGAAAACGAAGGCGTTTTTGACTTCGACGCTCCAATGATTCCTGTAGACAAGCAGACAGAATTACAGTACTTATTACAGAAACAAAACAATCCAGCGCAGTTCATGCAAGGACCACCCAATCTCACACAGAAACAAAAGAACTACCTCAAACTACAAGTAGTGTCTGGCATTCAAAAACCTGGACAGCTACAGAGGATTAGCGATAAGAATGCGAAGAGAATACAAAAGCTCGGAATCATGATGACCAAAGAAAAAGTCTATCGGAAAGATGATCTCGATATATTTGAAGAAAAATCTAAAGATGGTATCCCCATTATGAAAAATATTACTCTGAATGACGAGTGTACTATTGAAAGTATACCCAACAAGAGGCCGGCTGATATAAACACACTGAAAAACAAATGGCAGATGTCCGAAAGCTTTACACAAGTAAAGAGAAACCTCAGTGAGTTGTCTAAGAAACTTGACAAAGAACCTAAGACAAATAAGGCTAGTGAAGTTAAATACTCAAATCCTGTGAAGCGTCTGGAAACAAACCCTTCAATATCGGTTCGGGAACTTTTCCCTGGCGAAGAAGAAATGAACTTACAGTGCAATATTGAATTCAACAATGTAAAAGGTGTCACTCCCGAAGGCTGGGAGAAGTGCAATACTATGATACAATACGATACTGAAACAAAACGCCTGTGGAATGAACTGCAGAGGCCATACGGGAACCAATCCAGTTTTCTCCGTCATTTAATACTATTAGAAAAGTACTTCCGCTCGGGAGATCTAGTGCTCTCTCACAATGCATCCACCCCCGCCGCCAATTACAGCGATTCAGTCCAAAGTAGGCTCAGAGCTTACGATAACGTAGTGAGCGACGCTCCGAGACGTAGCGAGCCAGCCATAAGTCTTATAGAATTCCGCAAGAAGCCTTCAATAAATGGCAAAAGCTTGCTAAAATCCAATCAGTCGGAAGATAAAGAGACTAAAAAGTTCATGCCCCCGCCGTCAGGTGCGCCTAGGACTAAAGGGAAAGATAAGATGAAGAATAAACAGTTACCCCCGGAGCTGATTGCAATAAATACTCCAAATGCTCAAGGAAGCAAAGCTATACAAAATGTTTTACATAATATACAGCAGTTAGTGAAGGGTGTGTCGGCGTCTGATCCAACAGAGGTGGCTGCAGCCCCGCTACCGCCGCCGAAGTTCGATCCGCCGCCGCAACTACTGCCATCGCAACTAGCGCCTCCGCAATTAGTACCATCGCAACTACCGCCACCGCAACCGGCCGCGCCCGCACCCGTGCCCACGAAGGAAAAGAAAGACACCAAATCAGATACTCCAAAAAAGAGCAAAACAAGCAGTAAGCCGTGGAGGCCAACGCTTATGCCTATTACCCAGGTGAGTTCAAATCTCGTTATTATTTTATCGTCCAGAATAAGGATGAATCAAGCTAAAAAAAGTATGTAAATTAGTAAGCCAAAATTATATCAGGACAACAGTATTTTGTGTCCTATTTCATAGTAAAATTCCTAAAGATATTACAGTTCTTACAAAAAATTTCAAGCCACATGTAAAAAAGATTTTAATTAAAAAAATGTGATGATTATTTAGAAGACAAAAATGTTTGCGATGTTCCTCCTCTGCCAAACCACCGCCAATCACCTGTGTAATCATTTCATACTCACAAATTGTAGAAGAGTAAAGACAATATATATAAAGAATGGGTCCCGAGTTTCTTGTCCATTCTTCTCGAAGTGGCTCTATACATTTTTGCTGAGTGCGGCAGTAGAATATTTTACTAATAAATTTTTGTAATTGACGTTCATAAGAGCGCCGTAGACGCTAAAATTGAATAAATGATCTTGAATTTGCGGTTAAAATCAGTGCATATTTCAGTTTTCAGTTTAATATTTCATTTGTACCTTGCATATTTCTTTGTAGTTTCACGAGGTGGACTAAAATGTAATCAATTAAGATTTCCATCCACTTAATTATATTTTTATATTCCTCTAAGGTAGTTTCGGACTCTGAGATTTATATATAATAATTGTTGCAATAATTAAACCACAACCATTATGTATTTTCCAGGAGAATCTATCTCGCATCAGCCGCGAACCAACGCAAGTGGCTGTAGACGGACGGTTGCTGCCCTCGCTGGTGCAGGTTATGTCCTCCGGCAAGCGCTACCACATCACTCTCTCCGACTACAACAAGATGTGCATCATGCGGAGGGAGAAGCTGCAGCAGCTGCATGATGGAGACAAGAAACGGCCCGAAGATACCTCCATCGTCACCGAGATGCAGCCTTCCGCTATGCTCGGCAATGGGGGCACTGTCACTCAACTAAGCACTGACGAAAAATCGCCAGAAAAAGACCAAACAACGCCTCAGATAGGCGCCAACGCCGTCAATATACTCAAAAACGTTGGCTTGAAGAACATAACAATTGCACCAATCTCAACGAATTTGGCCAAGACTGCTACGATCACATCGCAGACTTTCTCGGTCCCAATGATCTCCTCACCGTCGCTGTTGGTGACATCGACTCCGATTAAGTTCCCGCAACTGAGCTCTTCAGTGTCGATAACGAGTGAAACGGTCCTGACACCCAACATGCCAATGATGACGAGTCAGATGATAATGCCGAAGATCCCCAAATCGCTGACGGTGATCCCGCAGACGGTGGTCGCCAGCGTGCCTCAGAACGTAGTGCTGACTAGCGCTTCGCCCCAGGTATTCGGCGGCACCGAGCCGCGACCATAACGAAACGTTATCTTCGTGGTTGTATAGCCGCGACCGGACGCGACGCGAAGCCGACAGAACTAATTTCGGTGCGCGACGCGTCTGAACTCAAAACGCTTAAATTATTGTTAGTGAGATACTGTGAACGTATTGTAGTGATGGAACAGTGAGATCACCGGTTGAGCCTTAATAATTATATTGTGTACATATTAGTGTAGTGAGAGACTTTGGAACTGTGAATAGGACTGAGTGGGATATGTTGAACTCGCAGTGTCATTTGTGCAAATGATATAAGGAATGCCAACATCTGTGTTCCTAAAGTGGATATTTTGAACTGTCAGTGTACGTGTCGTTTGTATGAATGGTACTAGGACCACTACCGTCTGTTCCTGGAGTGGGATATGTTGAATTCTTAGTGTTATTTGTGCGAATGATACGAGGAATGCTACTGTCTGTGTTCCTACAATCTCATGTTTATATAGAATGCCTGACTGATGCCCAAATGTATACTTAAGAGTAATTGAACTGTTGCTGCTTCAAAATTGTCTAGTCAGGTTCTAATTGCATTTATAATTTATTGAATACCATAATTTCATATCGGACATTTCTCGTATCATTTGCTCGAACTGTGACCCATATGTAAAGAAATGTATAGCTTAATTATTAGTGCGAATATCACATGCATATTTTTCCATTGTTATTATATTTAAGGTGTTCTTAAATAAACGTGAAACTCATAAATGTAGCACATAGTGGGTTTTGTAGAGTGAAGAGATGGAATAAATATAACGATTGTTTTCAAATACATTTTAATCATGAATTAAAAACCTATTTTATATAAAAGGGTTTGCTTATTACACCGTACATACATACTTATAGATAGGTTAGACCTGGACGGAGGTCCAGGCTGTAGTTTAAATGTCTAATACACTTATATACTAAATAATATAAGCCCTCCCGCCCTATTTATCTTCCTAAATGCTGTACTCCTTATAGCTTAAACATTATGTAACAATATATTAGTAGCGGAATATAGATTTTCACTTAACTAGATTTCATAATTACCTAGATCTAAAACATATATTGGTCCAAAAATTGACATAACAATTTAGACGAGAAGGTGAATTGTACAGTCTACAAAATATAGGTTACATTTAAGTAACGTGTAATAGAATTAAGATGGAGTGTCATGGTAAACCTCTGCACTGTTAGAAACAAAATAAATAAAATATTTTTGACAACACATACAAATATGTCGCCGACCGACGGGCATCTTATTTTTATATCTAAAGCAATGCTAGTTACTAAATAGCAAATATAATAGTATTACATTGTAAATATAAAAGCGATACAATAATTAAAAGAGTTAGTTAAATTAAAACATGGTATATAAACAATTCAAAACCATGGTATAGTGATGAATCTGGGTGACCAAAATATATTTGAAGTCCCCAAATATTCATTGTTTAAACAAAAACCTCAATTCTGTTGTTTCCATATAATTTTCGATCGAATAGATAAGATAAAAAAAACCTTACATTTTGTGTTAAGGCTTCCAATATCAAACGGGAGACTCCTGAATTGCAAATTTTGCACTATATACATTAAAATAAAAACAAAATAAGAATTTAAAATATATCCAATCCGATCCAGCACAAAAACTTACGCCATCGCCTTTGCACGGCAGTATTCTAGCTTAATACAAATGTCTGTATTATTGAACAAGTCGCTAAGACGACGGCGAGCAACCCGGATGCCTCTACTCTGCCTCTAAAATATTCAACTATGTTCACAGGTACTTTTTCAAGTCAAAATAATTCAAAACATTCAAAAATCGGTTATATGTAATGATTTGAGAAAACATATACAATTGAAAAATGCTCTACATTTCCCATCAGTTTATCTGTGACATACCTATAAATATTATTGATACTTTGTACTTTTCATGATACTTCCATACGGGAATATTCGTGCTAAGATTATAGCGGTAATATTATAATAAATGTACTTAGGTGTTGGCACCGTTCCTTGAAGATAATATCTAGTACCACTGTCGCACTGATAAACTGATAGTTGCTGTTGGGGAACAGGGCGTTTTTCCATTCTTTATGTAAACTTTATTATTTCGAAAAAGATTTGTTCTACAGAAGCATTCGTTCGTTATCCTGCCACCCGACAGATGAGTCAGCGTCTCTGTACCTTGTTGCCTGTGAAGGTTTATTAAAAACAATAAATACGAGGAAGATCTACACTGTACATAATACACACTAGAATATAGTAAACAGGCGATTTTTATATAAATGTCTAAAATGCTCATGATCAATGGTTGAAAATCATACTCTGAAACTTATGAACTTTTCTTTTGTATTGGGTTTTATACATAATTTTTATACAATATTTACTTGAGCGTAGAATTATGAAGAAATATAATTTACTAGTTAATTTGCAACCTTCAGGGGGCTATTCGGAGCAATTAGGAAAGCTAACGAAAAATTAAACAAAACAGATATAATTAATTTCTATCTGAATGCGCACTGCACGTGGCGACTACGAACTGCTGTTGGTTCAAAATGCGCGTGAATTAGACAACATAGTACCTGTACACATTTATGCAATTATCCGATTTTAAAATTTTCAAAAACAATGTTTTTAACTGACAAAAATTTCAAAAAATTGTTTTCATTTTAAAAGTTAGATGTGTAAATTCGTTATCGTTGAGGAGTTCAAAAAATAATTTAACACAGATGCACTCTAATTATTTTTAGTTTATTATGAAAACTTTTAGCTTATAATTTGTCCATATTTGTTGCATAAACGTCAATACATAACATATATTTAGTATGAAAATAAATAATAATCATATAAAGAGTTCACCTTGAAAGTGACATAAGATCAGGGCCGCCTCCCCTCTTTAAAAAGCATAATTTATCTATCATCTATTCATGTTCATTTAAAATTTCACGGTTCTTTGGATGGCGCAATTTCAAATTATAGGATCATTTATTTAAATTTATTAAGTAACATAAAGTCGTAAAATAATGTTTATGCTAATTTAGCAAAAATCTATCACTTATATTCAAATTTTATTAAATCGTACACCAGAAAAGTTCCTCGGGCGAGATTTTAATCGTTATAATCTATTAGATTCAAAGGTACTGTTTTTTTATATTAAGTTGAAGTAAACCCACACATCGAAATGATTTACACATATTTTACCTAATAAAACACACAAAAGAAAAGTTTATAAGTGAAAAGTAGATAATATGTTAATGCGTCATATAAATATTATATCTGTTGTTGAGAAATTAGTATTTTATTGTTTTGGTCCAACTATATATGATACGGTCCAAATGTTACGAATAGATGTTGTACAGAAATTATTTGTTTTGTTTGGGCGATGTTTTCGACGTATATGACCTCAAGAAAGCGAACATCGTTTTCTTTTCTTCAATTATACATTAATAATGAATAACTTTATGAATAAAGTGGATGAAAAGACACTGATATCGGCTAAGTAGAAATCTTTACTAATTTCAATAACTATAATATTAATTACAATTATTTGCGACGTAAACGTTAGTAAAGTTACGTACTTATCACATGAAAATATTAGAAATTCCGAATCAGAAAAATTTGATATAATCATTCACAATTACATTATAGGAACTCCCAGTTTGCTGCAAAAATAAGTTAATTTGCCGTGGTACCATTAGCTGATTCCTTTGATGGTATCACGGCAATTTAATTTGCCGTAGTACCATTATCTCAATGGTACCACGGGAAATGCAAATTTCTATTAACCGTGATACCAATAAATCGTTTGACTATTTAAATAGATACAGGAATTTTAACATAGTAACGATATTATTTGAAAATATCGCCCAAACGAAACTCCTTGAATGTTATATGTAATACTGCTAGTATTTAGTAATTTGGAAGTTTCAATCAAGCATTGTTGTTTATTATTGATGTTTTTCGACATTTTGCTAAATTGTTTGTGAAAATTCACGGTTTTATTTAAACAATCTGTATGCCTTCATACTCCGGTTTAGTTTCTTCCAAAGATAGTGTGTTAGTTTACAATACGATTATGTTTTAGTTATTATTTTGGACGCGTGTTCACGTCTAAGGTATGAATTTGTCTAATAAACATATCCTTATCTCCTGAAATTTGTTTTTTTTTATTACATAAGTTGTGCTAAATTAAAATGATTAAATTATACATTCACTTTAGAACGTTGTTTATGACCCAAGATGTGCGTTCTCTGAGGCGCAGATCATAAGGTCTCGTTTCTTCATTCAAGCCTTATAATTGAAGTCATTTATACGGTCTGGTACATTAGTAAACTACGAAGATAGTTGCTTTTAGTCACATCAGAAAAAACTTTATAAAACACCTTAATGGAATTGATCTTACTTTTAATTGAGTAGGTACACTCGCTTCAATAAGTAGGACTATAATTTTTTTTAAATCTTATTTTTCCTAATTTTTTAAATTTCCTTCTTACAAACATACTTTTAACAAAAATGTTGGATTACAAACATTTATTTTCTTATTTTAAGGGGTGGTTATGCCGTTGTTAATGACCAGTTGGTCCTTCTTCTTATGCTTAGAGCCGCCTTTGGTCCTCTTCCACTTCATTCTTCTATTTTGAAACCAAACCTTCACCTGGAATAAAAAGTATGTTTTAATGAAGCAATAACTTAGTACTAAAAAGTGTCCTCACAATTGCAAGGTCCTCACAATTGGAGAATCACTGAGGCTCTTGCCTCATTGATTCTCCAGCCGCTAGTCACGATATTAATATCCTTTATCTACTACCGGAACCAGACAAGGACGTGATACTACAATTTGTAAGCCTCAGTTTTTGGCTATATAATTATTCCTTTACGTAGTATTATTGTATGTTCTATGCTTTAGGTTGAATATGGAACGTTTTTCGCATTAAATTTGTTTCAATTCAGTATACGAGACTTCTCGTTAATTTGTCTGAGAGATGGGTAGCCTAACATATTGTGTGTTCTAACATTGTAATTTTTGTGTTACTGTATCAGCCAGACCGTACACAGCCTCAGCCAACTATAAAGGGGGTATTAGCCACAATCCCCACGCTGGGCAGGCGTCTAGGAATAATGGAATAAGCTTAGAAAATTACAACGAAAGGGACTCGCTCATTATATAGGCTATAAGGACGGATGGTAGCGGTTTCGAATCCCGCTCGTAGTTCTAATTTTTCATTTCGTCGTAATTTTGTAAACTTATCCGCTTGTGTAATGTAAATATTACAATGTTAGAATTATCGGGTTGCGTCGTCGTAAACAAGTTTAAAGTCAATCGCCCACGATGTGTTCCTTACCATTATCTATACAATATTAGACACTATATTATTAACTTTTTTTTTTAGTTTTCATGTTTGCGAGACTGGCACGCACTTCGCCGATTTTAAGTATTTGCTGTTATAGCGGCAACAGAAATATATCATCTGTGAAAATTTCAACTGTCCAGCTAACACGGTTCATGAGATTCAGTCTAGTGACAGACAGAAGGACAGTGGAGTCTTACTAAAAGGGTCCAGTTTTTACCCTTTTGGTACGGAACCTTAAAAATTAGTCTTGTTTGTAGTTCAATTCAGTTTAGCGGCAGATTTCGCTCTGTCCCCTTGACTGTTAAACGATAGGAGCAAAGGGATAAATTTGACCTATAACTCACTGCGATAGCACAGTTGGAAGAGCATGTCCCGGCTGTAGGGACAGATGGTCGTGAGATCGAATCCTCGTAGTTCAAATTGTTCCTTTCGTGATAATTTTGTAAGATGGTATATAAATTGTCTGTAGTAGAGAAGTGATATGAATTTCGTGACGACAGCGCGTAATCAAAACCCATTTAAAATTGTTACAGCTAAGTTAATTGGCGTTTCTGACGTCACTTCTGTGTAAGTTCTGGAGGAATCATCTTTTATACTATCTTCATCGGAAATCTTTCAGTAACAGCAGTTGGAAACTGAATAGCTGGGCGAATTACAGGTTTTAATAAATGGCTTATGTAACGTAAGATTTACAATGAATCCTTAGTAAGACTTTTGCATGGTGGAAGGGCATTTTGTGAATGCCGGCTTGGCTAGCGACCAACCTCAAGTAGAAAATCTGTCGCCAAACACCTAACAGTGTGTACCGGCAGCAGTCCTTGCGAGCCAGAAAAATTACAGGCTAATGAGACCTAACAACTGGATATCTCAGTGTGACGGGCACAGTGCAATTCGTCGTTGACGAAATGCGTCTGTTATAGGCAGAGGTTAGTCCACTTAACCTCAGGTGGGCCTCGGGCTTGCTCCGGCACAAAAACATAAAAAAAAAGACTTAGTTACAATATTCTTAAAGAAATAGTGATCAAATCAATTCAAAAAATCTTTATTTCAGACATAACACAGTCCATATTGTTAAAAAGAAAAACAGAATTACAGTAAGATAGGATAAGATAATACACAATATAATAAATAGTCAAAGCATACATTCAAATAGATACGATTGGAATTGGATTGGATCAAAGGAAAGATATACTGAACAACTATTATGTAATGAAAATTATGAATAAAAGTTTGAAAACTGAAAAATACAGTATGTAAATGGTAATATTTTGCGGGTAAATAGTAGACAACAATATATTTTTTATGTCTTATAGGTTAGTCTTTGACCACTATCTCACCTGATGGTAAGTGATGATGTGGTCGAAGATGTTGTTCAGGCTAACCTAGAATTACTGGCTCTCAAGGACAGCTGCCGGAACACACCGTTAGGTGCTTGGCGACAGATTTTCTACATGAGAGTGGTAGCTAGCCATGCGGGCTATCGCAAAATGCCCTACCACCATGCTATAACGACTGCCATCCTAAGACAACAACCGGGATCGACGGAGGGCACGGAAGCGCTCAGTAGTAATGTCACTAGCGGTCACCCATCCAACTCATGACCGCGCGCGACGTTGCTTAACTTTGCTGATCGGTTGAGAACAGCTAAGTAAACTTCGCTACGAGCGCTTCAATGACGCTTAATTACCATCAAGCTGGCAACATGACCGTCTCATCACTTAATAACTTGAAATAAATAAATAAAAACCTTGATGCAGCCGATGTAGGTAAGTACAAATAGATACCTGTCTCTCGGTGAGGTGCAAAGCGACTGCAATCTCGTAACGGCGTAGTCTGGTGAGGTAGTTGGCACGGGAGAACTCGGCCTCCAGGCTGCGGACCTGGGCCTTCGTGAACGCAGTGCGCTCCTTCCGACTGTTGGACGGCGACCGTACTTCTATCAAACAATTAATTGGAATCTTTGGTCATTATCAAACACTTACTATACTATACCTTTTTATTGGACATAATTAGTGAATCTGAAAAATGTTAGCTATTCTTTTTAGGGTACTATAAAACTACTATTATTACTATATTAACACAGTATAAATGGATATTTAGGCTGTGATATTTGTCTATACTAATACCTAAGACTGTTGTCCGACCATCCGTCAAACTATACCTACTATTATCTTTACAACCTTGGAAGGGAATGGCGGATTGCCTTACCAATAATAATAAAAACAAAATATAAAAAAATACTAAAATTGGAACCGACTTCAACACTCCAAAGCGTGAAATAACTTGTTGAAGTCGGTACCATTTGTTCGAAAGTATCTACCTACTATCACAATATTGAGCGCATGGTACCGACTTCAACAAGTAATGTCACGCTTTAAAATGTTGAAGTCAGTTCCACTTTTAGGCAAAAAAACATGGTCATCCATTTTAGTGTCCCTTGCTACTAACAGGATCGATTGTCATTCTTTGGCAATGATTATATCATCAAAATAGGAAAAAAATACAGTTATTGGAGTGTATAACTCAAATACGGCTTGACCGTTTTTGATGAAATTTAAATGGGACCACACGGCAAGCATCACATTTCAAATAAAAAAGAAATATCGAAATCGGTTCACCCAGTAACAAGTTCTATGGTAACGAACATAAAAAAAATACAAATTGAAAAACTCCTTTTTTTGACGTTAGTCAAAAAGGCGCACCCATATTTTTGTAAAAACGGCAATATATACATATAGGCAATATATTATATCGTGTATACAATATATACTAATGGTGTGATTATATGAAGTAACAAATCATTAAGACGGTCTTTATTATTTGTTACAATCTACTCTTCTTCCGCTCAGGATTTCGAACTGAATAACTAAATAACAACTAATTAACGGTAGGTATATAAATAAATACGGAACAATGCTTGTGTGATTCTCACTAGCATTGCACTTGGGTGTTCTTTTCATGGATATTTTTGACTGCGAACAGTTTTGACACATACAAAATAAGTATAAGGTTCTTACGATACAATATTTATGTTTGATTTCATGAGGCACATATCAGTAACAGACTAACAGGTAGCAGATGTGAACATAGCGCCGGCGCCTAGGTTGTTGTTTACATTCTACGTTTATGTTTGTGACGTATCCTGCCGTAGGCCACAGGTGGGCTTTATTGCGAGGTGTGTTTACCATATTTCAGCGAACGCGGTACCGGATCTACGCTGGTAGGTATAAGAGATCAAAAAAGCTTATTGTCTTACTGGATACCGAACACGGTTTCGTTAACGGCCCAAAGCTAATATGAAATGAAAGAATGCATATCCCTTTATAGACAGGAAAGGTGGTGAAATATCTGAATTTCAGGCAGAAGTCAGTTTTCGATTAAGCCTGTAGCTTACCTTTCTTTTTGACTTCGTGTAAGTAGGGTTAGATAACATGTATTATTTATTATAGAAGGTATATAACAAATATTTTAAAAGTATTTTAAGAAAACATCAAATTAATTATTTAATAAAACATTTAAAAAATCTTTTAAAAAATTATATATATCTAGTGACAATTCTTTCTAATTTCCTGCTAAGCCGACGTGACGTCACAAACGCCACGCAGCCAAACTGGAAGAGTATTCGACGCGTTTCGCTTCTAAACGAAGCATCCTCAGGAGGTTATGACACTACGAGTGCACGATCATAGTAGAAAGAGAGGAAGTAGGCGATCTCCGGCCCAATCCGCGATATAATTACCTACCACACTTGTCTGTCTCAGGGTTGTCACTTTTAGCAAAATTTTAATTCAGTGCCTAGAAATTGGCAACGTCCGCGAAGATGTGTTTTTTACTTATGTTGTGTGGGTTCAGGGTAAGTGAGGTCGGTTTTACCTAAACCATGATGAAGCCTTTCACGATGATAGAAAGAGCGACAGAAGATACCTATGTGGTTGCGGGGCCAGAGACGGGCGACGCGGGGCGGTGATGTGTACGAGTACCTACGGTAGTTTACTGATAGTACTGTCAACCAATTCACTAGTTTAAAGCCCGGCCCTTGCCAAAGATGACACATCTCTGTATAGCTAATTTAGTGATTCAATAAAGTTCAACAATAGTTTTCCTAACAAATACAGAAATGTATTCAAGATTCAGAACAGTACTATTTATAAAAAAAGCGCCGTTTCGGACACTCTCACATATGTAAGGTTTCGTAGTTCATGTGTAGTTATTGCGTTAGTTTTTTATTGTTTGTAAGTTTTGTTTGTTTTCGCATACATTTTATATGAAAAAACCAAAATAACTTTGCTTCTGTAATTTGATGCTAAATACCTTATATTTCGAAAACTATACCTTACATTTTTAAAAGTTGTACTATGGGAGTTATTGGTGGAACTAAAAATATGTCAAAACTGCGGCTTTGATAGCAATATCTCGAGACAGACACATTCAATTAACTTTGTTTCAATCTTACTACTTACTACTACCTACAATACTGAGAAATCGGCATGACTAAATGTAAACGAAGCAATAGCGGCATATCGATTGACAGATCAAATAATATAGGTAATACATTGTAGTGTGAAAGTAGGCCTGCCTATTTCGTCTGCCTGATAGTAAACTACCAAATAAAATCTATAGGTATCTCACTCATCATCAATTAAAAATTATAGGTATGCTAGAATAACTTGCTTACCTTTCCTGTTCAGTAGGTAATCTGAACAGAGACAACTCTGAAATAGATGAACTGTTTAAACAGCCAAACACAGCAATAAGTTCTCCTGCGATTATCACACATTTTTAATTTATTTAGAGGTGCCGAAAAGCCGTGACGCTCAAACTTTGTGCGATGTTAGCCCCGACTGGCGCACGGTCGAAACGGGTCGAGATTTTGTTAGAGTGTGCGTGCGGGACGCATAGATATTATGGCGCACACATACAAGCCGCGCGCGGTGCGTTTGCTCTTTCTACTATGGCACGATCGAGACTCATTATCATTATTATGGAAGGGCCTACTGAACCACAGTTTCATAAGTAGGTACTTATTAGAGATAAGCTTACCAATTCATGATGCGCAGGTACATGAAAAACAATAACAAATATACCAAAATTATGTGATTATGAGCACGTGTGCTATTGGATCCAATAACCCTGGCTATAGATGCGGACGTGTTGTTTTCCTACCTTATCATCAAAACAAACTGCCCTAGCGCGAGTCAGGCATCTTCTAGAGAAACCCATTCTAAGAGTCCGTAAAAATAATTGTTTATTTTCATCACAGTTTGGAAACTACATAACAAGTCAGCGTTTTCAGTATTTGATGGTTAAATAGAGTACGGTACATAATATAGCGAAACTCCACACTCCTAACAAGTTTAGTTTTTGAGATAGGCTAATTAAGGCTTGTGGCTTCATAGCGCTTTCCGTGGAAACATAATTTCGTCATATTTTAGATAGGTACCAAGTGTTAGAACTCTAAATCGATAATTCGCATGCTTATCCATGAGTCTAAAATCTATGTTTCTGGTTTGTCTGTATTAATTTTTCGGTATTATTGTTTTGTATGGAAATTAATAGTAAAAAAACAGAGATTAAAGACTCAAAGAACATGCATATAAAATTTCAACGAGTTGGAACAAATTTAATAAATTAATAATTAATTTAAAATACTATGAAACTATGTTTCTATATGAAAAGAGCTACGAAGACGCTAGCCTAAACAAATATGGTCTAATTGGCACATTTATCTACCCTACATTTATTACATAATTTTTTTTAGACAAAAAATATAAGTACATATTATCATATATATATATATTAATAATATATATATATAAGCTCTCTCAATGAGATCTAGACAATGATACCCCAGATGCTAAGTCGCAAAAAAGAGTCATTACGTCGACTTAATTAAGTCGATCTCCTCTAAAAAATATTATAATTTAATTTCTAGTCAATATTCATCTTTAGGTAAACATTTTATTCAAAATATTTTAATATGGGGTTATATATTTTTTTATAATTGAGAGCTGCCGTGACTTTCTAGCACGGACGGACAGGCAGACTGTAGCCACCTTAATGGGGCCTTTGCTTACAGAAACCTAAAAATTAAAGCGCTTTACCTTCTTCACTGAAGTTTCCTGCTCCCTTCTCCTCCTTGACCTCAGGCTCGACCCAATCCCACTGGCACGGTTCCCGGCACTCATACAAGAAAGGCCAGTAGCCCTGGGGGTACTCCTCAGCCATTGGTGTTGGCTCCATCGGATTAGGAAAGTCGTAGTAACGCTCAGGGTTCTCAATTTGAGCGAATGTAGAGCGCATGTATTCCATTATTGCTGTTTTTCAATAGATTTCACCTACATATGGAACTTGACCACCGTGATGCATAACAGTTAGAAATAGAAGAGATTTCTTGTAAAAGAAGAAATGGCGTGCGTGATTACTGATTTGAAAGTGATTACAATAATATGAAGGTACCTAATAAAAAATATGATTGATTTTTCAAAAGAAGACAATTTTTTATGAAATTCAAATATAATTGTAATCGAACAATGTTTTGTCTTGCTCGTAATTATTACAATATTATACGAGTACACATATTTTTTTATCCATTACAATTACACAATTTTGCTAAGTCTCCATGATTTCAGTTTATAATAACTTTTTAAAAGCACTATCAAATTAGGCAACGCGATCTTGCAAACGAAAATAATTGAAATTAATTATTTAAATACACAGATACGTTCGCGCTGTCACAGTTTCAACTTGCAAATGCTGTAAGAAATCCTGAAAGAGCGTAAGGAAGCGCGTACGCATCTGTGGGCGGGGCTTCTTTTGGGCGGGCAGTCATTTTATACATCGACATGCAGGATCGTGGGGCATTGAGTATTACTGAACTCTACGTAACTCTATTACAATAGTCTACTGTAATGGTGACTTGTAATATGCTCATTGTTCTTTTTTAATATCACATTAAATAAATGAAAAGAGACTTTAAATGTTGAAGTTAATAATCAAAACATGGATTTATAAGAAGGTGAGATCTTTTTTTTTTTTATTTACCATCGAGAGAATATAAATTACACATTATGAAAATAAAATAACACTTAGTAGAAAAGAGACTTTAAATGTTGAAGTTAATAATCAAAACATGGATTTATAAGAAGGTGAGATCTTGTTTTTTTTTATTTACCATCGAGAGAATATAAATTACACATTATGAAAATAAAATAACACTTAGTTCACACATAACCAAAATAAATAATATACGCTATAAAACATGAATCTAATATATAATGAATTCACAAAAAGGATATGAAAATAATGGAGTATAGTCATGTATAATGGTATATTGGATTGTGAAATCTGCTGCCTTGCAATGTGTTGGTTGGTAGACATTAAAGTTGCTGATTATACTTATATTTGATAAAATTTTGTATATTTATTTCAAAGTTAGCATACCTACCTGTGCACAATAAAAAAACTGACCTAGTGCGGTCGGGAAACACTCAATCATTGGAACCCAATAATCGCTAATATCTAAAAGTTCGCAATAACAAAAGAATGTTTATTGGTTTTGATCACGTCTTGCGATTCCAGTTTTTTTTTATTATTTTATTGTGACGGAACAAGCACGAGGCCCACCTGTTGTTAAGTGGATTAACCTCTGCCTATAACAGACGCATTTCGTCAACGATGACTTGCACTGTGCCCGTCACACTGAGACGTACAGTTGTTAGGTCTCATGTTCCTGTAATTTTTCTGGCTCTCAAGGACTGCTGCCGGAACACACTGTTAGGTGCTTGGCGACAGATTTTCTACTTGAGGGTGGTCGCTAGCCAGGCCAGGATTTTTTTTGCTTAATAATAGATAAGGTACATAAAACTTATACCGATATTGTAGAATCCTAACTAGTGTAGATATACCCACACTAGTTTAAATAAACCTACATGTAGGTGTAAGGAACAAATTACTTTCTATTTACGTGCCATCACTAAAAAACAATTGAATTGAATTTCATTCAATAGGTATTTTTTACAATATATCAAAATGTTACGTTTGTACTTCGAATAAATATGCTATGTATTTTATCGAAGGGTTTGTATCTCGTTCTACTTACGACGTCATTTATCCTATGGTGAGACCAGAGCCCCGAGATATAAGTATAGACAGATAGCACAGGTAGGAACATAATTTAATACTCTGGTTTTATCTAGTTGTTTATTATCAAATTTATCAATACATATTATTTATTAAATATTTAATAGAAAAATATATACATAGAATATTAAACTCAATTAAAACAATAATTTATCTTAGCACTAATGATTATTGATCCAGTAAAGTAGGAGTTGAAATATCAGGAAAAGTTTTGGTAAGCAAATTACATACTTACCTAACTCGAAGGAAAACAAACGACTATCAGAAAACCCGTAAACCTTTCAAAACCATCCAATAAACAGCCTCTATTCGTAAGGGCTAATGAAGCGTGGGAATGTGGGGTCAGAGGGCTCCCGAGGGATTCGCCACCTCGTTTCAAAACCAACGCTCGCCACCGACTTACCTACTCCCACTTAAATCATTCGATTTCACTAATTGATTAGTAGTATTTTTAATTGTCTTGTATTTGTTGGGTGCCTAGTTCGCTTTTAGCGCCGACATGAGCTTTCTTTTGTCTCACGTGTTCAATTTGTCTGATTTATTTTATTTTGTGACTGATTGCCACTTTATTTAAAAGGCCCTTCTTACATTACGATTCTCGCAGGCAACTAAGTGAGTCTAGTCGTCTAAAGTATCCCACATACATATGTGTTTTTTATGTTATTGTGACGGAACAAGTCACGAATTGCACTGGAACAAGTCACGAATTGCAAGGTGCAAGGTGCACTTTGGCAAGTCTCATGTGCCTGTAATTTCACTGGTTCTCAAGGACTGCTGCCGGAACACACCGTGACTTGCACACTACGCTACCTGTATCCTACGTGTCCGCTATTACTTAGTCCTAATGGTCGCCCGGGTGTCGCATCTCAGACGAGTCTCCTCAAAATGGCGTAGAAGAAAGAAAAAACATAAAATTGGAGAAAAGCATGCTTATAAAATTTTCATATAAATTTTGGTTTGAAATGTGCAGTATTTCTTGTGTAGTAAAAAAGCTTTAAAATATATATTTTGTTTCAACATGTGCAGCCAGTACGTGTATGTCTCTTTTTCTTTAGGTACTGTAGATATCAGTCGGATTGTGCACTGCAACAATCAGGCGGCTTGGTGTTCTTGTTGCAAATCTCAGTGCATGATGGCAGATCTTCAGAAGGCTCTGCTGCCCAGCTTCTGATATTATGCCTTTCATCACCTCTCATGACTTCCTCAGGAACCACCAGCACCCTACGAGATCTTTTTCCAGAGACGTAATTTATAAAAGAGTAGCCAGCGCTTCTTCGTCACCGGTACACTTGTAACGCACGTCCAATGTCTCCTATCGCATCTGCTAAGAAATGCTGAAATTTTGTTGATTTTGATTAGCTCAATGTACGGATATCGAGTATCAAACACGTATCTTACTTTAGCTACGTGGTTTACTTACCCGTGTGCCCGGTAAGTAAACCCCCTCCCCCTCCCCCATCTCTACCCGAGCGTGTCGTAAGAGGCTACTAAGGGTAACACGCCGGATGTGCAGCAGCACTTTATATCTCACACTGCGATCCCCAAGCCGCCTGCTAAGCGTGGGGGTTGCGGCAAACCCTCTACCCTCCATAATGGGAGGCTATGTTCAGCAGTAGACAATCCGACTGATACAATACAGATATACTAACTACGCATAAACTATTATGTCGATCTAACCACACACTTAGTAGGATCAAACCGACAAGGTAACTGATAACATCAATAATCCAATTAATGCGTCCGTCCGATAGATCAGCATCGGCTTTGTAATGCGCCGACGCGCGACGCCGCCGCCTGGTTACACGGCTCGATTGCGCTTCCCAGCACTGGGAACTACTGGAAATTATCGAGGATATGATGTTCAATGGCATGTTTGGTATTAGGAATCAAATTTTAATATATTTATTATTGGAATAACGCATGCCCCGCGGATCAAGACTAGAGGGAAGTCTCGAATTTTCGTACAATAAGAGATAACGCTTATTTTTACCGGAGGAGTAATTTTAGTCTTGTGCGGGATTCGAACACGAGCCATCCACCCCTATAGCCAGGGTATGCTCCATCTCCATACGATGGTTAAGAACGAGAGCACAAATTACAGTTATGATTCATATGTCATGTTAGCTTAGCGGTCAGAGCATACACCGGCTATAGGGGTGGATGTCGCGGGTTTGAATACCGCACATGACTATAACTTTTCCTCTCGTAATTTTGTAATTAAGGATCCTTGATAAGGGTCATTATTCACGCCGTCATGATAGAGTCCTCGAAATTATACGAGAAGCTGCGAGTCTCTCGGTAGCTAGAGCAAAAAAAGGTTTGACCACGAACAAACGACAGGTTGCTTTTGTAAAAGAAGGGTCATCTACCAAATCGAAATCCAAGCCTTACTCCATCTTAGGCGCAGCTCCCGATTGGACTCTCTTGATGAACACGTATGAAAAACATTACAAAATCCCTGAGGATGTTGGTGTTTCGTCATCCAGACCATACATATTTTTATACTCAAAAAATCTAAAACGCATAGTACTTATAGAACTTACTGTGCCGTGGGAAACAAACATACTTAGGTATGTTTGTTTCCCACGGCCACACAATAAAAACAAACAAATATTATGACCTAACAAATGAATTAACCAAAAACGGTTATGTGGTTAGTTTATATGCTGTAGAAGTTGGAGCAAGGGGTATACCAGCGAAATCCCTACTTAATGACCTTGGCCTACCAAGAACAACCGTAACTTCCATCCTAGAACGTGTATCTAAGGCGGCATTAGTAGGATCTTATCAAATTTGGTTAGGTAGGGGAGGAGGCTCGAGTGGTGAAGGAGAGCATTGATATATCATAAAGGGGCCCCTTAATCCTACTCCTGGGTTGCAAGTCCCAGGCCCCTCTAGCCTCTTCCTCTGCAACGCGATGGACCCGGCACCCGCTCGGTGAATCCATGGAATGCTAAGTAATTCGTCTCTCAAAGTTTGACATATATATCTATAATATAATTTTTACTCCAAAGTATAGATACAATAAATACGAACTATTTTACATATAAATACTTTAACTATCTATGTATTATATTAAAAATACTTTCTGATCTCTAAAAACCCTTTCGTATTTCCAAGTAATAGCTGAGCTTTGGTTGAATATATTTTGGTCAATACTTTGGCTTAGTTTTAGCTAGCTTTAGATATAATCGATAAACAATTGACCACAGTCTCGCTTAATGTTATGGAGTGATGTGTTTCACGAAAAAGATAGCAGTTTCTCAGAAGGCACTGCTGCCCACCGGTTCCGGTAGTTTCGGTCCGGTAGTTCCGGTACGGTTTACCTTTAGTCGCCTCTTACGACACCCACAGGTAGCATTGGGGGAGTGACATTCTAGACCGGCACCCCACGGGGCCATGCTCATATATATAGGAATACTCTACCGAACAAAAAATAATCATCACAATTGGAAGGTCCAGTCGAACCCAGGACCGCTCCAAGGGCACGCAATCCTCTATACCCCCGAGTTATATCAAACGCTTCAAAATCATAGCACACATAATGTATAGTCTACTGCTGCAGAGTTGAGGAAGGAGGTTGAGGTGGCTAGTGGTATGTTGAAATGTCTCGTTTGTAATGCTATTATTTATAATACTCCATATGCTAGAAATGAGATAAATAAATTTGTGTAGCTACATTACAATTAATTATGAAATTGTCATACAGGCATTATGAAAATTTTAAAGTTGAATTTTTACAAGAATGACCCTTATCCATGAATTTGTTTTGGGAAAAGAGTGGATGTGTTTCAAAAGACGTAAAATCGTACTTTTATTATAATCTTTTTTATTTATTTTTTGCTTGATAGGTTAGCCTTTGACCTCTATCTCACCTGATGGTAAGTGATGATGTGGTCGAAGATGTTGTTCAGGCTAACCAAGAATTACTGGCTCTCAGAGACAGCTGCCGGAACTCACCGTTAGGTGCTTGGCGACATTTTTATATAATTTTGTGTAAGGCGTCTTCGCTCTTCCACATACCTAATAAGTAAATATTAAGTGATCAAGTACAGTAGAAAGATAAAAGAGAAAACCAAATACATGATTTTATTAACCAAATACACTCGAGAGCAATGAATCCGGGTCACTTAAAGAATGTTAAAAATCTCGGAAACTAAAAATGATAGGTTAATGCAATAAATTGTATTTAATAGACAATGTAATACTCCTTAAATGAAAGTAAAAAAAATATGAGTCACCATACATTTTATTAACACAAAATTACATAAAGAAAAAACTGCTGATCTCTCCTTAAAACAAAAATAGGAAACATGAAATTTTTGAACTTTATTACGATTTTCTTGAATTTTAATACTTCGTATTGCCTCCTCGTGCTTCCTTTACTGCGTTTACGCGGTTTGGCATGCTGTACACCAAGTTCCTTATACGATTTTGGGGAATATTCTCCCATTCCTCTGTGAGAGCAATTTTGAGCTCACGAAGCGTGATTGGGGGAGGGTTTCGTTGTTTTACGCATCTGCCTAGCTCGTCCCAAGCATGCTCGATCGGGTTGATATCCGGGCTGCGCGCTGGCCACTCCATACGAGTAATGTTCATCTCTTGAAGGTAGTCATTCACAATCCTACCTGTATGAGGTCGGGCATTGTCATGCATAAATATAGCATCCTCACCTAAATTGACCATAAATGGACCAACGTGATCATTGAGGATTTCTTCCACATATCTTACGCTAGTTAAAGAGCCGTTTTTTATGATCACCAGCTCTGTGCGACTTTCAGAAGAAATTCCGGCCCACACAAGTACAGACCCACCACCGTAGGCTACTTTTTCTTCGATGCATGCTTGCTTGAATCTTTCCCCTGGTCTTCGATACACTCTGTGTCTTCCATCGTGCTTGTAGAGCATAAATTTTGATTCGTCGGAGAACATAACTTTTGACCAATCTTCAATACTCCAATTTACGTGGCTCTGGGCATATCTTAGTCTCGAAATACGATGCCCACGCTCCAGTTTAGGGCCGTTTGCAGGTCTAAGGGGTTTTAAGTTAGATTCAGCAAGCCGACGTCTTACTGTCCATGCACTTGGGTTACTTCCTCCGAGGCGTCGAAACTGATTGGTGAGTTCAGTTCCTGTGAGAAAGCGATTTCGAAGCATGGTGTTCACCAAGTATCGGTCTTCTCGTGCTGTGGTACACCTGGTTCTGCCCGTTCCTGGTCTGCGTAGGTTAGAACCAGTTTCTTCGTAACGTCGGAGAACTCTTTGTACTGTTGACAGCGACACACCGACAGTCCTGGCTGTATCGCGCTGACTCCGGCCGGTTTCCAGCATTGTAAGTATTCTGGTGCATTCTTCAGGCGTAAGCGACATAATTTCAGCTTGAATAATGAATATAGAGCACTATCAACATGGTTTATGTACCCACATAAATGACAGATTACAAACAAAAGCAAAACCAAATGCTGTAATTTCGTAGTTCCATCTTCGAAAGTGGCCCTTTTTCAAATTTGATTTTTTTATGATATAACTTTACAATAACTAAGAAGTTTTAATACCTTCATTTAAGGAGTATTACATTGTCTATTAAATAAAATTTATTGCATTAACCTAGCATTTTTAGTTTCCGAGATTTTTAGGATTCTTTAAGTGACCCGGATTCATTGCTCTCGAGTGTACTACAAACTTTATACAACACTACAGCTACTAGTACCCAGCATGCTGATAATATAATACATGATTAAATTATGAATTTCCTATTGCAAAAGTCAGCGTTCGGCTTTAATAAGAGTTTTATATTAAGGTTACATTATCCGGGTATTGTCTGCAAACAAACTAGCAATTGCCAAACTTTGTACCTACCTAAATCTTCTTTCGAACTCCTTCTCAATGAATTTTATCTAACTTTCGCTAAAATATGACCAATTACGTTATCCTTCAAAAATCCGTGTTGACAATCCGGACCAACAAAAGGCACCACGTTCAGCGCTCATTGAGGTTGAAATTTAATATATACAATTTATGTCTCCTAGCTGGTGTGAATCGCTTAACATTTTTAATGCTGTATTTTTAAGTTATATCATACCATAAGATGTTGTACTATGTCCCTATGTGTAGGCAACATTGATGCGGTGTCGTAAGATACTTATGCAAATGAACCATATGTACCTACCTTAGATTCTTAAGTAAGATGTCAAACGATCGTCAGGTAGTTTTACTTGTACTGACTCCAATCTTTAAGACAAGAATCATTTCTTTACGAATTGGACTAGTATGAAAGAAATAAATACTTCCAAGAAGTTAAAAAAGTCATAACTGCTACGTTGACAGGTCGCGTGCGGCGCGGGGCGGCGACGCGGTGCGCAGACGCACCCTTGTCTCTCCGCTTGTTTGGGCAGCTGGCAGCTGCTCTCCTGCGAGATGAGCAATGTATAGGTCTTATTTATCACTTTATTTGCGTTTTGGAGACATCACCGCGATGAAAAGCGGTAACGATGCGCCATAGCGTGTTATTGTTCAGTGGAAGTTTGACTACGTTTTTGAATTCGTAGTGAGAATCTTAGATTTTCAACATTTTGTTTGCTCATACCTGTTTTAAATATTCCTCGTTGTGTCTCTTAACTCAAGTCTTAGTATAAGTTTTAGTACTTAAATATTATATACAAGACCAAGACCTATGTCTTCTCGTATGTGTCTCAGCTGCGTCCTTGACAGTCAGTTCTCATTCTGGGTTATACCTGTTTACCACCTTCTAGTGTTTTCTAGCATTTGATGACCATCTTCACCGATGTTAAGTGGTATAAGGTGGTGAACAGACAACTTACATTGAGTACTGGCTCTCAAGGATTGCTGCCGCAACACATCCTTGGCTCGGCGAAAGTTTTTCTACTGGTAACTATCCAGGCGGACATTCGCCAAATGTCCTACCACGTATAACGACTGCCATCCTATGACAACGACCGTGACCCGGTGGCTTTAGTTGCCCTCCGAAGCAAGGAAGCACTCAATACTGAATGCCCCAACCGATCACCCATCCAAGTAGGACATATGAATTAAAGAAACTAGAAGAGAGACCGTCATGAGTATACACCATAGCTCAGTATACGAGTAAACCTACCTACACATCAGAAAGCGCGTCAACTCATCTCACTTGTTTATAGGATTTGAACAAACAGATAGCATTATATATATCTGCGAAGCCTGTTTCTCGCAGCACAAAACAATTTGTCATAATTTACAAGGTCAAAGCGTTTTTACACATCGAGAAAATAGGCATACCTAGGTACTTTTGAAGTATATCATATATGAATGAATACCCTTAAAACAGTAAATTCAAAGCGCTCTGCATAAAAACGTAATTTTGTATGAGTTTCGTTATATGTTCAATGCCAACCCTGTAAAAGTTTGCATGCATGACTTAGATACCAATAGGTAAGTATCTATGCTTCTAGGAAGCATAGAAAGCTAGCTGCCGTCAAATTTCCAGTTTTCCGAAATATTATAAATATATCCATAAATTACTCGGAATATCGTTTTTAAATGGGAAACCTTAGCGGCCTGTCGTAAATTTGTATTCCACTGTAGCTTCTAGGGTACTGTTGCTAAATGGAATGTTGTTATTGAAGTACTTTCCGGCTATGTCACAAAATCAATCCGAAGGAACTAAATTTATTGATATCACTTTATTGTACTTTCTTATTACAATTAATAGTACTTACAAAATATTTAAAATTAAAAATAGTACAATAGGTGGCTTTATTGCTGGGCAGAAATATCTTCCAGGCAACCGTAAGCAGAAAAAAACAATTTGATTAGCACGGGGGTAGAGTGTAAAACAAAGTGGGATTAGTACACTAGTTACATACAATCAGAACTAAATAAAAGAGGGTTAAAAATTGTAATATGTACCGTGACCTATGTAATAAAACTATTCTGCCTACGTTTAAGCATAGACAGATTTAATAGCTTCTAATATGTTCCAAATAACAATGACATGGGCTATTATTTATTTTTAATTTCGTCAGAAGCCCGTTCCGGCTAGGGTTGCCATCAGCGAGGCGGTGTAAAAATTCGTGTAAGAAATATTGTGTTTGAATCTAATCAGTGTGACATTCGCAAAATGCTCTACCACCTTGCCGAGAAGTTGAAGCCAAGAGGCTGCCGCCACGCTTAGGCTTTGTATCCATAAGATGTGCAAGGAAAATTAGTGGTATAAGAGTTAAACATCCACCGATTGGATCACTGCGCTCATCGAGGCTAGAAAGATGAGCGCCATTCTATTGGTTGATTTTTCCTCTCACACAGCTCATTTTCTCGCTCATATATCTGGTGGATATGCAGCCTTATGCCGCTTGGTCTACAATACTCGTTGGTTGTCCCTGGGTTACCATTACTTATTTTTTCTAACTATCATAAATATATGCCTTTGGCCATACCGTCTGTTGGTAAGTGGTCAAGAAACTTGACCTGGCTTATATTATATAGGTACTACAAAACTGACGCCTCTCAAAGAGGACTGTGCCGAATCACACTTTTAGGTTGCCTGATTTTTTTGTTGAAGGCCATAACTACTAATAGGTACCTAGGTATAATTTTTTTTTTTTTTTTCATGTTATTGTGATGGAACAAGCGCGAGGCCCACCTGATGTTAAGCGGTATCCTCTGCCTATAACAGATGCATTTCATCACAAGTGACGAACTGCACTGCGCCCATCACCTTGAGACAGTTGTTAAGTCTCAATTTTGCCTGTTATTTCACTGGCTCTCAAGGACTGCTGTCGGAACACACCGTTAGGTGCCTGGCGACAGATTTTCTACTTGAGGGTGGTCGCTAGCCAGGCGGGCATTCGCAAAATGCCCTTCCACTATGCGGTGAAGCTCAAGCTCTGGGCGGGATTCGAACCATGGACCTGCTGCGCGGCAGTCCATAGCCAATGCCACTGAGCCATCACTGCTTCATCATGCCTTCCATTGTCATTTTTTCCATATCACATTCCTCTTGAAGTTCTTCATTCGTGAGATAACCCAGGAGTAGGCATGCAGAACGTGATTTTTTCCTTTATACTCTGTTCTGCTGCTCTTCATCTCACTACTTAGGTATCCTACCTTTTGCACACATATTCTCTTTCAACCAGCCTCTACGGTCCCGTTATTCTCATTCCTCAGGTGCCTATACCACGCTAGTCTATTAAGTAGTAGGTACTCTTAAACATTTCCGCTGTTACTACTTTCATACTTCCTCCAATATACTCCCATATCGTTATTGCCTGATCCGTTCTAGGTATACAACACACTCAACATAACAAAATGTTACTTTGGGTGTGTTGTATAATAATACATCGATCAATGTACCTACCTAATATGATAAATTCATAATTTTGTTCTATCTTATCTAAGTAGTCAGTACTTACTCGTACTTACTTTTATAGGTATTCAGGGAATTACGGAAGTCACTTGTCCTGAAGCACAACTTGGAGTATCAACTCGACCCGCACGCCACAACGGTCTGCACATGTCAGGTCATGCACTGCTCCTTCCTAAACTAACGGCTTAGCGTTCGTAAGTATGTTCACGGTATAATAATTGCTAAGGTAAGTACTATTTTAATGATCTGTAATACTAGGCTAGAATTTGCATTTGGTGGGGCAGCAGCGCCTTCAAAAATACTGCCGTCTTATATTGCGATCCCCAAGACGGTCTACCAAGCGTGGGCAATACTCCTATTGGAATAAGCTAAGTTCAACTGTGGACGTTACAGCTGTTCATGTGATAGCTTCTTAGCTAGATCGTGTTTTTTATATGTCATCACAAGTACATACACCTCAATGATTTTATATAAGTACTTTACTAAAAAAATATTAGGTACATAGGATCTAAAACTCTCACCTACTTCTTCAAAGATTTACAGGCATAGGTAATGATGGTTATTATTATTATATTAGTCTATTTAGTAAAATCACAACAAATAATAATTAAAAGCTCCCTTTCCAGTTTCGTAAACCCTACAACCAAATCTCGCCTTGCATCTGATGAGTTTAGCAGACGCAGACGAGTCATATCATAACCCTCATTATTTATAGTCGGTCAGTCCATTATGAGTCGACACCAAACTCGCCAACCACAGTTTGATGGTACTTTGGCTATTTTTGATTATGTTGTGATCGTCGTGACAAGGAGATTATTTTAATCTCATAACTGCGTAATGGGTATGGGATGTACAGAATATGATACAGGTAAAGGTATGGATAGAGTTTGTGTCATTACGATGCATAGACAAAATCCTTCAGGCGAAATGCCATAAAGGAGCTTTCGTGAATTGTGGCAAAGGTTATGATAAAGTTGTGAGGATTGAACTATGGTCGGTAATGCGGGTGTATGTACTACATACCTAAGCAGCAAAGCTAATAATAATAATATAATAATAATGTTTTTATTACTCAATACTCATTAAATACACATTAGTACATTTCTAAAAATAACAAAGTTTAAAGAGAAAAATTACAAAGTTTAAAATATATACATACAAATGAAGTTTTAATGGTTTTTACTATATAAATGTCGTGCATAGCCCACACTAAGAATAAATCTTGTATCGTGAGCGTCTGCTTCCTTCAAGGACACCATTATTAAATGACAGCGAGGACATAACTTTAGTTTTAAAATATGTTTATATGTTGAGTAAAAATATATCTTAGTCTCTATTTAATTTTTATTTAACATTATTCTTGTATGTGTGTATGTAGGAGATATTAGTGTGTGTGTATTTGTGTGTGGTTTGTGTGAGGGTGTGTATGTGAGATAACGTGTGGAAGGGAGATGTTGCTTGCGAGGGTGATTGTATGTGTGTGTGTGTGTGTGTTTGGTGGAGGTGTTTGAGAAAGGGTATTTAACTACGAAAGATAATATCACCTAATAACTTGTAGTAACTTTTCAGTATCTTCATAGCTGAGCTTTTTTAACCACTTATCAATTGAACGTTTAGCTTCACGTATTGTAAGTGTTGGTAAGTTGGGAATAAATTTACTAGTTTTATTATACAAAAATGAACTAAGGAAACCCTGATGCAGTTTAGCTGCTTGAGTATTACATTTTTGCCTATGAAAAACTATGTCTTTTCTTCTCTTTTTCGAAGATATCAATCTTTCTTCCAATGTAGTTCGCTTTTGTTTCGCTAGTAGAATTTTGAGTACAAATAGCTGGCGAACTGTTAAAATATCACAATCTTTATACAAATCTACGGTGGGGAACATGTAAGGTTTGTACGTTGCTACCTTTAACACTGCTCTTTGAGCACGTTCCAAGGTCAACATGTAAGTAGGACATGCTCCACCCCATGACGTATTGCAGTAAGTGAGTATTGATTTGCAGAGTACATTGTAAACACTTAATATTAATGTTCGATCTGCAACCTCACGTAGATGTTTAAACACAAATATTAATTTCCTCACTCTACTACTGAGGTTAAATATATGGGTTTTCCAACTCAGTCGTCGATCTATATATATTCCTAGATATTTAATGCTTTCGACGCATTCCAAGTTTGGACAAGTACAGTCTGGGGTTGAGCAATTTAAATGGACTTTAATATTAAGAGAAGGTGTCTTCCTACGTGCATAGGTAAACGGCACAAATTTGGTTTTCTCTGTATTTAGAGAAAGCAAATTGTCCCTCAACCATTGAGTCACTGTTCTTAGTCCAGCTTCTGCACGCGTCCGAACCTCTTCCCAATCATTACCGACAAATATTAAAGCGGTATCATCAGCATACGCGAAAAATTTTCCGTGCTCTATTTTCAGATTACATAAATTATTGATATATATAAGGAACAATGTTGGGCCCAATACGCTTCCCTGTGGAACTCCAAATGACATTAATTCCTCATCACTTATCATATTGGCAATCCTAGTCCTCTGGGTTCTTCCATTCAAGTAATTTTTCATTAGTTTTAGGGCATTGCTCAAGCTCCGATATGTCCTTATAATGTTGGTTAAGTACCTATATAGCTGTTTGAATTCTCTTGTATGACAGTTCCAGTGCTTACGTAACGTAAGGATACCTACCACTGGACCTATATTGAATAATTTATGGTCGATGTAGTGTCACCGCATCATTTTATGAACTTGTTTCCAACATTTGAAAGGTAATTACGACTTAAATTCGTGAGGACCGGGAGCTCATCGTATTTTCCAAAACTTATCAGAGCGCTTGGTCGATGCGACGCGTGATCAAAATGCTGGCACCTATTTGGCTCAAAGAATAAGCATTGCTATTGAACGGCATGCTGGGCACGCTGGTGTGGTCGTGGGTAGTGGGCTAGACCATTTGGACTGCCGATGAGTCTGCAATGACTTATAGGGATCTAAATGCTTTTATTGTAGTAGCTGTAGTATTGTATATAGTTCGTAGTATTTAAACAAAAATACGACTTGGTATATATGGGTTAAAATGAACGAGAAATTTATGCCGATGATCAGAAGTAACTATTTGCTTTCTTGTATTTTTTTTTAAGTATCTACGAGTATGTAGATTATAATGATGAGTAGATATACTTAGTACGTTTCCAGTCATGAAGGCACGCCCAACGCCTATAAATAGTGTTTAAGTTTAGCTGCACGTATACCTATTGCCTTTCCAAGCGATCATATTTTATTGTTTCACTGTATATATCTATGCACCATTAGCATTCTATTCTCACTAAGATGTAGCGTACTTTGAGGCCTACCCCGTACAAATGCATCAAAACAATAATGTGGAGGGGCGTGCCTCGATAGTGAACAGGTCTGTAGTGGGATGTTTAATTTTATGATCGATGGCGTTGAACATGTGAAAGAGTTGATATATACTATTACGAGCGCTTCAAAATTGAAAGAAGTTTGCTTAGCCGTTCTTAATCGATCAGCTAAGTTTAGCAACATTTTGCATGGTGGTAGGGCATTTTGCGAATGCCCGCCTGGCTAGCTACCACCCTCAAGTAGAAAATCTATCGCCAAGCACCTAACGGTGTGTTCCGGTAGCTGTCCTTGAGAGCCAGTACTTCTAGGTTAGCCTGAACAACATCTTCGACCACATCATCACTTACCATCAGGTGAGATAGTGGTCAAAGGCTAAGCTATCAGGAATAAAAAAAAACAACGTCCGCCGCTGTCAGGAGTTGGATGGGTGACCGCTAGTGACATTACTATTGAGCGCTTCCGTGCTTCGGAGGGCACGTTAAGCCGTCGCTCACGGTTGTTGTCTTACGATGGCCAGTTGTTACAGCATGGTGGTGGTTTTGCGAATGCCCGCCTGGCTAGCTACCACCCTCAAGTAGAAAATCTGTCGCCAAGCACCTATCGGTGTGTTCCGACACATATCCTTGAGCCAGTAATTGTAGGCTAGCCTAAACAACTGCTTCGACCACATCATCACTTACCATCAGGTGAGATAGTGGTCAAATCCTAGCCTATATAAAAAAAAAAACAAATGGAAAACGTGAGAAAGATTTTCTGTACGAGGCCGAGAATAAATGAAGATATGTAGTGCTACTAGTCGAGAAATACGAGGTATGATATTGGACATAAAAGGATAAGGATTGACGTAAGATTGACAAATCAAGTTACAATGGAACATTTGGAAAGGACAGATCTCGGCCGCGCACTATGGAATTTAGTATCAGTAGTACATCGCGAAGTATCTACGAATTCTAGCTGCATTGCAAAAATTCAGGTCATAAGCAATGTCAAAAGACGTGTATATTCTTATACATATATGAAGTATGTGATGATATTGAGGGAAGCAAGAAATAAGTATGCTAACATAGCAACTTAAAATCCGTAGTCCTCCCCGAAGACAATCCGGCGCGGCGTGAAGTTGTGGACCCTATGTACTGCCCCTTGTCAATGGCCGTAGGTAAGTACGTAGAGACCTACTCAGTACTTGGTTACAAATAAAAATATATAAAACGCCATATTGAAACAGCAATTACTCTGTCAGCCGGAATGTCCACTGCTGAATACAGCCTCCCCCATCATGAGGGGGTTTTTGCCATAATCCCCACGCTTGGCAGGTGTCCGCAGTATAAGATAGCGATATCTCAGAAGGTGCAGATGCCCACCTTCAGGTATTTTACCCTTGGTCGCCTCTTACAACACCCATGGGAAGAGGTGGGAGGGTGATATTCTAGTATGGCACCCACGGGCAGCCTAGCAAACCACGGGCAGTTATAAAAATAATATAGGACGAAAAAATTAAAACGAGTGTAACAAAAGGCGGTCTTATCGGTCAGAACTCTTTCCCTCTTCAATGACTAACGACTACATTGATTAGTTTTTTTTTCGTAGAGTTACGTTTAATTTATTAAGGTTAATGTCTTCGTAGAACTTTCCATAGAAACGTAGTTTAGTCATATTTTAAATACCAAGTGGTAAAACTCGACGAAATTTAGCATGCCGTAGTCATGCAGCCTCTGATCTAACTTCTGTTTACTTTATCCCTAAATGTGCAAAAAACCGATACAAAAAGATTTTTCCATTAGATGCGTAGATTTTAGGCTCGAGGCAACACCTACATGCAAAATGCACGAGTTAGTTCACTTGGTATTTATAATATGACGAAACTATGGAAAAAGCTATGAAGACACTTCCCTCAATATCATTCAAAACACTAATACCTACCGCTTTGTTAGTTTCCCCACAAACACGGGTCATCATGCATCTAGTTGCAGCGATAATTGCTTTACGCACCTTTGTCACCAAGTTTTTGGGTTCAATCCCCGTCCAAGGCATATAATTAATTATGTAGGGTCACAGGGGGCACAGTGGCACGAAAAACACATTTAGGTTTGTAGAAAAGTCAACTTATATTAAAAAGTTATGATGTGAATTTATTGTCATTTCATGTCAATGATTATTGGCACCTTTCCGAGATCAGAATTTTGTTACACTGTGCACCAGGTCAGGGGTTGAATGGAATACCCTCAGGGGTGAGGGTTAGGGGTAAACTAATGCATAATTTCTAGAGGCATTGTGGAAAGTCCAAAATGCTGACCTGTCGTTTTGTTGATATCAGTGGCAAAAAATTCAGTACTACCTATGTCAATTTTCGATACATCAGCTATATCACATTCAAGAGTTAAGTAAAACTCGTCGAATTTGCCATTTTCCCTGAAGTAGCTGTTATCATATTCATCCGTTTCTGGGTCAGTTAGTCAGTTAACAGTTATCCAAAGGAAAATGCTAAAATAATAATAACTAAGAATCTTTTGTTGAAGTAATCTTTCTGTCTATTAATAAACATATAAGTATGCTGAGAGGAAAATGTTATTTTTATCTTAATTTCCTTGCGAATAGGCCCGACAGTAATTTTATAAGTAACAGTAATTTCAACATGAATTTAGTTCATGAAAGTACAAGAAAAGCTATTTCTAATTTTTGTAGCCTCCATTGTCCTACTGCTGAGTAAACAACTCCCCAAGCCTCATCCAATACTATTCTTATAGAAAACAAATATGCTCGGGGGACTCTGCAACATCACGGGGTAGAACATGTTGTGCAAACATCACGGGGTAGAACAGTGCCCCACACTCGATTTCAATTACACAAAAATTATCACTATTTTAATGTTCACTTAGGTTAATTTTTAAAATAAATTACCAATTTACTTTCCAATATAGGTACGGATAAATTTTTGATCACCAGTGACTGGATGTTCTATTTGATGATGAGTTGATGGGTATCTTAAAATACATCAGAAACAGATAACTATAAACATGACTTCAGAAGAAATGAACGCTGAGAAACCCTATTTTCCAAAACATTGAGTTAGCTGTCAATTAAAACAATTGGACAAAGTTATTGCTAGTGTTTTACTCTGCCCTGCATTCGACTGTGCCCCTTGTGACCCCACTATATGCTCAAGGTTCTTAACTCCTGAAATTAATTTTGTAAATTT
The DNA here is from genome assembly GCA_963890685.1 of Plagodis pulveraria. Lineage (NCBI taxonomy): Eukaryota > Metazoa > Arthropoda > Insecta > Lepidoptera > Geometridae > Plagodis > Plagodis pulveraria. The sequence goes on from OY982963.1 coordinate 5,090,254, forward strand.
TTAAAACGTTTCATAATTACTTACATATTTGGAGACCATAAAAGAATGCAGTAATTAAAAATAATAATCAAATGCTTTTAGCTTAACAAATTTATTTTCAAAAAAATAATAGTTTACAATACAAAATTATTGTTTCAATCACAAAAGCCACATTCGACGATTAGCTTTTTATTGATTTTATATTTAAGTACTTACATACTTATTGCACATCAAAGCAAAATATGATAACTTTGCCATATGTAAAATGCTCCTAGAAATTATCTTAAAGGAATGTTTCCATTTCATTAGTAATAGGCTAATAGGCAGATAAGTGACACTTACTTAATTTTCATTATGTTAAACAGACATTATGAACATTAACTAAGTTAATTTTGATATAAATTGATAGGTAATATATCATTTTATATTAACATTTTAAAAAGCTCGCAAACTTTTTGGTTAGTTTATCTAGATATAAACGAAGTATTTATATCTTTATATTATTATATAAAACATAAACAAGTTTGCACGTCATTTAACCTTCAAACACATATTAATTCTATATATTTTATCGAAGCATTTAGCTTAGGAAGAAATGCAATGTTATTATTTATGTATAAATACTCTACATATCTAAATAAAACTCATTGGACAAACGAACACAACAGGTAATAACACAAAGTACAAAGTGAAGTGAATGTTATCTGCATATGACCACTTTTATATGACTTTTCGCCACTTATTCTTTTTTTGCGACAGAATTTTGTACCAAACCCGACACGATTTTTATATACCTAATTAAAATATGTATAAAGCCGATGTACATTATTCGTACAAAGGTTTAAATATGTAAACATCTAATACCTAATAACCTAACCAAAATATTTGTTTGAAAACAAAGCAAGCCGAACAGTTTTAATAAATTAGGGTAAGTAGGTAACAAACAATATAAATAATTATTACTAGTACCTTCGCATTAGGCGTACTCACTGTATTAATCAAGTTAATAAGAAAACCATTCATCAAGTTCAATTATGTACTAAGATAATAAATAATGTAACGTGCAAAGGCGTGTATGAGCCAAGGCATTTTTCTAATAATACTTTTTATTGGAAGATAGAAATCGCTACCAATACTAAGGCGAAGTAAGTCGTCAAAAGGTTATTTTTTTTATTGTACGCTTTGCATATATGTATAAAATATATAATAATATAGAAGACGCGACAAACACTATGCCTGATCAAAAAACACGATTCCCTATGTTACTCTCGATAGAAAAAAATCATGACTACAGCTCTAAAATATCGATTTATTAAGTTTTGTGACGATATGGTAAATCGTATCAAATTAAAAAACTAATTATTATGTAGCAGCTAGACTTTATATCAAATTTCTATTAAGTAAATGTTTTTTTTAGGTAATCCTGTTTTTCGCAGCTCAATTTATATGAATTTATTTTTAAAATTTCGATCATACTGTTTTAATGCGTAGTTCTTTTTCACTCACTCGCATGCGAAACGTGGTCTCTCCGTTCTACGCCCTCAGTCTCACATTTTTCAAAGACGACTTCACCTTAAGTAATAAGCTACGATTGTCTTCTTGCAAAACTTACTTAAATAAAGCTTATGGCGAATCAACCATTATATTAATGTGTTTATAATGTTAGTCAAGATTGAAATTACTTAGTTGATGTGGTACTTAGTAAAGTATGTAAAATAGCAATGCGTTTTCTGCAGTGTTCAAAAAGCAGAACAGATTAAAGAAATTAAATAGATACTTCGTGACTAGAAATTGCTTTTGATACAATACTGAGTACTTTATATGTTTGGGGGACTTACTTAATTTTTTTTTCGTTCAGATGATATTTTTAAAATCTTTTTACAACGGCATAATTTAGCCATCTAAATAATAAATATTTCACTCGGTCAGCATCAAATGACTGTAGGTATGTCGTAGTTTCAGACCGATTAAAAAAGGTCTGAGGTAGTAGTCTATAATTACTATTGTAGGGACCTGCTTAAAACCGCCAACAACCACAAGTACATGGATATCCTAGGACCAAGAACTCCTTTAGTTTGAGAGTGCAACCATGTTTCATTCTCTTACCTGATTATTTTATTACTGAACTTTGTGCTTGCCAACAAAATGATGATTCTTGGTGTGTATCCTATATATACCTACTTAGTTCAGCCAGTGATTCAAATAAAAACATATTTAAGTCCCTTGGAACAAAAGAGGAATCTCCATGCAGTCAGAACGCTTTAGATTTTATATACAACCTGGTGTGGTGTAAAGTCAAAAGTAGATAATAAGATATTCTCGTCCCTATACAAAACAGATGTCAGGAACGCAGAGCTAGTATTCTGACTAGCGTGCAAGTGGTGTATCTGATCAAGAGCTTGGTTCTAGCCACGGCAGTCAGCTACCGAGGCTGGTGACCACCTTCTGGATCCTCAGGATTACTGAGCGCGGACAGGGAGCTTGCGCGCTTCATGCTGGGAACAGATAAACGCATTTATGCATATTTTAAATAAAACTTAGGTAACTATTTGATGTAGGTACATTACAATAAAATAGTACTTACCAATCAAATAATAATGTGTTTTATAAATATAAGATTGCGGATTCGATTAGGCTACTTAAGCAGTACATAAATGTTTACAGCATTGATTTCGAGCAGGCTGGCAAGCAAGGCTCAAATAGAACGAACGTGGCAGAAGCTGTAAGAATTGCAGACATCTTGGAAAAACGTAAAAGGACGTGGGCACAGCGACGATTATTTTTTTTTAATTAATGTATGCCTTTACCTATTCCTACAATTTTTTTTTGGGGGAACATGGTTTCTTTGTAGTAAATCATTTTTTTTTATCCATGATGTTTTATTTTATTCTTACAAAAATATGTCTTCTGGAGACAGATTTCACCACCACTGTGGCAACTAATCTTATTATTAAGGACCAAGCGAAATAAAACCCTTCCCATTGGCTAGTGGAAGAGGAAGAGAAGGAGGAGGTCTGTACTCAATTTTAAAACTTGAACATGATTCTTCTTTATATCCTTCATACTGGCCGGCCAGTGCTAGTTTCTTTCGCTATCGCGGACTACCCGCAAAAAAGATAAATCGTTAAAATATTTATTAGAAATAGAAACACAACTTCCATTGATTTCAGTGTCGCATTAAGATTAGGCATTTATATACATAACTGTAGAGATAAAATTAAAGTAACGTATGCATACCAAATGCCCATATACACCTTGCATGATCCATGTCTACATAGGTTAGGTAATATAAAAAAACATATATAAAAAGAAACAACTTTAGCTGGGCCACCGCGGGAAGCGCAAGTCCTGCGTTTTTGTATGGTGAAAGCTATATAGTTTATATAGTTCTACACCCAGACCGGGTTGAAAGGAGCTTCTAGCGTCTTCTACTGAGTGTGGTTTCCGTGCCGCCGTGCCCACGTCCCGTTTACCTGTCTAGGTGAGTGTAGTCTACGGGCGGCAGAAGGGCGGAGTGCCGGCCGGCGGCGGCGCCCGCGAGGCGGCCCAGCAGGCGCGCCGACGAGCGCCGCAGCGACTCGCGGACCTTAGAGAAGCTGCCGCTCCGGGACACGCCCGCGCCCTCACCACCGACCGAGTGATCACCCTGCCCCCGTGTTATGCAATTTATACTCCTCTCCTCTCAGATGTCATTTAGATTCTTGCCACATGATGACCGTGTTTCTTTTTTAGGTAGGAATGTGGATGTATAGTATGCATTAGTTAAAGTTCGTAACTTTCATATGTAATGTGTTTCTTTTCCTAAATTGAAATTGTCTGAAATTGTGACTTTGTCTGACAATGGGCGAGATTTCTTTTAAGTATAGCTTTTTATATGAATTAGTAATGTTTAATTATTATAATTACACATTAGAAGTTAATTTTCTGAAAGAGTTATGTTGACTTATGGTGAATTGGTGATGCTAGTTATTCACTCAAGCGTATAGAAAATTATACCCATAGTTTAGGTAAATCCCATAAGTATACAACAAAGTATAATTTCTTGAAAAAATGTAGTTAAAGTAGACATGATATTCGAAGGCCACGATGCATTTATGAAAAATTATATTGATAAAAAAATGTGTTCAGATCTAGCTAGTCATGTCTGTAGTAGATTTCGCCAAGCTTAAGTGGGCTAGTGAAAATGTGTGCAGTAGAAACCCTAATTTTTACTCGGTCTATTAAATTATACAGGGTTATTGTGGTAAAATGCTAACAACCTCTTAGAGTTGACTTCTGCTAGTCCTAACAAACATTTTGAGATGTTTTTTTATTAATTAGGAAAAAAAAATTTTTTTTGTGTTTTAATGCATACTCCGAGTCAAGCGCGCCCGCCGCGGCAACACTGGACCGCGCCGTGGTCCATTTGCATAGAGTTTTGAATATTTACATCGACTAAAGTAATAAAAAATATGAAATAATACATTACAGGCACAAGATACTTTTGACATCAGGTGGTCCTCGTGCTTAGTCAGTCAAAAACATATAATAAAAACACAAAAGTTTTTTTTTTCCAATACAAAAAAAAATCATGTCACGCTTCTTAGGACTAGCAGAAGTCAACCCTAAGTGGTTGTTAGCATTTTACCCTGTATATTAATATAGAGTATTTATGATATCAGTTTCAAATATGTTTGGACTGTATTTGTCTTTCAATTAGCGTCTCATCTCGCGTAATACACGAGTAAGTGAATGTATGGTGATTGGTAATCTAATGGAACTATGCTAATCTGATCATGTGTATTTGGCTGTTTGTTTTTTGTTTCCCCAGCTTTTGTTGCTGCTTTCTGCTTTTAAGCAAGCAATTTGGCAGGAATAGAGTTAAAAAGAATTGAGTACAAAAGTGTATTTCGGTATAAGAAAAGTTACGCTTATTTAATAAATATTATGTTACGAACATGATAGAAATGATGTTGATATAGACGCTGACAAGAGTTAAGCCTTCATCACTATCGGACTTCGTAAGAGTGAAAGAGACAGGCAGTGACGTAAAAATAGCATTTGGGTGACCAATGAAAGAAAGCTTATTCACACAAAACTATCAAGTAAAATAATAGCTGTATTTTGTTAAGATAAAATACAACTATTTTGTTACGATAAAAAAGCTGTGAAATTGATTATAAGATGAAATTAATTTATCAATCATCATATTTAAGTTTTTCAGTCTGATATAATGATACTATTTTGGGTTCCTAATTACAATTTCATAAAATGTGGTTAGATAACAGTAGTTTATTGCTTAGGTTAAAGGTTTAAAAGGGTTATTAATTATAAACTTAAATTGTTATAAAGGTTTAAACCTTTTTTATTTTCATAGTAATACACGAACTAGTAGAGATATTTTTGTTTATACGTTATTTAGATTCAAATTTCCAATTCTTTCTATGTAATTTTTATAGAGGGTCATTTTTTCACTTCTTTAGGAGTAAGAAAATGTCATCAATATTAACATACAATTTCCTTGCTACAAACTATAGGTTTAGCTATGAACCTGTTCAAGTGAAGGTGTTTAACCCTTGTCAGCTCCTTTACACCATATCGATGGATTTATTGCACAACTAGTGTGGATGAATGAACCATGCGTCTAGAACACAACACGACTAACAGCTAAAGCCATATTTTTTTCCAGTTAACAACAGTCATGCCAATGTTGCCATGTTCATGTTTTCCCAGTAAAGTGGGCTATAAATTGCATAACACCGTAGACTCACTTTGACACAACAAAAAAATAAAACAAATCATAATGTTACATAAATATTTATTTTAACAATTTAAAAATAACCCTACGTTCGATATCGAGACAATAAAAAAAAACCAATAACTTTTTAAAATATTGTGACAGAAAGTGATTTTGGAGATTCTTTAGTAGGTTTTACTGTTTGTGTTTAATAATGCCGATCTTTATGTATTTATTATTATATCTAATGTACATAGAGTAAAAAAAACTCGCATACTCAAGCAGCACCCACATACAGATAAAAATCAATGAATACAAAAATACTATATTTATATACTATCACCTATACTCTCAAATAAAGCTTAAACCGATAACACTGGAATGAAAGTTTACAAGCATACATTACTGACAATATGACGAGTAGTTCTTGCGATTGACGAGCACAAGTTACTTGCTTGTCGAGCCATCTACATACACGCTGCGCTTCCGAGACATTGCAGCGGATAGCCACTGCACTCATTTGCCAGTCAACTCTCACTACCTTACATCTATCAAGCTGAGAGGCAATGAAAATCGACTGCCATTAGGGCGGTCATAGCTTAGAGCCACAGGTTAGAGCTTTACTGCATGGTTGGAAAAGTGCATCTTGCTATTCTAACCTGGCTAGAGTTCCACTACCACCTTTCGACTAGAAAATCTTTCACCATAGTTCGAATTCAAATAAAATATTTTAGGCCTGCCAACGTCTTTGGTCACACAATATTTTAAAGGCTAGCTTACCAGGCTTATGAAAGGGCACGCACACTAAAGCAACGTTTACGTACATGTTCAACTACAATCAATGTTCACACATTCTCGCCAATAACAAGAACTATAAATAAATAAATATTAAAACTCAGCTATCGGTAAATGGATGAACACATCGACGTTCACAAATAAAAACACCATCATGCATTCATCTAATAAAAATAATTCTAATTAAATAATAATTATCAGCAAATTAAAATTGAATATGTATTGTAAGCGAATAAAATCGTTGTTCACCGTGCGTGATTTAATATAATGCAATTAATATTGATGTATCTAAAAATTCACAATAAAATAAATGCAAATTCAATATTTATTATTATTTAAAATACATTATGCGCTTTATACATATGAGGACTTATTATTATGTTAATGCGTATGATATAATAATAAATTCTTCCTCATCATATATAAAACACATTTTTACGAGACTAAAAATGTCATCGATTTAAAATCTTATATAATCTTGCACCGTCTTCAAATCGCCATAGGAAATTTCAACTCTAACTCGATACATCGAGTACGGCAAAATAAAATAAAATTATAAAGGAACATAAGCTGTACGCTTATGTTTCACAAATTTCTTCAAAGTGGCTTGATCCCTTATCTACTGTAAGAATCTGAAACTGATCAATATTAATTGGGTATATCGATTGCTTACGGATCAGGTATTGGAACAGCACCAATGCAGATGATCTATCTTCCAAAAATATGGGAACTCAGCAACAGATTGGCGTATTTACTTACAAACATACATTTTGTCACCCAATAAAATTGATCAGCTTTATTTAAGCAATAGATAGCTTACAGCTGCTGATTGAAAATTGATTTTCCATGATTAAAAGTTTAATTCAACACAAAAGTAGTCAACTACTCGTAAAAAGACATAAACTACACAATACCACGCGCGACAACGTGGTTATAATCTCTCATTAACTAAAAGTTATCTCGGGACGGCTCACAAGCATGCTATCACAATAACATTTGTATTTTTAAAGATTTTCCAATATTAATTTCTTCATTATCAACAATAATTAATACCTAACAGCATGCTAATAATAATAAATAATACTAAGCTATAAAATAAATTCGGCCATCTTGATTTTTGCATTGCACGATTAAAATATTAAAGTCTTTAGTAAAATTACAAATATCAAAATGGCGTCTATTAAGTGTGTTGTTTTGATCCTTTCAATTTGACAAATGAGCGAGAACCAATCTTACGCTGCTGGGGAACAATGGAGAAACTATTTTAACCTGTCATTGATAAAATCAGGAATTGTACAGTATATGTTTCAGTCCCAAAGGCCCATCCAATGTTAAAAAGAAAATACGAGGTTTCGACTCCATCGTTCCCAAACACAAAGACACAAAGGACCATCTACGTGTAAAATTAAGCGAGTGAGTTCTTAATCACTAAGCTTTGTGTACAAGGATCGAGTTACACCCGTTAAACACCTTGTTCGATTCCTCGATCCCCGCGTACAAACTACAAGAGACCTAAGCGTATTTAAGGCTAGTCTAGACTACTGGTGCGCCGCGCTGCTGCTCGTGTTGATGCCTAGGGCATTGAACAGCTTAGATTTAAGGTTCATGCGCGGTTCGCTCGCTTGGTTCGTGCCCTAAAGTGAGAAACAAAAAGAAAGAAATAAAAATATGCGCAAAGTAAAATGTTCAAGCGTGTGTGTGCATGAATGATTGTGTGAATGTTAAGTAATATAGATAACAGTTAAAAGATAAATGTTTGAAATGAAAAACAGGCATTTTCGCACACTACTTCTGTGTATAGTACCCAAGTGAGAGGAAATGATTAGGGGCGGCATTTCAGATTCCTTTTTATATCAAACCGGGTTATATATGATATCCATTACAATGCAAAAAAGCAACGATAATATTCTAGAATTTAATAAATTTTCATATAAGTAATTAGTAAAGAAAAATAGTGGGTCGTAGTGTGTGGCCCTACCACACACTACGACCCACTATTTTCCTTTCAATTGTACTAAATAAATAATGTATTCAATAATAATTGCAAATGCCACGAACGAAGTATTTTGCATTTTTACATCGGAGCATACCACTGTCCAATAATACAATATTAAACATGATACAAGCTTAAAAAATGCCAAAATATCATATGACAATACAAAATATATATATTCAACTATATGGATATACAAAACATACGAAAGAAAATGAAATATAAATATGAATAAAAAAAAACATGCAAAAAAAATTGCAACGCTGCCACAACAGGACCAAACAACCGTGCTAATGGTGGCTGTATTTTTTATAAATTTTGTTGAAACCATAATATAATTAATAATTAGTTCCCTAGCGTGCCTAATAGCTGTCTTTTTAACAGTAATGGCGTATTCCATTTGACGCCAATTTCGTTATTTTCGATAATTTTGACCACATTTGCGTCTATGGTTGTGATCACTGTGATCGTTTGTAACTGTTCTCCCCTGTTCCATTTAGGATAAGAACGCTAAGAAAGCCACTAAAATTTGCCGCTTTTGACATTAGAAGTAGGCAATTCAAACTGTTCCAGTAGCTTCATAGCGTTTATGGCGAAAATAATGCCAAGACCCAAGTGGAACAACTTTTTGGGAGTGTGATCGTTTTTATAGTTTTTGGCGAATTTAGCTCCAAATGGTACGCACCCTAAAAGCTATGTTCACACCGAAATGGCAATATGAAAAATGTCATATTAATACAGTTACATATTACCGATCAACATTTCAAAACACAAGCTTTCATCTCAGATCCATCGTGTTTTGAAGCGTAGCTCAGCATCGTAGTTACCGGCATGTGATATTAGAGTACCTCATGTACGTGGAATGATATTAAAAGTGCAACCACAAAGACAAAAAGCACCCGAAATGTCTATTCACACTGAAGACACACGAAGCGATACCACAAACAGATTGCTATGAAAAAATCTTAGAAACACGAACATGTTTTACTGACGAAACTTGACATGAAATGGCTCAAAATTCTATTTTAAACACCGATATAATTAAATTCAGGAATAAATTTCAGTGTACTTGAAAAATCTTTGATACAAATATCATTAAAACCAGTAAAAATATGTTATTGATAAGTCGAGCAATTTCAATACCGTTCATCTGTAAGACAGTTCAAAACGAACAAGAATGAGTCTCGACGAAGAATAAACCGCGAACAGGCAAGATGAAAGGACATAATGTCGGTTTCAGTAAGGTGGCGGATGGTATTCAAGATGTGTGATGTCTGCTGACCTCTTCGTGGTGGTCTGTAGGGTCGAGCGGCGGCGGCGGGCCGTGTCGGCCGGCGCGCGCTCGGGACTGCTTCACGATGTCCAGCGCCTAACGAACGGAGTACCATTGTAAACCTCCAAATACACATAATACCAGTACATTCTGATTATATTCATGCATGACCTTTGTTCCTTCCATTATACTCCAATATCGTTAAGGTAATCTTGAGAGACATGGCTCATTTTAACGCTCAAGGAGGAACTTCTTTTAAGTCAATACTCCTGACCGCAAAAAGATAGTGGACGCGCCATGCTTTCAATACAAACGCAATTTCGACATATTTCATATACCAAAGTTTTGATCACTATGAAATTTTGTGTGCATGTTTTGAGCCTAATACTTATGATTCTGGTTTCCCAGTTTACTTATCATTATTTTATTTATGTTTATATGCTAAAATAACTTTTCAGATAGGAAACGATTTATTTAATAATTTTGTAAATGCATCATTTTACGTTAATCTGACACCTTTCAGTGCTAAGTGTCTACTTATCAAATAGCTAATTTGACTACTTTTGGAGGAGACTACTTCGCATCTAGCTTCTTAGAAAATAGTTTATTCCTGATTGAGCCTTCATCTCAAAATGACTGCTTTCCCGAATGTCGATCTTGTTGATATCAATTTTACATGCTGACGCATTGGAGTTTTAGACGCTCGAAGTAGGCTTAGTTCAACCTGGCGGTAGCTATGCCGGATTATGGACGATAGGAACTAAACCGCCACGTGCCCAGCCTAGATGGAAGAGAAAGGGCAAGCTTGTCTCCTAAAACAAGATTGACCTACAATGAAGGAACGGAGGCATTTGAAAATTATGAGCTTATAACAATACTCTTTTGTAACCATAAAAAAAGGGCATTCTAAGTCGGTTTATAATTAATATGTCTATGGTTCTTGTATATGAGAAATGGTAAATCCAGTTTAAAAAAAATAAAGAGATGATTCAATTTAGAAACAAAAATATAACTTATAGGTAATATTGCCAATAGTTGAGCCACCTGTAATTATCTTAAACTTGTCATAATCGTGTAAATTTAGCATTTATCGTGACTTACTTGTTGTACGTGCTAGGCAGCGTGCAAAGTCCATATTGAAATTGTTAGTTTGTGCTTCAAATATCAAGATATATAATATATATAGTATACAGATAAGAACAAAACTATTTATAAGTAGTATTTTGTTTTTGAAAGACTATATATGTCTTTCAAAAACAAAATACTACTTATAAATAGTTTTGTATGTGCGTGTAGAAAATTAAGAATACATAAATATAAAGTATGTATGTAATAATAGCGTTTGTGTATAAAAATAGACGTAAAACAAGTGCCAAAATTTACCACACTTGACAGTAAATCATAATCAACCACTGCAGTTATTCAAATTCAGCAATGTTTTACACAATCCATAATAAAAATAAACTTAGGGCCTGTTTCAGAATGTTCGAGTAAGTTCCAGTTGTACTACCCAGAACAAAAAATTATGATAAAAATGACAGTTAACATGCAGCGCGTTTCAAGCTTTAACCGATGGATAGGCTGAATCGGTGACTGTGAAACGCAAAGATAGTTTTTTATTTATTAAATATGTTTTGGGTAGTATAACCGGAACTTACTCGAACATTCTGAAACGGGCCTTTAGTGATGCATAAACAAATTATGGAAACTTCAATAGTTTTAAAAAGTGTTGATAAGACAAAAAACTCACGTCTAGCTTTTAAAAGTTGCTTTATATATTTCTGATAGTTTGCGCGTATAAAATGTATGAACGAAGCTCTATAAGGAACTCTTATTACATATTTTAATACCACATATTTTACAAACCATAGTCCTAAAACATTGATTTTAAAATAGTTCTAGCAAAGATTCCAAACAAACCTGTCGAGAGCTACTTTACGAAAAGGAATTATATATATGTTATAATTCGTTCCATACGCACAAACTTTCCAAAAAATGTACCTTTTAAGCTATTTAATGTTTATTGCTAATCACTGTAGTTCAAGGCATATTTTTACAAAATAGTTTGATAAAATGACAGATGGTACCATATACATGGATAAAAAAAAACGTTACAAACCGTATAAAAGTAAATACCTAATTGTTAATTTGTACAAAATCAACAAGGGGTTGGACTTTGTGGCAAGCAAGATTCGTAGCACGAATAAACATAACCTTATAATGAAGAAAATAGTGCATTATGCATCAATTGTCTCATTCTGTGCTCTGTTATTTCTAACGAGCGAAAAGAGGACAACATTTACCAGTACACACTATCAATTTATATAATAGTGATAGTTTGTACATATTGGAATTTGTTTACGTATGTACGTGCTACGGCTAGAAACGAGGGTAGTCGCTAGTCATTTTCTCACCATACACAATATATTGATTACCACATGAATAAATAAAAGTAATGTGGTATATCAATAAACCTACTCTAGACAGTATCAGCTCACTACACAACAAACCATCACACACACACACACATACACACACACACACACACACACACACACACAAACACACTCGCACACACACACACCCTTACACACTAACACACTCGCACACACACTTTTAAATAACTCGCGCATGTTTGTTTAACATAATTATTTTATATTCTTTTATTTTCATTTAATTTTATTTGTGGTATGCCTTTATAAACAAAACCATGCAGCCACTACAGCGGGAGCGTTTGGGCAATCGGGGGGCCATTGCAGGCCTACAGGTGGCCCAAATGCTCCAGCCTAGTGGGCTGGCACATATTTTAAATAAGTATACCACCATTTACATATTATTAATTTCGAAATGTGATACGGTAAAATAGATTACTTACATACCGAAATCCCTAGTTATAGTTTAGTTACGTCTTGCTAAAATCGGAGGGCGTTGTTGTCTGTACTACAGTTTTAATACTACAACAGGCATCAACGATCTGACTAAGAAATGTTTCATGTCCATATTTGTACAAATAGTACAACCCAAAGTCTAATGTTTTGTAAGTACCTACCACCTAAGAAATATGTCAAATAAACATTATTATTATTATTATTATTATTATTACCTTAACTCCAAAAACTTTGAGTTTAACATCAGTCATTTTAATAAAGCTATTTTGTAATTAAATACGTGTTGTCACAATTTGATAACTAAGAGTTAACATTAGAAACTTGTATTTGTATTTTTAAGAGCATTGCGTTTGTTCCAAAGTCATGATTAATATTTAAGATATAATATATTCATAAAACCACATAAAAATCAAATTAAAATGTCAATACAGCAAACTTCCATACTCAAATGAGCTTTATAACGAAACTTTTTTGAAGAGAAAATTTGACTTGTTATGTTGACTTTTATGTTACCAACCGTGATGGTGCATTGTGTGTGCAAGCGAGACAACAAGAGTAGTAAGAAGAGTTGCGCATGACTGACCTCCTTCCTGCTGCGGAGCGCGCAGTCCTCGAGCGTCTCGGCGGCCTCGTACTTCCCCTGGCGGCGGTAGAGGGCGCCCAGGTTCTTCAGGGTCGTGGTCACTGTCGGCGAGTCCACCTGGAAGACCAATATATATAACCTATTATCAAATATCATTGTATAATTTAATTTATTTTTTCCTTTATCTCTTTTAGGATAACCACCGCGAACTTTATATTTTTCAATAACATTCTCTCTTTGGTAAGGTTTTCTCGTATATTAAAGACAAGACTCTATTTTAAGGGTGAACTGGCCGGTTAGTTCTCCATACAAACGTCGTAGCGTGATCACTCCCTTATTTGAGATTTTAGGCATAGAATTAAGCATAATATCGATTGAACTCATCATTATCTAGGTTTGTATCGTAACGAAATTTGGTTGGCATAACGAAGGTTGGTATAGACATGGACAGTACGGAATTGAAATTATAATAATATTGTTACATTAAAACAGGTATAAGCCCTTAACTATACCTACCATATCCTACATGAAAGAGAAAAAGAGAAGAATATATAGACCTGCAAGAAGACAACCAGCTTTCTCTATGGGAGCACCGTTAGCCAAGTCGGCGTGGACCTTGGTCACCCCCTGCCCAGCCTTTTGAGCATGTTTTTGCAAAGACGCACTATGTCCATTTGGGGTAGGGTCTGTAATTTTATCAAAAACGTTTCAGTAAAGACTACGTGCTCAATCGCCCTGTTAGCAAAGTGATGGGGTGACATCTTTTATTCATTTTCACCTCAATAGACCCAAACACCACACAAACCAATGTGAAACAAAAACAGTAAAAGTTAATCTAAGATTCCACGAGTTATAACTTATAACACATTAATGCTAATTAGCTTCTTGTGCCTTTATATTGGTTGTCACACAATATTGTGTAGAAGTGCCCAGTGTACAGTTTTGGAAAGATTTTATTTAGACATCGGACGTTTTCAGTTTTATTTAAAAAACTGAAATATTTCATATATCACCTACAGTGTGTAAAGCGTGAACCCCCTTTGACAGCCTTATGCAACTATTTACCTGACAAACTATATTGTGAATGTGTCGAAATTATAACCATATTTATGTATGAATAAAGTCTGAACTAGTTGGTATAACCTACCGAGGTATTAAGTTTCTGGGCTTATTTCCAAGTTAAAATGGAATCTCACGTCTTTGGTGAGATATTTTTTTTTTGAGTATTTTTTCACGTTTATAGCAAGGTTTTTTAACCAATCTACATGAGCATGTAATTCGCGAGTTTTAAATAATAGCCCATGGGGGGCTGGGCTAGGATGTCCCCCCCCCATCTCTACCCGTGGGTGTCGTAAGAGGCGACTAAGGGTAATACACCAGAAGGTGGGCAGCAGCGCTTTCTGAGAAACTGATATCTCACACTGCGATCCCCAAGACGCCTGCCAAGCGTGGGGATTACGGCAAATCCCCCCCATAATGGGGGAGGCTGTGTTCAGCAGTGGACAATCCGGCTGATACAATACAGTACAGTAAATAATAGTGCTCGTATTGATCACCAATGCCCATGATTCAGTTAATTACCCCTAGAAACGTCAAAACTATTGAAAGTTTCATGTACCCGTTTCAAATGTAATCAAATCAATAAATCATGAAATACCACATCTCGCGTGCTCAAGTAATTAATTTTAATATCTCGTCATAAATATCAGCGTTTGCTCTAAATAATAAGAAATTAGTATAACTATTAATGTAGCTTGGAAGGCCAATTAAAACTACTTATTAAATAATTGGTATTCTTTAGTGGTGATTTTTCCATCCTCAAACATTTTATTCCGAATATAAATATTTACATCGATTACTTCCAGTAAAAAAACGACCTAACGGATGTATTCGAAAACTCATCGATTGATTCCGCGCCATGTTTATCAAGTGCTATTTTGTAAACACTTTAGTGGAATTTACAGCCATATTTCTGAGTAAACAGAGCATAAATTGCGTTGGCTGCCTTATAGCATGATTAGCAGGTGTTATACTACATAACGTATTTGGTTTGCACTTTGCAGCCATAATCCCCAGTGAATAGAGCATAGATTACCTTGGCAGCCTTATGCCATCCGCCGTACTCGCCATAGGGCGCGTTTTCCTTCTGCAAGTGCTTGTTCTCCTCGCGTTCCTCGGCCACTTGCCAGATAGGCTTGTTGTCGCCTGTGGGAGCGGGACAGAGCGTTAGTTACATGTTTGTAAGTAAGGGACGGGTAGAAAATATAGCGAGATTGATAAAGTGCAACCAAATAATTTTGATACTTTTATATGTTTTTTTATTTAACTGCTATTTGGACATGTGTATATTACACATATAGCTTGAACAGTTTAGAAAAACGAAGAAAGTAATTAATAAGATTTAAAAATCCCATCGACACGCCTTTATATCAAAGAGAAACAAAGCAAAATGACTTGATTGCACCAATTATATAAAAAGCAATTCAAAAACATAACCACCACCAAAATAGATGTGACACAAGTCGGGAAGGTGTGACACAAATGGCAAATAACAACAATTAGAAAATAAAATTGAACAAAAACTATAGAAATAATTATAAAACACCGAGTTTTGCCTTTCCTACCTGTGCCACGCTAAATCCAAACTTGTGTCACTCACCTAGGTTGCATTTTTGTTAATGATTCCACCCAAATCGCACCAACTGTGTAACTTAACATTTAGGCCCGGTTTTTCAATCATAAAATAGTTATTATTCCTAGGTATAAATATTTACACAAGCAATCTTATAACGAAAGATAATTTTGGTTGTTTAAAAGAAAAGTTCATTTATTTTAAATTTGGTGGGTTGACATTTTATCAGTCTGATATTTTATATCTGATGATTGAAAAACCGCGTCTTATTAAAGATGACGTTCGTATATATCTGCTGTTACTGTACATATCTACCCTAAATAATAAAATAAACAAAACAAATACAAATTCTCGTTATATCTCTTTAATGTCACAATAAAATATTTTTCTAAAATCACATCATGCATATCAAAATTATAAATACTATAATTATAAGATTATAAGGCGCGATTCACATTAAAACCACCCGACACTATAACAGGTTCAATAATGCTTTAAAATGTCTTTTCCGTCATGCCGTCTCTCTATAACGAAATGTTAGACAGACATGGAACACCGAGGTTCGCAAATTTAGATTCATGTCTGCATTTGTACTGCTTAGTAATTAATATAGTTATATTATAAAGATTTACCACGAATGTGTCTTTCTGTCGTAATTAACCACGTTTGCATTCACCAACCACGAATACACGTACTATAATTACCATATTTTTTTGTTGTAATAATGTGAATCGTGCCTATAAACCCAAGCGCGCAGAATCCGCCAGTTTAATGTGAATGCAGCCCATAGAAAATCAATTATTTTTTTATTATTAATACATAAAACTAAATTTGTATATCAACAGTTTTGTTTTTTTAGTTTTGTCTGAATTTTCGCGAACTAACAAAATATTTACAGGTTTTTAAAGTTTCAGTAAACTGTATATTACCTATCTTATATTTATTAATATATGGGTTATGGTATAACACACAATTTCGTTACGTAGGGTTTGCCCAAGGTGACCATAGCATGAGTTTTCTGTAATATAAAACATTAAAATAACATTCTTCACCTACAAAGCAAGGTAATAATGTTTTGGTTACCAACATAAGCTATGAGCATATTCGCAAACTAATAACTGAGAACAGCATCATGGTCTTGTGTATTCTTTATTGAGTATATGTACTTTTGGCTTGAATCTGATTATGAGCGCTTAGGCAATAAGTATTATTATAGTTTAATGTATAGCATCAAAAACATAGCACACATAATTTTCAATGTATATAACAGGACAGAAAGCAGCCTTTAATTTAATTACTAACAATAATAAAATATTAAACATCTCAACATTTTTTGGTACTTTATAGTTTTTTTCTTTGCCACGGCTTAATAATAAGGCATCTTTAGACATTTCTCATTGGCATATAATATAGCTATAAACAATCTTTCATGATATCTTTTAACTAGAAAAGGTAAGCGAGATTGTTTGAAGTTGCTTTTTTCTTATATCTACGAATCGTTACATATTCATAGAAAAGTTTTCGTTTATTTGGTAAACAGTCTCTAAATTATGTTTTTGATTTATTTATTGGCAATAGAGCTACCGGCCAATTAACCTTGCGTTCCTAGTTCCTACTGATGCTCGAAGGCAAGCTTGCAAGGCAAGTGGAGCTGCTCAATCAAATAATAATAATTAAAAATTATAATTATGCAGGGAACAAACCTCCACTAATTAATTACTAATCAACACTACCATCACATGTTGCTTCGTGAAAAAAGGATTCTATAGTTCTAAACTTATAATCTTTTAATGTTTCAGAACTAATCAATTACAAGCATTAATATTATAACAAATATCTTAACTACAATATTACTCGCTAGTGCATAAGAGTCCCCTTGAATTATTTCAAATAAAATATATATGTGTGTCCTTAAGTTGTTTTTAAGACGACTTAATAGGTCCACACAACAGAACGTTGTAGGAAAACAGTGTACCGACTCCACACGGGTGGGATATAAGTAAGAAACCCCCCCAACGTAGTATTTTTTGCGTATTGCCGCTTTTTGTTTTATTTAATAATTTTTTGGAACATAAAATCATTATAAGATTTATAAGAGTACACCAGTACTAATTAATAGTATATAATGATGTATATTCATTAAAAATATAGCTATCTGGTGAATATGACTACAAAAAACATGTCTTCAATATAAAATAGAGTTAATCATCAACGAAATACAATTATAAACTAACAAAAATACATTCGAGCCTCAATTAAAATGCAATAGAAAATAGAGATCTACCGAAAAAGGAAAATAAAGTACATTAAAACGCTGCCATCTAAATAATTTTATGCTTGCCTAATTTCACCAACACTGTCTTGTATCGGACGGATCCCCGCACTCATTAAGGGTGAACTGGCCGGCCCGTTCTCCATACAAACGTCGTAGGGTGATCACTCCCTTATTTGAGGGTTTAGGTCCAAAATAAAGCACAATACCGATTGATATCGTCATTATCTAGGCTTGTATGATGCCGAAATTTTAATAAAATAATTAACTTGAGAATTAAGAGCGCGAAACATTTTCATATAAAGATTTCAAGGCTCATAACTTACGACTTAATAATATTTTTAAAATTTTGGCATCATACAAGCCTAGATAATGACGAGATCAATCGGTATTATGCTTAAATCTGGACCTAAAATCTCAAATAAGGGAGTGATCACCCTACGACGTTTGTATGGAGAAGTGACCGGCCAGTTCAACCTTAAAACGTAACTATCGTTTCTATTTACATCTTAGGGCCTCTAAACAATGTTCGAGTAAGTTCCGGATATACTACCCAGAACATAATATAACTGAGTGATAAAAATGACAGTTAAAATGCAGCGCGTTTGAAGCTTTAACCGATGGATAGGGTAAATCTATGACTGTGAAACGCAAAGATAGTGTTTGATTAGATAAGTTCTGGGTAGTATAACCGGAACTTACTCGAACATTCTGAAACAGGCCCTTAGTGAAGCGATATATATGTTAGAAGACTAGGGTCTAATTTCACCAAACTAGCATATAAACTATGACAGGATAACTTTTATCTTTGCCATGGTATTGATTTTATGACATTTGACATCAAGCAGACGGCTGTAGAAAAAGAAACAAATGTAATTCAAGTTTTAAAAATAATAATGATGATGTAGTCCTGACCGATTTCGGCCACAGCGACTGTTAATTCTGGACAGATATGCTTAATTTACGCATTTAGGACTAGGTTCTGTTGTTCAACCTTTTGGTGCGCTCTCTGGTGGCTTGAGTACCCGATTTTGTTGGAGAAGGTACGAGCGCACTTGGGGCATGTTAATACCCCGCTTACGTAGTTATACGTGATGGCCGCTGGTGGTCGGGCCTTGAGTCCATCACGCTTTTTGTCAAGCTCCTCGTGGCGGGCGGTTTCGAAGTCAGGTGAATACTTGATCGAGAATGAGGCGACGCCATAATGTGAATTTGGCGGTATGCTTCTATAAATTAAAAACAAATATGGCCACTTTGCTACAGCTGATAATACGTACTATTTCTATGTCCACGCGGCTGTCACATGTCGTAAAATTCTATACCAAAGAATTTTCTCTTTTACACGACAAAAAGCCAACAAATTCAAAAACTACCATGATGATGATGAGGATGATGAGGCTTGACGTTCGATGGTAGCTAAAGGCTATCAAATTTTAATGGCCTATAGTATAAATTTATCCGAGTATTAATTAAACCCTAGTTTGTTAAAATTGGGCCTGAGTCTTCACGGTATCATAAAACCAGTTTTAAAAAATCTACATATATCTACATACCTTAGCCAAAGGCGAACAAACTTGTATATTTCATTTCATTCAGAATGAGAGATAAATCATTATTGAGTTTAACCTGATTCTCACACAGCAATCTAAATTCAGTCGATATTTAATCATTGTTTATTTTGAAAAGGCTGGTGTAATGTATGGTGAAATCGAGCTGCTTTTATATAATGGCCGATAAAATAATTTATCAAGCTTAATTAATTCATAAAAATAATTATCACTACCAAGGTTGCCATATTGGAAGTAGCTTTGCGTTCATACAAACTAAAATAAGGGACCTATTATACCAAGCAAATTATGATCAAGTATTTTTGTTTTAATTCCTATAATTTATGCTACTAATAACAGCAAGCATTCTACTATTATAGTCGAACTTTTAATCAGACTGAGTAAACTGACAGATCGAAATGTCACATTTCAAAATAAAGTTGCCAACTTCAAATCATAGTGATGTTTCTAGTTCAGTTTTTATGAGCGGAACTAGAGTGTGTAGGACATATAATAATTGTAATCCCTAAATTGCATAGCTTATTGCTGTGCTGCAATCTCATAAACAACCTATCTTATAGTAATATAAATCGCCTGTATAGTAAAATCACTCTTAGGACAATAATTATAACTTACGAAAATTATGAAAAAAATATACAGCTCACTGAAGTGACGAAGTGAAAGATCTAAATCATTTTACCACAGCACTATTTTTGTATTGTCAAAAAGTAGCAACACCCGTAATGTCACTTTACTCCGTCTGATAAAAAATCCGACTATAGAGCACAAATTTGGACTTTACTTAATTTATTCCGATACAACAGCTGATCGCTGAGCGCGTCATTAAGCTTGGTACATTAAGCCCCTACGTTTTAAATTAACATAAAGAACTAACACATGCTTTAATTTAATATACAAGCACATCATAACTTAATAAATCTCACTAACAGTTTCATGCCTTATTTTAATTTTTAATATTACGTATACCCTCTTCACTCAAGACCATACATTATAATAGTTATAATTAAAAACATGCTAACATCCAAAAACTTCTGTTTCCTTTATTATTTATGATTCTAACACTAATAGCAAAGCTTTAACAAATAAAAATGACTACAAAAATACTGCAAAATTACTACAGGTACTAAAAAGTCAAATATTATTCTTTGCCAACATTTATAAAAAATGATCATTCTTTCAGAATAACATGTAAATACATAGAGCTAAGCAATAAGATGTCAGTATAACTTTGGATATATTTTCTTTACAACAACGATATACAACAATACTTCGAAATCGGCTAGAACATAATGGTGAGTGACGGCATACTATCGACAGCAATTGAAGGATTGTCCACAAGATATTGGGCATTAAAGACTCAATGTGTTTAAAAGAACAATACGAAATACCTATACAAGGTTACTGCTCAACTGGCGTTTTGCCTTTATAAAATAATGATATTCTGATGGACAATGTATCTATCATAAGGGCCTATCTAGTAATGTATGTCCATGGTTGCATTCTCGTTGTCAAATTCAGTAGAATTTACCAAAGAGTTTATAGTATTTGGCATAGTTAAATTATTATTATTATTATTATTATGTTTATTGTCCAAAAACATGGGTACATGATACATAAAATTTTACAAGTGTGAAGTTTACAGTAATTATTTTAAAAATAAAATAACAGACACTAAAACGAATAAAGTTACATGTATCGCTAAGATGTTAACTAATGCAACCTAGACATATCGTGCAGTAAGACCCCAAACTAGGATACCCTGTGTGATGAGTGTCAAGACTACTATTAAGTTTTAAGTTTGTCGTCGACACAATCATTACTCTAAAATATATAATAATAACAAATATTTTTTAAATATTTTAAGAAAACATCAATCAAAAAGAACCTCGATCGTGCGCTCGAAGAGTCAAGACCTCCTGAGGATGCTTCGTGTAGTAACGAAACGCGTCGAAAACACTTCCGGTTTGGCTGCGTGGCGTTTGTGACGTCACGTCGGCTTAGCAGGAAAATTAGGCGGAATTGTCCCTAGATATATTTTTATATTTTTTAAGTGTTTTATTAAAATATTAATTTGATGTTTTCTTAAAATATTTTAAAAATATATGTTATTATTAAATATGGATTTCAACAAAGTAACTCCTGAATATATTCATTATCTATAATATATTAGTTTTGAAAGAAAATAATTGTAGAATACGTTGAATGTTACCATATTTATATTATTAAATATTGACACATTTAACATGGCAATTATATTTTGGTTATTTAGTTTTTGGTGTATTTACCGGTTTTTACATGTCTACCATAAATGACCTACACAAAGCTTTCAATATCGCTTCACTATGTTGTTTGTCTATGAATCCGAAACGAAGACCGCCCGTAAAAGTCGCATCCGACGTTATTTGGGTACAAGTTTGATATTCGTCGTTACTTCGTTCCGAAACGAAGCTTCGAACTTCGTTTTTGATAGTAGGCCTCCAGTTTGCGTCATCATTAACAAGTATAAAACCAATTGCAAAATTGGTCTTGATTGTAGTACAACGCAAGTGGTACTATAGATGTCGCTCCATCCCAATACGATGGTTAAAGAACGATAGGAAAGATTTGAGTTATGACGTCATGTCATGTTAGCTCAATTGGTTAGAGCATACCCCGGCTCAAGGGGTGGATGGACGCGGGTTCGAATCCCGCACATGACTTAAATTTTTCCTATCGTATATTTGTGATTTTGTAATAAACGATTTTGTTTATTATTTTATGTTTTTTTTTCGATACCCATCACTGCTGGCACGTATAGCCAGTTAATTAGCGGTAACCTTGTATATACCCAATATTTGGTACTAAATTACCGGATATTGTAAGATAGAAATCGCTTTGGCAAGCTACATCGTATCTAATGTAGAATTGAAATCGAAACTTGTGGAGTGTTTGCAACTGCCATGGATATATTTACCGATTACAACATGGATAAACAAACAGTATGGCATACTTGCTCCTGCTTTTTGAATGGATAAAACCTCAATCGCCCTCAGTTACTGTATGCAAATTCTTAGCCTAGTTTAAAACGTAAAATATTATTTATATGTATAAAAAGACCAAGTTCAACATTGGAAATATTACATTTCATGAAATTTATAAAAATAATTACACAATAATTTACATTACCAGTAAATAATAATTAAAATTATTTGTATAAAAATAAAAACCTCATTTAAAATGTATTAATGTGAGGAATCAAATTAAGGCACTCATAAAACCCTGCTCACATTTTTTTTTTTAATTTTGTGCATTTTTTATCGACTAATAACAATTACACACACATATTTTTTTGTCATGTATGTTTTGTTTATGAAATAGGAATGTAGCAAAACCTTTTTTTACTTTAAATGTCAAGTTTATGCATTTATGTACTTTTAGGAGCATGAAGCAAATACCAAAAGGCAATTTAGAATAAAATATCAACTGCTTATGCTAAAACAATTCAATCTACACAGAGGTGCGAAGGGCTTTTCGTTATTTTTTACTAGGCGTTTTTAATGACGCCACAAACTCTGAAACGGTAAACGAAATAATGTTAAATAAGGAAATTACCACAAAATTAAATGCTTAAATAATAATAAAATATAATAATAATGCGTAATTAGGAAGTTAGCAACGAGTGTCTCGTCATATTACAGGTGTAAATAAGCGTTTTTTTATATCTAGGTACATATACAAGAGCATAGTTGAGTGTAAACTTTTAGGAAATAGCTGTAACTTCAGATAATTAATGGCAACACATAGTTCGTGAATAATATATTATGGCATAAGGACAAGAGTCCAAAGCCAGTTAAAATAAAAAAATAATAATAAATTTTACCAGATTTAGGAAAATTACCTATGGTTTTCTGTAAGTATCCTAAAATTACAAGCGAAAAGAAAACTGTGCAGCGGTCGTATTTTCTAAATAGAATATTTACTTAGTAATTAAACAACATTAATCGGCTTCAATCGCGTAAATATATCATTATTTTTGTCCCGACGTTTCGGTGACTGACCACGATCACTGTTTGAAAGTGTGTTTTAAGACAACAGATATTTACTTTATTTATTAAATATTTTTTTCAGTTTTATATCCTTTAACTATGTCCGTTCTTTTTTCGCACATTACATCCAAATTTAAGTTTAACTCCATTAGTATTTGTATTCCAGTGAGACAAAAATACCGTTCGTAATAGAAGATGTTGCATCCAATAATTTGAGAATGTCTTAAGTCAACAGTTACTTAGTTATTGCAGTATATACTATGATTAATTATTGCAATTTTTTTCAATGCTATCATGTTTAGAGACCAATAACTTTTATACTGTTACGGCAATAGAACTCGATAACGAGATATAGAATAACTCAACTTCAATATAACTCTTCACAGAAAATGTTATAAAAATGGGTCGATTTTGTTCTGCGGAAAGTAGTAAACATCTCAGTATAAGTAGTAGTAAGTATTTCGTGGAATTTCATAACACGTTTTTTACGTTTTAATGGTGATTTATTGCCCGGGGCAATTTGTCTCTATTTTTTCTATCTAGACTAGTATTGAACGCGAGTTAACCTAATATGGTTTATACTTATTGTAAACGAGTTATCCTAATATAGCTTATCCTAATTGGCGAAGGTAGAACCATACTGATCCAAGTGAATTTTTTTCTATATTGGAGTTATATGCAACAAATGCAAGGAAAAAAATATTCAATTGATGCCACATTTGATCCAAGTACAAAAAGCGCCTTATATTGCTAGAGGACAATTCTTCAATTGAGCACTTACTTTCAAAAATATATCCTGCTATACTGATCCAATTTCATTTTTTATCTGGTTTTCTGCAGAAACCAACATTTTGACTACTTTTAATCAAAATATTTTATTATAGATTTTTTTTTATTATGTTTGACATATTAGCCATAATTTCGATAAAAATTAAAGCATAATAAATCACGTATTTTTTAAAAACAAGTTCAAACGCGATTCCGTCTTTTTCTCAATATAATGAAAACGATACTTGGATCAGTATGGTTCTACCGTCGCCAATTGTAAACGAGTTATCCTAATACAGTTTATCCTAATTCTAAACAAAGTTATCCTAATATAGTAAATCCTAAATTAATTATTGATGAAATTGGCACTTAGCAGCATAGTATATACTCTACTGTGTACCATATTTGTAGGCACGGCCTATATTACACTACTACTTTTACACTCAACTACGCTATTACATGCAAAATTTAATATAAATAATATTTTAGCGTTAAAGAGCGACTTACCATCAATGGTACCGAATTCCCTCTCGTGCGCTCGCGTGAGCACCTGCTTGTACAGGGTCTCGGCTTCCTTGTATTTGCCCTGGAATTAGATAAAAATGTTTGTCAATATATGCCACACAAATAAACAAGTATTTACAATTTTTACGATTTTGGGATACAGAGTTTGAGAGAACAAAAGTAATATATTGTTAAGATTATTATTGTATAACGAGTCTACAGAATAATAAAGGAAGTTTATAAGTACGAGTTGTATATGGTGTTTTACTTCACATTATATTAGCGACAAACATTCATGAACATATGTGTATTTAGAAGAAAATAGCTCGAGGGCAACGTTACAATATGACTTGCTGCTTTTTGAAACAGAGATTAAAAATTATTAGAAATTTTTTGAGAAGAAAAAATCCCATACCTGACTATAATTTTTCCTTTCGTTGTAATCTTGTAAATTAATCCGCGGAGCATGCCTATTATTGTATATGTAAAAAAAATAAAAACATATCAGAAAAAGACAGGCTATTGAATGTGAGCTGGCTCTCAAGTATTGTTGCCGAAAAACACTGTTAGGCGCTCGGTGACAGATTTTCTATTGGTAGCCAGTAATTTTTTTAAGACTGATAACCATATATTTAATTACAGTTTCATCTGATGGAAAACGACGATGCGGTCAATGCTGTGACATGAGTTGTTAGAACATCAACATAGTTTTGAAGCGCTCGTAGCGAAGTTTACTTAGCTGTTCTCAACCGATCAGCAAAGTTAAGCAACGTCGCGCGCGGTCATGAGTTGGATGGGTGACCGCTAGTGACATTACTACTGAGCGTGCACGTGCTTCGGAGGGCACGTTAAGCCGTCGGTCCCGGTTGTTGTCTTAGGATGGCAGTCGTTATAGCACGGTAGTAGGGCATTTTGCGAATGCCCGCCTGGCTAGCTACCACCCTCAAGTAGAAAATCTGTCGCCAAGCACCTAACGGTGTGTTCCGGCCACTGTCCTTGAGTGCCAGTACTTCTAGGTTAGCCTGAACAACATCTTCGACCACATCATCACTTACCATTAGATGAGATAGTGGTCAAAGGCTAACCTATCAGGCATAAAAAAAAACATCAATCTGTACAAAAAGTCTAAACACACAGGCACACCAGATGCCTTAGCTGTTTCACGCTGTTAACTTCACCGCGGCAGAACTTTTTTGATGAGACTTGATAGCTGTTTCACTTATCAAGTCGCCTGCCTGAAGATAAGCGTTACACCTGTCCTTTACGGCTACAGTGTTACCGTTCTCGTTCAGCATGACACTGCACTGCGCTTGTCACTCCGAGAAGTTAGTTCTTATGTCTCGTTCGCCCAGTAATTTCAGTTACTACAGTCCACTTCACAATTAAACACAATAGTGTTTGCACATCATTCTTCGGCAGAGTATTTAGCACTGCGGTGGTACCAGCAAAGACGAACACTTGCTAAAGAGACCTACCACATTTAAAATTAATTTAGACCAAAGAGCAGTTGATTGATTGAATGACCAAAATGAGTTGTTATTACAGTGACATTACCATGTCCTGTATCAGCCGGACTGTCCACTGCTGAACACAGGGTCTTGGGGATCGCAGTTTAAGATATCAGTTCCTCAGAAGACATAACAATACCTACCTTTGCGTTATTATATAGATATATAACTTTATATATGAGATACCTGTTTGAGATAACAAGATGCGAGATTGTTCTTGGTTTTAGCGACGTTGGGATCGTCGGGTCCCAGTTTGCTCTCGTAGATCTCCAGCGCGCGTTGGTAGTATTGTTCCACTTCTTCATACTTGTTCTGGATAGAAATAATACTTTATGAAGGAGTATTATTGGTACAACTGCACTTGGCATAGCCAAGAGTCAAAGGTTTTTTTTTCATTACCGTGACACTGACCTACGTTTTCCCACATATATTTATTTTCATGGTTGAATCCCGCCGGGGGCTTGAGCTTCACCGCGTGGTGGAAGGGCATTTTGCGAATGCCCGCCTGGCTAGCGACCACCCTCAAGTCGAAAATCTGTCGCCAAGCACCTAACGGCGTGTTCCGGCAGCAGTCCTTGAGAGCCAGTGAAATTACAGACACGAGACTTAAGAACTATGTCTCAAGGTGACGGCCGCAGTGCAACTCGCAAATTCTGACGAAATGCATCTGTTATAGGCAGAGGTTAGTCCGCTTAACAAGGGTTCGAACTTCGTCCGCCATAAAAAAAAAAAAAAATAGGATTAGGTAAGTGTTTTTAGTAATATCTCTGTGTGATACAAAATGTAATCAAATTTAAGAGACTTACTTGAAAAACTGTTTTAGGCGTACTTTCTAATCAATTTAACAGCAATGTCACCTAAGAAATTTTTTTAATCAACATCCTGTAGCATAGATGAGATAAGTCACAATGTATCCTGTTGGGTTATTTTTTATCCCCACGTCCTAGAAAGACACAAGGCTAATAATTTCTCCCTCTCTTGTGTCAGACAAAAAATATTTTATCCACAGTATAAAGCTCATGCTATGTGGAGATATATTTTGATGGTGACATCAAAAAGAGAATATGTATTCCTACCCTTCGTTACCGTGCTATAAAAGGTAGAAGAGAGAACTAAGTCTAGAAATCAAGGAATTTTTTTTCCTCCGCTCCATGCTAAGCCTGCTGGATATAATATTACTACCCTTACTTCTTACATCATGCTATAAAATGTAAGTGAGCTAGTCTACTGAGCTACTCTACAGCTCTACTTTTTCGCTTGTGAACACCTATGAAAGAGTTTTTATATAACACTTTTTGAACATGACGAGGCATTCAAACTGCATATTACAATGCCTATTCGTGTCCACTGTAGTCACAATGCCCTTGTGCAGTAGAGTACCTGGTTCTGACAGAGCAGCGCGAGGTTGTTCAGTTGCTTGGCGACATCGGGGTGATCCCGGCCGAGCACCGCCTCACGGATGCAGAGCGCCCGCTTGCACAGTGGCTCTGCCTCGCGGTACTTGCCTGCAATACACACATAAACATTTACAGTCCTTGAGGCAGTTAACTAAGTTAGCTTGGACTAAATCTTTGACCACACCATCGCTTACTATCATCAGGTAAGATAGCTGTCAATAGCTAAACTATTCTTATTCTATTTGGGGGCGATATGTTCTGTACTGACGTCCCGCTTGGGGTGTTTTGTGCATTACCCCCGCCAGCTTCTACTCAAGCCATCCTACCTCCTTGATGTAGCGGAGAATGACTTTGGGAATAGCTAAAATATCTAAGGATTTTTTTACGTTTCAGAGTGATGTGCGCAGAGCATTTCGTCACTTGTCACGTAATGCATAAATATTTTATAGGTAGAGCTTTCACCGCTTAACATCAGGTGGTCACAATATCATAAAAAAACCACGTTGGGTTAGGCAGAAATATCACACCCATGTTTCGCCATGCGTGTTTAGCCCCATGCAGCATAGGGAGAGCATATTGCCATATACCAAGCAAAGTTCCAGGCACTAGACTGTGACTGTTGTTTGTTTGTCCGCAAAGCCCAACGACTACGAGAAATTTAAAGCGAAGATTTATACCTCCAATGACGAATTCGTCGGTCTACATAGTGGGTTGGGAATAGATACTTTAAATAAATATAGTATAGTGTATGTTAGGTACCCCGTTTCCCATAGAGCACAGCGAGGTTATTGAGCGTGGCGGCGACGGCCGGGTGGTTCTCGCCGAGCGTCTTCTCGCGGATGGAGAGCGCGTCGTTCAGCAGGTTAGCGGCCTCCTTGTACTTGTTCTGGTCTCTGCAGATAACAAACAATAAATTATTGTATCAATATAAATATTTATGTACCCACCCGTCAGGTGCCGGGTTAGAATGTCACCTGCCCATTTCTTGCCGTGAGTGTCGTAAAACGCGACTAAGGGAAGAGTGCGCCCAATGAGCGGCATGCCATTTCTCACGTGTATATGAGTAGTGTGCATTAGACGCACAACAGGGCTGTATACCATCTTAGTGCCCTGCCAGTTCTTATGTTTACGCTAACAACATATAAGATAGGAAATCTTATATGTTGTTAGCGTAAACATATTATTCGTAATATATATATATTTTTTTTTTAATGTTATTGTGACGGAACTAGCCCGAGGCCCACCTTATGTTAAGTGGACTAACCTCTGCCTATAACAGACGCATTTCGTCAGCGACGAATTGCACTGTGCCCGTTACACTGAGACGTCCAGTTGTTAGGTCTCATTAGCCTGTAATTTATCTGGCTCTCAAGGACTGCTGCCGGAACACACTGTTAGGTGCTTGGCGACAGATTTTCTACTTGAGGGTGGTCGCTAGCCAGGCGGGCATTCACAAAATGCCCTTCCACCATGCGGTGAAGCTCAAGCTCTGGGCGGGATTCGAACCATGGACCTGCTGCACGGCAGTCCATAGCCAATGCCACTGAGCCATCACTGCTTCAAAATATTTTCTTGTGTTTCGTCAAGTGTGTTAGAGAAAACATTTTGTATGACCCTAACACTGTGCCCGGTGAATGGCAATAGACTTGCCCATTAAATGGGACCAAAACCCAATTGGCGAAACGTGGTTGTATACACACCTCTGCCTACCCCGAATGGGGAATACAGGCGTGATTAAATGTATGTATAAATATATATATGTGTATAATTATCATATGTTTTGTATGGAAAAAGGGTAGCAGTGGAAAACTTTGTGAATGCGTTCTTCCTGAGAGGTACTGCACCCGGCTTATTTCTATCGCCAAACAGTAATGTTCGCATTACTGTGTTCCGGTTTGAAGGATACAGATGAAATTATAGGCACAAGAGACTATGTCGCAGGGTGATATATAAACATACACTTATATACAATAAATTTTAGTATAGGGGGTGCCCTATACTAAAATTTATTTGTCTATCATATATTGATGATGGTTTTGATGTTTACATTCTGTAAAATATGTCAAAAAAAATAGTGTATGTTTATAAATAACTATATGTAAAAATATATATATTATAGACAAATATCTTAAGTTCATTGACTTTTTTTTGTAGTAGGGTTTTAGTAACATTTCCTTAAAATTCAGGCATTTTACATGTACTAACAATGTATCCAAAATAGTTGGTTTGGGTCTGGAAGAGATCGCTTTCAGCGATAAGATCTATTTGTATAACAAGTAATATTTATTTAACGACGAGATGCCTTCATTTACGATACTCAAAAACTATGTACGATACTACAACGAAAGAATGCAGGGTTATTAAACTACTATAGACAGTCTAAAAGCTCTATCCGACTACCAGTTGACAATGTGCCCAGCATGCTAGCAGCATTGCCCCATTAGAGTCAACGCATATTCGTTCAGTAATCGTAATGGTTATTCCAGCTATCCTCAAAAGTTAAATCTATCGCACGAAATGGTCAGTCATCAGTTTCCATATCAGGTTATGCCTGCATTTACAATCTTCGACCATATCATCATTTACTATCAGGTGAGATTGTGGTCAAAGGGAAGCTTATCAGCAATAAAAAACAACATGCAAACATAACCCTTTTGCACCAGCATGTTCATAGCTGTTACACGAATAAAAGGGTTACTTACGTTTGTACGTAAAAGATACAGACGAATACACACACAGGGTAGATTTTTCGGAAATCTGAAACGTGTGTGTATCTTTGATCTAGTGTTATTTTTGTTTACCCTTTATACAAAAAATGCAATAATAGTACATTATGCAACAAGTGCGCAAAGTTTTTTACTACAATCGAGACGGGTTTTAGGCCTGAGATCTAAGATCGAAGGCCTAAATGGAGTAGAGATTGCAATAACAACGTGCACGAGTTTCATACGCACTTTTTCAACACCCTTGTGAGAAAAAAGAAATATATTTCACAAATGCCATACAAACAAGATACGAAAATTATGGAAAATCGCAAGTCCTTTTTTTTTGCGCGAGGCAAATTTATGACTTTTGATTACATATAAACCTCTTTGATGTTACAAATCTGTATTACCCGGTTAAATTGAAAATGCTCTGTTTACTCGCATATAATTTGCAGTTAGGTACTAACTTAACTTGTAGGGATAAATTACCCGATTAAATTGAAAATGCTTTGTTTACTCGCATATAATTTGCAGTTAGGTACTAACTTAACTTGTAGGGATAAATTACCCGATTAAATTGAAAATGCTCTGTTGACTCGCATATAATTTGCAGTTAGGTACTAACTTAACTTGTAGGGATAAATTACCCGATTAAATTGAAAATGCTTTGTTTACTCGCATATAATTTGCAGTTAGGTACTAACTTAACTTGTAGGGATAAATTACCCGATTAAATTGAAAATGCTCTGTTGACTCGCATATAATTTGCAGTTAGGTACTAACTTAACTTGTAGGGATAAATTACCCGATTAAATTGAAAATGCTTTGTTTACTCGCATATAATTTGCAGTTAGGTACTAACTTAACTTGTAGGGATAAATTACCCGATTAAATTGAAAATGCTCTGTTGACTCGCATATAATTTGCAGTTAGGTACTAACTTAACTTGTAGGGATAAATTACCCGATTAAATTGAAAATGCTTTGTTTACTCGCATATAATTTGCAGTTAGGTACTAACTTAACTTGTAGGGATAAATTACCCGATTAAATTGAAAATGCTTTGTTTACTCGCATATAATTTGCAGTTAGGTACTAACTTAACTTTGTAGGGATAATTTTATTATGCACGAGGGTGTTATAGTTCGGTTTATGGTCCTAAGAACGATATAATAAAGCTCACTTTACGAGCAAGGGTGTTGAAAATATAATATATGAGATCTTAATATCTCTGTATAATATAATGCTGTCCATTTGTAGCATACATGATCAAGTAGAAATAGGAGAACGATCTAGCTACGATATCATAAATTAATAAAGAATATCCCGATACATGATGTCCGTGTTAAGCGTGTATGATGTAGAGTTTTTGAAGCGCTCGTAGCGAAGTTTACTTAGCTGTTCTCAACCGATTAGCAAAGTTAAGCAACGTCGCGCGCGGTCATGAGTTGGATGGGTGACCGCTAGTGACATTACTACTGAGCGCTTCCGTGCTTCGGAGGGCACGTTAAGCCGTCGGTCCCGGTTGTTGTCTTAGGATGGCAGTCGTTATAGCATGGTGGTAGGGCATTTTGCGAATGCCCGCCTGGCTAGCTACCACCCTCAAGTAGAAAATCTGTCGCCAAGCACCTAACGGTGTGTTCCGGCAGTTGTCCTTGAGAGCCAGTACTTCTAGATTAGCCAGAACAACATATTCGACCACATCATTACTTACCATCAGGTGAGATAGTGGTCAAAGGTTAACCTACCAGGCATAAATAAAAAAAAAACTACGATGTCAAAAATATGTTAAAATTTACTATGTCCCGAAACATGATGCCCATTGTAAGGCGTGTATAAGAGTTGTGTTGAGGTTGTATAGACCTGTATACGAGCGCGAGTATATTGAGCATGGTGGCGACGTCGGGATGGTCGTGTCCGGACGTCTTCTCGAGGTCCTCGAGCGCCTGCTTGCAGAGCGGCACGGCGACCTCGTACCGCCCCTGCGACGCGTACTGGATCACGAGGTTGTGCAGCGTGCGCAGCCGCGCCGGGATCTCGTAGCCCGCGTTCACTTGCTGCGCGAAGTGCAGCGGCGGCGTCGGGGACATCGCTATACAACAAACATTTATTTAATGAATAGATTCAGGCGTTACTTTGCGGAAATCCATTTTTAATAATAACAAATACTTTTAAAATATTTTAAGAAAACATCAAATTAATATTTTAATAAAACACTTAAAAATATAAAAATATATCTAGTGACAATTCCGCTTAATTTTCCTGCTAAGCCGAGGTGACGTCACAAACGCCACGCAGCCAAACCGGAAGAATTTTCGACGCACGATATATTTTTATATTTTTAAGTGTTTTATTAAAATAATAATTTGATGTTTTCTTAAAATATTTTAAAAGTATTTGTTATTATTAAACATTTATTTATTTATTGGTTATCCAACAGCCTATTTACAATTTTAAATAAGCTTTTATAGAAACTGGGGGCCAATTATAGGACAACGCGTTTAACAGTATGATATATTAGTTTTGACCATGACCACTTACTTATTAGTTAATTAGAGCAAACAACTTACTCGATCCAACTCTCGAACTTGTTAACAAGGTAAAATTTATAAGAAAATAGAAAATTTATAACAAAAAACAAAATAATCGTAATTCCTATAAAAAACACAGTTAAGCAAAAAACTCGCTACTAAGTCGCCGCCTCGCCAATGCGATGCTTGAACAGTCAAGTCAAAGTCAAAATCATTTATTCAATTTAGGCGTCTACGACGCTCTTATGAAGGTCAATTACAAATTTTAGTATTGAAATATTCTACATTGTACTGCCACGTTCAGCAAATAAATTGTATAGAGCCACTGCGAGAAGAACGGGCAAGAAACTCGGGGCCATTCTTTTAAACATCTTTTAACAATGTGTTACATACATACTATATAATAGAGTTATTACAATATTTGTTTAAATTATGTAGGTGACAGGCAATAGCTTGGCGGAGGCGGAATTGTCCAGGCATTTTTGTCGTTTATGTAATCAGAAACTGTGTAGTAGGATTTTTTAATCAATATGTTTTTCACATGCAACTTGAATTTCCCTTCTGTGAGCGTTGTAATATGTTTGGGAACTTTATTATAAAACCGCACACAATTACCTAAGAAGGACCTTTTATTTGTCTTTGCTAATCTAAAACCTGGCACCACTACAGTATAAGTCTACATACCGTTAACTCTATCATATACTACTACTTAATGTTCTAACAAACATCCACTCACCGGGGGCCTTAGTTGAGTAAAGAAATAGTAATGGAGATGAACTTAATTTTGTTTGACAGCCGCCGGAACACACCGTTAGGTGCTTGGCGACAGATTTTCTACTTGAGCGTGGTAGCTAGCCAAGCCAAAAATCTTTTGTAGCGCATGACAAATAGATAAATAGTAGTAAGTTTTGTATATTATTGTGACGGGTCAAGCACGAGGCCCACTTGATGTTAAGCGGACTAACTCTCCCTTTACGGTAAAGCGCTAGATGGAAGGTCATTCCACATTTTGCAAGTATGCGGTAAGAAGAAACGCATTATTCGAGCTGTGTGAGACTTCCAGGTCTCGAATATGTGTGGATGAGCTTTTAACCGGTGACGCGAGGTGCGATGATCTATAATGAATCGCGATGCCAGTATAAGATCAAAAACCTCTTGAGAGCATTCTAACTTATAAAGCCTATAAAATACCGATGTCTCTACGGAGGCTCAGTGACTCAAGGTGGTCAGAGAGATCGGGATCGTCGACAATTCGGACCGCTCAACACAGAATAGCATCGAGAGACTGGACTTGGTACTTGGTGCGCCATTCCAGAGGTGAGAGCAGTACTCCACGTGAGGGCGAACTTGCAAAAGTAAAGATACAGATAACGTATGTCCAAAAAGTGTATAGCAAATGCTTCAAAACTTACACTTGTTGTTCCTGTTATCCTCGTGATCATCATCAGGGAAGAGGTCGACCATGGGATCGTCGCGTTTCTTCTCGCTCTGTCCACTGCGGTTAGAATCGGACTCCTCATTTATGTCGCTGTCGTATTTGCTGGAATATAACACAAACAATACATTTTAACCTTAAGCATAATTCAGTTATTATATTATGTTTTGAAATATACCCAACATGCACATTGGTCCTAAGCTGAAGATCGGTTCGGATCGGATTGACATTCTGCTAATTGGTCGATTTGCCTCCTTAGTCGTTCCGCTCTGCAGTCGGTCCGATACGAATACTTAGTTGTCGAAACACTGACATTCACAGGTATTTTACAGCATTGTCATGTTAGCTCAATTGTTTATTGAGCATATAATAGCATAATAGATTACCCCCGCTAAAGGGGTGGATGGACGTGGGTTCGAATCCCGCACATCACTTAAGAGCCCTTTTACATTTTGCAGCCTTCTCACTCGCACTTTTAAAGATAATTTCAAATAGCAACAATGTGGTTTATATTTTTTAAAATGTGGTCAATCATTATTTGGCTGCATGCAACTATAGATGTTCTCTACTAATTTTCATTTTGATATCTGTTATGGGGGATCCAAAACGCGTAATTTAGTAATTTTAAATTTTGGGCCTCTAATTCTAATTGGACTCAACATGTAACAAAGTAAAAATATGTTGAGAACATCTATAGTTGCATGCAGCGAAATAATGATTGACTACATTTTAAAAATATAAACCATATTGTTGCTATTTGAAATAATTTTTAAAAGTGCGAGTGAGAGGGCTGCAAAATGTAAAAGGCCTCTTAAATTTTTCCTCTCGTAAATTTGTAATTTTGTAATGTAATCCGCAGAGTTATTTCTATTTGTGTTCATCATACAGTCTAATCGAAAACAACGCCCTAATAATGAGTAAAGCTTGATGTACATATCAGAGAATTGTTTTATCAAGTTAAAAAAGAATGAGTCAAGAAACCAAAATACTTCGTTTTCTGATTCAAATAAACTTCCATTTAAAAATTTTTTTCTACGATTTCATACAGTAGATATCTTAAGAGCTTTTTTTTATCATTTGACCACTATCTCACCTGATGGTAAGTGATGATGTGGTCGAACGTGTTGTTCAGGCTAACCTAGAATTACTGGGTCTCGAAGACAGCTGCCGGAACACACCGTTAGGTGCTTTGCTACAGATTTTCTATTTGAGAGTGCTAGCTAGCCAGGCGGGCATTCGCAAAATGCCCTACCACCATGCTATAACGACTGCCATCCTAAGTCAACAACCGGGACTGACGGCTTATCGTGCTCTCCGAAACACGGAAGCGCTCAGTAGTAATGTCACTAGCGGTCACCCATCCAACTCATGACCGCAGCGGACGTTGCTAACTTTGCTGATTGGTTAAGAACGGCTAAGCAAACTTCGCTACGAGCGCTTCAAAGTCAGTCAGTCTTCAGTTATATGTAATTCAACCTTTATTTAATAAAATAGGGAAAGCTTTGCTTACGATTGTTTTTGTTAAACCACGCACGGATTCGCACCAAACACCACAGAACTCGGGGGTGTTTTATTGAAAACACCCTCCGATTTCCACCCCTCTCTTGAGGGCGAAGACTGCCACCTAGTTGGATAGCCTGATCCTCGACTGGCCCGGAACTGCAGACGCAGATGCCGCAGTCGAAGAATCAGTGAATCGCGTGGATCGAAGCAACCTCAGTGGCCATGAGTTCGCCGAGCGATTATAACGCTTCGGCAGAACCTGGCCACCACTGCCCTGACGCCCCAAGAAAACCCCGAGGTCAACTGAGGACCCCCGCACGGGACAGACCCCTGTCCACCCGGCGGGTCCCAGTTGACAACACCGAAGCGGACGAAGACGCGCGGCGGTATAGGGAGTTCCGGCGCTCCATAGAGGAGACACTGGAAGCCGCCCGCCGCGAACGCGCAAGCTGGGAAGCGGAGGCGCAGAGTGACGACTCCTCCTCTGCCTCCACCGCTGCCCCTACTGAGACCACCACACCAGTGGTGGTAATTCTGGATTCCCCGGAATCGCCACCACCAAAGACGACTACGCCCGCCGACCCGCCGGTCCCCAGAGTGCGCAGGAAGCGCAGTGAGGAGACCGAGGAAGCCGGCAAACGTACCTGCGCCCGCGCCCTAGACCGCATGGACTGGGCCGCGGCCACCGCACCCGAACGAGACGTCCCCGCCACAATGTCCTACGCCGCCGTAACCACGGCCGCGCCAGGACATCCAGAGAACACCCCACCTGTCGCAACCACCGGCAGGAAAACAACAGCACCGCGCCCCCCTCCTACCTCGCACCCGCGGGGCGGGAAAGGGACAGCAAGTGCGCCTGCCGCTTATGCTGAGGCTGTGGCATCAACCTCACGGACGGCCCCTACACAGACAACAACTACGAATACTGCCGCCACCGGCACGCAATCGGCACCGGTACCGAAGGAACGGTACCCACCGATCGTGCTCGAATCGTTCCCGAACAGCACGAAGCACCTCCGCGCGCTCAAAGGGATACTCGGACGACCTCCAACCGTACGCCCTTTTAATAAAGGGGTACGTTTCACGCCAGCAGATGGGGAGGAGTACCGTGCCATCCAGGCCTACCTCACTAGCCTGGACGAGACGGAAAGGATGACATGGTTCTCCTACTCTCTCCCCAAGGAACGCAACCAAAAGCTGGCGATACGAGGGCTTCCGGCAGACACCAGGCCGGAAGACATCATGGAAGACCTTGCCGCGCTCGGGTACGAACCCGAGCACGTAAAGAAGATCTCCGCGAGGAAGGGCAGGCCAGGCTGCATCTTCTTCGCGTCGATGAAGCGGACTCCCAACCTGACCCCCGGCATATACGAAGTGGACGAACTTCTGTGCATGCCGGGGGTGAAGCTCGAGCACTGGCGTGGGAGGAGGGGCCCAGCACAATGCCACAGATGCCAGGCATTTAGGCACTCCTCCCACAATTGCTTCCGGCGGCAGGCGTGCGTACGGTGTGGGGGTGAACACTACGCGCGCGACTGCCCCCGCCCCTTAGACGAACCGGCGACGTGCGCAAATTGTGGCGGAGCGCACACCGCCAACAACCCCCGCTGCGCTGTGTTCCGCGAGGAGGCGCGGAACAAGCGCGCGGGCACCACGGCCCGTACTACGGCCACCCCACGCGAAGAGCCACCACCACGTGTTGTTGCGCTGACCAAGCCAACAACAAAACCACCGGAAGAGACACCCACGACCTCCCTGATGGCCGCCGCCAACAATCCGCCACCACGAGGCGTCGGCCAGATGGGAAAGAAACCGAAGAAGAAGAAGAAGAAGGGGCCACGGAAGAGCGCACCCTCGCCTTCCGCACCCGCACCCGAAGCCACCGTCTCTCTGGCCCAAGCACCCCGTGCTAAGGCAGAGAGACCGAGACGTCAACACGCACCTGCCTCGCTCCCACGTGCGAGCGAGACAGGTAACAAGAAGAAGACAAGGACGGCGGCGGAACTCGAGCTAATCGAGACCGCCCTCTGCACCCTGCAGGAAGTGCTCCAGGCGCTCAGGGAGGGAGAGGACCCCATCCCGCTTGTATTAGCGGGTGTGGGTAAACTCCTTGCCTGCCGCTAGGTAGCACTTCACTGTGCCCCCGATGCTGCCGCGACGCTCAGGCCCCGAGGGCCGGCCTGGGCGCGCTATCATCTCGTCTCCCGAGCGACTCGCTCACTGGGCTTCCCACCAGAGGGATTCACCCGGTGGGCTGAGGGCGAGTAGGGAGACAGAAGATCACCAGATGACCATATACCCCGAACAAAGAAGAAGGTGTCACCCACATGGCACACACCCCGCGACCCAGCAGTGATGTACTGCTGGCGAAGGATTGCCGCGCAAAGGGGCCACCCGAGCCCGAAGGCGCGTCCGTGCCGGCACTAGTTGCCGCGCGAAGAAGAAGACGAGCGTTTAATAAAATAGAACAAAAGCAACCACATCCTTGACCTCGCGTGTTATGATCAAGAACCGGATTTAGTTGGAGTCAGACGGAATTACAATGCGGTTAATATTCTTGGTGTGCTATGTTATGACGAATGGCTTTACTAGTTCTACGCTCAGCAGGTTTGAGGTAATGCACCATATATGGATATAACGTTAAGTTTAGTACTTCCGCTAGCATAGGCGGACATATGAATGAGATCCTTTGCATGTAGGAATCCTAATCTATCTGAAGCTTTACTGTACTGTATCAGCCGGATCGTCCACTGCTGAACACAGCCTCCCCTATAAAGGGTGTATTTGCCATAATACCCACGCTAGGCAGGCGGCTTGGGGATCGCAGTGTAAGATTGCAGATCTTAAGAAGGCGCTGCTGCCCACCTTCCAGTATTTTTCCCTTAGTCGCCTCTTACGACACCCACGGGATGATATGGTGACATTCTAACCCGGCACCCCACGGGCCATCTGTATAATCTGAAGCAACAGTTAGATATTATGTCTACATTACTATATGTTGGATGTGGGACAGTTTAATAAAATACACACGTAATCTAATAAGAAACTTACTATTCAATAATAACAAATATTTTTAATATGTTTGCAATAACGCCGGCTCTGCGGATTACATTACAAATTTACGAGAGAAAAAATTATAGTCATGTGTGGCATTCGAACTCGCGTCCATCCCCTATAGCCGCGGTATGCTCTGACCGACTGAGCTAACATGACATTATGACTAACTCTAATTTTTGCTCTCGTAAACTTGTTATTTTGAAAGAAATATTTTTAGAAAACATTAAATTCATAATTTATTAAAACACTTATAAAATATTCAAAAGAGAGAGCGAGAGATGTTCTTGTTGTGAAGCCAACGTGACGTCATAAACGTCACGTTGCCCAACCGGAAGAATGTTCGACAGTTTCGATCCCACACGAAGCATCACCAGAAGGTCTTGACTCTTCGTTCTGTCACATCGCTTCGGCTTAACAGGAAAATTAGGTGGAATTGTCACTAAATATTATATTTTATATTTTGTTTAAAAAGTTTCAATTAATTAAGCTCGAGAAAATATTTAATGTTTAATTTAAAACATCTTTATAACTTATATTTGTGATGATTCGATATAGATTACCGCAAAGTATCATCTGAATCTTAAAATAAATTAGCCGAACTATTAAATAAAGGTACGAGTACTTCTAGATGTAATTTTTGAAGAGGATCAAAAATTATCTCAAGTATAGTAGTAGCTCATTATACGTCAAAATATATCTAACTGGATTACTTCTGACGTCACGTTGGTAGGCTTACAACTCTCTACATATGCATATTGAATGCAGTTTCACGGCAAAGGTATCTAACATCGATATGTTTCTACATAAGTGACACTATGGAATCCCCCAGTTCGTTTCATTTTAATAAAGCGCTCGTAGCGAAGCTTACTTAGTCGTTTATGACCGATTCAATTAAGTTATGCTACGTCCGCTGCGGTCATTACTTGGATACGTGAACACTAGTGGCACTCCGTGCTTCGAAGGCCACCTTATGCGGTCGGTCCCGGTTTGTTATCTTAAGAGGAACGGGAAGAGAAGCTCCTAAAGAAAAATAGGTATTTTAACAAAGTGATGCTGTGTATAATTAAAATTACTTTATTATGATGATAAAAATCAAAACCTATAAACCTGGATATTGGTAACATCTATAACATTTCCAAAAATCATCTTAATCGGTGATTGTTTAGGGGGGTAGACGTTATCTCTTTTTGTATGAAAATTCGAGACTTCCCTCCAGTCTTAAGATAGCAGTCTCCACAACCACAACGCTCAAGCAAAAAAGTCAGTCGCCAACAACCTAAATTTATGTTCCAGCAGCTGCTCTTGTGACAGTAATTCTAGGTTGGCCTGAAAAGCTTCTTCGGCCACAATATCATCACTTACCATCAGGTGAGACAGTGGCCTAGCAACAATAGATACACCGTGCATGGGACCACTGTAGAGGAAATAATTCATGGTAGCACATTGGGCTCGCAATCTAGTTATAGTTTGTTCTGTAACTAACCGAATGGAGGCCATGAAGTCGAGATGTTTGTTCTCCTCCTCGAGCTGCGCCACTCTCTGCTCGGAGGCCTGCAGATGTTGCTGCGCGGCCGCCAGCTCGTCTCGGAGCCACGCGTTCTCCTGGCACAGGCGGCGCACCTGCGTGCGGAGCTTCTGCTTCTCCGCCTCCACTGATTGCAAG
This sequence comes from Plagodis pulveraria, assembly GCA_963890685.1. Lineage (NCBI taxonomy): Eukaryota > Metazoa > Arthropoda > Insecta > Lepidoptera > Geometridae > Plagodis > Plagodis pulveraria. The sequence continues at coordinate 5,131,048 of OY982963.1, forward strand.
TGGGAGGCCAACGCCATCATCACCTGCAATTTACATCAAACAATTGTTATTATATAACGCTTTTATTAAGTTTTTTTTTAATATTGTTAGGTTTGCAATAACTCCTGCTATGCGGATTACATCACAAAATCACAAATATACGATTGGAAAAATTTAAGTCATGTGCGGGATTCGAACCCGCGTCCATCCACCCCTTGAGCCGCGGTATGCTCTAACCAATTGAGGTAACATGACATGACGTCATAACTCGAATCTTTCCTAAAGTTCTTTAACCATCGTATTGGGATAGAGCGACATCTATAGTACCACTTGCGTTGTACTACAAACAAGACCAATTTTGCAATTGGTTTTATACTTATAAATGATGACGCAACCGTATAATTTTTAATATTGTTTCCTTTCGCCAAAAACTTATATACTAACAACGAAAAGTATATTCTGAAGTTACGCTTCTTTTTATAACACGACTGCCTAAAAGAGGAGTGTTATATTTTCAGGGTTCTTAATGTATGTATGTATGTTTGTGGATTTCTTTATTCCACAATAACTTCTAAACGACTTATCTGATTTTAATGTAAGAGATATCGTTATATTCATCTTGATAGTGCAAGTGACACTAGGTACGTAAACAAAATTTAAAAAATATCTGGCGGACTTTAGGCGCCATATAGTGAGATGAAAATAAATATTTCTTCTAAATAATAATAATAAAAATATTTATTTGCAACAGTAAGATACATAATATATATAAAACATGTTGTCTAGTTAAGACTATATAAACCTTGTATATAAGTATTGATATTTGATATAAAATGAAGAAAACATGAGTGCTAAACAAGAATTCTTACTAGGTTTCCCCGTGCCAAGAAATCCCGTTTTTCACCCTCCTATTTTAAATTAACAATTGTAGTCTTAACAAATTACAGGTGATATTAAGTAAATACAAAGTTCAGGTTATGAAAATATTAATGAAATAATTACTATGAAAAAATATATTAAGTAAAAATTAAGAACTAAGACCTAAAATACCTACTCAACTATTGTATGTTTTTAGTGTGTGTGAGTATATATAAAAAATGTGGATGGTTTGTATAAAAGCGATATGGAATGAATGTACTAACGGTTTAGAGAAGGTGTAATGTAAACTAATATTTAAGTATGTAGATTTTTAATATGTATAATTATGTTATAAGTTTTACTCTTAAAAGAAATGAGCAAATTTTAGGGAGTTAACTAAATATGCGAAATAAATTTTCTGTGTCATGGTAGTTTAGATACCTTAATATTTTATTTAATTATTTTTACAAGAGTAGGAATTGAGTGGATATATTGTTATAATTGCACTAATTTTATTATACAGAAAAGAACATAGAAAGTAGTCAATCTTCTAGCGAAGATAGTTTTGACTTGTTTAACTGTACATACTATATCCTGACGTCGCTTTGTAGCTATGTTTATTATAGTTTCCAAAGGAATTCTGGCATGTTGTTTCATAACAACTTGCTGAATAAAAAGTTGCCGGACTGTTAAAACCTGACAGTCCTTATACAGCGTTTCAGTGGGATATAAGAATGGTTTGAACAAAGAAACTTCTAAGATGGCCCTCTGAGCTCTTTCAAGTGGAAGTAGATTCGAAGTACAAATACCACCCCAACTCGAGATACAGTACAATATGATAGATTGACAAAGAGAAAAGTACACAATTTTTATGATATCGAAATCAGCCACATGTCTTAGGATTTTGAAAATGGGTATAAGCTTACGTACTCCTCCTGCTACATTCTTTATGTGGGGTTTAAAAGAAAGGTTTTTATCAATTAATATTCCTAAGTATTTAATTGTATCAGCTCGGTCTAGTCTAGGACAAGAACATACTGTATTAGTGTCACAAAATGAGCTATGAACAGTTATTTGAAATGGATCCACAGACGGAGGTTGTAGAGAATCTAGTATGGAAAATGTTAGATATTTGGTTTTAGATGCATTTATGGTAATAATGTTATTAAATAGCCAGGAAGTAACCACATTAAAACCAGATTGAGCTGCCTTAAAGACTAGGGGCCATGACTTATCTCGGAATACTAAGACTGTGTCATCTGCAAAGGTGAGGATTTTAGAATTTTTGATTTGTAAGTTACATAAATCATTTATAAAGACGAGAAAAATGGTAGGTTCGAAAATACTTCCCTGAGGGACTCCTTGTTTAACATATAAAGTGTTGCTAACATGTTCTCCTATTTTAATACATTGCTGTCTATATGTCAGATAGCTTTTCAGAAGTTGAAGAGGCAAGCCTCGAATTCCAAAGCGTTCCAGCTTAATAATTAAACCTGACATTGGGACCGTATCAAACGCCTTAGCTAGATCGAGGAAAATAGCTAGGCATTTATATCCATTGTCTACTTACCATGGCAAAAAACATTCAACAAACACAGCGCACTCGTAATTAGCGCTATGATAAGTTCCGCCAACAAGCTACGAGTTTCCTCCGCACAACGGCACAGTACCCTCCTCAGGGCTCAGCCTCCTCTTAACGAGAACTACAACAAACTGTGTATAGTATCATCCCACCCTCAGCTTGGCACGAACAAAACAACTGTGCTCCGGGCGCTCTTTTGTTACGAAAAACAAACATTCTCACGCTCGTTTTCAACTTTACGAATATATATATACTTACTTAACTATTGTAAAGGGAAAGTAGGTGCTTGGCGACCCAATTTTCTTGTGAATTAAGGTGATCGCTAGCCAAACAAGCTCTCACAAAAGGTCCTACCACCTTACACTAAAACTCAAGCCCGTGAAAGGATTTGAACCGTGAACATCTACCGCAGCAGTTCATAATCACTGCCAGTGGTAGATCATTACTTCAAAAGTAAGCGATGATGATGTCGAAAAAAAGCAAATGGCTTCATCTTTATTGCTGATAGGCCTATTACCACTCCTGATAGTAATTGAGATTGTGATCGAAGATGGTTAATAAACATCACCTACTATAGGAACTGGCTTTCAGGGAAAGCTGCCGCGACACATCGTCACGACTTAGGCTCTCCGCTGCGTTGACCGGGACCTGTGCGCGGACGAGCTCAGTGTAAACTGATAAGTTTTATAAACGTACGCTCCAACCAGAGAAACTAAAACCGTGTGCTGTGACCTAGACTCTAATCCCTAACAAACCTATTTACGCGCAGTCAACAGTGTCCTTCCCTACGTAAAAGATGATTTCCAAAATTAAGTTCCTCATTATTGTGAAAACTTTTAGGAGTCAGCAGACTCAGTCTTCAGAACACCCTTCAGGTGGAACGTCTACGCGCAAAGTTAACTTATTATAGTTTTAAAATAAAATAAAAATGCGTGTGTCCACAAATTGTTTTCTTTAAAATAACTGAAGAGGTCCACACAACAGCACGCAACTGAAGCCCCAAGAAGTCAGATGGAGATAAGTTTAGCAATGTACGCCTTAAAGAGTACTTATACCTAAATGGGTAGTGAAGAAGGGTATGTGAGAGAGCTAATCAAATAAATAATAGTATAATAAAGGGAACATTCTTTCATCATTTAACTAAACTCCTAGAAAATGTCACTCGTAAATGACTAAAATATTAACCCGCAGTTCCTGGAACGTTTGTCAGTCTTGATCAGTTAACAGACTGTATACTAAACACTCATTGGTTACCTATCGCGTCATAGAATACCATTGACCAATCAGCGTACAGTATTTGTGTAAAATAATCCATTATAAACGTTTCAGAAACTGGGGGTTATAAACACAGAGAGGGGATTAGTAAAAATTAAATTAAAAAAAATTTAAACTGTTTATTGCTTAATTGTATGGTACAAATGAAGTCAATGAGACTTATCAAAATCTTAAAATTAAAGATTGTAATATAAGCCTCTTTTAGTAATTTGGTACAAAACAACTAACTTAAGTGCTAAAAAGTATGATAACAGTTCAAACAATGTTGTTTGCAAACATTCATTAATTTACTTATATTTTTCCAGTATATAAAATCTTTTTAAAATGTTTTTGACTACTTTAGGTTTCTGTTTATCTATTTTTGCTATTATTGTTCTGGGTAAGGTATTTAATAGTATAGGTAATAAGCATGTCTGAACCCTTCTCCCATAATTATTGTTACATTTAGGTATTTTGAACAATGGAATATTAGGCAAGTTTCGTAGATTGCATGGTCTTCTGCATGTTTCCAAATTTTTTATATTAATATAATTTTCAGTTATAAAAGCGAATTTTAATTTGTCAAATATACTCATTACTTTACAATATTGAAATAATTTATCATAGTTATCTTTGTATTTAAACTTAATTTTGAGAGGTACTATAGCTTTCAACAGTCTTAATTGCAAATTGTAAATATCTAAAAGGTAGGTTTTATATGTGCGTCCGTAGCTAGTGATACCATAGTTTATTATCGAGTCTGCCATAGATGTATATAAAAGTCTTAGTGTGTTATAAGGTAACTTATGTTTTAAAACACTTAGTTTTGCTAATATTGATCTAAGTTTGTTACATACATGTTCTATGTGCGGGCCCCAGTTGAATTTGTCGTCAATTTTCAAACCTAGGTAAGTGTGTTGTTTTACTACATTAAGTGGCTTGCAGCTACAGGATAGATGTGGCGCATGCATGCAGCTGTGTTCATGGGCTACTAGTGAATCTGCTTTCTCAGACAAGCCATTTGAGTAGTGAACTTCAAAACTAGAACAATTATTATATGTATTAGACAGCAAAGTGGTTACATTGCGGCAAAGTTTGAAGCAGTGATGGCTCAGTGGCATTGGCTATGGACTGCCGCGCAGCAGGTCCATGGTTCGAATCCCGCCCAGAGCTTGAGCTTCACCGCATGGTGGAAGGGCATTTTGCGAATGGCCGCCTGGCTAGCGACCACCCTCAAGTAGAAAGTCTGTCGCCAAGCACCGAAAGGTGTGTTCCGGCAGTAGTCCTTGAGAGCCAGTGAAATTACAGGCACCATGAGACTTAACAACTATGTCTCAATGTGACGGGCGCAGTGCAATTCGTGAGTTGTCATGAATTGCAACTGTTATAGGCAGAGGTTTGTCCACTTAACATCAGGTGGGCCTTGAGCTTGTACCGTCACAATAACATAAAAAAAAAAAAAAGTTATCCAATTACTATCTCCCGTTGAGACAACTTCCATCTTAGGGTGGCTATTAAGAGGGGTCGAGGCCTGCGAAGAATTTTCACAAGGTCGACAATTCGTGTTCACTTTTCTCCTCTTAAACATAGCCGTTTTCATTATTTTTTCATTTTAAAATTTTTAATCATGAGCATATTAGTCTTTTCTTTTACACTACATTCCAAATTTGTCTGATTGGTCTTTTGACCATGCTGATAGAACAGGGTTATTTTTGTGAATTGCAAGGTCTTAATTACTAGCTGAAACGAATTAAGTAAGTAACTATCGACTGCAATTAATAATTTTCGTTTAACGTTTTATCTTTCCATTGAAATTAAAACTGCAAGTTATACATTTATAGAATCGTTTTTTAAAGCCCTTTATTGTGATACCCAACTCGATGGGTTTGGAAGAAACATTTTTTTATCTTACTTTCATGTACTTAAAATCCGCCAGTTTCTTTCTTCATATACCTGTTTAGTGAACGTGTTCGCTTTCAAGATTAATCTAAAGATATATCATACATTAGAACTGTTAAAATTAAATGGTGGAATAAAGAAACGTAGAGCGATATATTTGGTTAAAAGCTTATATAAATGACTGCAGTTTTAACAAGAATTCTTCCAGAAAATGCTATGAATAAATAAGTTTTTATTTGTGTTATTGTGACGGAACAAGCTGGAGGCCCACCTGATGTTAAGCGGACTAGCCCCTGCCTATAACAGATGCATTTCGTCACAAGTCACGTATTGCATTCGTCCGTTAGGTGCTTGTCGACAGATTTTCTACTTGAGGGTCGCTAGCCAGGCGGGCATTTGCTTAAACCCCTTCCACCATGCGGTGAAGTTCAAGCCCGCGGCGGGATTCGAACCATGCACCTGCTGCATGGCAGACCATAGCCAATGCCACTGAGCCATCACTGCTTCAAATGTAAAGAAATGTAAGTCAAGCTCAAAAACAGTCGAACGCAAACATAACCGCGGCGGGCGTGGTTTAATGAGGGTACCGTGCGGCGCAACAAGATTACCTTGACGCGACCAATCGGATGCAATTATTTCTAAGCGCCAAATCAATTAAATTTGGAAACAGTGCATATCTTGTTAATTATGAACTTGATGAGTCCGAAATCAAAGCGGTAACTATATAAGAGTTACACTTCTTTACATATTTATATATTGCAAAATTATTATTTTTATAGCTATTAGGCTGGCCTTTCACCAATATCTCACCTGATGGTAAGTGATGACGTGGTCGAAGATGTTGTTCAGGCTAACCTAGAATTACTGGCTTTCAAGGACAGCTCCCGGAACGCACCGTTAGGTGCTTGGCGACACATTTTCCACTTGAGGGTGGTAGGTATGGTACCACCATGTAAAGACTGTCATGTACCCAAACCATAGTTTTTTTAACGACCTTCAAGATGTCTTGGCCTAAATTTACTTTAATATCAAGAGAAGCCTCTTATTCACATCTAACTGAAATATCTGTTCAACTTTACTATGGGATCTAATAACAAGAAAACTTATTCTCAATGTTCGTAATATGCAAGGGAATATCGAAAGACATATTTCACAATGCCGTTAAATAAAGAGAGAAACGAATGAATTAAACTAAAATTTAAATTTATTCCATCCAGCAATATATTTAATAGTACTATAAAGTTAATAGAACCGTGTAATTAAAGGGCAAGTTTAACAATAATGAAAAACTGACCAAGTGCAAATCGGGCCTCGTTGTTTTAGGGTACAGTATTGCAATGGCCTGTTCAAGAAATATGTTTATTGGTTTTGATGCGGCGTTAATAGTTGGTTAAATAGAGGGTATGTTAATATACCGAAATTTCACATTCGTAACTAGTTCAGTTTTGAGGTTAACCTGTAACAAACATAAATATATCGGCCGCTGCTTCGCCCGTGCGATTTTCGGTTATCGCACAAAACCACTAATCTCTTTTTGTGCAGTTGGATAAAAACTATCCTATGTCTTTCCTTGGGTCTCAAACAATTTCCATTCCAAATTTCATCCAAATCCGTCTAGTAGTTTTAAGTTTATTCGTTGCTTACTAAAAATACACAGGCATTGAAATCAAAACACAGGCATTGAAATCAAAAATTGTACTGTGGTCACATGATAAGATGCAAATAAGTTTATCAAGTATTGTAGCCACCTTGAAAAATAATTTAATTGAATTTCAAGTCCAATTTTCTTTAATGTATCAACATTCTATACAAAATACCAAGATTTTGGATACTCATGTAACTTTGCACATTTGCTTTACATTTCGTTTTGCTACATAAGTGACCAGTGACATACGATGGACAGACAGACAGCGGCGTCATATCAACAGGGCTCCGTTTTTCTCTTTGAGTACTGAACTCTAAAAATACATTGAGATACCGATTTTACACATCTCTGCGTTTAAATTACAAACGCACAACCTACTCGTATAATAAAATTTAAGAACCTGTAGGAAACTCTTCATACGACATTTGACACGTTTTTGATTTCAGAAATATATTATATAGGCGAGCCTATTTCCTATCGTATTTACTAGCACCAGTTTATTAGGCTTAAGTGACTTTTTTTTTAGAGAGACCGCCGCTATAGAGTTTCTTTATAAAGGAAGTCTGGGGACTAATATCAAGAGCCCTTGTAGCAAGCTATGTCGCCAACCTAACAAGGGAGCGCCAGTTCTTTGTGCGGTTAGGGCTTTAATGGAGCGCGGTGGTGTAGTTTAGACACGCAATTTTGTTTACACCCCTTTCACGACGCTATCTCATCCTATCACGACTAGTTTTAATTAATTACTCGTAGAGGTCTTCTAAAGTTCAAAATATTTTCGTTATATATTTAGATGTTTATGCGTAATTAATAAATGCGTAATTAAAAAATACATATGACTAGCGTGATACATCTCTTACTCGCTTATACGAATCTCTCCATACTTTGCCGTCAAAAAATAATTTTGAAGCGCTCGTAGCGAAGTTTACTTAGCTGTTCTCAACCGATCAGCAAAGTTAAGCAACGTCGCGCGCGGTCATAAGTTGGATGGGTGACCGCTAGTGACATTACTACTGAGCGTTTCCGTGCTTCGGAGGGCACGTTCAGCCGTCGGTCCCGGTTGTCGTCTTAGGATGGCAGTCGTTATAGCATGGTGGTAGGGCAAATTGCGAATGCCCGCCTGACTAGATCCCACCCTCAAGTAGAAAATCTGTCGCCAAGTACCTAACGGTGTGTTCCGGCAGCTGTCCTTGAGAGCCAGTACTTCTAGGTTAGCCTGAACAACATCTTCGACCACATCATCACTTACCATCAGGTGAGATAGTGGTCAAAGGCTAACCCATCAGGCATAAAAAAAAAAGATTAATCTACACTAATATTATAAAGAGGAAAGATTTGTATTTTTAAAACAACGAACAAACTTAACTTCCGGACCAATTTTAATGAAATTTGGTATGGGAATAGTTAGTAGACACCTGGGAAGGCCATAGGATCGTTTTTATCCAACTGCCAAAAATAGTTGAATGGTTTTGCGCGATAATCGACATACGGAAAACTAACTGCATATAGATTTAATATTTTGGTATTGTGACAAAATTCTACTCTTTCTCGTCTACGATTAAAATATAGCTATGGAGGAGTCGTCAAAGTTGCTACTTTTAGATCTTTTTGGTAACCTGGTTTATCATTTTAATCTGAAATCTCTTTATAAACTCTATACTACATATACTGAAAATGCTGTGTTATAATAATGTTACATTGTAATGGAGCTTTTAAGCTGGGATCAAAACATGAAAGCTTTTTCTTTCACAGCTTGTTTGCGGCGCAGTTCCCCAACAGCGACATTCCCGACTTTTACCAGGCAGGTTTTTATAGATAATTTAATTTAATTTATAAAGATCCTTTTTATCCTCGGGGAGAGATGATGCGAAAACTGGTAAGCATTAACTTTGCATTTTATATGCAGCTCGCATACTTTCTGGTTATTTTAAAGATAAAACAAGCATCAACGTTTTAAATTTCCAAGGCCTAAAATATTTACATTAAGTGTTTACTTTTAAATTTAGTCGAAAGCCAGACTTAAACAGAGATAAAGTGAGGGACTCTTGGGCAAATATTATACGAACAAATTTATGAATACTTTGTTAAAAGTACCTACTCCAAAAATACCCTCAAAAATATTTTTAATACATTGTTTGTTGAACATATTGATAAAACCGTAGTTACGATGCTGTTATGTTCCAAATTTGAGGATAGGGAAGGCAGTGAAATTACAGATACAATAATGATACGATGGTTCAAAAAGTTCGTGGCCTAACATTGAAATAGTACCTATACTTTTTTAACCCGCATTCAATTCGTTTAGTTAAGCTCAATTAGATTTTATTATGTTATTTATAATAGAGTTATATTTAGTTTCCGTAACTTTTAAATTATAGTGAAGCGAGTAAAAAAGAACGGCCATGTGCGAGTTCGACTCACACACAGAGGGTTCCGTAGTTATTTTTTTAATTTAGGTCTAGATCCGCAGCTGTAATCAGACCCGCAATCGGTGGGATTTTATTATTTGGTATTGTGCCTACGTTAGATAGGGGCTATAATCATACCAAGCCTTACGCTTGTATTACTGTTTTTAGAGTAAGAAGAAAAACCAAGAAAATATCACATTTCTGTTATAGGGACCCCCTTTTATTTTTATGATTACTTATACATTAAGTAATCCGCTATACTTACACAAATTCTGTGAAATTTTCAACCAGCTACTTATCACCGTTCCAAAGATCCCCTTAAATGTCGGGAAGTTCCATAGGAAGTGGACAGAAATTTTCAACAAATAAAGATGTTGAAGCCACAATAAACATCTATTTGAAAATGTTACAATATGATACTAGCTTTTGTCTTTGTTCCAGTGGACGTCTTCCGACTGGTGATGATGACGATGATGATACAAGCTACGGAAGCCAGATGGAAGAAGTGAAGAACAAGCTAGATAGCGAGATGTAGTCTGCATCGAAATATAAAAATATTTTAACAGTTACACCATGGGTATTTCGGCATTAACCGCTCGTAGCGAAGTTTACTTAGCTGTTCTTAACCGATCAGCAAAGTTAAGCAACGTCGCCCGCGGTCATGAGTTGGATGGGTGACCGCTAGTGACATTAACACTGAGCGTTTCCGTGCTTCGGAGGGCACGTTATGCCGTCGGTCCCGGTTGTTGTCGTAGGATGGCAGTCGTTATAACATAGTGGTAGGGCATTTTGCGAATGTTCACCTGGCTAGCTACTACCCTCAAGTAGAAAATCTGTCGCCAAGCACCTAACGGTGTGTTCCTGCAGCTGTCCTTGAGCGCCAGTACTTCTAGGCTAGCCTGAACAACATCTTCGACCACATCATCACTTACCATCAGGTGCGATAGTGGTCAAAGAATAACCTATCATGCATAAAAAAAATGTTTGCCTACTCCTTCGAGGATATTCAACGACGAACTACATTATGGCCTCATGTCCTACAGGTGCTTCCTATAAGTGAAGAAATTATAATACTTATCTTACAAAGAACTAGCAAGTTCCTATTTCAAAAGTTCCTATACTAAAATAGGAATAGTTCGGCAAACCGTTTTCCCGTTTTTCAATAGAGCATTATATTGTTACCCTTTTCCTTATAACTTTACAAAACTGTATGTTGAACCCACTTTGATATAAAGACCTCACTCAAGAACCTAAAATTGAAAATGTTTCATAGCTTTGAAGTTTCTTTCACATCGTCAGATTTGAAAGAATTTGAAAACTCGCAGTGCAGTTCGTCACTTATGATGAAACGCATTTGTTATAGGCAGAGGATACCGCTTAACATCAGGTGGGCCTCGTGCTTAAACCGTCACAATAACATTAAAAAACAAACTTAACTTCATAAAAAGTTAAGACACGTATAAGGATGTTTAAAAATAAAAGTTAGCATTGAAAGCTTTCTAAAGACTCTTTGGCATCGTCCAAGAGTCTTTTGAGTAAAAGTGCTAAAAGCGTGTTTTCTGAAGGTGTGACCCAAATGATGCTCCGGCGAAGTCCTTAGGCACAGAGGAATGAGGTCACGCCTATAGGCTGCTCTAAAACATCTCATCAGCGCGTGGCGTTATGACCTGACAGCTTGGAAAAATATTATAACATAGACGCGGAGAAATGAGTTGCGGTTTTATTAAAGCGTCGTAAAAAATGTCGTTAGGTAGATTATTACGATTTCATCTAGTTGTGAGGTAGTATTGTATATCAGGAAAGGTAAGAAGTTAGTAAGAAGCACAAAGGTAAGACTTCAGTCCATGTGTGTCTATAGGTATATACGACGATCTATACCGTAGTTGTGATAGAAAAACATTTTGTATTTGAGCCGATTGAAGGGACTATTCATTGGAATAAGATAACTATGAGTTTTCTCCGCTTAGCGAGCAAGCTCCGTGTTTTTTACCATGTTGCCTGAACAGATTCCCTAATAGAACGCTTAGCGACGTATATTTGAGACCCTTAAAACAAAAAACAGAAACAACTATTGGCTTTGAAATACCACTAAATGGAATTTTATATATATATCGCTGATAGGCTAGCCTTTGACTAATAACTCAACCTGATGGTAAGTGATGATGTGGTCGAAGATGTTGTTCAGGCTATCCTCGAATTACTTGACTCTCAAGGAAAGTTGCCGGAACACACCGTAAGGTGCTTGGCGGCAGCATGCTGGGCACGCTGCCAACTGGTAGTAGGCTGGAGCATTTGGACTACCTGTGGGCCTGCAATGACCTTTAGGTTACATTAATGTTTTTGTTGTAATAGCTGTAATATTGTATTTGGTTTGTAGTGTTTCGTTAATAAAGAAATATGAAAATAGACTGACCTACGTTTTTTCTATTTCCAGATTGACACTGACTTCTTTTGCTCTGCTCTGGACTGTGCGTGATTGCTCTGAGTGAACTCTTTAATCTGATAAATAAGAACTAACTTATGATGCCCCTATCCAGGCAGGACAGTGGCGATGATCTTCCTAACCTTGACAATGCCATCTTCTGCACCTGTTCCATGTTGCCTACCAGTCCACCCAGCAGCCATGCGTGTTCGGCTATCGCAACTCCATATACAAAAACCGGTAGCAGTAACCAATCTGATTAATAACAAATAACAACTGACCTGTGCTTCCCCCAATCCAAGCTCGATAGAATCGATGCTCTTCCTGACTAATGCCGCCTTCTCATGGTCGTGTTCCGTGTTGGCTGCCAGCCCAGCCAGCAGCTGCGCGTGCTCGGCTCTAAGTGCCTCGAGGCCGGCGGCGACCGTGCGCGCGCCGGCCACCATCTCCTCCTGCGTCATCGCCGTCATCCTTCCGAGCGATTCTATCTTCTTTCTGTTGACAATAGAAATTCATCATGAGAATGGCAATAAAATATTATTAATTAGATGTAAATTTAAGCAAATTATTATTATGCAAGATTTCGAGAAATCTAAAACTTGCACGATTTCTTCGCCGTTATTGGCGGCGTAACGTTAACGGCGTAATAACGGCGTATAATGTATATTTTGCAAAAAATCTGTTGTAGTGAAACTATTGCTTTACTAGAACAGATTTTTTGCAAAATATACATAGTTTGTAGTAAGTAAGAAAATTATATGTTAATCTGATTCTCTAGTGCCAAGTTCATTCCGAAACACGTCTGCTTATTATTTTCTCGATTGAATAAAATTGCAAAGTTAACTCTAAACTGCGATGGTAACGTATGTAATTTTAATTATTTATTTATGTATATGTATACAATTATAACAAAACCTTAACATGAGAAATAAGTCAAGTTACATTTTCGCTTTGAGTTACTACTTTTGTGTTAATAAGCTTGTTTTCGTTTTGCTACTGATTGCACATTTGACCATCCCCGCTGCCTCTCTTTCACTTAAATGCAGACCGATAGCGACAGAATTTCATCATTTTCAAAGTAATTTTCATTTTGACACACAAAAATATAGTGGTCTTAATAATAAATAGTTCATACACAGTTCTACAGCGTAGGCCATGTATGAGATATACGAGTACATACTAAATATTTTGAGCTCACCAAAAAATGCATTATCAGAGTCAAATTCTGTGAAACTATTATAAACGCTAGAGGTTTCTTCAGTATAACGGATTGTGGTCTTTACGATAGTGTATGTCCCGGCATTTAATTTCTTTTGTGGTTAGAACTTTAGATGTATTTTACTGCTATTCTTTCTACATGTTATATGAATTATAGTCAGCCCCTTCCATCCCTCTTTGTGGGTGTCGCTAGAGGCGTACAAAGGGTAAAATACTGGAAGGGGAGCAAGCAGCGTCTTCTGCGGTACTGCGATCCCAAAAACGCCTGCCAAGCGAGGAGATATTGTCAGCAGTGGACGTTCCAGTTATATAACATGAATGCTCTTTTCATAGTTTACTCGTATAATCAAAATATTATAATGTACAAACTTTAAGTTTTCAACATTATAATACAAATATGGTCATTAACTTATAAACAAGTTTCTTTCGTGACTGGCGTGATTTAATTTGATGGATCTCTAATCCCAGTATTTACGTTGTAAAGAAAATCGGTGACCATTATTTGATAACAAACACTACAACGCAGCGATATGCATGTATCATGACATTGCAATCAGATGCTTGTGCATTATAAATAAAAACAAAAATATTTCCATCCAAAAAGCTACCGCGATGCAGACGACGAAGTGCCGGAAAACACACTGTAATAAAGTAGAACAATCCAAAACGTGGTGAACGACACCTTGAACAATTGGAGCAGCAGCAAATATGAACAGTTAGAACTCCCGAAGATATTGGTTTCCAGTAGAGCTGTGGCAAAGACAGTATCGTATCTCCGAGGACACTCTTCATCACACCCATTGGTATGTTTATTTTTTTATGTTATTGTGAACCACGGAACAAGCTGGAGGTCCACCTGATGTTAAGCGGACTAACCTCTGCCGATATCAAATGCATTTCATCAAAAGTGACGAATTGCACTGCGCCAGTCACTTTGAGACATAGTTCTTAAGTCTCATGTGCCTGTAACTTCACTGGCTCTCAAGGACTATTGCCTGAACACACCGTTAGGTGCTTGGCGACAGATTTTCTACTTGAGGGTGGTATCTCGCCAGGCGAGCAATCGCAAAATGCCCTTCCACCATGCATGACGAAGGAAGTTTGACGATAATGATCGCTTGCCATACAACAATTTTATTTTTAGATAACATAAATATTAATTTGCAAAGAAAACTTATTCTAGTTACAGTATTTGAAGGAACCGTCTTTTACATTAAGGGCCTGTTTCAGAATGTTCGAGTAAGTTCCGGTTATACTACCCAGAACATATTTAATAAATAAAACACTATCTTTGCGTTTCACAGTCATCGATTTAGTCTAACCATCGGTTAAAGCTTGAAACGCGCTGCATGTTAACTGTCATTTTTATCATTCAGTTATTTTATGTTCTGGGTAGTATAACCGGAACTTACTTGAACATTCTGAAACAGACCCTAAATCTGCATTGGCAATGCTTGTTAAACAAAGACGATTTCATAAAGCGGTTTCGTAAATTAAGCAGAACAGTCACAATGGGAAACGATTTATTTAATCAAATGTAAATTGTCCTTGTCATCATTTTGTATGTAAAGACAATACAATTGCCTAATCGTTGGTTCAAACGAGTTATGGAATTAAATCAAATTGGCATTGATTCTGTGTAGTCTGTCTAATGTGATACGCGACATTTATGTATGCAAATTTAATTATAATTAATTTAATAAACTGAGACTGAATAATCACTTTATTGGCATACTGTATCAGCCGGATTGTCCACTGCTGAACACAGCCTCCCCCATTACGGAGGGTTTGCCATAATCCCCACGCTTGGCAGGCGTCTTGGGTGATCGCAGTATGATATCAGTTCTCAGAAAGCGCTGTTGCCCACCTTCTGGTTTGTTACCCTTTGTCGCTTCTTACGCCACTCACGGGTAGGGATGGGGGGTAACATTCCAGTCCGGCACCCCACGGGCAGAAGCATACAGCATGATAATAAAAGGTATACATAGTGGAGTACTTAAGTCACCTCTGACAGTTTCGTCAAAATATCCAGGTAAGTATTACGACAAATGGTTTTTATGAGGGATATAAAAGATATTGATTGCTACTGATACCAAAATAAAGGATTGATTGACATACAAAAGCGAATACTGACATTAGATTGAAACGATATGACATTTTAAAAGCATTGTAAAGTAAACTCTTACATTGCAAATTCATAGAGAGAGCTATCTCACAATATTGTTCATCAAAGTTGTCAGAACAATGAGAATGAAAAAAAATGTCTGGTATTAAAATGGAAGGTTAATAATCTCTGATAAGGTCGACAGACGAACACGAATAAAATATCACGAAATGTTTCAGAATGTGAGAAAGAACCCGATTGTAATGAACAAATAATCCTGTATTTAGCGTTAACTGCTGGTTTGAAACAATCCTTTTTTTTAATTAATTTAAAAAGCAACCGTTAAACAACCAAGACTTTTCAATTTTGCTCTAGCCCACTGCTGCTTCAGGACAACGCTAGACCGCACACAGCACTACAAACGTTTGGCAAATTAGAGGAGCAGCGATTGGAATTTCTTTCAAATGCTTCATAACCTTCGTTATTTGAAATATAAAAAAAAACATAATTCTCTACTAATTTCATCATAATATACCTAGCATTAGGTTTATTGCCATTCAACAACAGCAACCTAAAAGGAATATTTGCACAATAGTGAAACCGTTCTAACGCGGCCACTGTCGGCATTAGGAGTACCAGGGCATTATGACCGGAAGGAAGCACCGCACCCAGTGACAGGTTTCATCGCCAGACAGAATTGGTCGAAATGACAGTTGCGAAAGCAAGGGTGCGCCGATATAGGACGAAATGATGCCCGTGAGAAAGTACTGCACCAGATTATATAGTGGTATTCAAATATGAACTTTATGCTTTAACATTTTTAGTAGCAAGTCGATCCAGTTAGTCGCCTATTATGGAATTGATCGAAATGGATTCGTAAATTCTGATATCCTGGTAGACTGATTGCTAAAATGTAGACACTTTTTGGCGTCATGGCCATTATATTTCCAAAAATAATCATATCCTTGTATTTCTTGTACGATATTTTCCTACAAATAATTCCTGTTTGAACCAAAGTTTATCCTTAGTGTGAGACTTAACTGAATGACCTAATATATTTCGTAAAATAACAAGATTAGAGAATTATGTCAGACTTAACATGAAACGATTGAGAAGCCCAATAAAAGTAGGTAAACTACATAACATTGCCTAACACGATAAACATGTTCAAGATAAGTTCATTATGTAAGCAGCATGAGCCAGATTTCCAAACAAACTAATAAGATTACGGGTAAATTTTAGATCTAGAATTAAGAATTCTAATACGATTTAGATATAAGCAAACAGGAAATTTATTTGTAAGCTCAATTTCGTAAACGTACAGTGTTCATCCTTAATATTATTAGAAATCCATAGTAAGGTGACAATTGCAATGTGTTCCGAATATGTAGAAATTTTAATTGTCTTTTTGTGTCTTTCAGGTACTTATAAAGAATCTCTTCGAATTTTCTATTGCCTAATGCGTTCTATACAAAAGACGAATTTTTAAATGTAATAAGCATTAAATAAGTATATTTTTTGTTAAATATATAACTAAACTGAAAGTACGAAGACAACGAAACGTAGGGAAAGAGATGTTTATCAAAATATGATAATTCTTTACCCTTGAATGAAGCAGAACCTAGTGATATTTCAACAACCTGTAACTAAGGGCCACAAGCTAATAAAATTACATTTTATTTCGTCTTCATTGGACATATTATAAATTTCTCTATATCACGCTCAAGTGATTCAATTCACACGACAATCACTATCATTAGCTTATTGCAGACGCAATTTGAATTCATAATGCTATTAAAGAACGTGACAATATGCGTTAAAAATAATATGTTAATGATTTGGACGATAATAAAAGTAGGTTTACGGTACGTAGTTCCTTTAGTACGAAATATTTTCAACGGTCACCATTAACATTCTGCACGTTTCGTCTAACTGTTATATGACTATACGTCTATTATGATGACATTGATATAATATGTCAGTGGAACATTAGAGTCAGCGACCGAATATTATGGGTACAATAACGTACTATGGCACTGGCACACGGTGCACTTGTGAGCCTGAAATAGCCTTTAGGTTACCCGAATGCTTTACTAGGCATATACAGATGCATACTACCGGTAAAAATATATATATTGGTTTTGGGTCAATAATCTACACAGAATATGTATAGGACCTTAAAATATGCAAAACAATATTTTATTGTATTCCACATAAGCAGGCGAAAAGGTCCAGCCACTACCAGTTGGTAGCACGCCCAGCATGCTCGCAGCATTGCATTGCAGCATGCTTATTCGTTGAGCCAAATAAGTGTTAGTTCTTTTGATCACGCGAAGCATTGACTGAGCCCTCTGGTATGGAACATATACACCAGCTCTGGTAAGTTTTAGAAAATAGGATGAGCGGCCCCAATGGACCAAGACAAAGATCGGCTCATATATGTATTTGTAACCACAACCGAGACAAGCGTCCTTGCGTCGCTTGATTCGCTACTCTGAAATAGCAGCGGCGTCAGCCCTTTTTACCGAATTCAAAAAATGGAGGAGGTACTCAATTCGTATGTATTTTTTTTACATTTATTACCTCGTAACTTGACTGGGTGAACCGATTTTGATGATTATTTTTTTGAGTTACACTCCAATAACTGTAAAGTATTTTCCTATCCTGATGATATAGTCATTGACAGTGAATGACAATCGATCCCATAAGTAGCAATGGTCACTAAACAGGGCGAAATTTTTTTTTTTTTTAAATGGAACCCACTTTAACACTCATATGTGTGAAATAACATGTAGAAGTCAGTACCATGCGCACAATATTGTGATAATAGATACTTTTGAACGACTTCAACAAGTTATTTCACACATTGAGTCTTGATGTCATTCCATTTTTGGGTTACTCTTTTTTTGTTTATTAGAAATAAAATTTATAGCTTTATGGAAAAAAGGCAAAGGCGAATTGCCTGCTTGGTCGTTTTGCTTAGTAGACGTTACGCGCCATTGACATTACGCTACTTGGAATTGCCATTTAGATGTTTGCCATACTGCTTTATACTAAGTCAATTTATCTGCTTGGTTGTTTTACTTAGCAGTTATTTTGATACTGATAGGTAGATTCGTAGTTCCCATGCGGATGAAACGATTTTACTTAGTTTTATTCTGTTGTTTGAAAGGTGTGTTCCCTTTGTCGCCTCTTACAATTCTCACAGGAAGATACGAGTCATTGTGCAATTATAGCTCTGCACCCCATAGGCAGGCGTATACTCTATATTTAAACAACAAATAATTAAAACTGCGATCGGTTAATTACGCTGTAATTGGTTGATTGGTCAACCAACACCTTTTTTCTAGTCATCATCCGAATTTTTTTCACGTGAAAATATTTTACTTAAAATGTTAAAAAGAGAACATGAATTGTTTGATTTAGAGAAACCACAAGTACTAAAACCTCTATAAGGAGAGGGTGAAATGAAACGTGGCTCTAGGGTGCAATTGACCAAGAGACACTCACGGCCGGTTGGCTTTACTTCAGTCCACGAGACCGCCCACCATTGTAAGATGCACGGCCAAATGCCCACGGGGTTTATACAAGCTTTGTGTTTTCAGTTTGACGGTTTTAACTTGTTTATCTCTACAATAGACATTGGTGTTACACTCTTTTAGACACTGTTATGAAATTATCGTACTATGGTTAGAATAACAACATTATCAAATTCAGATTAACTCAACGATTTATATTAAATTAGAATCTGGTTTAATGTTATGATGTAAAGTAATATTATCTACATAATATTACTTTATTTTGAAAGGTTTAGGAACGATAGAGAATTAAGTTTTAAGTCTTATATCGTCGCTGAGTCGTTACAACACAATACGAGTAATTAATAGTTAGTCCTTACTTTTTACAGCCCGTGGGGTGCTGGGCTAGAATGTCATCCCCCATCTCTGCCCATGGGTATCGTAAGAGCGAATAAGGGTAAAATATCTGAAGGTGGGCAGCAGCGCCTTCTGAGAAATCTATCTTATACTGCTATCCCCAAGACGCCTGCCAAGCATGGGGATTAAGGCAAAACCCCCCATGATGGGAAAGGCTGTGTTCAGCAGTTTTTTATTTGTTAATAAAGACACTATAAAAATTTAAAAATGTAATGTGTTCAGCAGTGGACATTCTGGCTGATACAGTACAGAACTGTATCAGTCGAATTGTTGTTGAGCCACAGTTTAAGATATCAGTTCTTCAGGAGGCGCTGCTGTCCACCTTTCGTTATTTTACCTTTAGTCGCCTCTTACGACACCACAGGTAGCAAAGGGTGGGGTGACATTTTAACCCGGCACCCCGTAGGGTGTCCCGTAGGAGATGCATGCAATAAGTCATTAGAGAGTATGTACATAATGAGTACATATTTAATAAGTCATATTCAGATATAATGAATACACACATCACCACGCCTGTACGTACAGCCCCTAAGGACTGCTGTAACTGATCTCCAGATTTAAAACAAATTACATAATAACGATAAACATACTCAAGATATTTGCATTTCTTACTTATTCCTAATACTACTTATTTATATACATAAATTGTCCCTTCCGACCGTGAACAAACGATTAGTTTCCATTTCAGTTAAATATTATTATCAACATTACAGATATTTTTTAGAAGTTTAGAATAAGAAATAAAGGCGCCTTGTTAATAAAAAATGCCTTTAAATAAATAACATAACCCATCAGTATGTGGCTAGTAAGAATTAAAACCATGGACCACTTCGCAAATGGTCTACTTCATAGATGATGAATAATGTTCATAGATGTTAAATAAATTTCATAACATGTACGTATATAACAAATTGTTCAAATAGCCAAGGTCGTGTTTATTTGATCGTGACCAGCTGACGGATATAGCAAACACAAATATTTTCACCTTGTGAGTAATTATCGTTCATTCGCACCTTACATGTAAAAATAGTCTTACTTTGTCAAACTCATTACCAATAACTTATAAACACATATTTTATAAAAAAAAACCGGCAATGTGTGAGTGGGACTCGCGCACGAAGGGTTCCGTATCTACCATTATCTGTAACCTAATCTTGCAAGTTACAGACAGTTTTCGCAGTGTCCGTTTGAGCTGGGTAGGGTCGGCGAAAACCTCTTTAATGGTATGGGAGCCCCCTTAATTATTCATTTTATTTTAATAAATTATATTTAACGAGAACATAAACTAAATATTCTATGAATAGTTAAAGCGTCTACTTTTCGCTGTTATTAGTATCGAGCAAGAAACGGTAAAAAAAATCAAGTTTGTTGTATGGAGCCCCCTTAAATATTTATTTTATTTTTAGTATTGTTGTTATAGCGGCAATAGAAGTACATCATCTGTGAAAATTTCAACTGTCTAGCTATCACCGTTCTTGAGATACAGCCTGGTGACAGATGGAGGGACGGACGGACAGCGAAGTCTCAGTAATAGGGTCCCGTTTTTACCCTTTGGGTACGGAACCCTAAAAAATCGGCTAAGTGAGAGTCAGGAATCGGCCTATTATTTTGTTTAATTATCAACATTCAGAATTACAATAGTGGCTAAACATCTAAGTAAGGTTTGTCCAACCACTTACTTTCTCGATAAATATAAAACATTTTAATACTACAAACAATAGTGTAAATTATAAACTAAATTTTTTTATGTTATTGTAACGGAACAAGCTCGTTGTCCACCTGATGTTAAGCGGACTAACCTCTGCCTATAACAGATGCATTTCGTCATAAGTCACGAATTGCACTGCGCCCGTCACCTTGAGACATAGTTATTAAGTCTCATGTGCCTGTAATTTCACTGGCTCTCAAGGACTGCTGCCGGAACACACCGTTAGGTGCTTGGCGACAGATTTTCTACTTGAGGGTGGTCGCTAGCCAGGCGGGCATTCGCAAAATGCCCTTCCACCATGCGGTGAAGCTCAAGCACGCGGCGGGATTCAAACCATGGACCTGCTGCGCGGCAGTCCATAGCAAATGCCATCACTGCTAAACAGGGCCCCAATTCTCTTAGCTATTGACCAAACGCCACACTACTGCGATACTTCTGCGGTCGAACTGCTGTTAATGTCAAATTCGGTAGTCTGCTAATTCTAGCTCTTAATCGCAGTTGTATAGCAATCGCGTCGCTATCGCATGGCTGTGCTGGTTGCAAAATTTTTCCACTGATTTATAATGAAAGCATCTATCAATCAAGCATCAGTCAAAACATCATCACAGTGGTTTTCTAGCAAACTGACTTGCGATCGAACCTAAATAGCGGCCAGACTACGGATACTGTCAAAAACTACAATTTTCTTGCAACTAAGTTGCGTTAACGTCGTTCAATAGCCAAGAGAATCGAGCCGCTGAACATCAGCGCGGTTCACAAGATTAGACAAAGTTATTGGGTATCCGTATCAAAATACCCGTGAAAGCATAAACATTTTTTTTCTATTCACACTGTATTTCATTAATGAGATCTTGCTTGGAACATATCACAGAATTGTGCGATAAGGACAAATGCAGCTTCTTCAAGTTTTGACTTGGAATTTCCGCATAATTTGCGTTCTGGGAGAAAACTTTTCTCCTATGGTAAAATATTAATCAAATCTAAAAATTTTGGTCTTATTTTATAACTGACAGAATAAACTAGGTTTATAGGTTTTCCTTTTTCTTTCTTTATTGTTATTTTTCATACGAACAATTCACAAAGTAGAGATACAAATTTTGGTATTTAAATGCCCATTAATACAAATTCCTTAAACAAAATGATAAAAATCCAAACCTATAAACCTGAATATTGATAACATCTATAACATTTCCAAAACTCATCAAAATCGGTGATTATTTAGGGGGGTAGAAATGTTTTGTCTTTTTGTATGAAAATTCGAGACTTCCATTGAGTCTAAATGCCTAAGACAATTATATATTTAATTTTCGGCAAACATTCTCCTAAAAATGTGTTTATGTTCTTTAGTTTACAGCCAGATATATACCCGTCTCCCCTCACATACAGACATCAAAGTTGCATTCAGAAAGGCTCCATTATCAATTTTGTGCGTGGATCGCTAAAAATTAACACGCAAACAAAAGGAATCGTAATCGACAGCACGGCATTTGTGCAAATAAGAAATATGTAAATGCAAACGATGACGCAGTGCGGCGAAATACGATCATATCGGATGGAGTGAAGCCAGACAATGGGGAAAGGGACACGGAAGCAAACCTCCCGATCACCATGTTGATAAACATGGTCAGAGAAAACAATACAATTGCAGTGTTTGAAGCAATGATGGCTAGCGACCACCCTCAAGTAGAAAACCTGTCGCAAAGCACCTAACGGTGTGTTCCGGCAGCAGTCCTTGAGAGCCAGAAAAATTACAGGAGACCTAACAACTGTACGTCTCAGTGTGACGGGCACAATGCAATTTGTCGTTGACGAAATGCGTCTGTTATAGGCAGAGGTTAGTCCACTTAACACCAGGTGGACCTCGTGCTTGTTCCGTCACAATAAAATTTAAAAAAAAAAAAAAACCGATACCCGACCGTTCTCAAATCTATTGGTTGGTAGGCATAATGATGACAAATGTTGAAATTCTATCACTATCAGACTGCGTCGGAGTGAAAGAGACAGAGACGCAGTCATGGTAAAATCGCGATCAGTTTTGGTGAAAATTGAAAAATGTATATTATTAACACAACAATAGTTCTTAAATTGAAAATGTGAATTAACTTACCCCTCTTGATAAAGTTTTACTATTATACAGTTATATTTTATATACGCATAAATAATAAAGATATTTTTGGTTACAGGCGTAATGTCAAATTTTAAATTTTATTCAATCGATAAAATTAAAATTCAAACGTGTTTTGAAACTAACTTGGCCTTAGAGCATATGATCAAGATAATTATATAAATTTTATATGTTTATTGTACTAAAAACTTGCACAAGTAAAGCCATTTAGCACTTGTCAACGCCTTTAGGATCTGAAAGCCAGACAGTAGTAGAGATAGTGATATAGGGACCCATATTCTCGTACGGAACTCTAAAAACTACATCTATGACGAAATAGAAAGAATATATTTGCATGGTGGTAGGGCATTTTGCGAATGCCCGCCTGGCTAGCTACCAGCACCTAGTGGTGTGTTCCGGCAGCTGTACTTGAGAGCCAGTACTTCTAGGTTAGCCTAAACAACATCTTCGACCACATCATCACTTACCATCAGGTGAGATAGTGGTCAAAGGCTGACATATCAGGCATTAAAAAAAAAGAATAAGGTTTTAAAAAAACATGTAAATAATATGTAATGTTCAGAGTAGACAGCTTTGATAAAAATATATCTATATACAATTTACATTAGCAACAACAACTTTATCAAACAAAAACTTATATACACAACAGGAAAACTCACTAAGTTGAACATTACTTTGTTCTTAGAGTACGTAGTATTACAACAAAACGCGTATGAAACACGCTCACGGCTCGGCAGGGCCGGGCGGCGCGGCGGCAGTCTGCAATCGACGTATACATGGGTATGGGGTAAAACGTTGTTTATATTTGCTCGTATACGATACCTTATCTCATCTAACCACTTCGACCTTGTTGTACTTCAAGTCGGTCAGTATGTTGATCGGTGCGTTAACAATCTACAAGATCTAGTAAATAGGTATATGTATACGTAGTTCTATGATTACAAGCACTATAGCGTGCTAAGCTAAAATCACATTTTTGGGGCACGCATCTTCAGTATTACAATGACGGCATAAAATTTCGGCTCAAACGAGCATGTTCTGGTGTCAGAGTGGTTTAAGCACCTGGCCCAAAATTGGGGGACGCGAGTTCGATTCCCACCGCGACAAAAATTTTCTGTTTTGAACAGAAAATTTGTTAAAAATATATAGGTACGTTTTGAGAGAGTAGTTAAAAGTTCTTCATTACATAGGGTATTAGATAAATTTTTGGTGTAAAATTTAATCAATAAAGAAAGAAAAAACACCAGTTCCAAACATTCCCTATCATCCCTTATTATATCAGTACCCTTCAAATGAAACAATAGCGAAAGTAGATTACTTAAATAACCATGTTTGTAAGGACGAAATACAATTTCCATGGAAATTGGCGTACTTAATTGGAATAAAAGCCTTATAAAAGCTTTCAGGGGTTTGTATCGAAACAAAAGAGAGTGTTTCTCAAAGAACAATCCACGTGTAGCCAAAAGCGAGAAATTCCTGTAATTCATCCAATACCAGACTTAGGGGGGTAACCTTGCTAAATTCATAGGGTGGGGACTTGGGGGTCGGGTCGGCCTACGTGGGACGCATAAAATTCGCGTTACTATAGAAACCAAGGGCGTCAACCCTCCGCTGGAGTCACGTTGTGATTCGACAGAAAATTAGGATTTTATACGACACATGGCAAGCTGAAGATTTCGGAGAGGATATTTCAATATCTAAGTTTATCTTGAGGGCGTGTTCTAACTGCTAATTGGAATGAAGACAGAGGGTAAGATTGACAAAATAGGAACTCAATTATAATCCCAGATACACGATCCATAAGTAGACTAGTTATAGTATCGGGTAATATCGTCATATTACAAATTTACAAGAGGTACAATTATACTCATGTGGTGGATTCGAGCCCGCGTAATCCACCCCTATAGCAGGGGCATGCTCTGACCGACTGAGCTAACATGACAATAACGCATTACTTTAATTTACCAAAAATAAAAATATTAAACTTATATCATCATAGTCATAATTCTCCTAGTGAAATTGTGAGAAATACCAAGATAGTAATTTTTGATTTTATGTTTTAATGTATATTATCTACTTTATTGTGCCAAAAACAGTTCCTATCATATATCAAACAATATTATGGGATATCACTAAATATGATTCATGATATCACAAAAATTATAATATATAATATTATTTTATTTACACTAATATTTTGAAGAGGAAAGATTTGTATTTTTGTATTCAACGAATAAACCTGGAAACTACTCGACTCGATGAAATTTGGTATGAAAATAGTTTGAGACCCGGGTAAGGACATATTTTATCTAACTGCGCAAAAAAATGTAAATGATTTTGCGCGAAAACGGTCATACGCACTAGCGGAGCCGCGGCTGGAAAGCTAGTATTCTATAACTTTATCCTCATAGTTAGTGACTAATTCCCTGTGTTGAGGGTGGATTAGTACGAATAAGTTTACAAAATAACAACTAATAAAAAAAACAGACCACGAGCGGGTTTCGTACCCGCGCTCACTGTCCCCAGAGCATTGACATGCTCTGACAGTTGAGCTATCGTGGTTAGAGAGTCATAGCTCAAATTTACCTTTCGTTCCTATTGTTTGACCGTCTTTAAGCAATGTGGAGCGACATCTGCAGCCAAATTGAATAAGAGAACAAAGAATACAAATTTTTCAATTAGCTTTGAAATAGCGGTCAAAGGTCCGAATTATGATTAAAAATATTTTCCTTTTGTTGTAATTTTGTAAGTCACCATACGTTATTAATTTATTCGGAAATGGTGAATGAAAACATTGTAATATGTTTTTATTTATTTTCTAGCTAATATCAACCAACTGCTTCGTCCCCCTTGGCATCCGCGTGGACGACATCTTCCATTTTATAAATTAAATTATATTGTTCTCATTAATACATGGATTAAAGTAAACTCCAAAGTGCAAACCAA
This sequence comes from Plagodis pulveraria, assembly GCA_963890685.1. NCBI lineage: Eukaryota > Metazoa > Arthropoda > Insecta > Lepidoptera > Geometridae > Plagodis > Plagodis pulveraria. Next base: position 5,157,128 of record OY982963.1, read on the forward strand.
CGAGCTCGTAAAACTACAGGAATGGCACCAGATACTTTTAATTTTAAAATTGTACGAGACGCTATAAATTCTGCCACGGTGCAATAAAACTGAACGAGACCAGGGGGGTTTAAAATAACAGGGATGGTTCCAGACGAATTTCAGTAAGCCTTCTGAAAAACAAACTGTTTGGTAGTTTGCCAAAAGCATTCATTGTAGTATGTTGAATCGTATTTCTGTTTTCAGTTTTTCAAATCATCAGGTTTACACATATTTATGTATGTATGTAAAGATTTCTAATAATCTTGTGTTTCAGAGGAATGTGAAACGTAATAGTATTCTCGTTGGCATACAAATAAACTACAAATAGAGTCATAACATAAAAAAATCTAGGTTATCCTGAACGATCTTCGGCCACATCATTACCATCAGGTGAGAAAGTGGTCTAAGGCTAACCTATCAAGCATATTGAAGCGCTCGTAGCGAAGTTAACTTAACAGTTCTCAACCGATCAGCAAAGTTAAGCAACGTCGCGCGCGTCATGAGTTGGATGGGTGACCGCTAGTGACATTACTACTGAGCGTTTTCGTGCTTCGGAGGGCACGTAAAGCCGTCGGTCCCGGTTGTTGTCTTAGGATGGCAGTCTTTATAGCATGGTGGTAGGGCATTTTGCGAATGCCCGCCTGGCTAGCTACCACCCTCAAGTAGAAAATCTGTCGCGAAGTTCCTAACGGTGTGTTCCGGCAGCTGAACTTGAGAGCCAGTACTTCTAGGTTAGCCTGAACAACATCTTCGACCACATCATCACTTACCATCAGGTGAGAAAGTGGTCAAAGGCTAACCTATCAAGCATAAAAAAACAATAAAATAAATCCTACACAAACATGTTTCTTAGCTTTTCATGGAAACTAAATTATGTACCCATATCATAGTATAAGACTGAGTTATTAGATAAGTAAGTACACCTATTAGAAGATACCCTTTACCCGTCCAAAATGACACACCAGATAAGATAAGACACCCTGTTCAGTTTACTGGGCAAAGCATTAAACTTTTGATATCGGATTTAACTTTTTCCTAAAAAGAAACGATCAAAGAGGGTTCTTTTACGAAAACAAATACAAAAATAATCTCCCTTCCTGAATCTTCCGCGAGGCATGCGCACTCCATTAGCCAGCGAAATGAGTCAGAAAACAAAGGGGCTCGGTTCCTTAATACAATAACACATACACGTGCAAAGGACAGAACCTAGGCCAATCGATGCGTCTAGACGCCGAATGGGCAGTGCACGGTTAGTGCTGTGGTGACTGGTGAAATGCGCCGTGTGCATTAAAAATTACTGCATTTCGTTGGTTATACACACGAGTGAGCACGCTCTAACAACGAGATAGATACTGTTATACTCTCGTATCTCGGCTATTGAGATTTGAGGGCACTATATTTTATAGAGTTAGAAGATTTGGTATATTATGGATGTTCAATAAAATTTTACTAGTGAAACTTTTTTTTAGCTAATAGACTAGCCTTTGATCGTTATCTCACCTGATGGTGTGGTCAAAGATGTTGTTCAGGTTAACCTATAAGTACTGGCTCTCAAGGACAGCTGCCGGAACACACTGAAGGAGCTTGGTGACAGATTTTCTACTTGAGGGTGGTAGCTAAATGCCATAGCACCATGCAAAAAATCTACGTTAGCTACATAAATCTTTTCATTTTAACCTGAGATATTATTTTAGGCATGGTGGTAGGGCATTTTGCGAATGACTACCTGGCTAGCGACCACCCTCACGTAAAACAACATCTTCGACCACATCATCACTAACCATCAGGTGAGGTAGTGGTCAAAGGTAGTTCCATATACCTACCGTACAGTCATAAACTACAGCAAGCTGCTTTGCATTTAAAATTCAATATAAATTCACAGCAAACATTGCACAGCAACTGTATACTGCACTGACAAAGGTGTGTTTTAATTTGGTAAAGGCCGACCTAAACGATTAAATTAAACGTTGAAAGCCAGAAACTGTAAATTGAAAATTTAATTGCGAGACTCCCACGTACTTTTATACTCTAATATTTTACTTAGGTGAAGGATCTAAAGCTTATTTACATGAATAATTTTCAACAACAACAAAGCCCAAAAGTAATTTGCGACTGCGTAGGCGGGAGCAGTATCGCTCAACCGAAGCTTTTCACTGTAGGTAGATGTATAGACGGAACATTGAAGGTCCTACCTCGGCTCCCTGTGGAAGCCCTTTCAGAGAGTTCAAGGACGGGACCTTTGCAAAGGGATAATAGAAATACCGTCAATATAAAGATATAGACACACCAATGAATGTCGGATATCGTTAGATAAATGAACAGAGCTGTACATAAATGTCGTAAATTAACATTGCATAGCTGCGTGTACCTACAGAGCAAACAGACATTATTGGATGAAGACTAATTACTTCTGTGAATAATGAACAAAGCAAGAGCGCGCTGAATAAAATGGTAGGCAATAACGTGCCTTATTTGCCTCCATTTTTTTTACCTCAACGAATTCAGGAGGTAGAAGTAGGAAATAGTCGCATGGTACTCCGGATAATATGTTAATTTCTATCATTAAAATAAAAATAATTATAACTGGAGTGAACTCACTGTACCCATATATGTTGTTTCACAACAGGAAGGCAAACAAGAACACCGGCGAGCAAGTGTCACGGCTAACAAATACGGAGAAACAAGTTCAACAAAACAAAATCCTTATAAAACACATGGTGTCAGAAAGTAAGACATAGTACAATGAACGAGATAAGATTGAAATTTATATGACAGTATAAAATGCTGAAAATCTATTACTATCGGACTGCGAAGGACTGGGAGATGCAGCGATGGTAAAACCAAGGTCAGTCTGGGTGGAAAACGAAGAAATGCATACATGAATAATTAAAATATGTTATAAGCGTAATTTGAGTCAACTTTACAATGTTATTGAAATGTGTTGAGAAAATGTTACGGAATTAACTTAGCCTTACTCCTTAGAGAATATGATCAAGATAAAATATAACTGCTACAAACCAGATATATTTTGGTAAAAAACATGTTCAAGTAAAGTTTCGCACTTTTCATAGTCTTAAGGTTGCCTCTAAAAATGTAAGTTACAGGAGATCTCGTTGTCATCACATTTTGCAAGAGTTCGTGATTAGCCCGAGGGCAATATTGATCAATTTTAAAGCTTTGTAAAGGAAAATATAACGTATATTGAACATCTTCAATCTCAATGCGCGCTGAGCGTGGCGGCTACGGCCTTTTGTTTTTCCAAAAAGGGCGAAAATTAGATACAATAATACTTTTCAAATGGATGCGGTTGTCCGATTAAATAATTTCAAGTAAAGGATATTAAAAAAAACACATAGTTTTGCGTGGGTTAGATCCGTAAATTCACTAGATATCGTTGAGGAGTTTTAAATATTATTGTTTTAATTAACTGTATTTCCAATAAAAAATATATTATTTATTAAAGCAGTTATGGAAAAACATTCATCACGAATTTTTTTGCTAAAATATCGGTACATATAGTATACTTTTCGAAATCCAAACAATGAGCCTCAAATCAACCAAAATTAGTATTATATTAGTATAAAATAAATAAATTAGTAACATTGCTATTAATGAGTGTTTTAAAATCTTATATCTGTAGGTAATAAATAGTTAAAAATATTCCATTTCTAGAATAGAAATATGCGTTCTAGACGGACACATGGTATTTATTAGCTTTTCACTTGGTGTTGGTGTTTACGTCAGGCAAAACATATTTCCTTCGACAAACAAAGGAATCGTATGGTAAATTAAAATCTTTCAACAAAGCTGAATGCAATACGCTGACTGTCCGATAGTTCAGACAATTAGGTTGGCATGCGACTGACCATGTCCATCGTGACACAAAGAAATTCATCAAATATTTAATTGGATATTATTTTAATTACCAATATTTGAGTTATTTACAGTTCCATTCAAATTTCATTTTATACTTCTCTGGATTTCTTTGTGATCATTGGGAACATAATTCCATTTTTTAAATATTGTCAGGTTTGCAATAACGCCTGCTATGCTGATTACATTACAAAATCACAAATATAAGATACAAATTTAAGACTTAAATTTTTCCCATCTTATATTTGTTTTTTGTAACAATATTCCATGCTATGATCCAGGAGGCAATCTTCAACGAAATTTGACCATGGCACTAAGCATAACAGTTATTTAAAGTACACAATGACGTGCATCAACGGGGGCTACCACCATGATAAGAATTTATGTCTTCTGTCTGCATATGAAATGATAGCTAATGGCAAAACACTAATCAATACTCAATACATTGAGTACAAAATATACAGGATTTAATTAGCAAAGACCTTCCCAGTCATAAAATGCATGCCCCTCCACTAAACGTAATTTTTTCATTGTGAACTCGGCCACGTTTGCGCAAGTCGCACACACCACGATGACTGATAAACAATAATATTGCCGAGGTTGCGTGTATTGTGTATACAGGGTTATTGGAAAAATGCTTACAAAATCTTAGGGATGACTTCTGTATTTTGCATGTAGGGGTAGTAAAGATAAAGACATAAGAGGGGCGTGCATTTTTAGGCTGAAAGATCTCTAACACTAACATCTTATTCCCTTACGCAATATTATAATAATTTATTTATATGTAATTAATTAAAATGCGAATAATATTTTACTAAGAGCAAATTGAAACGAGTGATTGTAAATTCCGCGGCTTTCACCTGAGTGACTGTGATAATGGGTAAGATGAGTTTACAAATGCATTTGGGTATACTTTACGTCTTAATGTGCACATATCTAATAAGATACATTTATCATTATGAGGTAATACACTCTCTGTTTCACAATATTACATTTTATTTAAAACGGCACTTCAACATACGTAAATAGTAATTTAACCAACGTTTAAAAACAGATTATACTAACTTACAACACCAGCGAAATTAGATTTAATTTGGTATATAGATTAATTAGGTTCTAATATAGGAACGATATTTTATACCACTCTATTGAGTAGCCTCCGAGATATCATAATGTTCCCGAAATCCAAGCGTGCGAAACTGCAAGCGGAAGATAGTATAAATAACATGACGTTAAAAACTTGCTCGTTTACTGGCAACAAAGATAACTTTTTCATTGAATAAACTAATGAACTGAAGCCCGGTTTTTTCAAATTAGTAACTGTTCCTAAGAAGAAATGTACGCATAACCACAAACCAATATTAAAAGAACGAATGTTGGTTGTGTAAAAGAAAAGATCGTTAGGTTTAAAATTTTGTCGCTTAACATTTTATGTGTTAGATATTTTTATCTGATGATTGAAAACCCGAATCTTATTAATATTAAATAAATTCAAAAATTCCTTTAATTTAAAAAATAACTGCTGTTTGAACTCTTGTGTTGATGGTGTTATGCAAGAATCACAATCATATCAGATCTAAAAAAATTGCTAGGTTATTTTACGTAATAAGATGATTTTTAGATACCTACATCCCTATACTTTTAAGAGAATTTTGTTAGGCAATTTTTTGTTAAGCAATCCGCCATAGTATCATATTCTGTGATAATTTCAACCGGGTACCTGTTACGGTTTAAAATATAGTTTCCTACAAATTAAAGATGCAGACGCGAAAAATTACAGTTAACGTGCGGCGCGTTTCAAGCTTTAACCATTGTATAGGCAAAATCGATGACTGTGAAACGCAAAGATAGTGTTTTATTTATTAAATATGTTCTGGGTAGTATAACCGGAACTTACTCGAACATTCTGAATCAGGCCCTTAGGGAAGTTAGTCCCGGTTAGTCGTACGGAACCCAAAAACGTAGTTAGGTTAATAGGGTAGTCATGATGAGGCAGCCATCACTGTATAAGCCATCAAATTTCTCAATAAATCAGAGTGATGAGTTAATAAATTAGAACCCGGCGTGACTAATTAGCAGCCAGGGTGCTAATATCCCAGGTAGGTCATTTAAGAGTTCCATAAAGCGGGATGAGTGGTAACTTCATATTTATGACTATCTGGAACTTTTATAAGTAAATACAGTATTTGTAAGAGTACAAAAAGCCTAATGTTTGTAAAAGTCTTTATAGTTCGATGAATATGATTGCAGTAAAAGCAAAGATGAAATATAATAATAATATATCTAATAAGTTAAAATGAGTAGATTTACATAGGTTACGTAGGTTTATTGCACGGTAGTATGGCATTTCATTCAAGCCGCCTGCTAAGCGAAGGGATTATGGATATGTTCAGCAGTGGACTATCCGGCTGATACAGTACAGTATGGCATTTTACGAATGCGCGCCTTGCTAGCTAACACCCTCAAGTAAAAAGTCTGTCGCCAAACACCTAACGTATTAATTAAACTGTATGGCTTTAAAATATTGTACACTGTACTGTAACAGCCGACTCGTCCATTGCTGAACACAGCCTCCCCTATCAATGGGGTATTTGCCGTACTCCCCACGCTTGGCAGGCGGCTTGGGGATCGCAGTGTAAGATGGCAGTTCTTTAGAAAGTGCTGCTGCCCACCTTCCAGTATTTTTCCCTAAGTCGCCTCTTACGAAACCCACGGGATGATATGGGGAGGTGCAATTCTAACCCGGCACCCCACGAGGTTGTATATTCAAGGTGAATTATCTTACTATATATATTACATTCCAATAAATATTTCTAGTGCTTACAAAACATAAAAATGTTGTAAGACTTGTTTTTAAAATGAGCCGCACGCGTCGTCACCAAATATCAAGGTTATTATTAAATTATACAATATTATACAAACATAATAAACATTCAGTCAATTTTTGTAATAATTCCGTGTTCATTTTAGAAAATCTAAACAAAAATTCTAGTTTGCTTTCATACAACTAGCACGCACCAAATCTTGTATATCTACAATTCTTATATTATACGTTTCTCAAAATCAACCACAAAAAGTATTAAGAAGTTTGCTGTTTACCAACACACAAAAGCTGTGACACCAGTCCAACTGAAGGTCTGATGACCGATAACATCGGCCACGTGATTAAAATAAAACATACTCACATTCTGTAGGCGTTTAAGGTCTTCGACATTATACGACTTGTAGTTGACTAGCATACACAATCCATTTCACTGCACTAGCATGACGTGAAAGTCGTCATTATTACAAAATTATCACAGCGATAATTACTTGCACTGAGTTAATAATATGTATAGAAATATACTAAGCCACTTTACCATATAATACTGTCCACTGTAAAAGGTAAAAATGTTGTTAGTCACGCACGACATATATTTCTTTGCGACCTTGGAAGGACTAAAAGCTATTGCCGTTAAAGCTGAAGCGAAACGAGTAACTGAAATAGAAACAACACAACCCTAATATTAATATAACGATAAAGTTGATTCCAATGTTAATTCACTGAACCCGAAAGAGAAGCGTTTATTTATCTATCGAGAACTCGGGTCATCCACGTGTGTTTTGGCACAGAAGCTAACGGAAAATAAAATCTTGCCAATTGTTGCACAATTTATTAACTTATCGAGACGGGTATATAGGAATGTGTGGAGTTAGAACGGGATAGATGGATGAACTGAGGTGATTAAAATAGATCAACTCCTACGCATCGCGTCGGTTGGAGCGCTTGTGTCGTTGATCCCTTTGGGGAGTTCGCTAGCGCCATTGTTTGTTTTTGTTTGTTATCAACATAGGTACTTCTGTTAATATTGTATTAAATACGTGAAGTGCCCTCATCGATAAGTGAGCTGGCGTCTAGCCAAGTATTATATCGAAGGACATGCAAGCATAAGATGTACGTTTATTTGTTAGCAAGTATTATTATGATGTGCGAAAAATACACATCGTCCCACGATGGATTGAACAGTTTGCTCGTTGGGTACCTAAGATTCAGTATGCCTAACCGCGTGATACCTAAAACCGAACGAGAGATTAAGGATTAAGTTTTAGATCAATAGCAAAATAGGTTTATTTTGTTAGCATAATTGAGACTTAGGTCCATAGATTTGTTGTTCAACACCGAGATAGCTCCAGATAAATTTAAGTGCATTGAGTTTTAGTTCAAATACGACTTTATTGTTCATTAGCTGCATTCCGCATTTTCATCAGCATTATGAAAATCAAAGAGAAAAAATAGAATATGACATAAAATGAAGTTTTTATTAATAACTTTGGCATAACGCAAATAAGTTCAAATCACATTTATAAAATAGACCAATAGTGACATAATCGTAACGAGACAAGGGCAATGTAAGAAATATACCAATAACGCAATAGTTATTTCGCGAAATGGACAAAGTAAGCAGTTGAGCACGAACTGCTATTCAGTCAAAACTTATACTTGAAACCATATTTAGGCGAAGTGCGTTTTAGTTACGCAGCGAGCAAACAAAATAATGAATACACACGTTGAATGAATACATTCTTACAATAGGAAATTCAAATAATTATTTTCCATGTTTACTTTTCTAAAGATCTGATCAAAGTGTGAAAATAAACTGGCGTATAGTGATTCTTGTATGATGCGTAATAACTTTTTTGTGCCCGCCGAGTCTTGGTTGTGTGAACACTGTAGTTAATTACATCTCTAACGAGTAGATGGCATTGCACACCGGCAATGCTGACCATTCCGGGCACGGGCACTAATCATTTTTAATCCTTATAAAGAACATCACATAAAATATAACTAAAGCGACATTCGATAGCACATTATTTTATGAAATAAGCTTAAAGCAAGAAGTCGAGATACCCAGGAATTCAAAAAGCAAGATTGAAATATATATTTTGAACAATATTAATAGCAAAATAAATCAAATCAAATCTGCTTCTTTCAATACGAAGCATGTTTAATTTGATTAATTAAAATAGACTTTCCCATTTTAAGTAGCTGATGGTATTCCGGTGGGAAATCTCAAATATTGCAAAGGAGCTTTTCACGAAGCATTTGAAAAAGAATCACTTTCGTGAGCTGAATTTGAATAGCTTTCAAACTCGTATTGAATAATGTATGTTTACATGAATATTTAAAGGTTATCTCTATCATCATAATACCTTCGTTGCTTGACTATTTAATAGACCAGCCTTAGGTATATATTACAGAATTTGAGATCATTTGACACCACAAACCAATATAAGGTTCGAAAGCGACCTTGTTAATTCTTGAAAGCGGCATTATATGAGATGTTGTTCATAATGTGTTTATAATTAGCAACGGTATTCATTTATAATTATAAATTAGCAGGTCTTGAGAGCTCACCCGCTGGGATCGGTTTGGACTTTACTTTGATCGCGACAACACTTATCAATGTTTGGACGCCGAGCAGTTATGAACTTTCTATTTACTTTGGCAAAGATACTTCACCAGAAAAAAGTATTTAGGACTTGCATAGGTGAATAAAAGTGACTCCGAAAAAATAAGTGTTAAACCTGCAGAACTACAGCGACTTTACTTTTGATTGACACCAATTGTTTATTTTTTTACATAATGTTTGTAAGTTAAAATAATGTTATTGTTTAAAATTGACTTCAGTGTTCCTTACAACACGAAAGTATGATAATTTTCGTTATTTGTTACATAATATGTAACAAATAACTATTGACCATGTCTTGTATTCACATGCTTTCATTTTGTGAAACAAAATCAGTCCTAAGCGCAATTACTTTTAACATCTTGAAAGAAATCTTATCTTCGTGGTTACTCTTACCAAAGAATATAAAATAAGTACTACCACTAACAATACATCGTTATTTTGTGTTTTTATGTCGCTTATATGTTAGCTATTGAACGCTATCTTTTCTATTGGTAAGAGATTTTTCATGCCATCAATGATTATTATGGTATCGGAATCCTCATTGATGGCCCACGCAGATTTATGTCTAGCTATGCAAAGGCGTTAGAAAGTCTCACGACATGGCCATATAATGCAGCTACCACATAATTTGCATACCTGATTATATATTGCATAAGATTGATAAATAATTGCTTTTCATTGGATTTTATACACATTATAATATGCATATGAAGAAATTACAACTTCTATAAAGATTTCTTGTAAAAACCAAACGTGTCGCATTCCGACTGAATTCCATGGTTTTAATAGTTTTTAGATAGGTAATGTTTTCCAATATTTTTAGGGCATGTGGAGTTGTGTCGTGTGAAAAATCGTTGGGGCTAAAGTATCAGTCGGGAATTATCAAGATTATTCGGTTGCAATATTGCTGATTATCGTAACATAAGGTGGTATAGAATGGTGTGACCCTTGGCCTCATTTAGAACACCTCTCATCTTTGATTTCATTGCTTTGTTCAGCGTGAGCTGAAGTGGTCTTATTGGTGAATTGTAGTTCTATTATACCGCTCATCTTCCTTGCAGATCTCTTGTGGTTACGCCTTACTCGAGCTCTATAATCTAGCCACATGTTTCAAACCCGGCATTTCGAATATTTTTAACCTCCCGATGCAAAAGGTGTGTCTGTGTGTCTGACTGGGGCATCGTAGGTTCTAAACGAGGTTAGCCTTTGACCACTATCTTACCTAACCTAGAATTACTAGCTCTCAAGGTCAACTGCCAACACACCGTTAGGTCCGTGGCGACAGATTTTCTACATGAGGATGGTAGTGTCATTAGCCGTCACCCGTCCAACTCCTGACCGCGGCGGACGTTGCTTAACTTTGCTGATCGGTTAAGAACTTCTCTATAGAAGGAATACGAAACTTCGCTACGAGCGAATCAGATGCAGTGTTTTGTTTGAAACCTGAAGTTTTCGAGACGGTTTTTAGCTACAATTTATGAAGATTTATATCAGGAGTTATTTAAAAATTTCAATTTTATACTTGTTTAGTAGATACTTAGTGACCAACGCGACGAATTAAAATGTTTATACCCTATAAGTCCAAAATTGTGTTCATGTAAGTGACATTGTCTTTTCACTTTGGAAACTATCGCGAGTTTTATCCATATTAACTTATTAGGAACCGGCTAGGACCCGCGTTATATTTACCGGAAAGATTCCGACCAGTTTCGGACTGTTTTGAAGTCCTTCGTCTGGGAGTCACGATTGCGCGAAGCGACGAGCACGGGCCTCAGCGCGTAACTGACGTTGCGATGGCGCTGTCTGCCCCGGCTCAGCTGTATTTGTCAAGTCGCCGTCAGAACTGTCACTTATCTCACTGTCACTGTCACTGTTATTGGTGAAATAGGGTTGATGACACACGACACTAACTGTATCAGTCTCACGATCCAGGCGCACAATATTAGAGTCACAGATGTTCAGGACAGTTTTCCATGCCGGTGGTATGTTCCACCCACAATCCGTCCAAAAATGGAAGACAGAAAAAAAAAAAAAAAAAAAAAAAACAAATCACGGTTGAGGAAGAAAAGGACGGCAGTCTGCCATTTTTGTACGTCCGTGTTATAAGAAAGCCAGATGGCTTATTGGCCCACACAGTATATAGGAAGCCAACACACACGGATCGATACTTGCAGGCAGAGTCGCACCATCATCCATCACACCTGGCATCTGTGTCAAAAGCCTTAATAAACAGAGCTCTACACATATGTGATCCTCAACACGTCAACGCTGAGTTAGAGCATGTAAAACACGTCCTTGAAAGCAATGGCTTTAACTGGGGTCAATGCAACCGGTGGGCAAGCACAAGCAATCGTAAGCGTCCTCTCACAGTGCAACGTTCTCCGATATATCTTCCTTTTGTCAAAGGGGTGACCGACAAAATTGGTCATTACCTGAAGCGAAAGTATGACATGAGAACGATATTCCGACCGCCTGGACAGCTACGACGGTTCCTTCGCTCACCAAAGGACAGAGAACCCTTTAGCGGCCCGGGAGTGTATAGGATTCCTTGTGACTGTGGTAAGTCGTACATCGGCGAGACGCAACGAAATATTGCAACCAGGCTCACTGAACATATAAGGAGTGTGAAAAACATGGACACCGTAAAATCGGCAGTTGCAGAACACGCTCACATCCCGGGTTCCAGTCATTTTGTACGTTTCGATAAAGCGTCCGTTCTTGCGCGAGAAAAGTTTTTCGTTCCACGTAAGGTACGAGAAGCTATCGAAATATGTCGTTACCCCAACTTCAACCGGGATTGTGGGTGGAACATACCACCGGCATGGAAAACTGTCCTGAACATCTGTGACTCCAATATTGTGCGCCTGGATCGTGAGACTGATACAGTTAGTGTCGTGTGTCATCAACCCTATTTCACCAATAACAGTGACAGTGACAGTGAGATAAGTGACAGTTCTGACGGCGACTTGACAAATACAGCTGAGCCGGGGCAGACAGCGCCATCGCAACGTCAGTTACGCGCTGAGGCCCGTGCTCGTCGCTTCGCGCAATCGTGACTCCCAGACGAAGGACTTCAAAACAGTCCGAAACTGGTCGGAATCTTTCCGGTAAATATAACGCGGGTCCTAGCCGGTTCCTAATAAGTTGACATTGTCTTTATGAGAATAAATACGTTAAACGGAATGCAATACCTAGTTCGGGTTTTAAAAATATGAACGACGAGTGACAGTTTGCGAGAGTCAATCATGGATCTAGTTATTCTGGATATACGTGGGGCTAGCCAAATGAGTATTGTATAGATTCCAGTGCGCCATCTATTTATAAAGTTTTCGAACGGTTTTTATTAAACAACATGGCGATTTCGCCAAGTTTTCTCCTATTAATAATTAAACGATCTGAACATTGAAATAAAACGGGGTCATAACGTTTCAGCGAGCGCTCTTTCATATTGTCGACTGCGTTCATAGTCTGCAATCATCTCTAAAATCGTCGAGGATCGAGAAGATGTGGGTCACCTGCTATTACTGGATATTGAAATATTAACTAGTTATAAAGTTCGATGATTTTTTAACAAAACCATTGTTCTAGGTATTGGGCCTTTCACACTTTAATGAATAATAAAGACAATGACCTATATTTAAAAAAAAACATACGTCGTTAGAATCTTTATTACACATTATTTCTTCATCATTCTAGGATTAAAGAGTCACACGGGCCAAAAATGCGTTCATTAATAATAATTTGTTTGACTTGTTATATACAGAAAGAAACTGATACCAATTATTTATATTAATACTCTTTCTTAATATAAATACTCCTAGTAGCGGAGATCTGACAAAGTAAACAGTTAAGAAAACAATTAAAAAGTAAATAGCACACCAACATGTTATAACGTGTACAAAAAATATATTAGACTCTACTGTAATGATACTGAAATGGTCTAGTAATTTTATGTCTGAAATACAACCGGCAAGCACTATTAAGTTTTATAGCAGCATTCAGAAATTAAATTTTATTTTTACCAATTTCTTTACATATTATTTATAAATATATATAATTAATAACAACACCAATTTGGAAAGAGTTAAAATAGTTTAATTTATATGATTCTCGTTCGTGCGCTCAAAAAGTCAAGACCTCCTGAGAATGCTTCGTGTGGAAGCGAAATGCGTCGAAAATAAATTCTTCCGGTTTAGCTACGCGGCGTTTATAAGGTCACATTGGCTTAAAAGGAAAATTTGGCAGAATTCTCAGTAAATAAATGTAAGTGTTTTTCTAAAATATTACTTAAATGTTTTCTTTAAGCATTTTTAAAATACTTGTTAATATTGAATTATTTAAATATAAATATTGAAAACAAGTAAATTGTTGGCTCTTTTGTTTAGCAATTACAAGCATACTTGTATGTTTGTATGTATTAATTTGCAGTATACATACGATACAAGACAAAAATTAAGTAAAACTAGAATCAAGACAGCAAAATGAATGTGTGCTGATAACGATATCCACGGAGTTTATAGCCCTGCTGTCTTCTCAATTGACGGTAAATGGGGCAGCTGTTAGTGCAAATTATCAGTTCATATAAGCAATTTGTATTCCACGATAGCAACTTCATTAAGAGAGTCGGCGCTTATCGTTAATGAACCCCGTTTTGGAATCTGAGCCAGTCAGATTATGTATATTGATAAACCGTAAAGGAGTAATAAATATTAGGAAGTGCTAGAGATAGTTGTCTTTAATATTGCTAACGTCTTAATAGTTCTCGTGTATTTTTTTATGTTCTTGTGACGGAACAAGCTTGAGGCCCACCTGATGTTAAGCGGACTAACCTCTACCTATAACAGATGCATTTCGTCACAAGTCAATAATTTCACTGGCTCTCAAGGACTGTTGCCGGAACACACAGTTAAGTGCTTGGCGACAGATTTTCTACTTGAGGGTGGTCGCTAGCCAGGCGGGCATTCGCAAAATGCCCTTCCACCAGGCGGTGAAGCTCAAGCCCGCGGCGGGATTCGAACCATGGATCTGCTGCGCGGCTGTCCATAGCCAATGCCACTGAGCCATCACTGCTTCAAAATGTCATGATGTCACATAAATGATAAGTAACACAATTTGTATAAATAATTCGTGATAGCCAAGTTACTAGTTAGCTATTTTAAAACCCTAAAAGAAAATTGTAACTACGGAAGTGATACTGCCGCAGCAAACATTAAAAAACATTACTGCTAACCTGAAGGCGGCATTCAAAGGTATATTGCCGTGAAGGGGCACTAATTCCCTTTATACACTTGACGTTAAGCCAGCGTAAAATCAACTTTAAACACAACGAGCAAGGTTTAAAATTGGATACGGAAACAATGTTCAATTAAAATTAAAGACCGAGTGCATTTAAAGTCTGACCGTCATAGACAGGGCTCCAATTACTTATTAATTTATAAATTAATCATTAAAAGTACTATTCAATCATGTTCACATCGCTATCTGAATTTTAGAGACCACTGTCAGTTTTACAACTTAATTTGATAATAATTTCTTCGTTAGACCAGTCGATGACGAATGGTGATAAACAGACTGATAACAAGTGTCAAGGGAAGAAAGCAGCTGATTGTATTGTGCGTTCAAGATTAAATCAACAGTTGAAGTCAATGGAGACGTTAATTTCACAAAGCATTAGATTTATAAAAAAAACATAATAACATTGATAAAAATTGACAAATTACAACTCTAAATAGTTATATAGGTACGTTATGTAGATAAAATCGTTAAATACACACTTTTAAACAATAGACTTCATAATGCATTAAGCATAATATGAAACAATTTAGGTAAATATAAATCTAAGGAGTGAAAACGTAGCATTGTTCTGGCACATAATCGATAAAATATACAAGACCTCGTTTACGAACACGCGATTACGTCCAAATTTATATTTACGAATCAGCACGACCGATAAGCAATAATAAATGGTAATACTACTAACAATACCGAAGAATGATGAAGTGAAATATTCGATGAAAGCTAATTGAATTCCAGTAGTTATCTACTTCCAAGGTGTCAAAAAATATCTAGTCGTGATAAGTACAAACACTGTCACAAAAAGTTTATGTTGAGGAACACGGGGACGGTAGAGGACGTGAACGTTTTTGTAAAATGTTATTATTTGCCGGGTAGCGGGCAGTGACGACCGCTCGCGTTGGACTCCCGATGCGTACTGGAGTGAATCGACTCGACTAGGCCGGCGGCTAGTGTGGCGCACGCAGTCACTCGATTAGCATTATCGAGTCGATAGCGATAGAAGAAAAATTAATGCGACAAGTGGACAAACTCAATTCCAGTGACTAATATAAAATTAATTGGTCTTACTGAAAAGGTTTCATATTTCACACGCTCACCTAAATTTTAAATCGTAACTAGTAGTAGTGACGTGTATTATAGTTTTTTTCGTGGAAACGACTAGATTTTAAACTTTTAAAAATCTACTGTAAGTACATAAAACAAATTAATCTCTACAAACCATTTAATTTGTGTGTCACTCTTATTGCTACGATAGATACGAAAAAGTCAATATAACAACATATTTAAAATTTTAACATATTTTGTTTGACTTAGGTGCTTACTTATTTAGTTTTAACGGTGACAGAAGAAAAAATTGCTACTCGTCGGTTGAACAGACAGAAAAAAACATAATTATATTACTATCTTGGTCGATTAGGATGAAGAATCTTCTTTAACAATAGACCAAGGAGCATGTTAACACGAAAACAATCGTTACCTAGCGATGACGTTTCACCGCCCTAGTTTTCCAATCGCGTTACCATACCACCCCATACCCCTAAATCCGCACACACGCAACTTGTGCAACTTTTCACACACACATGCGCAATGCAGGGGTGACCATGTATCGCGATGAGTAAATTCATAAAAGAGTTTAGTTAGGGGATGCTTTTACGTCATCGATTTTTCGATGGAACTGATATTAAAAAGTTGAAAGTGAAACACTATGATGAGGGGAGAGTGATGGACGATAATGGAATTAAAATCGCAGAGTTTGAACATTTTGTTTTTTAAATCAATGATTCTGAAGATGCCATCAAGACTGCTAATATTACTATTGGATTGGACGGCGCAGCGCGGCGATGCTATAACGATAAAGAAGGGTATTAAAGGAGGTTGCGATCAGATCGGGTAATTTGATTAGCCCCCAAGCTCCTTATCCTTATTAAGCTTGCCCTTTCTTTGCAAGCAAATAAAGCCTTAATTTACGATTACTGCAATACTGTTACTATTATTTTTTTATACCCCGCCGTTGCCCGTATTTGTAAAACAAAATATATCTTAAAGAAAAAACCTAATGAGAAAATGTTTAGAAGCAGACATGCTACCCTTCCACGATTCCATGAAGTAATTTTACTCTTGGGTGCCTATTGGTAACGAACTTAACCTCGCCTATGTGCAAACTGGCTTGCCTATACTTTGATATAACATGACATAAAAAAGAAATTGTAACGTATAAATAATATTAATAACATTAATATTTTTATAATTATTTTTTTCAATATGCCAAAATATAAATAGTTAGGCCCTAATATTACTTGAAAATAAAATAATTAAATCGTTAGATTCGCAGCACGTCATCGAAATTCTACAGACATTCGTTTTGACTTAAATTCTGGCTTACACAAAAATTGACATATTTGTCAAAAAAAAACAGTAGCAGTCAAGAGCTCAGAACAGTGCCCGGTAGAAGGCAAAACCTCTGCCTACTACTTCGAGGATCTAAGATCGTGACTATTATATATATGTACATTAATTTAATAGCTCTTTATTTCCACACCCAAAACCGTCAGGTGCCGGGCTAGAATGTCACCCCCCCATTGCTACCTGTGGGTGTCGTCTACTAAAGGTAAAATACTGGAAGGTGGGCAGCAGCGCCTTCTATGGAACTGATATCATAAACTGCGATCCCCAAGACGCGTGCCAAGCGTCTGTGGCAAAGCCTGTGGGACGCTGTGTTCAGCAGTGGACAATCAGGCTGATACAGTTATCTCCACAACGCACTGGACTTACACTATAGCATAGATACAACGAGAACGCCCTCCGCAGTACACGCTTTATGGACAAAGTACTCGACATAATTGCGACAAACAAAACACTGCATGGATACGTTGTTTTGTTCGATGGTACCTTATTTTTGTATTGTCATCCAACAGAACTAAACTTACAATATTACAACGCAAATATGACTCACCTTCATCGCGGTACTTTAAATTGGCTGACCATATTCCGGCCTCGAGGAATTTCAAGTAAAGAAGTCGAGCAGTAATAGCAATGGACTGCTATGCCGCAGGTCCATGGTTCGATACCCACACCCGGCTTGAGCTAGCTAGCCAGGCGGGCATTCGCAAAATGCCCTACCACCATGCTGTAACGACTGCCATCCTAAGACAACAACCGGGACCGACGGCTTAACGTGCCCTCCGAAGCACGGAAACGCTCAGTAGTAATGTCACTAGCGCTGACTACTAGCACTAACTGGGTGGCCACCCATCCAACTCATGACCGCGTGCGACGCTGCTTAACTTTGCTGATCGGTTGAGAACAGCTAAGTAAACTTCGCTACGAGCACTTCAAGTACCTAATAGTGTGTTTAACAGTTCTTGCCAGTAATATAACAAACTAAAATGCACATGACACTTAACAATAGTATGTCTCAGGGTAACGGGCGCAGTGCATTTCGTCACTTGTGACGAAATGCATCTGTTATAGGCAGAGGTTACCGCTTCGCATCAGGTGGGCGTCATTATTGTTTCGTTACCAAACAACAAAAAACAAGAGAGAGAGAGAGGGGCAAATGAACGCGGATTTGAATCCCGTTCATGGTTCAAATTTTTCCTTTCGCTGTAATTTTGCAAGTTTATTTTATTAGCAGGAGTTGACGGAAAAATAACAATGTAAAAACTTAGAACAATAAAAAATATAGAGCTATAAATACATTAATGGACTTCACGAAAGTTCTTCTATAAAAAATCCGACCGCGTGACGAAGCGAGATAACAGTGCGGGCCAGGTAGCTCCAGATGAAAAGGTTACATAAGCAGAGGGCAAGGTCAAACGGATCGATATGCCAAAGAGAGAAGACGCCAAAAAGTCTGGTGATTGGGTGAAATAAATCATTTTGAATTCCGCCGCAGCACTTTCTCATATCGCATTTACTCTATGACATTTGAAAAACTACAGCAGATTTTATTTTTAAATCCATAAAATATTATAAAATAAAATTTGCAATGACGCATGCTCCTCGTATTACATTACAAAAGTATAAGGAAAGGCACAATTTAAATCCCCATACGATGGTCAAGGACAAATTAGAGTTCTATGTCATATTGGCTTAGCGGTTAGAACATATTCCGGCTATAGGGGTGGATGGCGCAGGTTCGTATCCCGCACATGCCAACACTAAGAAAAACGACTTAAAGGCTTAAATCAAATTTGACCTTTTACCTATAAATTGTAAATACGTAAGATGAATTCACAACTCTTAAGATGATTTTCACCAATCAATTAAAATGTACCATGTTTTATAATAAACACAACCGTCAAAAACGCCCTCCGTAAAGTATTTTCAGAATTGAACTTGTTATACGATAATAATTGCAGTATTTACCATAAAATATACCTTACTTTTACGGCGGTTTATATACGGTGATTATCACTATAACGTACGACTTAATCAGCCTCATCGTAAGTCAATATTTAAGAAAGACCACAAAATACACCTTAAATGAAGACGAAAAGAAACATTCGCCTTCACTGACCTCGTTTAACGCCTTCTAGTTGGAAGGCGTTTTTGTACGTATTTACGTTTGGTCGGTTTTTCGCCTTATACCATATAAATTGGCCGTCATTAGGGCGCTTTTGACTTTAGATTTTTCTCAGTGTATATTTTTTCCTCCGTTGTAATTTTGTAAAATATTAATATTTTACTTCATACTTTTAATCATAGTCACTATTATTAACTTACGGATAACGGCCTCAGGCAAGTACAGACAGTAGAGTATAAAAATCTATTTAAAATTTCAGAGAGGTAGCCATAAAGATTTTGAGAGGTCTCTGTGTAAATAAAATTTTAATAAACTTGCACCGAGCTGCACCATTTCCGCTTCATCTCATTTTAAGAGTACTTTCGAAATTCGAATGAAATACTAAACTTTTAAAACTACCCAGTTTCAAGAATAAACATAAAATGCGGTTACGTAAGATTGCGGTAACACGTTCAAATGGAAAACACGAAAAGTACCGCATTTACTCGTATAGGGACTGATGAGCATAGCCGTCATTGGATGTGATTCAACTCAACATAATCTGATAACAAAATGCACAGAGTACCAAGCTATGTAAGCTATTTTGCGGTAAACCGTTGTGTCATATTTCAGGAAGTTCACGAGTTATCAAAATGTTTTCCGTTTTCCGTAGATTATCCTCAATCCCTTGAAGGTTACATGTATATATATATACTATATTATATATCTGTCAAACCGAAATCTGATTCAAACAACCTTGACTTCGTAACTTAATAAATTGGCTTTGAGGTCAGCTCAGACCTGATTATGCGGACGTAGACAAATGGAGTAGTCGCAACACAGATCTTGATTTGGGTACAAAAATGTTGATAAATGACATAGCTAGGTAATAAATGATACTAAAATAGTACCTGGACTATTTTAGTACCATTTCTTACCTAGCTATGTCATTTTATATTTTTTTGTTATTGTGACGGGACAAGCTTGATGCCCACCTGATGTTAAGCGGACTAACCTCTGCCTATAACAGATGCATTTCGTCACAATTCACGAATTGCACTGCGCCTGTCACCTTGAGACATAGTTGTTAAGTCTCATGTGCCTGTAATTTCACTGGCTCTCAAGGACTGCTGCCGGAACACACCGTTAAGTGCTTGGCGACAGACAAAGTTTTTATTTTTTTATATATCCATGCTTTTCCTAAGCTATGATGATATTGCTTCTACAAAATGATTTTTAGTATATATGAAACTGAAAGCCAAACAAAATACCACGAACACCATTGTTGACTTTGTCGAGATTAATCTATTAAGTTCAGATCTAAACTAAATCTTGTTGGGCAAGCTGAACAAGTGAGAAAAGTTTAAACACGACATAGAAGTCCAAGTAACTTGTATTAACTTCCCGAAGTTTCAGAAGTTATATTCTTCAGTCAGTTCTACAACTGGGATTTGTGACGTAATAAAATCTTAGATTTCCGGGTGCCTAAGTACAAGAGAAAGTTTTACAAGTTATTTTAATTTATTGACATAGGTACTAAAAATTTACTGAACAATAATGCAAAAAATATTGAATTACAAGTCTGCGGCTTTCAACTAAATCAGTCTCGTTAAATCCAAACCGCGCGCGGACGAGCTCATTGTAAACTGGTGAGTATATGTCCCCCGTGTGGTGCCGGATCAGAATTGCACCTCCCCATATCATCCCGTGGGTGTCTTGAGAAGCGACTAAGGGAAAAATACTGGAAGGTGGGCAGCAGCACCTAAAGAACTGCCATCTTACACTGCGACCCCAAGCCGCCTGCCAAGCGTAGGGATTATGGCTAATACCCCCTTAATAGGGGAGGCTGTGTTCAGCAGTGGACGAGTCGGCTGTTACAGAGTTATACAAGCTTAGGCGCCAACCAGCTCCAAGCTGCCCACAGCCGCCAAGGACAATAACCCACAGCTTTCAAAAAGCTACGAATAATTATATGTACATACATTATTCGTAGGATAAATGTCTAACCCATCAGCAAAATAAAAGACTTATCCGCCCCCGGCTTTTGCTCAACGGTGCTGACGCTCTTCTGCTCCAATAGCACTCAAGCTTAAACGTTCAGCTGCAATTATATGTGCCTGATCGATCACGAAGAGGCCTCGTCTATATTTATTGCTTCGGGAATACCAAATCAAGCCCTACAGCGCCGCAGCCTGACAGCATATACTCGTACCCAATGCCCTATGGGTTCCCCAACGTAGTCTTGATGTAGGTCCTACACAAATGCAAGTTTAGCTTGGAAATGTAACATAGTTGTTCCTTTTCCAAATTTCACCTACCCAATGGACACCCTGTCCAGTGCATCGGGATATAGTGTGCATGCATGCCTAAAGCCACGACGCGATGGGTATGTATACTAAATGAACCGCTATAAAGCTTGCAGGTATCGTGTCATAGATCCTGACAAGCATTTTGTGGTCAAAATCTACCGATTCCTACCTTCTAAGTGAAGGTATTTATATTTGTGATGTTTTGATTCTTCGCTATGCACAGTCAATAAACAATTGGAGGCTGGAGAACTACCAAAAATACAACATAATTAATTAAGATTTACATTAGCCGGATAAACGTGTTTTATCTACAAAAAAACACGACTTTAAGCAAAAAAATGAATGCGTATTCAATAATTACGAAAAAATTAAGAAAACATTAAATATAATAAATAATAATACTATTTTAGAACAAACATTTCAAATACATATATGTATATAAATATAAATAGTGACAATTCATAAAAAAAAAAAAACTGCTACGCCGATGTGAAGACAAAAAGGCCACGTAGCCCAACCGTAAGGAATTTTGACGAATTTCGCTTCTACACAAATCATCGTCAGAAGGTATTGACTCGTCATGCGCACGATCGAGAAAACTATTATGACCTCACGTCTCAGGTCAGCTCAGCTGGAAATATAGGCATAAGTGTCACTATATTTTCATTTTATGAATTTCAATATTTGCTTTTCGGATGGAATATGGATTTCCACAATATAACGCCTCTATCTATAAATGAAATGGGTATGTATGTATATATATTTTTACGTATGGTTTACACAGTGTGTGTTTTTT
Organism: Plagodis pulveraria; assembly: GCA_963890685.1. NCBI lineage: Eukaryota > Metazoa > Arthropoda > Insecta > Lepidoptera > Geometridae > Plagodis > Plagodis pulveraria. The sequence goes on from OY982963.1 coordinate 5,179,376, forward strand.
TGGAAAAAAAAAATTATTATTTTGATTTTATTATAATTCAACTGTAGCTCCACTCTTTATGTAACCCTAAACAAGAACCTTGCTTTAAGCTACACATTAAGTTTTAAAACTTAAGACTGGAGGTAAGTCTCGAATTTTCATACAAAAAGAGAAAACGCTTCTACCAGGTGTGTGTAGGTACACAATCACCGATTTTGATGATTTTTGGAAATGTTATAGATAGTATCAATATCCAGGTTTTATAGGTTTTGATTTTTATCATTATATTAAAGGAAATTGAATTAATGGGTATTTAAACACCAATATCTTCTCAAAAATTGTATCTCTAGTTTGTGAATTATTTATTGGAAAAATAATGGGAAATAAAGAAAAAGGAAAACCTATAAACCTAGTTTATTCTGTCACTTATAAATAAGACCAACATTTTTAGGTTTGATTAATGTTTACTATAGGAGAAAAGTTTTCTTCCAGAACGCAAATTATGTGCAAATTTGAAGTCAAAACTTGAATAAGCTGCAATTGTCCTTATCGCACTATTCTGTTCCGGCGAGACAGCATCACATTGTTAAAATACCTATTTTTCTGTAGGAGCTTCTCTTCCCGTTCCTCTTAAACCATGAAATAACTTTATGCGTATATGGTACATCTAATATATAAAATTCTCGTGTCACAGTTTTCGTTGCCATACTCCTCCGAAATGGGTTGACAGATTTTGATGAAATTTTTTGTGCTTATCCGGTATCTATGAGAATCGGCCAACATCTATTTTTCATCCCCCTAAATGTTAGGGGTAGTCCACCCTTAAATTTTTTATTTTATTATTTAGAAAAATAAAAAAAAAACTGTTTTTTTATGATACAACATACAAAATCCATACAATCCTCAATTTTCACCCTTCTACGATCTTCCCTTATTTTTTAAATTATTTATATGGCAAGACAACGTTTGCCGGGTCAGCTAGTATTTCTATAAAATCTCAAGTCTTTATTATTAATCACAAAAGCTTGTATCGGCGCTCGGTGATATTACTGTTATTTCCAAGAACATCGCTACACTTAATAATTAATATCATCACTCATCTTGCTTCAAAGCTATTTGCATTCCTCTTCTAACGTGTGAATTTCTAATTCGCAATTCTCTTTTAACATTTATTAGATCACCTTCTACAACCACTTTAATAGCTGGTACAGCATTAATTGGCAATTCTTTCAAACAAGCCATAGAAGCTATATGATTATTAGTTCCCACGTGAATACAATCTAGAGCTACTTTCACTATTCAGCTATCGATCCCGAACGGCGGTGACGCAAGAAAAACAATCTTATGTAACTAAACAAAACATATAGACCTTTCATTGTTAAACGGAAAACAAGCTGTAAAAACTTTAGAAAGTTTATAAAGACCATTTATAGCTATAGTAATAAATAGCGATAAATGTAATTTAAAATGAGAAAATACTTTAATTTTATTGATATTAGTATGATTTTATGAGTTCATATTAAGAAGCAGGTATTACTAGTTTACAGACGCAGCTAAATACTTTCGAATGAAACTAAGAAACAATTTTTTTGCTTTACAAGTTATTGCAGCACAAAATTGTATGCCCGGGCGGGAATCAAACCCGCGTCCTCCGATTTCGCGACGGATGCCTAAACCAGCTCGAAAGAGCGATAGGCATCCCGCGCAAAATCGGAGGACGCGGGTTCAATTCCCACCAGAGGCATAAAATGTTGTGCTTCAATAATTTATAAATATGTTTTTCGCTTAGCATGCTATAGAGTGCTTGTAATGACATTTAGAAATACGAAGAAACAAATATGAAAACTATAATATTAAGTTGGAAATTGTATTCTATAGCGGACTATGCGAATTTTTATCAGTTTTTTCACTGTTGTAGCTAGGTTTCGTAACCACTCTACAAGAACATAGTATTCGTAAAATTAAATTCATATTGCTCGTATTATTTTTAACAATTATTGGTCACCAATGCACATGATTCCATAATTGACCCCCAAAACTATCTAAATATTAATTATTACGTTCCTTTTAACACATGTAAGTAAATAATGCACAAAGTATTGAAAAAAATATATTGGATTTGGTAAAAACTCTGCTCCGAATCTTGCTTACGTGATCAAGTATTAGACAATCTAGCTACAAAACCAAAATAATAACTACATTTCGAATATCCCACGTTCAGTGTTCGTACTTAGGACTTACAATACCCACTGAAAAATATGTTGTTGAAGTCATAAACGTGCTGATTCGAACACTGAGCTCAATATCGTGGTCTCGACTTCCACAAGCTATATCATATTTTTCAATGTTGAAAGTCAAATCCTTTTTATTTTTAACCTTTTCAGTAATGAAGTTATAGTTTAAGGTATATATATAATGTAAGGTATAGTTTCATGAGTATATATTCCTTTACAAGAATAATGCTGAACATCAGCAATAATTAAATCTTTGAGGTGTTGACATTTTGACCTACTTTTGTTCAGTAATTTGAGTTACCACTGTACTACTATTTAATTATTACTAGGCTAAAAGTGATAACATTTTAACGGCAACAACATGGAAATATATTCTATAAAAAAAAATATATTGACAGAAAAATATGTACACGTAGATTTGATTTTTTTGGTATTTGCATCGCGTCGGTTAAAAACCACTTTGTATTACAAGCTGTCGCTTACTCATTATTATTTGTTATAAAGGGTAGAGAAGGTAATAATATGATGAGTACCAACCATAAAATACAGTATATGTTCGTGAAAGCATATAAACATTGTGCAAGCTATAAACGCTGCAGGCTACAAACGCTGCAGAGCATACTATATATGTTCGTGAATGCATATAAACATGGTGCAAGCTATAAACGCTGCAGGCTACAAACGCTGCAGAGCAACTACTACTGCCTACAATCAGGAACGATTACCAAACGATACTCGTACGATATATCAGTAGAACTGGACGTAAATGATGCAAACGATGCAGTTATCGCACAAAAGAGAATCTAGCAGTCTAGCTAATAATTTCTATAGCCACGGACGGGATTATACTTTATATCCATTCAACAATATAGGGATGATTTTTGGCACCTAATCGTTGTAGCGTTATCATATCCGATTTAAAACTTTTCAACAATAATAACCTGATTTAATACCGTTATATTTTATACGTTAATAATTTTATAAAATTATTACATAACTCTAGGGTTTTCCCTAGAGCTCTGACAATGTTTATTAATAATTGAAATGAAATGAAATTTATTTATCGTTTAACAAACATCATTTAACTTAAATATATCAGAGTACAGTCGCCTGCAATAAGAAGTATACACATTGTAATTTTCAAAATAGTGGCAAAGAGTTCTGTTTTTCTCTACATAATCAGAAGTATCTTAAAATCAAAGAATAAGTTGAATACTTTTACTCATGTTGATGTTAACTTCGATTATTAATAACTTAGCGACATCACATTATTTTGAAAATTACTAAGTGTATACTTCTTATTGCAGGCGACTGTACAATAATACAGCAGTAAATTTTACATTAAAATTGGAAATACATTGGTACCCAAACTAGGACAGACCTGTGATATGGCATACCATATCACAGGTCTGTCCTAATATTGTAATAATTAATAATAATAATTTCATTGAACCTTTTAAGGTTTACGACGATGTTAACTGTTTATTAACTTGCAGCATGTGACAAGTTTAACTATATCGCATAAGATATCGAAGAGATATACAATATGATCTTAATGTAAAAGTACATGTACACTTAAATATCATAAAGTGGAAATATTTATATTTTTGTATGTAACGAATAAACTTAAAATCTACTACACCGATTTGAAAAATTCTTTCACCTTTCGAATTCTCCATTAGCCCTGATGAACATAAGCTATAGAATATTTTATATAAGATTTTTTTTAATGTTTGCTAAATACCCTTGCTAAGCTGGTAGTATAGAATATTTAAATAAGTCAATCTTAGCGGCTGGCGGAGCGGTAAAGTTCCAATCTGTCAAGGCATTTCCGTACGACGACGACGACGAGCCGCGACGGTAGGATTTCATTTGTGAACTTAAATGAATTTAAAAAATAGATGACTGTTGATTTTATTCCATTTTCAAACTCGTACCATTTTAGGGTTCCCTGCGTAATCATAGGGAAAACCGACAGCTTCTAGTAGTACTTTCCTAAAAATTGAGAGGGTGTCCAATACAGTAGTTTTCCGGCGTGCTTTCATTTTTGGTCTACCCTAAAACGGAAATGGATTTCCGGCCAATAGCAGTCGCATTTTTTGGTAAACACGTACAACAAAAATATTGGCATACGGAACCATCGATGTGCGAGTATGAATGACATGCAGTTGGCTGGTATATATATATCTTATATATAAAATTCTCGTGTCACAGTTTTCGTTGCCATACTCCTCCGAAACGGCTTGACCGATTTTGATGAAATTTTTTGTGCTTATCCGGTATCTATGAGAATCGGCCAACATCTATTTTTCATCCCCCTAAATGTTAGGGGTAGTCCACCCCTAAATTATTTTTTTTATTTTTTAGACAACATTTTTAATTTCTATTTTTTTATGATACAACATACAAAAACACATACAATCCTCAATTTTCACCGTTCTACGATCAACCCTTATTTTTTAAATTATTTATATGGCAAAACAACGTTTGCCGGGTCAGCTAGTATATATATATATATATATATATATTAGCTGACCCTGATATATATATAGTTTGATACAATTGTGTGCAAAACGCAAAATGTATACAGTGATGCTAAATATTTTTTAAATACGAATAGAACAAAATCGTTATCTTCTCTGCAATAACAGCCATACCAACACATTTTCTAAACATTCTCCAACCTTCCCCAAATTCAAAGACTCTGATTGTAATCAAGCACTTAGGGGAAAGAAAATAAACCAGTTCACGAACAACACTCGTAAACTAAACATTTATGTGCTCATCGTTAGACCTCAATAACCTTCAATTGGCCTCTTTTTATATACATCGAGCGCTCTAGACCTATAATAAACATCGGTGACGATGGCCGAGCGCCGCTATTAGGTTTTTGCTTCGTTTTGTAACAAGTACTATAGACATCGAAGAGCACACAAAGTAGCTCAGACCAACCTGTTATGAGGTCAATGAACGGAAACAGCCTTTCAGGATTCTGTATAAAATTCCTACCACATAGAGATAGTCGATAGAAAGATCAAATTTATTATAGATTGGCAATGGAAACAGTGTCGGATCCAAAGCCAATTTCAAGCCTGCATTGTTGCCGGTCACTTAAAAATTATCTCGATGTTGAAGTGTTAAATTATAACATACATTGTTGTTAAGTTATAACATAAACTGCTATCAGTCTTAAAATTTTATATATTTTACGACATTATCAAAATCAAAAAATATTATGTATCAATTACTCAAGGTGAAATAAGAGGGTGTGTGGTCTGGTTTAGGATTAGACAAGAAAGTTACTTTTAATTTTACGCGAGGCCTAAGAAGACCACGATAATGTGGATAGTCTTGTTATCGAATAAAAGATAAGGTAATTAGGAAAGCCACAACATTAATCGACGAAATGCGTGTAAGATTAAATTCAAACTACGTCAGAGCTTAGCTTCGTATTTCAAATTGCGAATTTTTGTATGTCACTGAAAATGGTAAGAAGTTTTAGCTTCGTGCTCGTAAGAAATGTGTACTGCACGAAGTACGAACGCAGTCCGCGAGAACGAGGAGTATTGATCTAGCAAGCCGAGGCTGCGGCAGTGGTGACTCAGCTTGAAGCGGTCATGGTCATTGTCTTCACGGATTCCGATTATCGTCTAGTTATTTATACAAACAGTTGTGCCGCAGACCGGCCGGCGACGCCGCCACTGTTTTACAACAAGCTTGAATCACAACACAAGATGCAGCTACAATTCATTGTGCTAAAATCTTGGGCAAGAGTGACTCAGTTGGGAGACAATAAATGCGTGAGTTGGCTCTGGACCGACAACGAAAAAGTAACTATAAATATGCATTAACAAAATTTACAAACCTATTTATACATATAGACTCCGTAAACATCTTAGAACTAAAACTAGTTCTTTTTAATATTGTGACGTATAGGACAAGGATTGGTGAAGATAACTTCCAAATTTTTTTAAAATATTTATATATTCTCCATGAATGGACATGGGAGTAAAAAATTGACAGAAATAGGTTAGTCAAGTACTAGACAAATGAAGGACTCGAGAAATTATATTTTTGGAGCACTCGTAGCGTAGTTTGCTTAGCCGTTCTTAACCTAATCCCGCACATTACTTAAATTTTTGCTATCGTATATATATGTGATTTTGTAACGTAATCCGCATAGCAGGCGTTATTGCAAACCTAACAATATTAAAACGATCAGCTAAGTTAAGCAACGTCCGCTGAGGTCATGCCTTGGATGGGTGATCGCTAGTGGAATTAGTACAAAGCGCTTTCGTGCTTCGGAGCGTAAGTTGAGCCGGTGGTCGCAGTTGTTATCTTAGGATGGTAGTCGTATAACATGGTGGTTGAGAATTTTGCTAATGCTCGCCTGGCTAGTTACCATACTCAAGTAGAAAATCTGTCGCCAAGCTCCTAACGATGTGTTCCAACAAGAGACAAGAGCCAGTAATTCTAGGTTAGCCTGAACAATATCTTCGACCACGTAATCTCTTACCATCAGGTGAGATAGTGATTAAAGACTATCCTATCAGCTATAAATAAATAAAAATATACACTCGTAGAAGTGATAAAACTACAGAGCATGACTAATGTCACAATGCCAACGGATGGATTGCTTCGGAACGCAACAGAATGCAGTCACTGAGACACGCTTAACCGTTGCAGCAATTTAACCACACATGTGTGGTTGTATTGAAAGGTGCATAAAGTCAAAATGACCACACATGTGTGGTTTCATGCTCACCAATTGAATTTATATGTTTTGTTCAATTATACAACTAAATTGTGTGTTATTGTCTATGGACAAATTGTAGCGTGTGAAACGCGCTTTATTTTGACGGTTCAATAAGAACAAAATCTATTATAGTCAGAAAGAACGAACTGAATGAATATGAAAACATATTTATGCTTTCATTCGGTTTGCGCGCGAAAAACGAAATCTGAAAAAAAGTGTTATGGTGACAGTTTTACATAAATGTGCGTAAAATAATGTTTTGCGTAGTTCTATGGATATTCATACAGTTAATAAGTGCGTAAAAGAAATTACATAGTGCTAAATAAGTAACAGTTTTCGGTAAAAACAATAATTATTTACGTGACTAGCATTGTTGATTCGTGTTTCAACAGTGGCTGACATAGTGCCATTGATTGTTATAATTACGAGTATGTACCTAATTTCTCCTTTTATGCGTTATTAATCTTACATTTGTCGTAAAGTTTGAATTTTCATACTAAAATGCAAATTCGAATCGAGCCCATTTGCTATTGAGTTAGACGCCATATGCCAGTGTAATTTTTGAAGAGCGCTGTGACATTGTCGGTAATACTTTATCGATATTTACATTGATCGGTGAGTTTTAATGGCAATGTCATAACTATCGTTGGTTTTATGCTCTACCAACCACAAAGTTCGATTATTTTTGTATAAACATATACTTTTGTATATATATACACATATATAATACCTACGCTAATTATATTTGTATATATAAATAATTAGTGAAGGTATTTTTACACCGAAAGCAGATCGGAAGACACGATTAATCGCTCTATAAATTTCTAAATGGGATGTTATTGCAAAGCTTGTGATAGTACTAGAAATCGTAAAAAAAAAGATCTCTTAGTGTTATGCTATTTTCATAATAATTGACTTCTGTTTCAGAAGTTCCAATCTTCAGCGTTTATTTTTCACTGTATCCACGTGACAATATGATATGGAGTCCACCCCGTATAATTTTAAGAGACGATGACTAAAACGTTGCGATGAACCTATTGATACACAGGTACCATATTTACAGGTAAATTTTACTCTATCAAACTGCCAAATTGCCACAGGAAAATGAGCTGTAATGCAAGTTGATGAGTTTTTATCAATAAGGTTTTATTTTTATACGATTTTGACACATTTTTTTTGTCAAATGAAAAATGCTTCGTTAGGTTGAAGGTTTTTCTGGGTGATAATTATGCAAAATAAATTTTGCATAATTACAACATTTTGTGAGGAAAAAATGTTTTCATAGTTTTTTTTAAATTTTTTTTTATTTGTATATGACGGAATAAGCACGAGGGCCACCTGATGTTAAAAGTCTCATGTGCCTGTAATGTATTATTTCATATTTTTTTATTACTTTGCTTGATGTAAATATTCAAAACTCTATTCAAAGGTAGCCCGGTGCGGTCCAGTGTTGCCGCGGCTGGCGTTCTTAGCTCGGAGTAGGCATTGTCTTTTACTACGTACTACGACACAGAACTTAAAAGTGTCGGACAGTAAAAAAATAGAGTTATGAGTCATTGTCATGTTAGCTCATTCGGCCAGAGCATACCCTAGCTATAGGGTAGATGACGCGGGTTCGAATCCCGCGCATGACTATAATTTTTCCTCCATTCATTTGTTTTTTTTTTTATTGCTGATAGCTTAGCCTTTGACCACTATCTCACCTGATGGTAAGTGATGATGTGGTCGAAGATGTTGTTCAGGCTAACCTAGAAGTACTGGCTCTCAAGGACAGCTGTCGGAACACACCGTTAGGTGCTAGGCGACAGATTTTCTACTTGAGGGTGGTAGCTAGCCAGGCGGGCATTCGCAAAATGCCCTACCACCATGCATTTGTAATCTTATAATGGTATAGCGTACTTGAGATATATAATACGAACTGTAAAACAACAGCTATCAAGGGTGTTAGATTTTTTATTTTTACTTGTCATTTGTTGTGACAGTTAAGCCACAGAATTGAAAGTATGCCAATGCTTGGTCCAAAATGTGCTCAGAGCGTTTAATGACATGGAGTGCTCACGGTGCGCATCCGTGGAGCCGTGAGTACTGTCAGCGCTGAGTGGTGACGTCATCGATAATATCACACTTATCAGTCATGCAAATTTGGTTTGGGTTTGGTGCCATTCGTACAAATCGGACCAGCGCTGAGCGTGCTATTGGTACGATTTACACAAAATGATTATTAAATTTATTATTTTATTATTTTTTATTAAATTTACACAAATTTAAAAAAAAAAAAAAAAAAAAAAAAAAAAAAAATTAAAAGCACTCCAAAATTGCTCTGCTAAAATTATTAATATAGAAATGAGTTAATCTGGTAATTCATTCCACTATTTGCCTGTTAGTAGTTTTTTGTACAGGGCTAGCCTTTAGTATGATGATGAACAAGGGACACTTTATCGTGATATACCAGAATGGATTTCTGTATCCCGTTTCAGTAAAACATCACTTTGTTTTTTTTACTCAGTGGGATCAAGCTATATGCCTACTTGCTAGCTACTATGTGTACATATAGACATATATGATTTTTATATTACAGATAACTTAGCGACCAAGAACATGAGAAGAAAGAAATCATGAAAAAAATAAAAGTTTAAAGTTACCATTAAAGTTGTTTAATTACTATGCAATAGAATTTTTGTGAGATGAGTGTTTGTTACTCGATTAAATTGTTTGCACGGGAAATGTTTTTGAATGCTTGAAAGGAAACAGTGCATCAAATGTACAAAAACATTATAAATATAACCATACAAAATGCGCGCATTATTCTCGAGAGGTTTTCAGACTCTCATTGATTATTTTGTGTTTCGGCTAACCTTAGTGAAACCCATCATTGATAAGCACCATAATCTCAGCGTGAAGGTACCTCTTTACGTATGCGTTCTCGTGCTAATCTGCTTCCTCTAGAGCGCCTCACGGGATGGCATTTTCTTCACCGAATTGAAGTCACCGACGCGATTAGTGAAAAAGTTGCCCACAGAACGAACCTGGGATTACGAAAATGTATTTGGTGTACACACTGGGGTTCTTAAACCCCAGTGTGTACACCACATTGGTGTACGAAATACGAATGTCCGGACTGTAATGTTCCCTATATTTGTATTGGAGGTTGTTTCAAAGAGTACCATACCATGCAATCATAGCTTTCTTCTCCTAATATACAACTGCAATTTCGAGTGTTGGTTGATATGCAAACGGACTATAAATGGAAAATACGCGAGAGCCGTTAACCTTGTCTCATTGTGTTGCCAGATGTATGTTTGATTGTATTAATTCCCTCTATATCTCTTTAGAATCTACTGTTGCAGGGCTGCGAAGCAGATTTCAGGAAATACACTTTTGTTATTGAACATGCTTGTACAATTTTGGATTTGTCATAAAAGTACTAGGTTTTTTATTTATTGAATTAGATATCGTATGACGATTCAGAAAATTGTGATAGAACAGACAAAACCATTTAGTCAATATCAGATGGCGAATGGACACTTATCTTATATACTGTATCTCTTAATGCTGACTTGTATTAATATGCAAGTAGACAGGATTTATGTTATATTTTATAATGCCAGCTAGAATAAAATTTACGCTAGTGCACAGAACTCAATGTATAGGTTTCAACATCACTCTACGCAGCATATAAAACCCCATTTATTATTTACATGTGTTTTACAAAACCATGTGATACAACCCTGGCAATGTGATGGAGCTGAAGTAATAATGTCGAAAATACAGTTTGGGCTAATTTACGGTATCTCTGTGTTTTACCTAGATATACCTGAAATATATTTACATTTCAGATGACAACGTTTGTACGTCGTTGTTAACAATTCAAAAAGTTTCTGATTCAAATTAGTGTTCTGTTTAGTGTTGGAATTACATGACTTTAGCGTACGGTGCGGTAAATGATAAAATAAGTATTTTTATGTAACCCCCACTGCTTGTCTATAAATAAAACTTGTGCATGTATTATTGCATACATAGTTATAAGAAAAGAAAAAAAAGTGTTTGCACGTCTGAACGTCATGCGAATGTTCCTAGTAGCAGAAAATCAATTTCACAGAAGGTACAGATTACAATGTAAAGTAATATAAACAAAAAAAGGGTACACTGTCTATTTTACAAATGAAATTGGGAACAAAAAATTACAATACTCAGACATTTACTAATAATTCAACTTGACCCTTTACGAATTTTGAAGTTTTACGCCTATATCAAATAAACTGACAAAATTGTATTGCTTCCAATGTAACACGTATTTTAACTTGCATGAAAAGCAAGCCTTTGATTACCATCACAGCTTTTTGGATCAATATGAGGTCGAATACGTTGTTCAGGCTAAGCCTATAATGGAAAATTGATCTTAAGGTCCACTGCCGGAACATTGTAATAGAATAGACTTTAGGTCTGGAGTTAGGTGCTTGGCGACAGATTTTCTACTACAGGATTGTAGTTAACCTTTCATAAAATGCCCTGCCACAATGCAGTGAAACTTAAAGCAACTCGCAGGGATATGAACCATGGTACTCCATGCGGTAGTCGATAACCATTACCGCTTAGCAATCATTGCTTTATAAGTCGAATTGACATGTAACTTAATCAATTAATTAATTAACTGTCAATCACATAATTTGCCACAAAAATAACTTTTATTGGCAATAAACGCTTACATAGTAGATACATCGGATTTTTTTATCGACAATGTAACCGATAACAGTAACATCACTATTAGTAATATAATTTTCATACAAATATTTGCAAGATTCTAAAAAAATATTTTATTCCGTTTTTTACACTAAGGTAATTTAGTAAGAGATCTAGAAAGCAATAAATATAAGTTTCATAACATTCCACTTGTTTTATTTGGTCAAAGGATGCCATTTTACTTCATAGTAGTACTTCTAATGTATGGTAAATACTAGTAGTCGTGATTAGTGAATTTCTGTAATATTTGATGAAATTTATGAGATCTAGTGAAATTTTCAATGAAAGAAATAAATGTATTCATGAATAATACAGGCTTTTATTTCAAAATTCTTCAGGAGCATGTTTTTATCAGGTTATAAATTTATACGATCAGGTGAGCTTGAACATAATATACGTGTGCGCTAACAATGACTTCAATCCTATTTTATTAGAAAATGTTGAGTAAAACCAAAAAACTAAAGATGCAGTTTAGCAAAACGTATAGTCTCATTTATATAGATACAGGTACATTTATAAAATAACCATACATAAGTCGTTTAGTTACACATTTTCTATGGTGAGTGCATAATTTTTCATAGTGTCTTGGTTTTGGAGAGATATTTTCCTGTCATAGATAAAAAAGCTAAATCTTAGTATATGTCATCGTGATAAAGTAATTATCAATTGATATTTTCCTCTTTATATTATTTGAATTGGTTTTGTGGATCAAAACATATGGCGTAGAATGTAAAACTAGATAATTTTATTTCTTGGTCCGCCATGACCTCTGGTGGCAAAGTGTCACATTGCGTAATGACATAGCGCGAGCGAGAGGGTTAATGGCTTTACAGGGCATCGGGAATGTGATACCATAGCCGTCGATGTTTTCGAACGCGTTTTTATAATACAACACCGTGGCTTATCTGACGGTCTTAGTTGAGACCCTTCCTTCGTATCTCGGGGTCCCACGTTCGATTCCAAGGCAAATATTTGTTTAAGTTCAGCATATTTATTCTCAAGTCTACAACGTTTGTAACATCAAGAATAAGAGAAAAATAGCGGCGCCTAGTTTTAGATTAGCAAAGACAAATAAAATGTCTGTTCAGGAAACTGCGTGCGATCTAAAAGGAGATATTTAGTGCTCACAGAAGAAACATTCAAGTTGCACGTGAAACCATTTTGATTATGAAAGCCTATGTGCTATAGAGGTAGATAAAGGCTGGCTTGACGCCTGAAAAACATGTAAGCATAGCCCGTATTATCCAAACGATATCAAAAATTAAACTTATTAGTGGTTACTGGAATATATAATCAGAATCAGAATCTTTATTGGCCAATATAACAGTAAACGTTACACTAGGCAAGTCATTTTACAATTAGGTAAGTATTAATTTCAAAATTTTATTGTTAACTAGAAAATTATTAAAACAAACTACTTAATCTAACATGTTAAAGGAAATTCATAATTGCAACATATATACTCAATGGTACTTAAAAATATGCGCACAGTACCTACAGGGGACTTTGTACTATCATATAAGTATAGTATGCAGTAGTAAAAAAATGTGAATCATACTAAAAGTTACCACAAGTAGGTAAATTGAGATAGTTGGCAATGTGTCTCTCAAAAATTGAAATCTATTGACTCGATTAAATAAAGTAAAACAAACACGTATTTTTTCCCACATGTAATTGTATTTGAATATTATATTTACCTATATTATTATTTAAGTTTTCATCATTACATATAGTTTGTTTTGTTTTATTATTGCAAAATATGGTGCAGCATATACAGCAGCATAGCACAATGTTATTTCTTGCGGATAATATTTCAGAAATCGGATAGGGGTAACGTAGTTTGAGTTCTGCCCTATATGTCACCTTAAAATTGTAGGTAACTTACGTATAAAAACTTCTGACGATAACCAAAGCAAGCATATCCCGATTAGAATACTTTATCATAGAAAATATTAGTCTATATGCAATTATAAACACAGTGCGCAAATATATGATGAATTTAAATTGATGACATCGTGCTACCGAATAATTTAAAGTTATGAGAAGGCAATTAAGGACTATAATAGTATACATCGTGCTACGAAATCGATATAATTTTTTAGCCTAAGTAAAAGGCGGCAAATCCTATTTCTTCTTTTCTAAATATTTGTTGAATAACTAGAAGTCTAGAACATAATCTAACTGAGCTAGTTATGCTCGAAGTCTTACATTAAAGATTTCATCTTTCAGACGTGCATATATATAAAGAACTGTAATATTTTTTTGGAATAGAGGCAGTTTAACACTAAGATACATACCATAATATGACAAACTATACCTGAGGATTAAAATTGTGAACAGATTTTTTTACACCTGAAACACCACACTTGTGCTTAAACTGTTTTTATATACAAGTAGGAGTAGACAAGCAGTTTCCGTGAGGTTATGATGATTATATGAGAAAGTCTCATGCAAGGCACTGGCGACAGTTAGTAAAAATTTATAATTAAAATCACTATGATGGAGGTTGCCTTGCATTGCAAATAATTTATATAAAGAGCCCAGCGCGATCATGTTACTAATTAGTATCAATTATTTCTGGTTGAATTGATCATTCTGACAAGTCTAGTTAGCAACTGAGATACATTATAGCCAAAAAAACTGACCTCCATTATAGTGCACTGGATAAGATTAATAAGAATATTTATATTTTGATATTAAATTTATTCAAACTGAATTTAATATTATAATGCATGACCTCAAGTTGGACGAACTTGCCACTGCATGCATCGATGGTCCATAGACGCTTATTTTTGTCAGATCAGGTGGCCCAATTATGTATTTAGTTTCTAACAAAATCTGATTGATATCATATAAAAATTATGGTTTCGCGATACGTATTCACATTTGTTAACCACTAAAACTGTATTAAATGATGGACTTCACTAAATAATAGCTTTACTTGGTAACACATTTGAATAAACGGAAAATTTGCTACGGCTTTAATCAGATTTTGTTAGCAGATCAAGTCAAAATCCACCCAACCGTGAATAACTTTATATACCTTCCAATCAAGGGGTATATGGCTAGGTTGTTCATAAATGTTCATGAAGGTAAACATAGGCGACCTGATATTGGAAATAACCCACGGGTCGTTGACTCAGGCACTGGAACATATCGATCTCAGCGAGGGTTGAAAGATGGAACGTTATCACAACGACGGAAGTGATAAATAGAATATAATTCGAACTATTTTTACAAGTGACTTCAAATCATATCACTTGATGCTTTTTTTTATTGGATGGTGACGAAACACGCACGAGGCTCACCTGACGTCAAGTAGTAATCACTGCCTATATCAGATGCATTTTTGCACTGCGCCCATCTCTTTGAGACATACAGTTGTTATGTCTCCTGTGCCTGTAACTTCATTATTACTTACTGGCTTTCAAGGACTGCTGCCGCAACACACAGATGTTTGCCGACAGGTTTTCTAACTAAAGGTTGTAGCTAGCCAGTAGAGCATTCACAAAATTCCTTTTCACCAAGCGGTGAAGCTCAAGCTTTCGGTGGTTATGAACCACGAACCTGCGGCATGGCAGCCCATAGCTATTACCGCACGGCTATCACTATTTCAAAACACTGCTTTTGGTAGCACTATAGAAAGTAGCTGATTATGATTAAAATCATTAATAATCAAAACTCCCATTCAAGGATGATTTCACCAGCTCAATCCATTGTTCTTCAACAAGTAAATCAAACTACCTACGAGAAATCGTTGAACAAATTGAACTGTACGTAACTATAATAATACCGCATCTGATACTCGTAGAAAACTTAATCGAAATGATTATAGAAATAACAATAAGTAATCCAGCTTACAGAATCATCTTTCAAATTATCTCGATATTCTTTAATGATAATAACTTTATTGAACGTAATTCGTGACTGAATTCGTAGAAATAATTGTAGAGTTTTTGATTACGAACTAATAAAAAGCAATTTCTTTTGATTTATTTATCTATGGCCATTTTATTTGGACTGTTTGCATTTTGCAGCTATCATGACTCGAATGGATCCTGTTCATTTTGGCAATTATGTTTTTTTATTAAGTTTCATTTCACTTTCTACGAATTCTAACTAGTTTTATGTTTTTATTAATTAAAACCAATTGACTTTTACTAGATAAACTGATTTAGGTTTAAGAGCCATTTCACAAAATCACGCTACTGAAGTTTAGGTAAATGCCAGCGCATCGCATACACAAGCGAAAGAAGTGACGACGGAATAGCGTGACTGTGAGTAACATATTTTGATACTAGCACTCATTTATAAAGAAATGTAAGTTGCGAATTTAAAAATTGTGTGATTGGCATGAGTAAATAATCAATTTCTTGTCGATTACTTGCTAATGAGAAAAGAAGTAGGCATGTACATTAAATAGACAACCTACATCGTGAATCGTATATTTACATTTCATCCTTGATGAATAAAAATTAGTACAATATGTATGAATCATTTATTGTAACAATAAACTTAAATAATTAAAAAATTATACGGCTTAAAATTATATAAATATTTGATGTAACGGCATTGGTTAAAAGCTGCGGACTAAAAGCTCTTTCGTTTAAATTTTCCAAAAATTGCTGTTTTCCTCGTTCACACTCTTCAGTATCTATATCCAGTCGTTAACACTGTCTGTCATAATGACCATGCATAGGATTGAGGTTTATTTTTCTGTGCATCCGGAAAACAACTTAGTACCAACCACAAACGTCTCATGACGTTTTTGGTTTTCCATTACTTTAACATGTCACCCTCATATTCCCATACCATAATATATCACCTACACCATTAAAAAAATAACATTTTCATCCATTTAGTTTGAGTAGACCAAACAGCGAAATGTAAATATATATTTACAGTTTTTTTTTTACATCGAATATGTTTGATGCAATCTATAATCAACATATATATACTTCCGAAATCAGATTGAAGACGTTCTGAAAAAAGGCCAGGTCAAAAGTACCCTAAACCGACGCTTATGTATGAAAGGATTGATTTATTTATTTATTTATTTATTAGACACAAAATAGTAAGCTAACAGTTAAAAAACCAAAACGCTAACTATCTTAAATATCTACTTAGAAATAAATTAAAATGGACAATAATCGTGTTCATGCTGTCGTTAAATATATCGACATGTTGAACCTCGTGTAAAAACATATTCAATATTGCCAGTAGTCTAGGTGTAGGTGCGTTACTGGCGTGCTTAGTTCTCAAGATGGGAGGTGAGAACAGCTGATGCCTTCGACGACTGCCGGCACAAGTGTACTTATTGGGTACAAATAATGCAAGAGTACCTAGCACAATCGGGTTGTTCACCTTATTACGTAATAATTGGCAGTAATGGATAATTAGCAGCAATTTACGCCTGAACTCCAACGTATCCACTCCAATCATTCCTGAGACAAATAGCGAAGGAAAGAGGTACGGGTAACATCCGTTTGTAAACAAATCTAGCAAATTTTCGCTGCACTCTTTCAATGAGCAAACTGTATTTAGCTTCACATGGATCCCAGACTATCGCACCATACTCCAACTTACTGCGAACGAACGCGTTATAGAGCATGATGGCAACACTAACATCTTGGAATTGCGAGGATGTTCTCATTATAAATCCTAGCATTCTATTTGCCTCTTTACAAATAGAAATGGTGTGCTCTCGGAAATCTAGACGGTTATCTAAATTCAGGCCTAGATCTCGAATTTGACTCACCCTCTCTAATGCAGATCCTTCTAATGCGTATTGGTGTATTAAAGGGATTGGAGATCTGGAGAAGGATATCACCTTACACTTGGACACGTTAAAGGACATCTTATTCAACCGACTCCATACTACCAACGACCCAACATCTTTCTGAAGCTCCATACAGTCATCCAGTTCGCTAACGGGCTGAAAGATTTTCAAATCGTCAGCGAACATTAAACATTGAGCTGTGTGAAGTGCTGCTGGTAGGTCGTTAATCATAGTAAGGAAGAGGGTTGGCCCAAGAGTGCTACCCTGACTTACTCCTGATCTGGTGAAAAATTCGTCAGATATGTACTTTTGCAGTTGTACATATTGCCGCCTATCACTGAGATAATGAGCTAAAAATTTCAAAAGCTTAGGTGAGGCGCCCAGAGAGGATAGTTTGACCAAAAGAATGTCATTATCTACCACATCGAACGCCCGCCTGAAATCGAGAAATACAGCGTCAACTTGACAACCAGCATCCATGTACTTAGATACAAAATCAACAAACGTGATAAGATTCGTGTTTGTGGAGCGAGAGACCCGGAATCCGTGCTGCGAATTTTCATAGCTCGATTCAAGTTGACGAGTGAGATGGTGGTTGATAATAGACTCAAATATTTTAGCAAAAACAGATAGAACAGCGATGGGTCTATGGTTTGTAATGTCTGTTGATGATCTAGCTTTCGGCACTGGAGTCACCTTCGACAATTTCCACCTAGCAGGATAACAAGAAGAACTGAGCGAGAGATTAAAGAGATATAATAATGGAACTTCCAACGCCGATGAGTAGATAGAGCGAAAAAGAAAAGTATAGATGAAGCGAAAGAGATATGTCAGGATCGTAGTAAGTGGAAATCCGTGGTCTCTGCCTACCCCTACGGGAAAGGGGCGTGATTTTATGTATAAATATACTTCTTGGTACCAATGCAATCCTCAATATATACTCTTATGCTCACTATTTCCTCTATAGAAAATAAATGATAATACACCTTTTTATACAAAAAAATACTGGAAATGGGGTTTGAACACATGACAAAAATGGTGGGAAATAGTAATTTAATTGCTATTTCTATTTTTTCGTAATTTACTCACCTAGAACTTCGATATTCTTTTAATATAATAATTTACTATTGTTCTTTAGCCATGAATTGTTACAGATTTTTACGCCAAATATTTTAAAGTAACAAAATTAAAACAACCCAATTGTTTTAAGAACTTTGGCGGGAAAACTGTATTGGAGAGCAATTATTTTTTCTGAAAAACTATAGGTACCACCTACGGCTTTGGTCCTTCTTTGATATTATTATTTACATGTAATTTATACACCTGTATTATTTCAGATTTTTTGGTTTAGAAGTTTAAAATTAGTTACGAGATTATTTAATACGCAAATTTGCATCGGTAAGTGTTTGCGTTGCAAAATATATCGAGTGAAAAATGACTTATACATATGCAAAATTGCGGTTTTCTAGATTTATAACTGTTGAAGTAGTTACGATATTAATATGAAATGACGTAATATTTTGGGGCAAAAATGGAATTTGTGCTGGTTTCAGATTTCATCAAAATATTCAAAATACTTCCTACTTCATACGTTATCTCAGAAAAATATGGATTTTTTCTTGTATGGGCAAGTATGCATCCTTTTGAAAACCATTTGGATTATGAAAGTCGGACTTACGCAGATTTATGGTAAATTTGTAAATACGACTATCGACCGCTAACTGGTATCCCGGTTTGTAGAAATGGTGGAAAAGCCGGGAGGCCGGTTTGTACAAATTTTCAATAGAAGGTAGTTTAATTTCCAGCTGAAGTTATCGCTGTGTTCACTTATAGACATTAACTGAATCCAAAAATATTGGAAATCAATTATTCGCCTGTCATCTAATCCTCCTAAAACAAAAGTTATAGTGAGTTACTAATTTAAACTAGAATAATATAAAAACTAGCAGACCAAAAAGAAGAAGTCAACGCTGTGAGGTTGTTAGCATTTTTCCAATAACGCTGTATAAGGCTGCATAATTGTGACGTTTCCTATTTTTAACACAATGGATGAACAGAAACTAAAGATGTAGTTACTTAACAAGACAACAATACTTATATTATGGACAACAAAAATAAAGTATAGTTTGTTACTTAAAAAAAATATCGACATGATCAAAACTCTGTGGTCGCACTATAAACTTGCATCTAAGCGTTCCGCGTACGAGACGTCAGAGCAAGGAAAACGAACACAGGTCCTACCTCGATGGGCGCTCGCGCGGTACTGATCGCCTCGCGCTTGTACATTTCAATTTATGTGCATTTCGAGTTATGTTAAATATTTTTTCTTGTCTAACAAAACAGAGTTAATATCACAATTTATTAAAGATCAGATTAATTAAGGAATGAACTTTCTTTTTATATAATATCTGTTTGGAATTACACTTTATTAAACGCAATATATGGTGGTAAACTGCTGATATAATTTGTGGAAATTGGCGCAAGATCTTTATTTTTTTTTCTACAATGACGATTAGTTAGCGATATTCTAGTACACTTTGTGTCAACAGGATTATATGCCTGATGCACAGTTTTTTTTTTTAGTTAATTTGATGAATCTTTATACAAGAGATATAACTCTGAAGTTGGCTATGTGTACTTTAATTCGTAAAACAAGGTGCGGGAGATTGGTCACTACAAAATAATTAATGTTATGTTTGTAAATCTGGTACATTAACTAAAAAGACAACAGATTATTCTATTTTTATCAATTATTAAACAACTTGTAGATATTTCCTATGATAGTAAATTAAGCGCTTAAAATCTTCGTATACCGCATTAAAATGTGAAATGCCTCTTAAGATATTGGATGAAATATCGGCTAAGTACTTATGCAAACAACTTGATATCGACAACTTTTACTAGGTTTTTCAAAAAGAGGGCGTCTTGGTGTGTACTACCGCAGTGTAAGATATTCTGACTCGAAGCAGTAGAGTGCAAACAATACTGTGTTTAGACATGTAGCAAGTGAAATTACTGGGGAAAAGGAGACATAAGAAACGTCTCGGAGTGACGAGCGTAGTGTCGAGCATAACGAGGTAGGTGCCAGTTGCCATTACAATTGTAATGGACAGGCGTGACGCTTTCCTCAGCTGGACGATTTGTCCGTCAAGCATTGACATAAATTATATTATGGTTCACGGGTATGTCGGAAGGTTTTATGTATAATTAATAATAAATATTATTGTGACGCATACTTTAAAAGTATATTAACGCAAATTATTTGTACTTAAAATTGAATCTATTATTTTTCAAAATGTCAAAGAAATTTCAATGTATGAATTTTGCAATTAAGAATGTTATATGTTACTTAACTTGCGTTACGTACAAACAACGTAGAAGAAATCTCTGATCTGATCATTCAAATTGATTTTTAGTATTGTTGATATAACGTGTCCAGATTCAGGCATTCTGAATAAGTGAAATAATTGTATTAGAAGTCAGTGGAGAAATTGTGTCGAGGAGTACAACACCGCCTTTCTATTTCACGAGCGGCAATTACTTTCCCTTTTAATATCATCTTCAAATATTCTTTGTTTCTTCATTCCGGTATCTGACAACCTTTGTTTTAGATTAATTGTTCGAGATTCGATAACGTTAGGAGAAATTAGTCAATTATAAATATTTCGTGCAAGATTGAGATCAACGCCAATAAATGTCTAATACGAATAATAGCGGCCGTAATACGGACCCTTGTTAAACACCGTTGGGAAATTTCAATTTTATTTCCATTATTTCCTACGAGACGTCAGTTACGAACACAAGAAATCCTGAGTGGTATTAAACATTAAATAAAGAAAACACAATAGATGCAACGCTTAAGGGTGAACTGGCCGGACGGTTCTCCATACAAACGCCGTTGGGTGATCACACCCTTATTTGAGGATTTAGGTCCAAAATAAAGCATAATACCGATTGATCTCGTCATTATCTAGGCTTGTATGATGCCGAAATTTTAATAAAATAATTAACCTGAGAATTATGAGCCTCGAAACATTTTCATATAAAGTTTTCGAGGCTCATAACTTACAACTTAATTGTCTTTTTAAATTTTTGGCATCATACGAGCCTAGATAATGACGAGATCAATCGGTATTATGCTTTATTTTGGACCTAAATCCTCAAATAAGGGAGTGATCACCCAACGGCGTTTGTATGGAGAACGGGCTGGCCAGTTCACCCTTAATAACGCATCGGGAACATCGGAGCTAGACTATGGAACGCCATTCCTCGATCAAGGACGGACGGTTACCGCAAATAGCTGGCGCGGTATGCCGCATGCGACAAAACACACGGCATGCTGGGAACTACGCATATGGCATGTTATACCGTACATGGTAACATGAACTCGGATAATGATAGCAACAATATTAAAGGTCTCCGAATCTCCCTGAAGTATCAAGGTGGGCAATATAAATTACGGAAAGCGAAACAGGTTGTTGAACCTAAACGTTATACCAATATTCTAATATAAAATACACGTTCATTATGATAATTAAGATAAGTTTATTTGGAACTTATTAATTATTATTGTGGTGCCTTAAAGCATCTACGAAGGAACTTTAATTTGAGGAATTTGTCTTTTGTCAGCGTAGTGGCATTGTTATTTTTAATTATTTTGTATTATTTCTGGGCGGATTATTTTGAAAGAGTCCTGTTATGATGATTTATTATCATTAAAGTTTAAGAAACGGGAAATGTATACACAGATCCACATTTGATCTCGATTGTGGATCCTAGTACAACTAAGCGAACCCAATGAAGGCACCAACTTTGTCAATCTTCTATAACATGAGGTGAAATGCAAAGTAAAAACAGACAGTGATGGCAGATAGCGGGGGAACATGGTATAAATAAGAAATGACTCGTCCCATACAATCCCATCGGTTGCAAATAGCACACAACCGGTATGTAGCCCATACTGCCTTGCAATTTATTCCGAAGTCTATAAATTATCTAATCCAAAATACAGTATAGATAGGCTGTAGAATCATCAGGCACTAAGATTAGGATTGGAAAAATGTGATACCATGAACTCTACCCTTATGTCTCTCAGTCTGCTTATAGTATTCGTGACTTAGCAATATATAGTAAGATAGCCAACAATAATTAGATACTTACACCGTTGTATTGAAATTGGCATAAAAGGTCACAAAACATTACAACCCCTACACAATAATTATGTCGAGTTCCAAAATTTTGGAATTGATACCTATATTTCAATACAATAAAAAAACGACTTTCAGCACTGAAAATTATGAAACGAAATTTCCCTTTATTTACTTGGATAGAATATGTAATTCTCCAGCATTTTTATTTTAAAAATAACTAGGTACAAAACCAATTTGATTATATTTATATGGGACCAAAGTAAAAGTACACCCATTCAATAAAATTAAATCATTTCATAAAATACGAAGTTCTAAGGTAACAAACAATTTAAAAATTCAACCGAATTCAGAACAAGATGTTGGTTAAAAATAATGGAGTATATACACGTTTAAAAAAAACAATACTAAGATAAGATTTCATTGGCGATGAGTATGGACTGCCACCCTAACAGTCCATCCATAGTTCGCATGCCACGGCCGTCTTGATTTTCACCCCCATGGTGGTAGGGTATTTTACGAATTCTCGACCGGCTAACTACTAATCTCAAGAAGAAAACATATCACCAAGCATCTAGTGATGTGTTCAGTTCTCGTTCTAGATTTAGCTTGATCAACATCGTCAACATCGTCGTTTTTCCGAGGACATTTAGTAAGACACCATAATCATTCTTAAAAAATCGTACTTCTTATCGTATCTACAAGCACTAAACATTTTTTTAAATCTGTGTTTACGTTTCGTCACTTTGTTCTATTCTATCAGAGCAGAAAATAATTCCTTTCTTCCATTGTAGTAACCCTTTACTAGGGTCCAGGGGGGATATGTGGAACGGGCATTTTAAACTACATTGTAGTCTTAGTAACTGCAATAAACCCTGAACTTATGCGGAATAAAACGAACAGAGCGACGTTGTTGTACAAGACAAAGTTTGTCAGAGTGGTATACCAAGGAAAAGAGATTAAGCCCATCCTTTATAAATGGAAAGATAAAATGTGTATTCGGCTGTAGAATGCCCTATTGTAGGATTTACGGTACTGACGCCGAATGTCGGACGATATTGTATAGATCGTTGGTACAACAAAGATGGCAATGAACCAGAACGGGGTCACCTTGGAAGTAATCTTTTTTGTTCTTTCATAAAGTGAAGTAATACATATTAGTACAATTTGGTAGATACAAGATACAAAAGGTCTGTCAATCGTCATCAACTCATCATTTCTCTTCCCGAGTTCGTCAACAGTAGTGATGTCATTTATCAATGAACTTGCTGTCCATAGTACCTGATTATACCTGATAATATTAGTAGTATTTTTAAAGCATTGACGCATGCTAAGCGAAAAATTAGAAACTTTTCGGATGGTAAAAGATACCTTCCAGCGATGTTTGAACACCCAGAATAATGTTATATCGCATTATCTATGGATATTCCGGGATTGAGGGTTTAGGATCTTCTGGAAGTTCTTCTCCATCCTTAAAATTTCTGTGTTCTAATAAAACAAGCAAATACGCTGCCGCATTTTGTCGTTACAAGGCTTTTAAACTTGAACAAACGCTATTACATTAAAGGTTCAGGTTTCTCTGGGTGTTGAATGAATCGATATCGACTTTTTTTACAAGAGTGGGCATATTCCACTCGACGCTAATTTCGACATTTTCGATTATTTTGACCACATTTTGCGTCTATGATTCCACATTTTATATAAACCATAGACACAAAATGTGGTAAAAATTATCGAAAATAACGAAGTTGGCGTCAAGTGGTATACGGCCAGTGTAAAAATGATTATCCCGTGATAATGTTTCAGTTACTTTTAGAAAAGGTTAGGAGTTAGATGCTATAATTACCTACATGGTTATGGATTAGTATCGTCCATGGTTTATACCATTATTTATTCTGTTTTTTAGTGCTTGCGGGACAGACTTCCACAAAAAATACCTACGGCTTCGTTATTCAGACATCTGCAATCAATCATGCTCTTTCGGCAACATCGAAGTCTATAAACTATACTTATTTTTTTATTATTTGGTTGCCATCATTAGTGCTACCCCCGGAATTATTATTATGACATAATCCTCAAAATTGTCATCTCTCAAAGCTCATTGCATTGCTTTAAGGAACGTACAGTCCAGCGACAGCAGAGGCGGTGGCGGCGACGCGGCGTGACGCAGAGTTCACGGTCAAGTAAGAGCAATGACAATTGACAACCTGCCTGAGATGTATACGTATATTGGGTTCGTTCCGATCATTTCCTTTGTATAGCTGGACACCTGCTTGATGCCATACAATGTGATGTTAAGCTAAGATGAAGTAAGGCTTGGATTTCGATTTTGTAGATGATGAGGTAGCCGCCGCCGGACATCTTCCAAGGTTTATTCACATCCCCTACTCCATTGTTACCTATAGCCTGCTACCAGAGTCATTAATAACTAGGGGCGATGTGTTATTTGTGTTGATCATTAGGGGGTTTTCCCATAATCTACACAAATGGCTGGCATGTTGGGGTTCACAGTGCAACAAAACACAACAAATAACCTCATAATCCTTAAATATTATCCACATACTCCTCAACGGCATTAACAAGATGAAGATTGTCTATACCAGGACATCTTAAAATACAAAATTAATCTGAGTTTAGTTATCATTTAGTGGATTGAAGTTTTTAATAACAACAAGTGTGTTATTTTTAAATACTTCACTACTGCCACTGGCTGACCATGCCCAACACAAGCTCACAGATGCTGCTGTGTGCAGTCACCCTGATGATAAGCATCTGATATTCTTGAAACCCTGGATGAATTATTCCATCCCATAAGTTACTGTTTTGTGGGTGACTGCACACAGCAACATCTGTGAGCTCGTGTTGGGCATGGTCAGCCAGTGGCAGTATTTATAAATAACACACTTGTTATTTTACAAAATTACATATAATAATATATATATGATATGATAGCAATATATATGATAGAAAAAATTTAAGTCATGTTCAGGGTTAAGATTTAGACATTTTTATCCTGCACATAAAGATTTAATATTTTTTTTATGGAGTAACAATGGAGTAGGGGATGTGAATAAACCTTGGAAGATGTCCGGCGGCGGCTACCTCCTTTAAAAACGGCAACCCTTGGCCCTGGCAAAACATAACATACATATATGTTATGTTTTCCCTCCACTTCAACATCACAAGATTGTTGAAGTGGAGGGAAAGCTAAACTAAACTCAGATTAATTTTGTATTTTAAGATGTCCAGATATAGACAATCTTTATCTAGTTAATGCCATTAAGGAGTATGTGGATAATATTAAAGGATTATGAGGTTATTTGTTAGCTTACTTTCTCCTATTTTTGTTTAGATTATTAATGTATATATAGATGTGAAATTAAAAAAATATTTTTAAGTCGGAGTGTGAGCACAGACTGCTACCCAACAGGTTCTTCTCAGCATCCTTCCATGAAACAAGTTATGTTCAGAAGCATCAAGTGAGTAGCTGGAGTTAGCTTGGTACAGGCTGGTAACACTGATTTAGCTAGCTGTTACCAGTCTGCGATTAATTAGTAGTGTAATTTGAGAGCGACTGTCACTGTGACATTGAAGATTATGTTATTCAAGACAGCAATCGACTTGGGTGTCGGGAGTAGTAAAACTTTGAGGATTATGACCTATAGTCTACATCAGCACTATACTGTAACATAACAGTGATTTTATGACGGGAAGATGACAACACAGACCTATAAGTGTGGAAGGTGGTCTTATTTCATGATTCTACTATGGTTGTGGCACAATGCCACATGTCTCAACAGTAACCATGATGATACAAGATAACAGCAGCATTAGGAGCAGAATGGAGACATGCCATAGTGATAACGAGTTGACCTAACCAACAATATCCAGAATCAGTAATGAACAGAGTAAGATTACGAGATGGTTCTGCAAGGGGGGATTGGAATGGCTGTAGGGGGTGGATGGAAGCCATTTTGGGGGTCACCTCCCATAAACTGTGGATTAGGTATAAACCAAGTTGTTTCTAGTGGTTTGTGTCTTCTCATTTACATGATATCCACATGTATGCACACATTATGTTTTAATAGCTCTGCAATTAAGCCTAAGAGTGAGAAGCAGTCAATGAAAGTTTCTCCCTCTCAGTATAGATCTGATGATTTAATTAATTGCTCCTGCTTAAAATATTAATAAATATGTCACAGTCACATAAGAATTGTTTATATGTTTTTGAACTCTATAGTGCCATAGTGGGATATGGTAATTATCAAGAAATGTATTTATCTGAACACTTTTTAGCAACAACAATAGGTGCGATAGTAATAAAAAAATTACCTAATTCAGGTCATAATATTTTAACTATAGTATCCTGGCATACTTCTATGGGACAACTGATGGACAATTCCAATTTGAAAGTTGTCAATGAACATGTTCAATTGTTACTTTGATATATGGGAAGACTTGGGAACACATGTCTCTTTCTACTTTTATCCCACCCATGGGATGGAATAGCATCGTATATGAATTATTTACAGAAATAAAAGGACAGTTGCAATATGATTTTTGCTTACCTATAAGAAAAGATGTAAATATTTAATATATTTTGGCCTCTCTGTTTTTGGCCGCATAACCTTAGTGCATGGTCATTGGTTCGAAACACTGTAACACTGTCTTCTCGCCAATATGACGATGATACACTGCCAGGTTGACCAGTGCGCTACCCATAAAAGTCCCAGTATTGCTCACTTGACTGATTTCAGAATATATGCAATATTTTTAACAGTTAGCCACACACACCACCATGACTTTTATTAAGCATGAACACAGGTCAAAACAAAAGTATTATGTATTATTGGCAGACTAGGTGGTTGTGGCAATGCGCATCATATATATAGCTAATTCATATATTCAAAAGTTGTCAAGAAACTGGCAATGAACAAAACAGATTTTTGGAACCGCATGTGCAAGTAAAGAGATTTAGTTTATTTCATATTTTTTCATGTATTGTACCTATAACTAATATCAATACATATGCACTAAGATGAACTATATATGACTAAATAATCTTTTATGTCTTAATTCTTTTTATTATCTCTAGTTAAAAAGGAACCATTTCATTTCTGCAGCATTATTTTATTTCATGTGTTTCGTTTTTGAAAGCATAACACTTTGAATCTATTTATTTTATTTACAATGTAAAAATGTTAATGCATAAAAAAAGCAACTGAGTACATTTACATTTCATATTTATTTTAAGGTTGTGCTTGTACTTGGGTGTATTATAATGCCAATGGAAGTTCGAATGATGTTTTATGACTGTATCCACATAATATGTCCATGCATACAAAATATATGATGCATTTAGTCTTCATGTTAATTAGACCCTGTTAGATTGTATTAGTCATCAAAATTGAAAGTACGGTAGATTGTATTCTCTATTATTCGCCTGCACACTTTTTTTCGTCACATATTTTTAAAAGATTATAAGAGCAGTCCTCCGCTATTATGCTTTTATGTACATATTTATCAACATACTAGACGCCCTGATATGTAAAAAGCAACATTTTCTAAATGGAACTACAAAGCGGAAAATGGCGTGAATAATTATGGTTATTGAAGGGTTTTCTGGTTATAAATTTAACCAGATACATGAAAAAAATTCATCTACGACAAAGCTGCAAGTCCTGCAACTGAAAATACACACGAAAAAAGGCAAATAATAACGAAAAATCCCTTACCTTTCTAAATAAATTGACAGCAACAGCAACACGGCACTAAACTAACTTTCAAAGATTACAGACGTAGTATTGTATCCTCATTGGATTACAGAACAAAAGTCTCTACTTTTAATCCACAGATTATTATTTGATAGCCAACCAAAGAATATACTCCATTTACTACTCTCTACCTAGAGTTCTTCATGAATCTACTCAAGCGATGGGACGCGGCAAGTCGCATTTTTATCAACTCGGACAACTTGAGTTCATATTTGGCATGACCCGGGTCGAGACTCAGAATGACCCGAGTTAAAAGCATGGGAAGTCCGAAGTGCGGATGGAATTGAGACAGTGGCGTAGCGTGCCTTGGCGGAGCCCCGAATAAAAATTAGTTCAGGGGCCCTTATGAAGGGTTAAATATTCTCATAAAAGAAAAAAAAAAGGTTGCATAAAATTAAAATAAATATTTATTACAAAAAAAAAACAAACAATTTCAATTAACTTGCTACTTGCCATTTTTTCGTTAAACTGGTATACTAAATAATTTATGGCTGATGATGACTTTAGTTTTTCTAAAGTTTCTTTCTCACGACAGAGTGAAAGGTCTGACAGACTTCATGTCCCATCAAAGTTCTTAAGTATTTTTTTAACAGTTTTACTTTTGAAAAACTTCTTTCAGCAATTGCGGTTGTTACTGGTAGGGTCAAGAATAAAAACCATGCTGTTATTACCTCGGGAAAACTAGATGCAACACAATCTAATTTTTTCAGCAAAACTACATGAGTAATGGAATGTATTTTTTTTATAAAATTTGGTAAATTTTTGAAAAGGGTTGTGTTGTATTTGAATTCAGAATCTCCATCATCCAATCCAGAATTTTGAATTCGGAAAATAGAAATTTTCATTTTGAATCGTAGGGCTTAAACAATTTATTTTGACTTTTGTTTTTAGAAGAAGTTCTTTTAAATTTGCATCATGGGCCATTTCTGTACATTGCAGATACATTAAAAATAAGTTTAAGAGGACTCTGTAGCTGATTCAATCCGGGTTTGAGTTTAAAGTTTTGAGTTTGGGTATTGAGCTGGTTTAATCTGGTTTTGTACCAGAGCGGGCGCCGCTGCAACCCCGTGTCTTGTCGTGACAAGTTACACATATGTAGCTGTGCGTGTCGTAGTGAAGCGTGCCTTCTGTACGGTTATTTATTAATTTACTAGTAGTTCTCGGAGCTTTAAACCTCGCGAGTCTGCCCTTGCATAGCTTACAATTGAATAAAAGTTAACTGCGAACGCTAATGGGGGAACGGTTAATAAAATCCAAAAATGATATATTCCGAAAACTGATGAAATTAATTTGATGTAACACAAGCAATTTGCGTTTCTTGATTATCTTTCTTTCAAAATTTTAATTCATAAAAATAAATATAAGTGCGCGCCGCGCCCGTCCGTCACACCCGTTCCCTCTCCGATCGTATTTATTACGGCCAACGACCAAGGAGCGTATTATATTTATTCTTCTTCTTCTTATCTGGTATACCCTTGACAGTTTGGCCGTGATCGCTATGCAGTAGTTATACTGGCAGGGGCAGATGTTATGTGCCTCACGATGTTTCGCCACCTTTCTGCTTCAATGGTTCAGTAAACCTCCGATGACAGACTTGATTTGGTCAATTTAATGCGTGGGTGACATTCGCTCAAACAGCTGTTAAAAATAATGCTATTTTTAATCGTCCAGAAAACTGTAGCTTTTTACACTTATATAATATATACCAAGGTTTGTCACTGAGTGAGGATGTGAGTATGTATGTTTAGTACTTCGACGATCGAATGACTTAACCGATTTCAATAAAATATAGATAGTTTCGGTCCTAGATAATCACATAGGATACTTGTTATCATCGTGTTCTATCATTGATGTATGTGTAAGTATTACTTATTACTTCCATGGTAAATACCTAAATTAGTAGGTACTCTTATGTATGTTTCCAAAGGAAACGATATGATAATATACTATGCGCTCAGAGACAAAAAAAAGGCTTTAATTAGTATAGGTGTTATTATATATATATATATATAATAAATTACCGCAAACCATAAAAGACGCAATGAATATTGACATATTTCAATTGCAATTAAAGTAGTTTCTTATTGATAAGGTTTATTATACTATTGATGAATTTCTTACAGATAAATTCTAAATTAATGATTTACATGAATAATTTTTTTTTGTAAATAAATGAAATGATATTGTAATAATAATTTGCTAAGTTAATTTAAATGAAAAAGTAATTTGCACGCCAATAAGGTTTATATGTAGAGCCACATATTATTTTAGTTAAGCCCTGTACTGAACCTACATTATGGCATATAAATAAATTAAAAAACACCGTGAGGTGCTTGGCGACAGATTTTCTACTTGGTAGCTAGCCAGGCGGGCAATCGCAAAATACCCTTCGACCACGCTATAACGACTGCCATCCTAAGATAACAACCGGGACCGACAGCTTAACGTGCCTTCCGAAGCACGGAAACGCTCAGTACTAATGTCACTAGCGGTCACCCATCCAACTCATGACCGCGGGCGACGTTGCTTAATTTTGCTGATCGGTTGACAACAGCTAAGTAAACTTCGCTAAGAGCGCTGGTAGGATTACCAAAAGAAAATCTATCTCCTCTTGTTTCCATCGTTTGGGTGATTCGCCAAAATCATGACTTTTTAATGTCCGATTGGACGAAAATTATATTATTGATGTTTATAGTTACATTTATTTTAATTCTAATAATGTATCCTAATTTACACCTGTTTTTGCTAATCCAACATTAATACCTATATGAAATATATAAAAAAATAATAACGAAAAGTTAAAATCCTAATTTCCTTGTCATGTCCGTTTCGTATTTTATTTTATATTATCACCCATATTGCATAAAAATGTATTCGTAACATTATATGAATTTTATCATAGTGTATAATATATGATCAAACGAACTTGAAGTGAAGTTCGGTCGATATTATTTGAGTCAATTCATTCGATAATTATAGTATAATAACCAGGTAGTTTCCTTTAGTTTACAGGCAACACTTGCACATTTTCAGAGAACTCGATTAAAACATCGAGTTGTATCGATATTTTTCTCCAACTCGTGTCCGTCCCTATCGAGTAGTCTCATTTTTTTTAGAGTATCTATTCAGAAACAAAGCTTCCTATCATGGGCGCAAAAACTAGTACTTGACTTAGTTTATTTGGGTGGGTTGGGTTACTATAATTATCGAATGAATTGACTCAAATAATATCGATCGAACTTCACTTCAAGTTCGTTTGATCATATATTATTATTCGTCAATTCATTTCTCAAATTATAGTATAATAACCAGGTAGATGTTCAGAGAAGGAAGGTTTGTTTTCCTTCTTATTATAATTAATAGTTTTTCTCTCCTGATAGTTTTGTTTATTGAACATAAATTAAGAATCATAAAACTGAATTATTATGATATATATAGTTCTTGGCATCAAACGTAGGTACATAATTAGCCTTATTACCTTAAACAATTATCTGTATAGATATAATATTATATTACGAGAACACAACGCCTCTCGCAAATTCGCTCGAATTAACCTCTAGTATTAGTCGGTTGTAAAAACGGGCAAAAACGGTAGACGTGCCGGTCCAGCCGGCTGTCTTACGAATAGTATCTACACTGACGCCAGTGGCGCTGGCGGCGGAAGTAGCAGCATTTCGCGTGCTGTGCGCACTGAAGGTGCGCGTGTCGAAACCGCTCGCGGACATCACTTGCTTAATCCAGCGGCTGGTCGACTGCGCTGTGGTGGCTCTGTGTGGCGGTTTTATAGTCAACTGTAGATTACTCGCGTTCAAAGTTCTGAATTGTTCGTTACAAAAATATAATCCTTGAGAAGAGAAGCGGGACAGATATTTATGTTTTGGAAAGACCGAGATAAAAATACGATAGGTTGGTCAAGCCCGGGAGCCAAGATCTTGACTGTGTCCGTAATGGCTATCGTAATACCGTCTGTTTATATTGTAATATTGTCTATTGAATAAGCGCGAAAGTTTGGAATCTATGCGCCGTGCATAGTACAAGTATATAATAAAAGTATACACATGTATTTATATATATACATATATTTTTAACTATCCCTTCAATTCTTAATTCTTTATTTGGGTACCATACAGATAAATAGTTAAGAACAGTTTGAGGGTCCCAAGAGGACGTATATTTGTGACGGTGGGGCTTGATCTTGTAAGCACCCTTAAGTACGCGTTTAACGCAATAATCACTGATGTGATCACTAAAGAGAAATGACAATGCCAAACGGTGACTATTAAGAGAGTCATACCAACAACTGTTGTTGAACTGCCCTGTTAAAATATTTAAAACTAATATAATGGAGTCAATGAAAACTTCACTATCGTTATTCATACAAAACTGCCACCAGACCTTTAAGCTAATGCTTCAGTGTATTGTCGGCGAGTGAGGAGAGCAACAAGTCAAGCGCCGTGGGTGGGCAGCCACGCCGCGCTAATACTGCCTGCAGTACTTCACGGCACCCACCAAGGGCAAGTTGCGCACCTGGTGGATGGTACTATCTCAAATGCGATTGTAACAAGCATTTACTAAGGTTAAATAAATGTATTTTAGACACCCATAAGTTGTCTAATAAGGGACACCACGCCTGTGATTTCCAATGTGGAAATATAAGTTGCCGGTCGCTTCGTCGTTGACTATTATTCGCAAACATTTTAAAACTAATGAAAATGGCGGAAAGGCATATAAGTTTCCAAATTCTGGTAAAAGCATCTACGACGAAAGCGTCTGCGTCGGGTATCCATGATACGAACGTTTCGTACTTGGCATTGTTACGAGAGGAAAAAGATAGATTTCTAGATAACCGAAGAGGTCAACTACTGTTTGGGAAGGGTTATCTATCAGGTAATTTCCATTCGGTGTCTGGATATATTATTTTAAAATCCAAATCAGCTGAATTTTCTTTATTGACGTAAGAAGCAAATATCTAAATATTTCTCATCTCGAACCATTCCCAAATTTATTTAATTTTTGCGTTAAATTCTTAAGGTGTGGGAATTGAATTCCACCCCTTCCTATTCATATAGCTTATAACTATGGTGTCATCAAAACATAGCAATACCCTACAATTAGATTCATTTTTAATGAAACATTTTAAACCTAAAATAGAACCCAATAATTCTAGATAGTTGATGTGGTGTTCCTTCTCAATGGCCTTCCCGGTGCCGTTTGCCCTACTGCTTCCACAAACCGCCCCCAAATTTAAAAGAGAAGCGTCAGTAAAGATTTCGTATATAAACACGACCTTTTTGGAAGCGTTGAAAGGAACTATGAAGGGTTAGCATTCCGCCAATTTAAGTCATCTAAAAACTCCTTTGTGAGTTTTATTGACTTCATAATTATTGTAATACTGTTGTAACGCTAAAAAACTTTGGTTTTCCAAAACTTTTATGTACAAAAGCCCGTACGTAACGCCGAGCATGCTAAGACCAGAACACCAATCAGTTTTGCAAACTCGCGAATGGTGCATTTTGGTAAACAAGATTACTTACTGAGTAATTGTTGATTGTGCGCTTATTTAAGGGCAAAAACAAGGTTAAATCATGGGTACCAAACATAAAATTTGGCGACTTTTTTATATAGGTAACTTTTTTCGTAGTTAACAACGAAACCCAAACAATTCAGTATTTGTAAAATAGAGTGTTCATTATCTGTACAATCTTCAAAGCTGTCGCCAATGTACAGGATATTATCAAGGTATATTACCGATTTATAACCTTGTGTACGTAGGATAGTTATTACCTCAAATTATTTTAGTAAACACCCTAGGGGGGTAAACCGTATGGTATAGATACGAATTCAAATAAATAACGTTCAAACTCAACTCTAAGTTACTTCCTATCAGAGAGGTTAATAGGATCGGAAAGGTAGGCTTCTTTTAAATAAATAGTAAAGCCACAAACCATCACGTGGTATGAGTTTGGATGTCGTCTTATAATCCTCCATTTTGAAGGGATTATTTAAAATAAATTTATTTAGTGGCTTTAAGTTGACTATGAAGCCTTTTGGTTTCGGAGCTAGGAATATTGTAGAAATGTATTGGTCATGACATGGCTTACAAGGTTTAACAGCACCTAGTTCGCTTAACCTTTGAATAGCCAAATATATATCATGATTGTCTGTGTGAGTAATCGTTGAACGAGGTATAATGGATTGTGAATTTATTTCGCAAATTTGTATATACCTTGCTTTATCCAAGTCAGGACTACACTATTCCTAGTTATGTTTAGCCAAAAGTTATAGTGTAATAATAAACAGCCAGCGTGTACTTACCTGCATCATTGTTAGTGCTGTGTGTCGGCACGAGGCTTGGAGTGACATAAGTTTCTCGGAGAAGGCAGTGCTTGATTGTTTGTCGCAGTCGTCAGATAGGCTCGGCGACCCTCACGGCCTCCTCTCCTTTGACCTCCCCGCCCCCCTCGTGAAGGCGAGTAATGAGGAGGTCCCGTCCAGTTACCTAGTTAGCGGGACGATTGACCGACCATTGCTGAGCTGAGGAAGTTGTAGGTTTTGAATTCGTTCGTTTACGGATCTCTTGACCTTGTTTCTCAATAGCATTGCTAGCCTTAAGTTCTTCGGCAAGCGAACTGCCCAAGAATGTTTCGTCTCTCTCAGCATCTTGATTCACGTGTATAAAATTATTTTCTAGACTATGTGTGAATAATTTTTTCCTATCACACGATCACGAGAAATGGTAAGTCTGTTAGGGGGCGACATCCATCACACAAGGATTTGAGAGCACGGACCTTGTTTTAGCATTTTTAGCAATATGTCCGTGGCCCGATTTACTGGTGTACCAGCATTTGGAAACTTTAAAGTTTTTTGTTCCTTACAATGTCTGCTTTTACAATTTCGGAAACGGCAGCTGAGATTTCAGCCTTGAGTTTTGGTGCTTGTAAAAATTAACAATTAGACAGAACTAATTATATATATATTATATATATATATACTATATTACCTGCATTAGATCGGACTTTTCTTTTTTGGCAATACCTTTCCTTAGTAAAGGGTCCCATAACTTAGCCAGACTATCATTGATGGGCTCACCAAAGTACGGAGTATCTGAGGTAGAAGCACCCAGTGCCGATAAGAGTCCAGCATCAAGGCTTGGATCAGATGGAGTCCCAGATGACGTGGGCCGGCTTTGTGTCCGGCGTCGTGTGCCGGCACCACTAAGACTTGGGGCAGCATTCGGTCTTCGACCGAATTGTCTGCCAGTAACGCATTGTGCGTTATATACATGATTTTATCTAAAATAAGAATAATCACGTATCGTTCGATACTAGTTTCGATACTTTGTAAGAACAAAGAAACGAAAACGATATTCAATGTGGGTACTTTGAAATAGTATTGTCTCGCAGACAATACATGCAGATAAACGTGAAATTCCATTAGAATCCACGTATTTTCTGCGTATAATTATTACATAATTATCACAGGTAGCTCGCAGCTACCTGTGTTATCGCAATTGTCTCGCAGTCAACCCGATTTTACCCAAAGAAAGTCTTTGTTCACAAGAAGTTATCAGCAGAATTTTCACCGTCGGCCGTGTCTAAAAGACGTCGTCGTCGTTTTGTTTTCTTACAATCTTCTTATTTTTCGTGTATAATTCACTATTTTATCCTCAGCACTGTGTTTTGAAATTTTCACGAAGACGCGTGCGTTCGTTGCCGTGCACAAAAAAGGAATGAGACTACTCGATAGAGACGGACACGAGTTGGGGAAAAATATCGATACAACTCGATGTTTTAATCGAGTTCTCTGAAAATGTGCAAGTGTTGCCTGTAAACTAAAGGAAACTACCTGATTATTACACTATAATTTGAGAAATGAATTGACGAATAATAATAAGCCCCACTACACCAAAAAAAGTGTTTAGTGTATTAAAAAAGATATGGTTTTACAGTTACATTCAGTTTCATCCGTGTCCGCGAGTAAAATATAATTTCCTTAGTTATTTCAACAGTTGTAGTATGGAAGCGCAAACGTTTGAAACAAATTGAGTTACGCCGTTTTACTTGACCATTTTGCCGCGAGAAACCCATTGGAGAAAGATGAGCACACCGTTGTTTAGTTTCGCACCATTCACATAAGTACACCCCTCCTTGGCTTTTGGTTTATAGATTTTTAATTTCCATAGTCGTTATTTGTCGACAGTATGATGGACTTCTAACTAATAGTTTCAATTAACGGTAATGTTTGTAGTACAGGTAATCTCAATTTGACACATGAATATTATAAGTTAATGCGTTTAGGTCTACGATTTTTTAATGACTTAAATCTAATTTCCTTGGTTCTAATTTCCATGTTTTTCGTGGCTCAAAATTGGACATGGAAATTATGATTTACCAAGGAATTTATAAAAATTACGCTTTATTTAATTGTCTTACCAGTGGTGAAGAGAATTATGTTTATACCAGACTTTATCTCTATTTTTAAAGTTTTACATAAATAAATTATATTAAATTTATATCGTTTTTTGAAAATAGAGATAGATTTAACGTCTTTCACAACATATAACTAATATATTTAAAGACATTATTATTATTTTCAATATAATTAAAAAAAATATTCGTTAATTTTTCTCTTACGTAGAAAACTCAACATGGGGAAAACAAAAACAAACACAAGAGCAGAAACATTCGAAAAAGGATTAGCAAAAAAAATATTAGAAAAATAAAGAGTGATCTTCTACACTTGCCTGCAAATATAAGTATAACACTTTTAAAATTGCAATAACTTTTTAAGTACACAAGATATACTTTTGAAACAAAAAGGTCTCGACAAAAGTTTAACTTAGTACATAATTAAAAACTTCATAGTCGGTAACCTTATTTTAAGAAATGACTGAAAAACTTTTCAAAGCAAAAATAATCCTTTTCAAAAAACGATTTTACTCTTCATTACTTGTTTCATTTTGTTTTAAAAAAAATCTTCATTGATGAGTCTTGTTATAAAAGCTAAGTTAGACAATCAGCACATAAACTTATTTATCATGCCTCTTCCACCTGAAGAATGTTATAGGATGACTTTTCTGGAACTATGCATCAGTATCCGTCGTACTGCAAGAATGGTGGGTGTGACGTTACGAACGGTCCAGAAGGTGAAGCGAAGGTACGAAAAAACTACTGGAAACCATTTGATGAGACCTGTTAATTGCAGACCCAGGTGTACTAGTGCCCGAGAAGACCGTTATATTGTTTCCACTGTGTTGAGGAATCTCCACCTAAATGCAGTTGAAGTCCAGCATCTTCAGACCCGAAGGGACTACATTAGGAACAGTTCAGTGAGAAGAAGACTGGCTGAAGCAAATCTGAAACCCCGAAGACCAGCGAGTGGCCCCAAATTCGAGAGAGAGCATCGAGCAGCGAGACTGCGATACGCCCGTGAAAACATACAGTGGGATCAAGAAGAATGGTCAAGAATTTTGTTTACAGATGAGTCTCGATTCTCACTTTACACTTCTGATGAAAGGCCAAGTGTATACAGGTGACCTGGTGAGTGATACCTTCAAGCTTGCTTCTCAGAAAGAGTCCAGTACGGTGGAGGCAGTGTACATGTTTGGGCTGCCATATCTTCAGAAGGTCGCACAGAGTTAGTGACCATAGAAAATTACACTCTGACTGGGGAAAGATACGCTCAGGAGATTCTCAATGAGTATGCAGGGCCGTATTTAGTAAATATGAATAGATCGATGCTGATGCATCATAAGGCCATACACGGCTCGTGTCGTGCAAGAGTATATTCAAGGAGGTTGGTATCAGCGAGATGGCTTAGCCATCAAGAAGTCTTGATCTTAACCCAATTGAACACGCCTGGGATGAGCTAGGGAAGCTAGTCGGAAGCCGCAGACCACCACCTAACACCCTCAAGGCACTAAAACAGGCCCTGATAGAATAATGGGAGAATATTTCCCAACATCGGCTCCTAAGCCTCGTGTTCAATATGCCAAATCGACTTGAAGCTGTAAGCAGTGCCCGAGGTGGCAATATCAGTTATAAATAACATGTAAAATGTTTATAATGATTTGCGCTTTATTATTATTTTAATAATAATAATAATAATCTCCAAAACATGAGCAATGTTTACAATTATCAGTTCGTAAGTATAAGAATATGAGAATTTAAAACTACATATGTTTATAACATGATAATTTATCAGTTATGAGTAGTTTTTATAT
Source organism: Plagodis pulveraria (assembly GCA_963890685.1). Taxonomy (NCBI): domain Eukaryota; kingdom Metazoa; phylum Arthropoda; class Insecta; order Lepidoptera; family Geometridae; genus Plagodis; species Plagodis pulveraria. Next base: position 5,218,007 of record OY982963.1, read on the forward strand.
ATATAAATAAAAACTTAATAACTTAATTATTTTGTTTACTACTTAACATTCCTTTAAGGAAAATAAATAGTGTAATATAACATAATACTGATTTCCGTGCAACCTATAATTTCTTTGCATTAGTTTTCTAATTTCCTTGGGACCTTACTAATTTCATTGACTGTTTAAAACTTCATGACCTTATAACTTTTTTTCAGGAATGCTTTGTGATACCCCTTTTACAGAAATGAATACTGCTTTTATTCCGTTATATAGTCAACAACCTTACTGATAAGTAATTAGCAAAAAAAACATGCCAATGATATTAGGCAAAATACTTTTTTTGACGAATTACCCGTTTGTGGTTCCGGTACCTGAAACAAAAATTATAACCAATGAATAAAAAAATATTCACACCTCCGAAGGGGTAGCTTTACAAATGTCACAAGTTTGCGTTGAGGTATTTGACAGTTGCGAAGTGATTTTACCATCTATCATGGTCATAAGCAATGAGTACTTAACAGTATGCCTTCTCATAATAGACGGCTCCAGTGCTG